>CM060070.1:13904000-14504000 GCA_030533445.1 Cyprinodon diabolis | reverse complement strand
ATGCAAAATCTTTGTTAATTTTTGTGCTCCTTTCGCAAGTCAAAAGTTTAGCTAGGCCTATATGTACCACCAATCTCCGACTCAACTGATTTGCAATATTATACATTGACAATCTTGAATCTTTTCGTCAAACCCATAAATTTATAGTCTAAGCCTTTATTTTTTAGCCAATTGCCTCAGTAGTAAAGTATTAATACTGTCAGAAAATGTTAGTTACTGTAAGTAAAAGTACATTTAATTAAAACTACTTCTTAAAGCATTTTTCTCTAAACTACATTTTCAGGTCAATGTAACTGAGTCTATGTACTATAAAAAGTTACTAGCCATGCATGTATTTCTCTCAAATTGTAAGAAATAAGAAAGCTGCAGGATATTTGCTACTTCAAGGACTTAAAAGTGCCTTTTGATTCAACATTACAAACCCAACAGTCAGTGTATTTTATGTTCATTTTCTGTGGTAAGCTGACATGAAGCTGTGAAAACATGCTAAGTTAAAACATGTTTATAGTTCTCAAGTGGTTTCCTGGAAAATAAGTCCAAAAGGAGACATCCTATTGTTCCTGCTTCAGACTGATAACCCTTAGAAAAGTGGTTTGGTTTCATGTCACCCTTATTGATAAAGAGATTTATTCTGTTTTTGGGTTAATCTGAGTATAAATCAAGCTGTTCTGATAGCCTCTGATATATATATATATATATATATAAGACTATTGAACAAACTGTATCATGAAGACCAAGAAAAACAGCAAACAGATAAAGCATGTCAAAGACGGAAAGTTAAAGGGTATATAAGTTAAGTTCTGACCATCTCATGCAGACAGCATTTCTCAACCCTGCTCCTCAGCCCAACAGCCTTCTTGTTTTAGATGTCTCCTTGCTCCAGCACACCTGATTCAAATGATTGCATTACCTCTTTGAGATGCCATCAACTGCTGCAAAACTCCCTCATCCTCTTCTTCTTGTTTTGGTTTTAGGGTAGTTACCAGACAGCTTTGAGGTGCACCACTGCCACCTTTTAGAGGAGTATGGATCAGAGGCTGTCAACATTTTTGTTTCCTTTTCAACATACCTGTCCTTCTAAAAAAAAAAAAAAAAGAAGAAGAAATATCACCAAAACCATATCATTTAACAATCTTTAAAGTAGTTCTCTTACCCTTGCTTAGTTTACTTCCTTTTTTTTGAAACTTTTATTGTCATTACACTGTCACAAGTACAGAGCAATGAAATGAACTTTCTTTATTTAATCCATCCCCTATGGGAGCAGTGGGCTGCCATTGTGCGGCACCTGGGGAGCAGTGTGGGGTTAACGGTCTTTGCTCAGGGACACAGAATGGCAGTCTGTGGGAGTGTGGAGACCCATGCACAATGCTCCAGCCACTAGGCCACCACTCCTCCATCCACAACTCCTCCTATGCATATTTTTATTTGATACTTTCCTCTAATGTCTATATTTGGCCCCTGTCTAGAACCATGTTTGTCATTGAGCACTATTCCATCTGTCATCAACAGTAAAAATATTAGTTGTACATCCACAAATCTGACACATATTAAAAAGTCTCAGTTTTGCACTTTAATGTCTGTATGTGGTATGTCTGTATATATATATATATATATATATTTATGTCTATGTCAATGTCTGTATTTTAAAGTATGTCTATGTCTGCATGGGAAAGTAAGAAACGTAATGTCAATTCTTTGTTTGACCAGTGCATGTAAAGAAATTGACAATAAATCCGACTTGACTTGAAGTGGCAAAATGAAAGTCCAATTGAAAGTTTTTTTTCCTGCACTAGTAGAGGTTCATGCATACAGGTGCAAATTTTACACTGCTTATCATTGGAAACTAACTCCACGAAGCACGGAAGTGGCCACATTATGCTGTTGGGATGCTTTTCTTCAGCAAAATCAGTGGGTAAATGCTGTCGGGACGGTGGTAGGAGATAAATGGTAGTAAAGAAAAAAACTGCTACATCGCAAAAAATGTAGAAGTTAATTTTTCTTAAAGCATTTTTTTTTCTTGAATTCAGCAGGTTAGTGAGACACTTTACCAAAAATAATAAAACAATTAACTTTTAAAATAAGAAAAAACAAACACAGTCTTTTATTTCAAGTGCATAATATCAAATTTTCTCATTTTAAGGCTAAACATACTTATTCCGTTGACAGATCATCTTATTTACCCACTCAAATTAAGGGGAAATACACTTATTTTAAGCATGTTTTGCTCACTTGCAGTGTAGGAGCTACAAAAGACTTGCAGCTGTGTGAAGGTTCAGATAAAACTGCTTAAGATACAATGGATGAGCTTGTCAAACACCAGAGCTGTGTCTAATTGAGCATCTTTGGCAAGATTTAAAAGGTTATCTTTAAATATCCTCTACATCTATTCTGACCAAGCTTATATCACTGAGCAACGAAGAATAGGTGAGTTCATCTCTAGATGTGGCAGGAATGTAGAGACCTACTCCACCGTCACTTTCATTTCCTGGTCAGACGTAACTGTTGGGAAATATTCGCTTTAATTAACAACACGTTGGGGAGGGTATCTAATGTTCCACCGTGTCAAAGCGACGATTATTTCCTGCTAGCCTGATTCAGCACATTCCTTGTTGGGTTATTCTGAGACTCCCTGGACTGCCTTTTAATTAACCCAGCACATTAACCCAAACTAAACCCACAGTTATAACGTAGGGAGACAGTGGTGTTGCAAGAGTTTGCCCTGCAATCGGAGGGTTGTTGGTTCAAGCCCCGACTCCAGCTTCGTCAGTGTTATTGTGTCCTTGGGCAAACTTCACCTGCATTGCCTACTGTTGGTCAGACGGCCTTGTGTCGCCTGGTGGCACCCGGTATGGCAGCCTGCCTTCTGTCAGTGAGCTCCAAGGCAGCTGTGGCTACTCTGTAGTTTGCCACCATCAGTGTGTGTGTGAATGGGCGAATGAGTGAATGCAGTGTAAAGTGCCTTGGTCGAGTCTCCTTACTCAAAATAGTGCTATATAAGTACAGGCCATATATCTTTCTTTATCTGAAGAAACACCACTAATAATTGGAAAGTTTACTTTAAAAGGAAGACTAACAGTATTGTTGAAATACCTTTGTTTCAAGTTATCTTAAACAACTTTTTACTGCTTGTGGCCCTCCCCTACTGCTGCTTCACTCCCACTCTCAGTCAGCCCAAATCTGTTCCTGTTTCATTCCTGGAGAGCGACACTTCAGAGCTAAGCTCTTTTAGGCACAGCAGAACCAATCTTCAGCAGTTCGGTTCCAACGATTCTTCTGCGTTCATGTCAGGAAAGCAGTGCTGACCCATCATAAGGAAACAGCTCCACATCTGTCACTCATACAGTGGTTACAGCTGAATTTCCAGCAGGTATGGAGAAACCTCCTACCATTAAATCGATCCACAGATCCAGAATGACGCAGCGTAAAGAGGGGGAGAATAGAGCTTCAGCGATTTCAAGAGATCCAGATCAGAGACGGGCAAAGTCAGGCCACCACACTGGAGCTTCATCAACCAGAAAGGAGAAGAGGCAGATGGAGAAGCCAGAGACAAACCAGGAGAAGGGGAAGGAGGAGAAGGAGGAGGTTATGGTCAAATCTACTGTGGTGGACATAGACCGCGTTAGAGATGACGAGGTCCAGGAGGAGAACATGGGGCTGTTGGAAGCAGCGGAGCAGGAGGATGGTGAGTTGTAATAAGGTTATTTATTTTATGGTATTTTAATGCTGGAAGGTGAATGTGGTTGGGTTGAGATTCAACATAAATTTAAGCCAAGTATTTCAAGACCTGTTCAAGATATGTTTGATTTCCTGTATTTGGTAGGTGAACAAAACCTTCTGTATTTCTGCAGGTCTAAAGCGTAAGAGCCTGGGACCATTTGAGCGGCTGCTGATGGTGTTTGTCCTGACTCTGGTTCTCCTCTTCCTTCCTCTTTCCATCTGGTTCTGCATTAAGGTATGAGCTGCAACCCTAAAACCATGGCTGACCTGTTTCACTGTGTTCTATTATCACTAAAACTCTCCAGAAACCAGAAAAGACATCATTGCATGGGGGAAAAAAAGCTTTCTGTGATGATTGTTTAAGCTTATTAATATCAATCATATATCATTCAGTACATATCAACTGAGTTTTTAACAATTCAGGTCTTTGATAGTTTCTTTTTTGTTTGTTTTTTGCTTCAGCATAACTCTAAGATGACTCAATAATAAAAATCTAATTAGTAATACATATCTGGATAAATATGTGATTGCCATAGATATAGATGCATTATATGTCATCTGTATCCTCCAGCTATCGGTGCCTGATGTTCAGCTGAACCTTTCAGCACAGAGCTGTCATTTTGATTCACAGGTCATCCGAGAGAACGAGAGAGCTGTGATCTTCAGACTTGGTCATCTATTGCGAGGAAAACCCAAGGGACCAGGTCAGCACAAATCACTTTTATCCCCTCCTCACCTCTTCATCCCATGACACTGATTGATATATTTGTTCTTATTGATCATAGACAGTGATTTTAATTTACCGTAACAAAATATGGACCAGTAGACACTGATTTCCATAGCTGTCTATGATTTTTCTCCTTTTGTCCTAATTTTACCACTAATTTATTTTTACCTTGGAATTTATTTATGAATGATAAACTTTATTGTCAGAAAGGCAATTTGTCTTATTTAGTGGGCTAACATACATAAATGTGTGCAAGAGTGGAGCTTTAAGATAATGGTATTGTTTTTCTCACATTTCTATGTCTGGCTGTTGTTTTTCTTTCAGCTTTATGAAGTAAGGGATCGAATTTTTCCTCCCTTTATCTTACAAAACAGCTCCATCTCTGTGATGTTGACAGACATCTAAAGACGTCGATTTTAAAATGTAGAGACAGATTTTTAATTGGATTTTCGTCTGGACTGGAATTTTAACCAAATAAATATGCTTTGATCTAAACTATTTGATATTTTTTCCTCTGGCTTTAGGGTGACTTTTCACTTTAATTTCAAGTTATAAGCAGTCTGCCAGAGGTTTTCTACTAGTTCTGAGCTGTATTTTGTTCCATCCACCTTCTTATAATCTGTTAACAGCTTCCCAATCCCTAATAAAGAAAAGGATTCCAAAAGCATGATAGTGCCACCACCATGTTTCCTTATGGGAAGGGTTTTGGTCTTCAATTCTTGAGAGCCGGTGTCTTGCTACCTTTAGATGAATTAATATCTTAACTACCTTAATACCATACCTTAATACCATGCAGTCAAGTTCGCAAGGGATTTGCTGATAAGCTAATACATTATTTTAGTCATGTGCAGGACCTCTAGTCTGCAGTCCTTGAGGGCTTCTACCTTACAACTTTAAGATGCATTCCCTCAGCAACACAACTGAACTAAAAATGTGTTTTGTTCCCAGGCTGTATGACATGCTGTCCCTTTCAATTTACTGTATGTGGCTCTATGCAGTACAGCTCTATCCAGCCTGACCTTGTTGCTGCAGTCTGGTTCAGGCAGCTATCAGTATAGTTTCAGTCACATCCTGCGGTCCACTTTTAGGATCAGAGAACAGATTAAATCAGCTGTAGCCTCCTTTCAGTTTCTATATTGTGAAAAAGAGAGGAACCTCATAACTGCAGGTCTGAGCTGATGTAAAATGTTATATTTTTCTTCTTTTTTAACTACATGTAGCATTGCATGTTTCCCAAAAACTTCAGTTTGTCTCATCTGAGTTCAGCACCATGTTTGCTTTGTCTCAATCATGCTTAGTTGGAAACTGCAAATAGGCATCAGATGTCTCTTCTTGCCCTTCATACATACAGGGGTCGATTTGTGAAGTGACATTTGTGGGTCTCTCCAAGTCCTCCACAGTAACCATGAATCCCCTGGCTGCCTCTGATTAGCTCTTTAGGAGTTTAACAACTCTGCTAATTGTTATCTAATTTTAGAAACATGCTCTGGCTTGTATTATCTGTCAAAAAAGTAATTATAGAAACTAATATATCTTCTTGTCTTTTGAAAAAATGAGGTATGGCAAATAACTGTTTAAGTAGCTGATTATGTCCTTTGTTATGCTATAAGTCAATTTAAAGTGTGATTGATCAGTCAGTATCCTAAATCATGCTATATCTAAGACATTTTTGTTTATACTTTATTTATACTTTTTCTCTGCACCTTCCTGTTCTCTGCAGGCCTGCTTTTCTACCTTCCAGTCCTTGACATCTGTCACATAGTTGATATTCGGCTCCGGATGTTAAAGGTTCCTCCTCATGTGGTACAAAACAAACACACAGCAGTCAAAAATAATAATTTAAAGCTATTAATAAATGACCAGACTTCCCTATGGCTTCCTCATGCAGGTGGTGACCAAGGACTTAGCAAGGCCAGAGCTGAGTGCGGTGTGTTATTACCAGATAGAGAATGTGGCTCTATGCAGTGCAGCTCTATCCAGCCTGACCTTGGTGCTGCAGAGTCTGGTTCAGGCAGCTATCAGAGACGTTTTTGCCCAGTATAGTTTCAGTCACATCCTGCGGTCCAGGCGGAGGATCGGAGGACAGATAAAAACAGCTCTGGACTCTGTTACTTGTCGCTGGGGAATCAAAGTGGAGAGAGTGGACATGTAAGGCTGAAAGCCTTTATTTTTCCTGCTGCCCTATGTGTAACCTTTGTTTATATTTGTTGTAAGCTTGTAAGTTTTTAGTTCCTAAAGTAATTTTTTTTGTGATTTTTTCTAGCATTGCTGACATATGTGTTTTGATTCTTGTGTTTGCTTTTCTTGTCAGAGATGAACTCAGTTTTCCTTTGGAGCTACAACAGAGTCTGGCTGCAGATACAGAGGCTAAGAGACAACAGCAGGTCAGAGTAAGGAATTATGCATTTTAAATAACTGTTCCTACTTAAAATACTTGTTTTGCTTCATTGATTTGAAGACAACATAACGTAATTTTTTAGATCTCGTATGAAATAAGGCTCCACAGCCGTGAGGTGACAGGTGATTCATTACAGCTGTCCTTCTTGCTTGGCAGCAGGTAAAGGCATCAGAAGGAGAGACAGCTGTCTGGGAAGGCTTTAGAGCCTCCCTCCGTCACCTCCAGCCTGCCTTGGTCCTTCCTCTGCCTCCAGATCTCCTCAACATAAACCCTGAGCTCACCTCTCTCCCACCACCTCCCCCACCTGCGTGCGATGAGGACGAAGGTTTGATGTTGGCGAAGCCAGAGACAGACTCACCAATGATATGAAAAACCAAGGACATTTAATTTATGTCTTGATCAAAACACTTATAAATTAACTAGATATATCAAATTATGCTAATATTCTAGTTTAAATGAAAGCTGAATTCAGTGAGCACAACAATAATAAAAAGCTTTGTTACCAAAGAAAATATGTAAAAAAAAAGGTATTATTTGTGACGCTATGTGTAAGAATGATCAGGAAAAAAAGCATAAAACACTAAAATCCATGGAACAGGGAGGAAAAGAAATACCAGAATATAAGCAGATTTTTTTTAGAGTCAAAAAAGTAGGTTGTATGCCTCAGTTAATTTTAATTTAATGCTTTCAAATCCAGGCCTCTAATGTCAATTAATTACAAAGAAACTATTGAACAGAAGTATTTGAATTTCAACACCTTTAGCGTCACTGTGGGAGACCTTATGCATAATTGTATAATCGCTCCAGATCACTGAAACATAAAACATATTTATAATTTCATAAGAAGGGAAACAAAACTGTCAGGACTTTAAAGAGTATCTACATAAACTTTATTTTCAGCAGGCTTTTTAAAGGGTTAAAAGATGCAAGCATGTCACAAAAGGTAACTTGAAGTAAATCTTTGTATAACAGTGAGACGATGAAAGAAAACGCAGACTCTAAATGTTTATTTCTCTGAGGTTCTAATGAGGTTTTTTCAAAGTTTTTTTCTTTTTATTGTTGAATTATTGTTCCAAAACGTGTGGGATAGAAACTGTAACCGATTCTACTTTAAAACTCTGCTAAATACAACAAAATAAATCAGACAACCTTAAACACATATTGGAGGATAAGTTTTGATCACATGTCAGATCACGGTTTCTTGGTCTTTTTTGTGGTGCTTGATGGTTTGGCTTCACCTATAGATGGATTTGGAGAAGCTGCTGTTGGAACTGATGGGGCTGAAAGAGATGGAGGTGTCTGTATCTCTGAAACAGAAAATAATGGCATTGTAATCTTCGATGATCCTCTTTTTATTAAATGATGAAGCAACAAGGTTTTACCACTTTTACTCTGAGGTTCTGGAGCAGGTGGGCTCTGCAGCCTTCTTTCCAGGTCCTGGATCGTCTCCAGCGCTGCATGCAGGGCCTCCTCTGCTTTCAGAGCTCGCTGCTCGGCGTTCTTCACTCGCATCTCATAATTACTGAGCAAAAACAGGAAAAGTTCAACAATCATATATTTTGTGGATGCTTCATCTGGATATTTAATATTTAAGAAGCGACAAACAACATAAGATATTTAAAAGTTATTGCACTGCTTATGATAAATTTTAACCAGAAATATTTATTTTATGAAATATACTTTGGCCAAAAGGGTTTCTTTGTCATGCTTTTTTTGTTAAAAAAAAAAAACTATCTGACTATCTCATAAACAGCAGCCAAAAATCAAGATTTAAAGAAGTGGATTTAAAAAAAGGTACAAGTGGAGCTGTGAATAAAATACATGAGCTTTTAGAAATATTTATTCCTTTAAATGTTCCTAGTTTTTTTTCAACATGGATGGTTATATAGCAAAATTTCTCATTTCACTTATCAGATTAAAAGCACTCTTTGAAAAAAAATGACAGATATTAAACAAAATTTTCATTAAGCCCACCTTTCTGTATTAAAATGTTTTTCTATTGGTGTGATTCTAATCTTAAATATATGCTTTCATCGTCAGAAGTATTCATGATAGGAATAAAGGCTGGAAATAAACTGTGTTTGTTATAATATATATGATGTTTAACATGATAAATTGAGTGTATTAAAAAAAATGTATAAAAAACAGTTAAATAATAAAAAAAGTATTTAATTTCATATTTTGATTAAATATTAATCTTTTTAAAAACATATGATTTCATGTGACAGAGTAGCTTACAGTATAACTTCATTATGTATTTTTATAGGTGTGGTGATTTTTGTATTGAAACTCCTTACGTTAATACTTCATAAAGCCAAACTCAAATGCAAATGCAGCTGCAAGTCATTTGGGATTATATTTTAATTAGCTTTGCACATCTAGAGACTGACTTATTTTCTCATTTACGTAATAAATTAGCTCTAGACCAATTAGATTGGCTAGGAAATGTCAGAAAACTGCTCCAAGGTGATCCGCTATCAGAATTCTTTGCAACCCCTAACAAAGTTTTGTTCCAGGTTTACCCTAAATCGAAAAACCCATCTCACAGCATGATGCTGCCACAATGATCAGTGTTTAATCTCCACACATTGCGCTTTGCATGTAGTTCATAAAGCTCTATATTGATTTTTATCTAACTAATCTATTCAATATATTTTACACCCACATCCTGGCTGCTGATTTTTTTTTTCTCAAACTTTCCTTTTTTTTTTCCAAGTCTGCCATGAAGGTGAAACTTGTTGAGTTTAAGACTAAAAGTTATGCTGTCAGAAGATTCTTTTACCTCAGCAACAGATCGTTGGCCTTCTCCAGAGTTGTTCCCTAATGCTTGTTACTTCCCATTAGGATGATGCATAGCAGATGCAGAACAATGCTTTAGAAGTTGATCAAGATATGATCTTATAACCAAGCCCTGCTTTAGATTTCACCACAGCTTTCTCCCTCACCGCTCCACTCTACCCCATGGTCTCTGTGAGGCTGTTTGTTCTCTAAAGTTATCTGACAGAATCTCTAGACCTGCGTACTTCAGTCGGACATATAATCCCCTGGACATGCAAGGGGATTTCTAAACAAATTATTGTACTCCGCTACAACAGTCATATCAGCATAAAGGAAACTGAATATATATTTGTACAATTCTCCTTTGAGATATTTATTTGAGAGCAATTATAATTTAAATTAAGAATTGTATACAATGTTTGGTATTGCGAACATTTAAATATAAATATTATATTAAATATATATCTTTAAATATACGGAATTAGTACAATTTAGAACTTCTCTGGTGAGAAGAAAGAATAGAGAGAGAAGGGATAATCTGCAAGGGAATAATGAGATAAGATCTTGGATGTGCACGCTCGCTTCAAGGCGCAAAAGCCCAGCAAATATGGAATATTGAATTCGCCATGAGGAGCCTGCAAGAAAAGACTTCAAGGCTGACGGTAAATTCTCTGCAGCCTTCTCTCCAAACAAAAAGTGTTATTTAGGATTTGGCCTCCCCATTATCCAATCTTCACTGGGTGTTATGGGGGAAGGGACCAGAACTATCAGCTCCACTCCACCTCCCCTACCCGCCAACACCTGTGGAACAGAACTGGAGTGCTGGATGATAAACTTCTATCTTATCATGGACAATGGCGTGTGGACAGCATTCATGGACAAACTGAATGCACTCATCATACACACAAAACTGATGCTCAAATGTCAGATAGACTTTCATGTGAAATCTCAAACTTTATTGTGTCAAGGTTAAAGTGTGAAATATGCTTTTTTCCCTCTCCCCAATATGGATCCGATCTTTCCACAGAGAAAAAGGCAGTGCTATAAGGTAACCGCCTCATGGAGGGGCCCTTGGAAGCTCTAAGAACGCACCACCGGCAGAGTTCTGCGGCACGCATGGCCTCAGTCAAATCGTTCCCCCTGCCAGCGCCCCCCTGTATGTACATACGTATATAGAAATTATATTTTGACGTCCACTTTATATTAATATTCAAGATTTACCTTAAATCAATTCAAATTCAAAAATACTTTATCAATCCAAAAGGTAAATGAAAATGCAGAAAGAAATATGCATTACTTTCTGATTTCATACATGTAATTAAATAAATAAATAAAATGAGGTTTCTTTGGGGGCCTACTCATTGACGCAGTGGGTAGCACTGCTGCCTTGCAGCAAGAAGGTTCTGGGTTTGATTCCCGGCCCGGGGTCTTTCTGCATGGAGTTTTCATGTTCTCCCTGAGCATGCATGCGTTCTCACCTGGAGAGAGGCATCAGCACCCCTCGTGACCCCAGCAGAAATAAGTGGATGGATGGGTTCTATGGGCCACAGAGTGTTAAGGAGGTACCTTTTAAAGGGGAATGTAAACTTTGAAAGGTTTGATTTTTTTTATGTCTTTAAAAAACATAAATAAAGTCATAGAAAGATCAGTGACCTTCCTTACCTTAGTTCTTGCTGCAGTAGAACTACTGTTATTAGATCACTAAAAGCTCTGCTGTCCTCTTCTGTTACAGGAGAAACAATCAGCTGGTCGGTCTGATGAAAAGATTCAAACTGAGTTCAAACAGGCTGAATATAGAAGTGTAAAAATGATGAAAAATTTTAAACCATCTGACCCCAGTCAGCTGGACGCTGCTCTCCTCCAAGTATTTTTCTGTGATGTTTCCATCATAGTCTATGAGCTTCAGCACAGGCCTGTCGCACTCCAACGGCTCCCCCTGCAGGACGACATTATTAGATATTTTACTTTTTAAGCTGCAAAAGCAATTTTTTAAAAGAAAATTTATGCTGAAAAATACTATATATATCATCAGAAACCCCAGAACCAAGAGAAAATAAAGTCCTTGGAACATTTAAATACAGTTAAAAACAAAAACAAGAAAGGTTTTAACATATGAAGAAAACATCCATCCATCCATTATCTGACACGCTTCTCCCAGTTGGGGTCGCGAGGGGTGCTGGTGCCTATCTCCAGCAGTCAATGGGCGAGAGGCGGGGTACACCCTGGACAGGTCGCCAGTCCATCGCAGGGCAACTGAAGTAAACATCCTGCATTAAAATCCTACAAACAAATTATATATTTGAATCTGTAGACTACTCAGGTTCCTGATTTTGTGTTAAATGTTATTTTATATTAGATTTTAAACTATTCAGACATGTGTTCTATGAAACCATGTAACTGGTCCAAAGAAGAGTATTATTGAGCTAAATTCACTGTTTCATTACATATATTACATTATTATGTGTGAAATCTTTTTTTTCCCAGTGCAAATAACCTAAGCTGTTCAGCAAATGTAAAACATAGAATAATATGATTTTAGGCATGAACCTGGTTGCTCTAAAAATACTAACTTATAAATAATAAAAATTGAAATAATAAGTGAGGAAATGAATGTTTTTGGGGCTTTGTTTCAAGTTCTTCCTTTGTCTTCTAAAGAGAAATAAAAGTAACACATATCTCTTTAGAAACAGCTTAGATGATCTGCTGAGCATCTGATACAACAGCAAGAGAACTTTGAACTATGAATAAATCAAATAAATCAATATTTGGTTAAATGTTTTTCTTGAAGGTAAAACTGTTCTGGCAGATTGTCTGCATTATTGCTGAGAACTATTTGTTGTTCCAATCACTAACCTCAGTTGATTCTGGCTTAATTTCATCACTGATGCTTTCAATGCCATGCCTTGAATCCGCCAATGGATCTTCAGAGCCCTTTAACACAAGCAAAAACTCATCAACACTTTTAAATTAGTATGGATTAAGACATAAAAAAATGTATTAATTATAGCTTTAGAGTGATGAAAAAGTGTAGGATTAATTCACTAAACAGTGTGATGAAAACTATCTTCTTTGCAAACTATTTGCATGTTTTAGATGTTTAATTTCTGCACTGAATTCACAACGTAGAATACACTAAGTCTACGCAGAGCAAAAGAGGTTAATCAACTCAACAAACATGCTTTTAAAACTGTTTAGATAAATTGCCTAAATAAAAAAAAAGGTGTTATCAGAAATATCAGACAAACTTATGTTTACCAAACTGTTTATTAATCTAAACCCATTAGAAAGTAACTTGTTTGTTTTTTTCCTCGTTTCCCTGCCCTGTACTAAAACTAAATTACATTCTAAAGAAATGCAATGACAGTCAACTTTATTCACAATATGTTGGTTAGACAGACATTGTGCTCAGAATGCATTTTAAATGAATTGTCACCATAGTCTTTATGCTTTCTGCTGGATTGGTGCTGCTTAAAGATTGTTCAGGTCGCTCGATCAGATGCTTTTCTGTTGATTTCCCATGAAGTCCTGTGAGCAGTATTTTGCTGGTCTCCACCCAATGATCACAGGCTCTCTGAGGACAGAAAAAAAAAACATGGAATGAAATGCAGACTTTCATGTTAACAGTAAAACAGCATGCACTGATTTCTTCTTTTAAATGGTCAACTACATGTTTTAGAATATCACCATTCATATGTGTTTTCGTACTGAGCTATCTTTGTTTTGCCAGAGTCAATGGAAAATGTTACTGAAATCCCAAACCAATGACTGCACATATGCAGTCCTGTGTGAGAAAATTTCAGGGCTGCAGTGCAAGTTGGAAATGTGTTATAGACTTTTATTACCTGCAACTTTTTGCACTCATTTGTCTCATTTTCCATCTCAGTTGTATCAGAGCCTAGGATCATGGTCTCTTCCAAAATCAAATTGCATGATCTATAATACAGATAGAACAATTTCTGCTGTATAAATCCAGCCCAAAATAAAATGAAACCCCTAAATGTCCGACTGCAATTTCAAAGACAATCTAAATCTGAAGTAAGAAGCAGCTTTAAGATGATAAATGTGTGTTTTTATGTACACTGAGAGCACTACGGTTAAAAGAAAACAGTTCGCTACACACTACTCCAAAATAATACTGCTTAACAGCAGCTAAGGAGACACAAGACCTTATAAAGAGCTAAAGGCAACAATTGCTTATACCTGTTAATAATGTTGGAAAAATAGAGCAGTTTCTCAGCAAGTGTTTTTGCATCCTCTAGTAAAGCCTGTGATGTTTTTTTCACAGAGCAGTCATAGTTCAAATCTTCATCCTCTTCGTCACTCTGGTTAGGAACCATGACAAGCATTAGCTCCAACATCCAGCGGGTTTGAGCTATGTGAATAGAAATCACCTGGAGGGTGTGGAGACAATGAAACTTAGTGGTAACTTAAGGTCAGCAAAAGAAAAAGTAAAGAAATAATTAGTTACTGATCCCTCAAAGTCCCTCTGGCCAGACAGCTGCTCAGTGACAAACTATATGAAGGCAAAAAGATATGTGGCCAATTGCAATAATCAACTAAGGAAATGTAGGCTAAAAGGATACCATCGATACAGATTATGATGAATATATACTGTGTTTTTTATTTATATCTATTTGTAATTGGAGAAAAACAAAAATGTTGCTTTATTTACTCAGACAAGAAATGGGCAGAAAGACAAACTAGGGAAGACATGCAGCAAAGGTCCCGAGGTCAGAGAGTGATGCCTACAACGAGGACAAGTAAGTTCTGAATATGTGCTGCGTATTCTCACTCTATGTCATGTCTCACTGCATATTTCTTGGCTTTTAGATGAAGTTGAGCATCTCATTCAATTAGAATTTTTAATTTAAAAGTCAGAGATCTGGTATAACCCTTATTTAATATGGCAGCCACACATGAAACATTAAAAAACAACGTATAAGTTGCTGATTTAAACTATTCAGCTGCACTTTTGAGGGGTAGTATCTCACTACATCAATGTACACAACATGTCATATAATCTCTATAAGTGAAAATGTTCATTTTAGATTTAGATTGCAGAGAAAAACATCATTTTCAGAATAAATAGCACATATTCCTCCAAGATTTTACAATCTTGGAGAGCTGGAATGTCATTATTGTAAACTATTAAATCAGCGTTTGCAATTTGTTGAGATGCTTAGTCCCAGCAATACCACCACAGCTAGAAGATAAAGCTTAAAAAATTTCAATAAATTTTATAAATTAAACACTAAAAGAAAATGTTTAGAGATAATGTAAAGGACCAGGTTCAGAAATGCTTTTATCAAATACAAACATGCGAGGCACAATTAAATAGTCTATACCAGAAAACTTTCTATGAATGGCAGCTATGTTGGATACTGAACTTTAAAATTCTATTTCATTCAATTCAGTTTATTTATATAGCAACAATTCACAACACATGTCAGAGACAATTCGACCAGATCAACCTGTCAGATTGATTCAGGAAAACCAGCTGATTTCATCGACTCATTAACTCGAATGCAATCCCTCACACCAAAAATGAGACTTCTCTGGTATTTTTCATACATTTCTGACCATGAACTCAGAAGATAATTAATAATTAGATAATTATTTTGCTTCATTTGCCCTTTTTATGAAGATTTTTTTGTGCTGCACAACCATTTTGATAAAAAAAGTTAATTGGAGTTTGAACACATTAAGTGGAGAGAAATTCCTTGCTATTATCTTCTGTTGATAGAAGTAGCAGAAGAACCCAAAGTAAATGTTCTTCTGACTTGTAACTAGAATGTATTTAACACAGATCTGAGCTCTGACCATTAAGACAAATTAAACATAATATGAGACCTCTTTGATTTCTGTTTTCCACACGTTCAGAGAGAAACAAGAATACAATGTGAGTTTTTCCTGAAGAGGGTTTAAACTCACCTCTTCTTCCAGTTTCTGGTTCTTGCCCTCAGTGAAGTTAGACAAGCTGCTTGTGAACTTCTGGATGTCATCTAAGGCCTTTTTTGCCTCTCTGCTGTTTGAACAGATCAACACAACAGAGAACTAAATACAGGAAAATATTCATCAGCCAAACCACACGCTGTCCTATCTCCTGCAATAATTTACACACAGAAAGACTGTCTGATAAAAATGTGCTCTTCATATCTTAGCTTATATTTTGTTTTCAAACCTTATAGGAACGAGTTACATTTTCTGCTATTACTACATAATACAGAAGCTCAACAAACCAAACACAAGAAAACACCTTTCTTCTAAAAAATAAAAAAATTATGTTTGTTCTAATTGTTTTTCTATTATCAAACTCAGTTTATAATTTAAAATGTACCTTAGCAGATTAACACTTCAACATTTAAAATGACAGCAATAATATAAAAGTAACTTACTTAAAGTCATGTTTATTGTGGTCCTTTTGGTTTTGGGTTTTTGCGGTGGAGAACTGCAACAATATCTCTTCGGTTAGCTTCTTCCAGTTAAACAGTGCTTCTTCCAGTTTAAACCAATCAATCCCAGCAATAGCTGTGGAGGTCCAGGACTCCATTAACCAAACCAGTGACATCATCAGCCTGTGGATTCCTGCAAAACACATCCTAAATCACCTTTAGGAGATCTCCTCCATATCTTAACAATAACCTGACTAACATGAGATAAAATGAAATCTAAGAAGCAAGAGAAAAACTGAACAGCTGTATAGATGTCAATGAGACTCTCTCACCATTCTCCCCACTGAGGTTCAGTTCAAACTGTTTGAGAAGTTCTAATAGGACCCTGTCCAGCGCTCTTATGGTCTGTGGGCTCTCAGCAGACTCAGCATCAGAGTAAGTGTGTCTTTTAAAGAGCTGAAGGCTCACATCCAGCCATTTTTTCTGGACACAGCGGAGCTCATTTAGTTTCTGCTGAAGCAAAAGCTGTTTTTCACCTTGGTATTCCTCACACTGGAGTGACAGCATCTGCAGAAACAAAGCAAAGTAAAACAAGATGAACAATTTAACTATTCAAAAAACTGTTTCTTAGACCACCAGGTCGGAGAACTCCCTCTAGATTTTTTTAGAATGATATTCATTATCCATTGAGTTTTTTTTTTTTTTTTTTTTTTTTTTTTACATTTTATCAAATTACAACCACAAACTTTAATGTATTTTTGGGGGATTTTATGTGTGAGAGCCACACAAACTAATGCAGCCTGTAAAGTGTGAACGCATTATGAAAAGGAAATCAGTTAGACCGAAGAAGAATAGATAGAAAATAACATAAAAGAGAAGTTCACTATAAGTCATAAGGTCTTCTGGTTGCTAACATCAAAATTAAACATTTTACACTTGATCCAAAACTTCTGTCTGAGTATATAACAGAAAACACAACCCCTCACCTTGAACACACCTCCCTACTGTAAAACCTATGCAGGGGGAGAGATCCTGTTCTGTTCCAGGGTAGAGTCCAAAGGAAAATGGATGGAGCCAAATGAAGGAAAACTCTGGAAGGAAACTTGATTAGACTAGGGTGGAGATTCATCTCCCAGTATGGCAGTGAGCCTAAAACGCTACTCTCTAAATATACAAACCTGGCAGAGACAAATAATGTTGCACTAAAAGAAGTAAGTAAAGGTTTTCTAAAGCTCTGAGGAGGAGAGCTGAATACTACTATCATGCCTGCTAAATCTTTTAGATTTTATTTCTAAAACATGTTGAACATTGTATATTTTTTTTCTTCCACTTCACAGTTTTTCACAACCTTGTGTTGGTCTGTAACATAAAACTCTAATAAACTACATTATAGTTTCTGCTTCAAATGGCAAAACTTTTTGTTTAGCTGTTTCAATATCTCTTTATATTTCCTGAACCAATATAAAACATTGTTTAAACTGACGGAAGCAAATAGAGACCATTCAGATCTGGAGATGTGACAAAGAACACATGGAGCAGAATTAGCATGGGGTGTAATAATGATAATAAAAGACAAAGCTGATTTTTTTTCCTAGCCAGATTAACTCAGTAAATATCCCAGGAAATTAATGGTAACATTTCAGTGAGAAGGACATTGCTCTCATTTAGGATAAGAGCCCAAAAAAGACAAGAAAGTAATTAAAGTTTTGTCTTACATGTGACCACTGCTTTACATCTGCAATAATCTCTTCAAGCGCTGAGCTGCCATATTCTGGATCAGAACCCCTTGTGACATCAGTTGAGCATATTAGCTTCAATAAAGTGTAAAACAAAATTCAAATAGAATCCCAAAGGTTTTTATTTTGAAAACTATTTTCTTACTTTTTCTGTGTTTTGAGAAAATTAGACCACTTAGTGATGCCTTGCTGCGTGGATGTGAGCTGTGCAAACTGAGCGTGTTCAGTCTGCTTCAGCTGGGACATGAGCATGATCAGCTGCTCCTTCCAGTAGCTGGTTAACTCCACTATGTTATGCAGATCTTCTACATCCTGCGTTAGGAGGAGATGTAGCATTGTTGAACCATAATTTATTCCTTTAGTGAAAGAGAAAGAGTGTGCATTTTACTTTTACCTTCGTTGAGATAAAGAGGAGGCAGTGTTTTGCTGCCTTGAACCAGCATTCCTCAGCGACGTGAAGCTCTCTGAAGACCTGAAGCTTCTTTACTTTAATCACCTGATAAAACAGAAACAGTTTCACAAAATCTGCAACAACAATGGGTCCAACTGACACATTTAAGAGTAAAATGTAACTGTATCCTACGCTCTGTGTCTAATTCTTTGTTTTATTGTGCTAGAAAGGGCCCTTAACTGAATGGTTTAAAGCTGTTGGTGAAATATATAAAAAGAAGACCCAAACATATTTGGTTATCTTTCATTCATTCATGATAACATTAAGTAATAGAGATGGTAAAATACCAATTTACACACAGAAAACAATAAAGAAGAGCAGAACATAAATGCTTCCTGTACTTCTAGGGCGAGGCAGAAGGTGAACTGGCTCCAAAGATCTCTGTCTTCAGTGATCTGCAGCAGCTGATCCTCCAGACGAGCCCTATGCAGCTCATACAGCTGGTGGTAACCCTGGACAACACTTAGAAACACATTCATCATTTTAGAGGTAACTCTTTTGAAAACTGTTTAAAATCTGGCCTTTTATGACCCCCCCCCAAAAAAGTGTTGCAGAGGTTTTGTGCTGACTCATTTTAAAGTGAAATTAACCGGGTTACAGCATGGACTGCGCACAGAAGCAGAACCAAGTAAATGTTCTAAAACAAGCAGAAAGGTTTAGTCTCTTCTAATTTACTTGATAAATGGCGATATAGTGAGCCATTAATCACTATTACAGGTGTGCCACACTGACTCTGAGCTGCTGTGAGTCTCTCTGAGGGATTCAGCCAGTTGTTGTTGTCCGTGATCCACCTGCTGGGAAACAAACGCCTCGTGGTCTCTGATGTTCGATAGTTCGCTGACGAGAGAACACACAAACACAAAAACATCAAAATGATGAGACACATATCTTACCTTTACATTTGTTTGAAACAGACACATTAGAATGGTATATTATTCAAACTTAAAGTATTTATTATCTTTTCCTAAGAGTCAGTTTATTAAATTCTCCCACAACACATTAACTTTGCATATTTTCTCCCATTATTCCGACCCTGATCTACACACGTGTTTAGCTGCTGGATGGAAGCCTTGATGCGGTGGATTTCCTCGATGAGCCGGCGGTCCACAGCCCGCTGTGCCACCATTTCAGTGTGTAAAGCCATCAGACGGCGAGGGATTCCGTCCAAAAGAGACTGGTACCGCTGTCTGGACAGAAAGAAAAAAAAAAAATAGGAAATATCAGCTCTTGTTCAGTAGGAGGAAAATATTTGTTGAAAATATCTAAAGAAAACAGTTGAATGTTGCTTTTCCTAAAGTAATTTTCCATTTTCACACTGAAGCAAACAAAGAAGCTCATTAAATCCAACCCTTAACTTCTGGTTAAGGTGACCAGATTTTTTATTTTTTTTTATTTCATAACCTAGTTTTTCAAAATATAACCTGCCTCTTGCCAAATGATCACCTTAGATACTGTAGGTACCAGCTGTCATGATCTTGGCACAGATGACTGCATTATTAGTTAATTCCTTTCACCTGCTTAGCTCCGCCCAGTTTTCATCTGCCCTCATCTGATTCACCTCCTATTTATGCTGCCCATTTCTAGCCATCAGTGCCAGATTATTAAAGCTGAGTGTGAGAGTTATCTAGTGTACCCTGTTGTGTTTTGACTGCCCGATTCTGACCCGTTTCTGCACCTGGATTCCTGAGTTTTGGCTTGCCCCTGTTCTGGTCTGTTTCTGCCTGTTCCTGTACTTGGACTGCTGTTTGGATTCTGCCTGTTAACGACCTTGGATCTGTCCGCTAACCCCGGCTTGGATATTCCCTTTGGATTCTGCTGCACTTCTGTGTCTGCTGGCTTCCACTCGTCACTCTGCTCTACCTATCTTCTGGAACTCCCTGGGTGGCTCCCGCTGCAAGAAGTGGTGAAGGACTGGTTCCTACTCCTTCCTCTGGACACGGACAGAACTAAGTACCAGGTTAGTTACTCACATGCTTGTTATGGTTCCCCGTCTGAGTCTAGTGGTCACTAACCTGAGTATCTATCTTTACAGAGAACTCAGCAAGCCGGTCCCAGCTGACGAGCCGCCCAATCCAGAGCTGTCAAAGCATTTTACTTTTAAACAAACCTGTTCTGTCTGCCTGAATTCTGGGTCCTATTTTCTTAGCCTTGACATCAGCACACCCATTACTCTGCACAGATAATTAACTATAGACAATAGTTGGATGGATGATAGTCTTTATATGAGGTTATGATATGACACACTTTAAAACAGTAGTCTTGTTTTTTTTTTAGTCTGTGTCCCACTTGTGAAGAGTGTATTTGTTAATGTGTTAAGTGTTTTGTTTTAAGGCATGTAAGGGTCATCAAAAGCTCCCCTCCTGGTGCAAACACTAACCTGAGTTTAGCCAGGAGCTGTCCTCTCTCAGCACAGCCCACAGTGACCTGTCTGATCACTTCATGGAAAACAATGTTGTAGATCTTCTGTTCAGTCTTCACCAGTTCCAACAGGCCCTCCAGCTGTAAACAAGTCACCCACCTTAAAATCTCAGAGCGTTTTTAGATTTTTTTTAACAGAAATGAGCCGTACTGACTATTAAATTGCAGATATATTTGGAGGCCTTCTGCATCAGTATTAGATTTTCCTTATCCTTTACATTTTAACACTTAGACTGAAAATGTTCCCTAAATGTGTGAAAAACCTTAAATCTCAATATTCTTCTGACTATAAACCCATCAAATGTTTTTAGCTACCTCATCCTTTTAAGATATTTTTAAATATCAACATCTTTATGTGAATTGTGAAATATTATCATTGTAGCTAAAAATGATTTTCATTTTACTTTGAAGGCAGAGGTTCTTAGATTTTAGAGGAATTCAGTGGAAAAAAGATGGTAGTCTGTGAGGATTGCAGTGTGGCAGGAAAAATAACTGTTAAAAGGGACCAAATTGTTCCTAAAAGAATTGTTTAGGATTAATGTGAAATAAAATTCTAATTTTAATATCAAATTTAATAGCATGATTCAAAAACATCCTGATGTTTCATACATTAATAATTTACAATGACTGATTTATTGAGAATTAAAGATAAAAGGTTACTAAACTGTACATGTTGTTCTACTGGTTACATGTTGAGGGATGTTAAGCAGATTTGGTTCCTTTTTCTATGTTGATTTTGCTAATTAAAGATTTCTGATGGACCAAACTTACTTGGCACATCTCAGTCAGCTCTTCGCTCTGCTGATCCACTCCGGCCTTTTCCAGCATGTCATCCATCATCCTCATCAGCTGGATCGCTTCCAGTCGACCACTGGGTCTCCTGGTCACACATTTTCACACAGATTATAGCACACATGTACAGAGAGCTTTTTTCTACCAGCATATCCAACAAAATACATCTGATCATTGAATCGAAATGAAATGAACTGGTGAAACTTCTTTCTTTTCAGTTTGATTAATCTGTATGTTTGGACTCACAGAGATGGAAGGACTCTCAACCTCTTCTCCTGGTCTTTGAGCTGCACTGTGAACGCACTGGGAAAAAAGACAGAACAGGAAATACATCAGAAAAACTATTCTGCATTGATTATTATCCTAGCAGACCATAATGACGTTAAAGAAACTCACTCTTCATACAACTCTAGGCATTGTATCCCTTTGTTCTTCACAATGTGAAATTCTTCAGGGATCACTTCTTCAGGGATACTCAAGTCCTGAATGTGGTAAGAGAAATATTAAGGTTTATTTGTTTACTTTTTCACAAAAATGGCAATGTTTGCCTTATGAACAATGGTTGTCAAATACACTGCTATTTAAACAAACATGGGGACATATTTATTAAAAAAACAACTACTAAATAAGGAAGCAAACATATATAAATGAGTAATGTATTAAAAAAATTCTCAAAATATTGAGATATCAAAGAAACCTGGTGATATTGGTGCACCCTGGGACAAAAACAGGATTAAGAGAAAAAACTTCAATTGGACATATATTCTCTCTGGCTCCTCCTTCTTTCTAACATAGTCCAATCACATGGCAGCCTGGTTAACCGGTCTCTCTAAGTTACCATTAGCTGTATGTCTCTGAGTACCAAAAAAAAATAAAAATTTCTTTGGTATTTTTTTATGCCACATTGGAGCATATATGCATCACTGAATAAGAAAATAAATAAAATACTGACCATTTTCCTATGCGGCTCACCTGTGGGTCTCTGATGCTGTTCTGCTCATTTACCGGTGGTAAAAGCGTCATCTTCTTCTGTTTTACCCCACCATCGCACAGGAATGAAATATCCCTACAGGGGCATCATGTACGGAGGGAAGAAATGTATACAATCTTTTATATAAAATATTATTACAATGACAGGGGTTACATAAAACTGTCTAATTTTAGCATATTAGCACCTGATGAATAATTACTATATAGTCGTTGTCAAAGGAAATCTGTCATATTTTTGGTTCTGTTTAAGTTTTCTCTTTGAGTTTTCGTAGGTTTTATTTCCATTTTGTGTTTTTTAGTTGTTTTTGGTTGTATTTAAGTTCTTATATATTGTTTACCATCTATTGCTATCTTGTGTCCATCTCCTCCTAGCTCCCTTCTTCTGCCCACACCTGCTCCCAATCTGCCGATTAGCCTGGTCTTTGGTCAGTCTCCCATTTATACTCCTCCTCTTCAGTTATTGTTTGCTGGTTCCTCATTGTTTCTTTTCCCTTCATGTGTGTTTCCCCTGAAGTCTCCTGGGTTTAGGTTTTGTTGTATTATGTTTGTGGACTTTTGCTTTATTTGCCCTTTGAAACATTATAAAATTAGCAAAAAAACAATTTCTTTCTCCTTCCGTCTCTGCGTTTGGGACCTTCAAACATCCACAAAACCTGACTAAATAAGTCAGTTTAGTTTGTTTAGGTGTTTGCCCTTAGTTTATTACTTCATCAGATTCTAATTAGATCCAACCTCAGGTGTAAAATAAAAAAAAAAAATCAAATGACGGGGTTTTACTGTGATCATCTAGATCAGAAATATGAAGAACTACGAAGCAAACTCAGCAGCTTGTAGCGAGTTGAATTATTTTCTGTTATAATTCCCATTGTTGAATATTTTATGCATTAATCTATTTTAAAAGCCTTTGCATCATTTTAAATGACCAAATGTAAGGCTGTACCATACATGGCCTCACATTTGACTCTCCCTCCAGTTGAAATGTGTTTTTGCTACGTTTACTGTCATAAACTTCACCATTTACCATGCCAACCAAAGCCCCAGAGTCTGTGATGGATTCTTAACCGCTTTTTACAGTTTCTCTGAACAGTGCACATGGATGAATTGGAAATTGATAAATGTTTTCACTTGTTTTCTCACTTGAGAGCAAATAGTTAGGGAAAGGCTGCATATAGTCCATATTAGACCTAGGTACATGTGGCAGCAACTGCTTCTCCAATTGCTCCTCTTGGAACTTCACTGGGGTTATTTACTGCTAAAACTTCTGCTTTCTAAAGTTGGTCACAGTGATGATGATAATTTAATTATGTGCATTTGATTAGCAACACCTGGCTGTCTCTGTCCATCTTAAATCCTTGGGAAGCAGCAGAAGTGCATTTTGGATTATTTTCATATATTTTTGTTTCATATAATAATGACAATTTGAAATTTGTTGTGCATTTTTTATACACTCAAAGAGATACTCTGCAAAGTTCCCTGCAGACATTCTAATTAGGTCCTCTAGCCATTTCAGATGTGTTGGGGCAGGGCTCCATTGTGCAGCAAAGAAAGGCTAAAGATTGAGGTCGTCTGTCCAAAAGAATGGCAATTTTCTTTTTACAAGGGTGTAATAAATCATCTATGTTTTTATCGGAAATCTGAGCTGTAAAGACATCAAATGATACATATGGGAATAAGTAATATAAGTATATGTCATTGTCTCATTTTTCTGACTGACCTGCCCGCTCCTGTCAGCGATGTTGGCTGTTCCAGGAGGTATTTGTATTTGTTGCGTCCAAATGGATGATGCCAAACTGCATCTGGCCGCCTGACTCCGCAACTCTGCACAAAAAAATTTGTCTTAAAAACATAAAAAACATAGAAAATATACAAAAGGACATTCACAGGTGCTTGTGACACAGGGACAATGACACCTCCAGCATGTCCACCCAGATTGGGTTCAAAATGTGAAAGGAATTTGTTTAATTGCTGCAATGTATTTGAATTCAATTCAGTTTATTAATATAGCGCCAATTCACAACACGTCATCTCAAGGCACTTTACAGAGATGGTTCAACCACATCATACAGTCAAACTGGTTGTTTTTTGATTTGTTTTTACGGCACTAGTGGCTCATTTTTATGGACAGTAAGCTGACAGGAAAGGGGGTATGAGAGAGGGGGTGAGACATGCAGGAAAGGACCAACGCCGGATTCGACAGGCCCATCAAACTGATCAAACTAAAATTCTCTATCTAAGGAAAACCACCACCTCACACCAAGCATGCTTGTAATGACAGTGGAGAGGAAGATCTCCCTTTTAACAGGAAGAAACCTCCAGCAGAACCAGACTCAGTGTGAGCGGCCATCTGTTGAGGCCGACTGGGGTTCAAATATATTTTAACTGTAAATATCTAATGTGTTAAGGCAATTTACGAAGCATCGTTTTATGAGTTGCAACTAATGGAATCTGATCAGAGATATTATAATTGCCTTTAGGTATATAAGAGTAAGCAAAGAAAAATGTCAGGCAAATAAAACTTACATAATGAAAACATGTTATTTACAAAATTTTCTTTTACAGTTTTTCTTATTTTATCAAATCATCAAATTAATTTGAGAGTGCCTCAAAACAACATTAACCTGAGACATATTTCTTTAGATTCGACCTCTCTTGTTCAATCATCAAACACATTTTAATATCAAATTAAGAGAACCTAAGTAAATACAAAAGTAGTTTGAATTAAGAGCTCAATCAACAAGAGCTGATGAAGAAACAGTCAAGCCTAATGTTAAATACTATCTGCGGCCATTATCATATGCTGAATTTATTGTAATTAACCACAGTAATTTTGACAGTTCATCATTACTGGCCAGAACAGTAGAATCGAAGGTATCGAACACGTCAGACAGCATTAAGTCATGACCAGAGCCAAATAAATTTAAGAACAGATGACTGATAATAAGTCTGGAAAAGGTTACAAGGCCTGTTTCACATGTTCCTGATCTCTAAAGATTTTTGGGAAATACATTCTTCTGGGGCTGGTGAGAGGGAACATGTCATGATGGGACCATAAATATGACTACAGGCATTAACACACTGGCGATTTAGAAGGACATGATACAAAGAGCACCAGTAGATCCACGTGCAATTCCCAACTTTTAAAGTGGCCTGGGCAGATGTGGAGTTACAGTAAATCTGATGAAGGTGTTGTAGTACCACCATAAACAGGTCTTTTATGCTTGAAAGTCTGACTGAATCTGCAAGAAAGTACCATAACAGTTTCATAACAGTTTTTGCAGCCAACAGGGAGGAGACTCAGTTATTGGGTTAAGGGAATTATTTATTGAACTGGGCCAGGTCAATGTGGATAACTTTTCCCGTCTGATAAGTAAAATCGTTTGTGTACTGCAATTTGTATTAACTCAAGTCATATTTGTCTGTAATCAAAGTTTTTTCAATATTATAGCAATAATATAACAAAGAATATATATTTATATTAGGGTCACTGATATTGAGCCCTAAAGGAGCAAACTACAGTAGAAGACCAGAGTAAAGAAAATGGCCAGGAGGGGGCAGTAAATACAAACAAATTATTCATTGAATACTTATAAATGAAGTGATACTTCATTTGCAGAAAAACATGTAAATATGGGAATATTTTGCTGATTTCTTCAGCCATTGCCAAGTATTTTAAGCTGCATGACACCTTCTTTATATTGAATAACAAATATGAACAACTAAAATGTAAATTACTCTTTTTTTAATGAGTTGAAGGAGAAAACTGAACTTTAAACAACTGTGTATAAATCCCAATGTGTTATCTAAAGTGGAAAGACATCAGTACTTCACAGTTCCGGTGATGTGCAGTGTGGCCCTGTGTGTTTCTGCTGGAGACCGTGGAGGTGAAGCTGAGCAGCAGTTCATCTGGGATGCTGGAAGGTCTGACAGTAGGTGGTTGCTTCTTACTGATCCCCTGCAGAGTTTGGATGTTCAGGTCAGCCTCTAAGAAAAAGAATACAAAAAGTAAGTATGACTCTGTTATTTGTGATTTTATAAAGAATAACAGTCTTATATATCTTTAGAAAAAAGTTAAACAATCCAGTGGACTTTGTTTCCAAGTTTGAAGACATTTCCCTTCCCATCCAGGAAGCTTTTCAATTCAAAACATCAGAAATATCGTTGAATTTGAGGCTTTATATAGAGTGGACCATAACAAAGGCTTGTTTTGGCTTATATATCTTAAGTTTATATTTAAGAACGTGGTAGGTGAAGAATTTGTTGAATCAGACCAAATATGTTAGATTTTGAAGTAAAGATAGCCAAATTTAGTTTAAACGTCTAGCATAAAAACAAACGAAATAAACAAACATAAAAAGTCCTCAGAGATCCATTCTTTTAATAAACCAGCTTATCTAGAAGGTGTCCATCTCTAGCAGTCAGTGGGTAAGCAGGCAGCACCTTGGACAATTGCTGAGCAACACAGAGACCAAGGAAAAGAACAACAACATCCATTCACACAAACAAACAATTAAGAGTGACCAATTATTGTGACCTGACAGTTATGCTTTTAGGATTGTGGGAAAACTATTTGCACAAACAGCCCAGACTGAGATTCAAACTTTAGGCCCATTTGCTGTGGGTTAGTGGCAGAGGTTAGTTTTAAAGAGCTATATTTTGAGAATTATTTAGAATAAGAGGAATATTTATAGGTAGCTTTATCAAACTATATTTTACTTCTAAGTAATACATTAAAGTTGTGTTTTTCTAACTCACCAAATATTTAGGCTCTGGAGCCACCAAAATTGTTATCCACATACTTACACTTGTAGCCTACTAAAGAGAGCACATGTTGGTCTTAATTTAATTCAATGCAATTTATATATATAGCCCCAATTAACATTCATTTATAGGGAAGAGGATTAGGGCCAATGAAAAAATAAAAAAGTTAACTGATTTTTAAATTTTATTTTAGTTTAATATGGAAAAAAGACAGATTTCTGACTTTAATCTCAGAATTTTGGATCTTAATGAAGTTGGGTACCATGAAGGAAGGGATGTGGGAGCATTCAGTTTTACTGACAAAGATGTGAGTTGTTTGGGAGGAACAGTAACACATCAGTGGAAAATGACGGAATTAGGTGAATTCTGAGATTAATTTCAGAATTCTGAAAAAGTCAGAGGTCTGAAATTAAAGTCAGAATTCTGAGAAAAAAAGGCAGAATTCTGAGATTAAAGTCCGAGAATAAAGTCAGAATCCTGAGATTAAAGTCAGAATTCTGTCTTTTTTTCTCATTTTATACTGAAATAAATTTAGAAATTTCTTAACTTTTTTTTTATCCAGTGGCCCTAATCCTCTTGCGTACATTTATTTTATAATTACCCTTTAAACTTTTATTCGAAGTGTGGCAATCATGTCCAATTTTAGATTTGATACTTGCTGAGCAGCAATGAGGCTACAAAGCAGGTTTAACAAACTCAGACTCAAATCTGAATTGATCAGGCCTCAGTTTACTGAAGAATTTTACTATGGTGACAGAAACAGAGGTTGAATAAACTCTTTATGAAACTGAAAAACTCTTAGTTTCTTTAATTTCAGGTTTACCACCGAGCAAAAACTGGTTGAAGGACGACATGTTTTACTTCCAAACGACGTCTATATTTGGTTGAAAATCCTTTTCAAACGTCTATTAATGGACTAAAGGGGGACAAAATCAGACCGATCAAACTCAGCCCATTTCCCAACAACCAGTTCTGGACTAAAGCAAGACTATGACAGATTAAGCCTAAAACAAAACAAAAAAATCCAACGCCTGGTAATTCTAAAAACTTCGGAGCCCTGGTGGCCCACCAGCAGCGGATGGATGTGAATAATTTACCGTCTGCTCGCTGTTCTCTGGGTGAACCCGGATCTGAACGGTCTCTAGCAGTAGACAGGGACATCCTCATCTAAATATAATCATCTGATAGAAACAAAACTTCTAAACTATAACCAAGCAATAAAGGCGAGAAGCTTATGCAGGCTGATTATCAGAGATAACATTCCGTAAAAACAGAGAACGTCTTTTCCTCCCCTGTCTTCTGTACACTCTGGTCGCGTAGCTATGGAAACGGCTTGAAAACTCCCTAGCAGCTGCTCCACTGCTGAACATTTTACGGCACCATGATGCATTCAGGATAAATCGTACATTTGATTATCCATATCTAAAAAGCTTCAAAATTATATAAGCATCAAATTTCAATGTTATTATTATTTTTTTTTTATCTAAAATGCTTCGCAATAATAAACACTATCTTCACAACAAATCCAAGCAATATGATGCATAATTATGCATTAATAAAGTTCCTTCTTTTTTTGTTTTTATTAGTTATCCAGGTTAAACTGTGATGCATTTAATGTGCAGAGGCGTAGCCAGAACATTTTTATAAGGGTGGCCAGACACCAGAACCCCAGGGTCATTGTTGCTCTAATACTATATCCATTGGTTGTATTGTTCGTTTTACATCTCTTTCTAAGAGATGAAGCAGACTGAAGACGTTTTTATCATTGTCTCCCTTTTGTCTCCTCTTTCTTTCATGTTTTCCCCCGTTCCTATTCTACTTACATTGCACTGTCCTTATAATCTGTAATACCACCTGCATGAATAATAATAAAGCTATTTATATGCATTAATCAAACGCAACACTATGGCGATAGCCGTACTGCTCTACTTGTGAAATCAAAATCTGTTGGGCTCTTTTTAGTTCTCAAGTCAGTTATTGTTATTGCCACATTGCCAGTAGACACTGTAAAAAAAAAAAAAACACATCAGAGTCAATCTACACTATTCCAACAGGAAAATTAACAAGCAAAACATCCATATTCTCAAAATAAAGACAAACTATACTTTCCTACAGCCTTTGCTAACAAATAGACACATATATTTAAACATTCATGCTTTCTAGATAAAAGGTACAGTGGATAAAGTTCTTTCAGGTTTGATTTCTGGGGTGAACATCTTTTCCATTGTCATTACTAACCTACTTTTATCATTAATCATTCTACATAAAATTGATATTTACAAGTACATATACCTACATAAATTGATTATTTAATAAGTTTTTACTAAAATAGCTATTTATCTGTGATTTCACTGAAGACTTTTCACTGAAGACTCCTAGATGACTTGCAGAGACACATCATTTTATTATATCATTTTACCCCATATAACACTAAATGTAGTTCTGAAAAGAGTGTGAATTCTGTACTTATCATCTTTGATGTTAGTATATTAATGTGCAGAATAAACCACAAAAAATTAAAATGTTTTGAATATTCCACTTGAGAGTATTACTGTTGCCACCATCTGTATTAGAGGGGATATGTTATAAATATAAATAGTAGGGTGGCCACAGGGATGGCCAATGATTGGTTGGCCCCCCATCTAGCTTCGCCCTGTTTATGTAAAAGATTTCTATAGAATAAATGCAGTGTAGTGGACTTATTGTTTTCGTTTTCTTTTCACCAGAGTAGGAGAAGCTGTGGTAAACAGAATAAATTTTTAATTGTATAAAGAGCCATTGTTTAATTCATGTATAATAAAATGTTTTTCAAGCTAGGAAATGAATGTAAAATGCAGCTTTTAGGTTTTTGACACTCCTTATCTTGTGGACAAAAACAAAAAGCCCACAGAGCAGCTAGGGCTCATTGATCTATGCATGTTGGATGGCCCTGTCCCTATATTTCTTCTTAAACATTATTGTGTCTATGAACCTTGAGAAACATATTAGTAGAAAATGACACAGATAATGATTATAAATACAGCATTATACTATTGGTGATACAGATCCCTACAGTATCAAAATGTGATATAAATTCAGATTTTCATTTTTATGCAATAGCATAGGAGACTAAATAAGCTGCTGAATTACAACATTTTCCAGTATGAATAAGTTCCTAACCTTATACCATTTTATGACATGCTAAAAAAATGGTGCTATTTGTTAATTTGTAGAGACGGGATAAAAAAATGACAATTTATCAATATTCACTTTGTTTAACAACTCGAAATCCCTGCACCGCGCAGAATTTGAATACGTCGCGCATGCGCAACAGATGACACCGGAAACTCTTCAATAAAACTCCGGAGTAATTCATCTTTAACAACTACACGATCTTCGCTGCAACTCTTTGGACATAATACCAGCGACTCCGCAAAGATTTAAGTAAGTTGACAGCTCTCAAACCGACTGCCTTTGGTTTAGCTACGGTTACTTCTGCGCAAAGATAAAGATGGAGACTCGTCTCATTTCTTCGCTCTCGAGTTTTCCATCCGTAGCCTGGGCGGGCGGGGTGTTCCTGAAAAGGCTTGCATCGCCTCACAGTGCTCCAACTGTTTTGGACTTCAGGCTGGTTAGCATTAGCCAAAGTTAGCTCTAGCTCTCAGTTGTAGCCTAGCACATTAACACAAGTACTTCCTGTTTACCCCGCATTCACCTGCTCTGACAGCTTTTCATATAGGAACATCGGCTTTTTAAAGCTGTCTTTTGAAAGAAACGTCAGAAAAAACAATAACGTTTATTTTTTTTTATGAGTTAGCCTGCTCCTTGCTAATTATTTTCGCTGCTGTGCTTTCTGCTCTCACTCAGGTGCTGCAAGAGCAAACTGTCCTTATTATTGAATGATATAGAGGACATGTCTTGCATGAAGAACACGCTGTTTAGCTCTCTGCACACTTGTTACGTTACACAGCACAAAGAAAAACATGTTAAATGCGGCCAGTCAGCTGGTGACACTGCCTCCCATCCAGGCCTGTTGACATAATAACACTTTTCAACCAATGCATCAAGTTGGACTGTTGACAACAACATTGTCACGTGAAAATCACAAAGCCTTCATTCATGTACCTGCTTATGGCACTACACGGAAGCTGTCATTAAATATGTGAGCTCAGAAGGGGTTTAATGAAAATGTGGTTAATTTAATTTTCATAGCTGAAAAGTAAAAAAAAAAAAAGGGTTTCCAGATGTGTTAGAAACACTTCATCCTGCAGGCAGGTGTTGTCAAACTGTCTGTGAACCAGAGCCAATGTTATTGTATTGATGACTAAATAAACATACTTGGCAGTTCACAACCAGCCATGCATCAACCAAACTTTCCCTCACTGATGCAGGGTTCTGTTTTCTATAAACTGATTCAGTTTTAATGGGTTTTGTTTTTCAGATTAATACTTTAAGGTTTATAACACGTAAACAAAAAGCATGAGTATTTAAAAGGAGCAGTGTTTTCCAAACCAAAAGTTCTAATCCAATTTCCCATAATATAACCAAGCTTTGTTTTCCTTTCACTTTAACTCACATTAGTGCATTAGAGCACATCCTGCTGAAATCGGTAAAAGGAAAAACCCAGAACAAGACATTATGATCTTTGATCAGTTGGTCAGTCTGTGTCCGGATAACAGCTGTTTAGAAATACTTTTTATGACTGTTTTCTAAATTTATTTCAAAAGAATATGATTTATGATTACGTTGCTATCTTTGGTTTGCTGTAGATAAGATATGGTTTTGTTTCCAATAGTTGGAGATCCGGGAATGTTGTCATTCTTTATGCCATCTCTGATTATTAAATAGCTGTATGATTCCCTGAACCCCTAAAACAAGAATTTTAAGACTTATCTTTCTAAATATGATTCCATCATTGAGCATAGTAGTATAAATGCATTGCTGTAATGAGTTGACATAAAAATGCTTAAATAGCTGGGGTGGGACCTCTTTAAACATGGGGGCAGTGATGATTGTAAAGCTAAATAGTTATCCGCATCCATCCATTTTCCATCACACTTATCCAAAAGCGGGGTCGCAAGGGCTGCTGGTGCCTAACTCCAGTTTTCTTCGGGGGTGAGAGGCGGGGTACATCCTGGACAGGTCGCCAGCCCATCGCAGGGCAACACAGAGACAAACAATCATTCATGCACACACTCACACCTAATTTAGAGAAGCCAATTAACCTAACAATCATGTTTTTGGAGTAAGCTGGACTACCCGGAGGGGAACCTATGCATGCACAGGGAAAACATGCAAACTCCATGTAGGGAATCGAACCCAGAACCTTCTTGTTGCAAGACAGCAGTGCTACCCACTCCATCATAGAGCAGCCCGCTCATTAGTCATGTGCTATCTATATTATTACCTTTTCTTTACTCATTAAATCAGATCAGCTGCCCTGTAGTGGCTGCGTTTTCTTAAGCATCAAGTTATGAAAAGTTTTCCAAAATAAGCTTGACAGATTTAATTAGTGTAAAGCTGCAAAACATGGACAGTTAAGGTCAAAGATTTAAGTTGTTTTTAAAGGCACAAGCAATAAGGTTGTTTATTTTATTTTTAATATAACGTACAGTTATGTTTATGGTTACAGATCATACCTAAAATACCAGTGATTTGTAGATGAATGTTTACTGGTTTTAAGCAATTTATTTACTGGTAGCACTAATAGGGATTAAATTATTTAACTATATATAACTAATAGAACTAATATAATTAAGGGATATTAACGTCAAGTATAAAGTTTTTCACTTACAGAAGTCAGATCATACTTTTTCTTAAGACAAAATTTCATAACTATTTTAGGATTTGTTTGTGGTAGGAAACATTTTTATTTTAAAGCAGATTTTAAAGTGGTTGTAGGTAATAGGTAAATGTAAGCATACCAGATGGTGCAAGACAAGTTGCTTGTAATATGATAGAGTAGAATCACCTCCTTGTCCTAGAAGTACCGTCACACCCTTATTCTTGAAAAGGGTTACTCATTCAGATAGCTAAGTACACCTTTTTTAAGTTCTACCAGAATAATATGCTATTGTTTTATGCTTCAGAGGTACTGATTACCAGGAAGAAGATTCAAATTCTGAAAATAAGCACAGCACAGTGCACATAAAAACAAAACTCAACCTGACTCTAATTAAAACAGCAAGCACTTATCTAGCCCTAAGGTGACTGTTTGTATTTTTGCAGTGCAGTTCTTTGGTGTTTAATGGTTGTTCATGTTGTTAGCGGGAATAATGAGGGAATCTCAGGGTAAAACTTAAAAGAAGGAGCCAAGCAGATTTCCTCTGCCTAAAATATCAGTTTCTTTTTCCAGCTGTTCAAGTAAATGTAACATTAATGCATCATCCCTTTTCCTTAATGTCTTTTTAAATGCATCTTTGCTGATTACTGCGTGAGGAAAAATTAGATCTGAATGTATGCAACTTATTAGTTTGCTTTATAAGTGACTCCATGTTTGCACTTTTTCAAGCTGTTAATCATCAACTTAAAGTCCACTATGGATTTAATTGTATGTTGCTTTCGAATGTACACTCTAAATACGATAGGTTATTGCTCAACATTTATTGGCTGCACCCTGTCGGCTAGAGTCACACAAGTGATATTTGACGTTTGAGCTGCAACAAACGTACAATTTTTCTTAATCAATTCATTTGTTGATTATTTTTCCAATCAATCGATTCATAATTAGATAGCCAAAGGTTCCTTAAAGAAGATTTTTTTAGATAATTAAAACAAATGAAAATGTTCTTTTCTTTTTCTTGTGTCCAAAATATTTATACTTTATATGTTTTTTACAATCTTGGTCAAAATTAAAATCACTAAAAATTACTAAAATTACTGCTCTGCCAGCTAAAAGCATGTTTTAGAGTCTATATACTCTAATTAACGATTAATTCATTACTAGATTAGTTTATGAGTGTTTCAATAATCCACTAATCACAAATAATGGTTTCAGCTCTATTTCAATTCAATTCAATTCCGTTTATTTCTATAGCGCCAATTCAAAACACAAGTCATCTCAAGGAACTCTACAATTCAACTAGATCACACAGTCAAATTGATTCAAAGTTTTCTATCTAAGGAAAACCAGTTGATTGCATTGACTCATTGACTCAAATGCAATCACTCACACAGCTTGCTCTTAGCGACAGTGGAGAGGAAAAACTCCCTTTTAACAAGAAGAAACCTCCAGCAGAACCAGGCTCAGTGTGAGCGGCCATCTGCTCTAAATTGACCTCACTATAAAATTTTAATCCACAGTGTGGCACAACTTTGACATCTTTTGAGTTTTTGAAGAACAAAATAGACAAAAAAAGTTGACAGCCCATTAAAAGGGTTGCATCTTACAATACAAATTATATATATTTCTTTAATTTTGGCTTTTTGTTCTTGAGGACAGTCTTTTAAAAATCATCTGGTGACTGGAAGTTGATTATCAGTTTGAAAAACGGTCTGCTCAACAAGTTTGATGCATTACCATTAGAGGTTTTAGTGTTTTGGAGTTTGGAAAGTTTCTTTTCCAGCACTCTGATCTTCAGCTTCCTCTGCAGAATCTGTTTGTTTCCAGAAAGTTGGGGCTGACTTGGCTTCAGGAACAGTTGTGAAATTCATCATAAAGTTGACTTGGTGTATCTCTATTTTTGAGTTGCTGTTAATCTGTTCTGGTTCTATTTACTTTTCTTGCTGTTGTGTTTTACTGGTATTCCTGTAAACTTTAATTTCCATAAACAAACCAAATTAAAGGTAAAAAGTGTATATTTCTTAATGCTGCATGTAGGCATACTGCAAATAAACATTGAAGTCCTCAGATGAAGTTCTCAGAGAGGTCAGCACCATGATGAGGCAGGAGAAGTAACTGTTATCTTCCCAATGTTGGCTCTATTATCTGCAGCTAGGATAGAGGCCATATGAATTTCATGAGATTTCCCTTATCTTCCGTTCTTCAGGGCTCCTACCTACATAAAACACCACACAGCATGTTATAAAGAGGACCGGCAGCACAGAAAGACCCATAGAAACGAGGGCAAAGTGTGATGATAAAACTTCCATTGATTCAGTAAAATCCTTTGTGTTTTTATGACTACCGTATTTTCACAACCATAAGGCGCACCGTACTAAAAGGCGCAGTCTCAGTTATGTGTGCCATTTCTGTATTTAACACACACATAAGGCGCACCGGACTATAGGGCGCGTTTTTTATATACAGGTACATGTCCTCTACTACCTTTAAATACCTCTACTGCGTATTTAAAAATACACCAGGAGCAAAACTGAGTATGACTGTGCTTTATTCATGTATTTATTACAAAGTATTAATCAAACCTGGGAGCTGGCCGTGAGACAGACACATCGCTGATGACAGAGCTGTGATCACTCCTAAATTAACTTAAAATCCTGAAACCTGCCGACGGAATATGTTCGCTTTTATTACCGGTATCCTGGTGCCTGCAGTTTAAATTATTTAGATTAAAAACACCTGCCAGCCGCCCCGGTGAACCCGGAGGCTGCCCGGCCCAGAGGCTGCTGTTGAAGGGATTTCTACTGTCAGCGCACCGCTGGTATGTGGGGGTCTGAGCGCCTCCGACAGAAATAGTATAGGCAGGATGATAATCTGGATGAACTGACTGCAATTATTAAGTTTTCAGGTGGACTTTCTCACTTAAAAACATATTAAAACTACTTTATTCCCACTGATCACAGCAAATATAGCTGCAAGATTTAGACTATTTAGATAAAAAAACACCTGCCAGCCGCCGCGGTGAAACCGGAGGCTGCTGTTGAATTAAGTTTTCAAGTAGAAAAATAGAGCGGGGGCAAAACTGAGTATGATTGTGCTTTATTCATGTATTTATTACAAAGTATTAATCAAACCCATCAAAGTCATCATCCTCTGTTTCTGAATTAAACAGCTGTGCTAAATCAGACATGCCAATTTCCCCTTCTTCGCTGTCAGAGTCACTTTCCGTGCCGGGCGGCTCCTCGGAAATGATGCCGGCTTTTGCGAAAGCTCGAACAACAGAGCCAGCAGACGCGTTAGTCCAAGCATCTACAGTCCATCCGCAAACGGTGGCGTAACTTGCCCGGCGCTGCCTTCCAATTTTCCTGAAACTGTGGTCTCCGTGTGTCATCCATCGCTCCCACGCCGCTCGCAGCCTTACTTTGAACGGCCGAGATGGGCACGCATGGAGTCACAGATTAACAGCGATGGTGATGCGTGGAAAAAAACCACCTGGTCTCCTCACATACACCTGCCTCAGCCACGCTTTCATCATCTCCTCATCCATCCACCCCTTTTCATTTGCCTTAATATCATGTGTCATCAGAGCGCTGTGTGTCTCGCTGTCAGCTCCCAGATCAGCTTCTCTGATTGGTTGATGCGGCGCTTCCAGCAGCAAAACTTCAATTTTTCCATCTCGAGCAGCAGCAGCGCGTCAGATGCTTAAACGCTCCCGACGCGCTGCGCCTGCTTCTATAACGCGCTGCGGGACCTTTTGCTGCGCCTTGACGCGCGTCAACCATTGACTTTGCATGTAAACTCGCTGCTTCTGCTGCGCCTGCTGCGTCCGGTTCACACCGATGTCAAGCGGTTGAGTAACAGCGAGCACAGCATTCATTTGTTTCACCATGTTTTTCACATCAGCTGTGAGATGGGCACGCATGGAGTCACAGATTAACAGCAATGGTGATGAGTGGAAAAAAACACCTGGTCTCCTTACATTGAGCCACTCTTTCATCATCTCCTCAATGAGGTGGTCTCAAAAGTCGCAGTTAAAATCACACATAGGGCGCACCGCACCAAAGGGCGCACTGCACATTTTGAGGGGGAAAAAAAGACGTTTATGTGCGCCTTATAGTCGTGAAAATACGGTATTTTAGTTTCCCCCCCAGTAGAAGCTTCATAGTGTTAATCTTTTTACTGGGAATTTAAATGACTGAAACTGCTGCTCACAGTCCAGAGAGTGTGTAAGGCTTACTCATTGGATGGCAGGGAAACTTCATTCAGTCCACGGTGTCTGCCTTGCCTTATTTTTGGTTCCTTCCTCTTGTTCTGCATTAACAACTTTGTGAATCTGGTTATTTGCCTCTGCTTTAAGGTTCGGCCTTTAGTAAGGAAGCAACTTGGCCCTCTTTACCATCCAGCCGTCCTTTTACTGGTTCCATACAGGCGGTGGCTTGTAGCACGTCAGCTAGCTAGCTGCTTCTGAGCTGGAGAGACCAACTCCTAATAAGCGGGTACAAACTTACTGCTCTATCTCTGGTTTGACTTCTGACTAGAAGGGATGAAACTGTTGATGTCATGTTTGAGTGGAATCAGTTACTATAATGATGATAACATGTTTGTTTAAAAAAGAAAAGGGAATGTTCACTCTGAGTTATAGGTTTCATGTGAATACAAATTAAAATAGATTATGTAGTTTTCTTTGAACAATTTTGTGTATGTGTAATGCATGTTTTTGTCAAATAACAGGAGGTTTTGCATTTACTCTGTGACTCAGCTGTTTGTGTAAGAGACTGTGAGATGTGCTTCCTCTGCAGTCATCTTCTTACTTAAAGAAATAACTTGAAACCGTTAGCAATCCAGAGGTGGTCATCTGTACATTCTAGCCAACAGAGCATAACATACAAATCAATTTAAAACAATATATTCAAGAAATTCAGCATTAAGATGTAGATATAAAGAGTTTGTGCTGGGCAGAGAAAGAAAGTTGTCCATGGAGAAAATGCTAACATGAATATACACTGGAAAAACGATCTAGTAATAACTAAAAAATTCTTAAATTAGGTGTATTTACGCTTAATTTGAGTATGGAAATATGATAGTTTGCCAATGGAATGAGTATTTTTACACTTAAAATACGATAATTAGATAACGTGCACTTGAAATAAGATAATGTGGTGTTGTCTTATTTCAAATGAAAATTGTCTTGTTCCGTTTGGCAAATTGTTTCTTTTACCTCCTCAATTCAAGAAAAAAAATCACTTATTTTAAGAAAACAATGATCTAGATTTCGATTTTTCTTTTTCTAGTATAGAAAATTTTTATCTTCTGGTTTTAAACTTTAATATAAACTGGAGACTAGAAAGCAGCTGATCATCTAAATGCAGTTTAGTTAAATGAATCTCTTATCTGAATAGTTGCTTTTAACAGGAACTTCTAAAAGTTAACGGATGCTGTGTTCTTGTTTCGTTTTCTTTTTATGGGGGGCGGACTGATGTTCCTATAATGGATTATGTGTGATTTGAACACATGACATTTTAGTGTCTGTGCAGATGCCCTTTGGATCATTTGCATAGTAGTTAATGTATGAATGCCTTCTGTGTTCATGTGGTCAGGCCACTGTCTGTGACTGAAAGGCTCCTTTTTGCAATTCTTTTGACTGTTTATATGTGTTTGCTTCCTGATGCGCCTTTAAAGACAAGTTTATTCAAAAACTTCAGTAGTTGTAATTACATTTATTGTTGTTTTTGTTTTTTTTTATAGTGACTGTGTTTAATGTTTTCTGCTTAATCTCTGAAAACTAAGCAGAAATAACATTTCTTTAATCGTTTAGCTTTTTTTTGAGTGCTGCTTGATTCTTCCTTGCATGGCTTCGTCTTTATGAGCTTTCACTAAATATTAATTTGTTACATAAAGGTTGAAATAAAAAAATAGATTCAATTGGTTAAACTAGAACGGCACCAATCAGAATTTAGATTTTGACTTTTTAGGTTTTCTTTAAAGTTCTGATCAATTCTGATCTCAACTAATTATTTTATTTTTTCCTAAGACAAATTTATGATAGAAAAATGTATTGTAGTTTCTTTTTAAAGCAGTCTGTGACTTGTGTCAAAATATTGGGAATTCCTAATTGGTGATCCGTTTGATAAATGGGAAAGAAATTAGCAGGTTTTTATTTTGGCTGATCAGATGGTGAATCTCTACTTTTAAACATCGGTGTTGCCAAATTCCCAATTATTCCTGATATTGTTCCCAATTATTCTTAAGTATGAGGATTTCTGTATACAACTGGAATGTTTTTGTATGTATCTAATGTATCAGAAATGATTTGTTACCACTGTTGCTTTCTTATTACAGTAATTTCAATACATATTTTTTCTTGTTTAAAGCTTTATATTAAATGGTTAACATAACCTACTTCTATTTCCCACCCTCAGAGTGATGTAGCTCTGGCCCCCACCTCCTCTATCAGTGTGACTGACTTTTACCTTTCTGTCCTATTGCTCTTAGCCAGAGCAATAACTGCATTTTTAGAAATATATTGGTAAACCACTGAGATTTAGGAACTCAAATGAAGCTTTTAATTTTGTAATGCAGCAGCCTTTCATTAGCCGCTGGTCCATAAAGGCGTGTTTGCTGCTTTACTGACTCAACATGATAAGCCAGCAGCTGTCTCTAACATTAACAGGGTGTATTACTGCACATTTATTTAGGATTTGTCAACACTTGTTTCATAACGTGTGCAAACTGGGTTATTATAAGTAAATCTCCTCTTATGTTTACAAAGGTCAAACTTTTTAGATGAATACATTTCAGTTGAGTTGATGTAAACTTTTTTTTAGCATTTCATATTTCATTTCTATTTTATAAGATTCACAATTTTCTTCAGGAGTTCATTTTAATGTCTCATTCATGTTCATTGTAATTTGAAAATGTGTTTATATCAGTAAATCTATTCAGAAATTGGAACCATATATTACATACACACAGTGCAACATATTTGTTTATTTTTATTAAATCATGTCTCACGGCTAACCCAAAAATTTCACCTGAAAATTAAAAAAGCTAAATAAGAATTAAAAGAAGGATCTTTATTGATCAACATCTACATAATAATGGTTGCAATTTGATCTATTTACTGAAATAAATAAACTTTACGATGATATTTCTGGTGTGATGCAGCTGAATGAGAATGTCTCTGTGTTTGTTTATAATCAATGTTGAACCTGTTTCACAAAAGCTAAAAGAATAAATACTTGGTGACGGATAAATCTAGGCTATATGTAGCACTATCAGAGCATCCTATCTTATCTGTTTCACAAAGGTTCAGCAAGTGTGGCTCAGGTGTAAATAACCCACCAAAATGCACATCTGCTTGTTTTTCCAGAAGCCATGAGGTCAATTACAGATCAATTGATTTGCAAAGCAATAGCACATTACCTAAACACCTTAACAGCCTAAATATTATATAGTTATTTACTGAAAATATCATAATTTAAGGAGTTGCTTGTCATTTTTACTCTAATAAAAATAACTTTAAAATAAACAGTGGACTGGACTCAAGTATTTTTATGTGCAGATCTTAAAGTACATTTTTTATCCTGGTATTCAGTCCCTCTGCTTTGTGGTGTGATATTGTCTTTAAATTGAATACAGGAGCTCTGGGATCAAATGCAGGGTTCACCATGATTTACATCTGGCAGAACAACTGATAGGATTTATCATAGTTTTTTTTATTATTTTTTTTGTGACACTTCTTTTCACTTTTCACACAAGCTGAAGGACCTGGCAGCAGGTTAGGATGAAATATAAGAACATTCTGCAGACTGGTAGTTGATCGGTCTTCTGCACACACATTGGATCCTTTAACATTTTTAGATGTAAGAAAAGGCTTCTATGTCTGACGCAGGGGGTGATCCACCGTCCCTGGAAGCGAAAAGTTGCTCCTTAAAAGAAATGAAGCCGTATTTAGAAGAGAACCAAAGAGGAATATGTTCAAGAGTTAAAAATGAGCTGGGTCATGTTACTGAAGGTGCAAACAGCTTCATAGATCATAAGATGTGTTCAGGTGATTAAATGAACATAGAAATATATGTATTTAACAACCATTGCTCACTCTTACCAGATCTTCTGTTAATAAAATCCTCCTAATGTGTTTCAAAGGGGCATTTTCTCTTAATGCGAGTTTAGCACATTGGACGAATTGTATTAATAAATCTTATGTTTAAAAAAATTTTAGTCCCTCTGTTATGAGGTTTCTTTTGTTAATGTGTAGCTTAATTCATGTTATGTCTGATATTGTAGAGGTGCCACCCTCAGGAAAGCAGTAACACTCATGCATTTAATGGCGGGGGGAAATTTCAAATATGGTTACGTCATTTTAAGGAGAGACGCATATCTTTGGAGCTACTTTACTGTATCAGCCGTTTCTCTAACCCCTTTTCACAACAATGATCCATTACAGGTCTTTTAGTCAAATTGAACAGCAAATATGTTCACATAAGAAATTTTATAGTTTATAAGAGTATAGGTGACAAAAATGATGTTAAAATACTTCACTAAATAATGTTAGCGGTTTTTAATGAAGGCTGATAAAAAAAAATAGCAGATACGAAAATAGATTTATTGGTAAAACTTAATTGTTTTCTGATCAGTGTGACTGAAGAGATAAGATGCCTGGTCTGGAGCAGGCCAGCTGCAAAATCCAAGCTTAATCCTTAACTTTGTTTTTGTAAAGTAAGCCTCAGGTGATTCATGAATTGAGCAACATTCAATCAGTTATACATAAGGTTACTTTTGAACATTATTTTAATCATAAAATGGATTTGATTTAAACTCAGTGATCCTATTAATCAGCCAGCTTGACTTTCAGAGGCTTTGATTGAAAGGAAACCTTAGGAGTTATGCCTCTGAATATCTTTATTACGTGTTGAAAATATTATAACGCTCATCCAATTTATGGAAGCAGTAGCTTTCCCTGGTAAAACAGGTTCGTTGGTCACAGTGAAGCCGGTCTTTCCTACTTTAATATTTCGAACTGGTTCATGGGGTTTCAGCATGACCTTTTACTGTGATTTCGCAATAGGCAGTAGTTATCAGCGTTATCAATACTAAAAACGGTTGTTTAAAATGCAAAACTATAATGAAATTCACATGTGTGCTGATAGGATATACAGTCTGTTTGAAGAAGTCTTACAGTAAATAACAAACCTCAAAACAAAACTTTCTTTAGCTGCATCTCTGTTGTTTATCTTTTCATGTGAGGCTCACTTTATATAACCTGGTTCTGTTTGTTTATCATTCAGGCTGCCATCCAACTCAGCTGGGCTGACAGGAGAGAAGGGGAGAACAACACCCCTGGTCTCCCTTAGCTGATCCTGAGTTACCCTGCTAGCCATGGATGACAGCTCCTCACTGGGTAAAGTCAGCAGCTCAACCGAGTCCGTGGCCACCGTCACCAGTGAAGAGTTTGTTCTGGTTCAGTCCAGCCTGGCCGGTTCACCACAGAGCTCTGAGGGCAGACCGAGACTCAAGGTCAGAAACGAGCTCTGGACAATTCTTTTACCATTTTTTCCTGATCATTCCCATGAACTACAAAATTAGTCAGAAATCTTTTGGCAAACCAGGTGTAGACTATAAAGCAAAACAAAAAATCTCCAAGGTTACATTATCATCTGATTTTAGTTACCTCTACCAAATGTACGGTGAAGTCCCTAAATCGTTGAAGCTATTTTGTCTCTTTCTTTTTTTTCTTTTCCCCAGATGTCCTGGAATGGAAGTGATCAGCTTGAAAGGGCAATGGAAGAGGTGTTGGATGATGATGATGATGATGAGGTGAAGGTAGAAAAGAGCTGTGTGGAACAGATGGAGAAGCACAAAGAACCCGAAATCCAAGAGCCTGTGACCCAACCCACAGGTATACACTTATTTACACTAATGGGGTTGAATAAAGCTAATGTCGTAGACGGTGCTTTTTGATTTATTATGTTTATCAACTTAAATGTTGTAGCTGCTGTCAAAAAGCTTTGAACCCTTTCCAGCCTGTAGTGTAATTGTCATTATATTTTACATGCATTATATCAGGTAATGCTTCATCTTTCAGTTCACTTCCTTTGAGGTCATTTATGAAGAGACCCAGTTCCAAACAACTGTAAAATCCAGCCAGTTTAAGATGATTCAAATCAAACTTGCACCGTTCAATCGGCAGTGCGCGGAAATTGGCTGATTCTCACGTGATTGGCCACGATTGGCGACCAGCCGGTGGATTTTTAAGCAATGATCATTGATGAGTTTTTCTCTGAGCGGACATGCATCTGTCTCCTGCGCTTCCCCCATGTTTTCTTTTTCGTCAGAGTGCCCACAACAGGGAGGAATCATCCGGGCAGCAGAGGGAAGAGCAAACGGCATTCTGAGCTCAGACAGTATTAGCAGGAAATCAATGTCAGAACAGCAGCTGAGAGAGATTGACGGATTTGATGCTGTGATCAGTGATCTGACCCAACCCATGTCTAATTCAGATTCTGTGTCATACATCCTTGTTTGTGGTATATTGCACTGAAATTCCTTTTGTAACATAGATGGGTACAGAGCTATCTTAGGAAACGTTTGCTTTTTAGTTTGCAGCAATCTGGAGATGAAGGAAACAACTGTTATAGTCTTAAATTAATTTTACCTGTTCCTATTTTTGGAAGAAAGTCACTCCAAAAATTGACTTAAGAATAAGTCAAAATGTGAACTTTATGTTGTTGATCTCACACCTTTTTTTGCACTTCGCAGTTTTGATCATTTTGTATGCAACTTTTTCAAGTGCCAAATAAAGCTGTCAGCTACGCGACACCTAAATAGATTTTCTATGATCTACCCGTAGTCTGCTGCAGGGGATCCTGCTGCTTTTAGATGCATTCCTCCAACAGTCAGCATCAATTGAATGTCTCACTACCAGACATCTGCAGAGCTGATGAAATGCTGACGAGGAAAACCGGATATCTGGTTTAGGTGTGTTGGAGCAGGGATGCATCAAAAAGATGTCAGATAACTGCTCCCAAACACTGTAAAGGCAACCCTGGCTGACTGTTAGGGCATGTAGTAGTTGACGTTATTTCGACTTTTTATGGATCAGAAGATCTTCAATTATTAGATAATAGGGCTGCCACAAACAATTCATTTGCTTATCGATATTATTCTGTTTAGCTTTTTTTTTTTTTCTCTCAATGAACCGATTAATAATTGGATAGCAAGTGGTTCATTTAAAAAAATAGTTTTTTACAGAGTTTAAACCAAGTTAAAATAGTTCTGGATAGAGCATACTGACAGAAGAATTTTTTTTTTTTATCTTAAAAATATATTTTATTTATTTATTTATTTATTTTTACAATTTTAGTATACTTACTATTCTAAGTGGCTTCCCCTGTCGGCTAAAGACATTTAATCGATTAGCAAAGTAGTTGATGATTATTTTAATAATGGATTAATCAAGATTAATTTGGGTAATTGTTTTAACTCTAATAGATAGAGATTGTAATAACCATAAATTATGAGTGCTTGATGAAGTTTTATGATTATTTATTCTGTAATTCAAGGAAAAATTAAACCATAGGGGGGAAAATATGAATGGAGCAACTTGTCTGTTTTACTGGTGTAAAACAAAACAAAGAAAGGGTAAAATGGCAACACTTGGTTAGAAAATAGGGGATGGATTTGACCCAGAGCCATGTCCCTCCCATGGCTTTCTGCTGTTGGATCTGCACGGTCAGCCCTTGAACTCTCAGACTGTTTTATATTTAAACATGGCTGAATGTTACCTCACCTGTAGAACAATACTAACAAAAAAACAAGATGTTTGTCTTTAGAGCTTTCAAGTTTCAGGCCCTAAAGACACCTGGTTGCTATTTTATATAATTACTTGTATTGGTTTTAAAGGTTGTGAAAGAGCCACAGGTTGTTCAGTGAGTTTAACTGAACAATCAAGACTATTTTGGTCACTTGTGCTTACCATAGTCAGTTCAAGTCCATAAATCAAGTTCAGCAAGGTTGAAAATAATTTAATCATGCTGGTAAACCAACCTGAGCTGCAGCTAATTGTGAAGATAAAGCCAAGGTTGCCCAACAGGATTTTCAGCATTGATTTCTGCTTTTTACACATTACTTCACTTTAGTTACAGAATATTTTGAAAAAATTGAAAACCCACAGAAATGTACCCAAAACAGGATATTTGTAAGAACAGTTAGTCGTTTGCACACATAAGATTTCAATACTTTGGCTTCTTTAAGTTATTTTGATTGACATGGGCATGTCACAGATATAAGGATGTACCAATGTTTGTAAAATGAAATGAAAAATACCAGGAAGGAATAGCTGAAGTAATCCAATGCTGTTCTTCTAACATACGTTAGATGTGGTAATCTGGCTAAAAGATGGCTCCTACTTCCATCTTATATTTACAGAAAGAAAGTGTCCTAGTGCAGAGAACTCCACGTGTCATGTCCAAATCCTATCATTGAGAAAAGTTTTCAAGACATTAGTCAGAAAGTGGGTGTGTCCGCACAAATTAACTATCCAACAGATGCACTTTTTTTTTTTTTAAACTTTATTTTTATTTATTTTTTTAAACATACAAGCACACACAATCAAGAACGAGGGCGAGGGCAAACAGCAGGTAGTCTTGTTAATGAGCATTACAGCTCTACAGATATCACATTGTATATATTCTCCTAACATAGATAGAAAAAAAAAAACTCCCAGGTGTCTGTGCAAATACTGTGGATTCACACAAGTTAACTGTTACACACCTTTGGAAATAAAATAATCCCATCTTTCCCAAAGTCTCTCTCCTTTCTCCTTCTTGAGTCGTATTGTAAAAGTCAATATTTCCATATCATGGATCATTTTTATAATATTTACTAGAAGCTTCAGCTTAGGGGGTCTGGGCTGGAGCCAAAATTTAGCAATCGCTTTCTTGCTTGCAAACATAAATATCTTCAACAAGTATATATCCTCATTATTAAGTCCCCCAGGAAGTATTCCGAGGTACATAGCAGGAAATGACAAAACCAAGGAAATACCCACAATTTCACAGATTAGTCGGTTAACGTCCTCCCAGAAGGTCCTCAACTCCGAACAATCCCAAAATACATGGAAGTAACCTGCTGAGACCACACCGCACCCCCTCCAGCAAGCGGACTGTGAACCACCCAGCCTCGATCTCTGCTTTGGTGTAATAAAAAATCTGATTAGTTTTTTCCAGCAGAAATCGCGCCATGTTAAAGAATTTGATGTGGACAGAGCGTTCCTCCAGACCTGCATCCAAGCCTCAGGATAAATTAGTACTTCTGCTTCCTTTTCCCATCGTTGTCTGATATAATCAGTTGAGTTCCTGTTCATACATGTTAGATTTCTGTAACATTTGCCGATGATGCCTTTTGTATTTTTGCCGGCATATGAATCCAACTGATGCACTTTCTAATACCCTGTTCAATAACCTGTTTTTTATATTTAATACCCAGTGCATATATAAATACCTTTTCATGTAAATACCCATTTAATACCTTGTGTAATAATCCTGTTAAGTAAGGCTCCTATTTGAGTGATTTCTTAAATGAGAACAGGCATGGTAGAGATAAGGTCTCGGTGTGACCAAGAAAGTAAACTAAGGTGTGATAAACCACATCTTAGAAATGTTTTAACAAGAGGGGGAGGCCTTTTTTTTCCACACAGGGCCATGTTTCAATTTTCTTTCTCCCTTAATGACAAAAACCTTCATTTAAAAACTGCATTTTCTGGTTACCTGCGTTTTCTTTGACTAATATCTACATTTCTTTGATATCCTAAGACACTTAAGTGTTATAAACATGCAAATAAACACTTTTAGTGTTTGTTTGTCCCAATGGGATGAGACCCCAGGGTTTAAACTTTTAGCTTTGAATTTTAAATTCTTGCTATGAAACATGTACTTTTATTCAGTGTTATCACGCTCAGAGAATGTCAGGCCGACCCTCGAACAATTTAATTCCTTTTTAAACCTTATAAAAAAAAAAGACAAAAAAAGGGCTTCATAAAGTTTACCACAACAAAAAGCAGATGTGATACATGACTTCAGATAAGAGGAAGTCCTGCATCAAGACTATATTTTTGGATGATTTCAGGTGAAATGAAAAGGCTTGTGGTGCAATGTGTCACACTGGGGGACAGAGGCACATACTATCATTCAGCAAATGGTTAGTAATGTTCCTGAGAAGGAAAGGTTTAGCTCTAAAAAAGGCCAGAAGACGAGGTATGTTGAGACATTTGTACTTACTAGTGCAAATATTTAACTTTTTGTTTCAATTTAAGTTGCTTTTACTGACTGTTTTCTAACTTGTATGAACATTTTAACATGCAAAAGAATTCACAGTTTAAAATCTTAAAGGTTATCAACTCTGACAACGGGGTGATTAAATAAAACTTGTGAAATCAGTGAGTTTCCCATGAAAACAAGCGTTCTTTCCCCTTAATGCAGGTGTTTAATGTGAAATGTTGGTTTATATCCTCAGGGTGTTGTTTTCCCTTTTCTTTGTTACACATAGGGTCATTGTCAGGAATACATTATTTCTTTACTATCCATTTTCATTGGGTTGGGGTGTGTTCAGCCATTCAGAGGCTTGCTGAAGTTGCTATATGAGTAGCATCAGTAATCGTCCGTTTCCTTTTTTCAACGGACTGGAGACGGTATTTACACCTCTTACCTCAGATAACACCTGGTCAAACCCGAAATAGATAATTGTGCACTGCAAAGACATTCTAAAAGCAGTTTTATGAGTCATTAAACAGTTTTTGGTTTTCTGAAACACCAAAACACATTAGTGTTTGGGTTATATATGAGGACATGAGGGGTCATTGCACTTCAAAATCTGATCTATAGATAAGTAAACCTTTCTTTAAATGCATTTGCCTTTCATTTAAGCAGGTAATTAAAACAATAAATGAGCATTCTGACCACTAAAATAAAAAAATTAATATACTGTACTTAGAATAAATAAATACATTTTTCAAATTTTTATGTGCAACATTCTTATTCCATTGGCAGGGCGGATGACTTTATCGATTTATATCAAATGCAAAGATCTTTTCAAGAAGTTTACTTATTTTAAGTTGCAGTGTAGCTATTCTGGCACCATTCAAACAAGAACTGACAGTGCTGTCACTATAATTTTGCGCCGGTTCTGTACAGCTGCAGACTGAATGAGAAGGAAACTGCGACCATGACCACAGTCTAAAAGCGAGCTATGAGTGGAAGCTGAGCTGCTGTGCTCATTGTTCTGCTTCCTGTTTGTATGTTTGAAAGTTCCACATCGCTGGTAATTTCAGAGAGGACCCTCTGAACTTCCTTTATCAGTCGAGCACACCTTCCCTCCATCCTCCTCTTTATGCTGCGTTTGCAGCTTTGCTCTGTTTCTCCCGCTCTTTGGGTGCAGTTGTATTTCCTGTTTAGATGACATTGTTCCTTTCTTTTCAGCTCGAGGAAAAGTTGACCTCGGTTAACAAACGTATGACTTAACATTTTGTTTTGTCTGTACACAGAAGCATGTCCAGCACCATCCAGTCCCAGTGTCATAGAAGAGGACAGCGTCCAGTTCAACAAGCTATCATACCTGGGTTGCACGTGGGTCAAAGCCCCTCGCAACGAAGCAGAGGCTCAGAAAGCTATGGCGACTCTGCGAGCGGAGAGTGCCATCCCGATTCCCATCACCCTGCATGTTCCCTGTGGCCCAGATGGTTCTGTCAGGTCAGATAAAGGAGACTGATTGTGTGAAAACAGGGAAGCACTGAAAGATAATGTGGGCAATAGATTAGGAAACCGTGCTTTACAATCGCATGCACACAGTTTGCACACTAACCCAATTTTCTGTCACAAACAGACCTTAGTGTGGCTCACTGGGATTTTTAGTGATGGACTAACATAGTGTAAGGGGATTCATACCTGTTAAATGAAAGGACCTTTTTTTATAACATACCTTTTAAAGGTGTGTTTGAGAACAAAGAATCTTAAACACCAAGGAACATGAGTAACAAGACAGAAAAGCAATGAGAGAAGTAGATTATGACTCTGAACTCTGGAGGACTTGATGACTCTTCACTTGGATGCAAAAATGCCTGGACAGCACAACTGTTAGTTCTGCATTTCTAATTTTTTCTTCAGGTAAAAACCTCTAAGAGTTTAAATTGTTAAAGGAAGCCAAAAGAACTCCCCTCTGCAGTTGGCCATAAATCAGCGGGACAAAAAAAACAACCTGAAATTTTACATTTTTGCAAACAAACGAGTGCTATGTGTCTGTTGGAAAATAACACTGAATAGACGATAGCTAACAGTATCATTTCATAGCCTGGACAGGCAGCCAGAGCTGCAGTGCTGTGGTTTAGATTCATGTGAATCTGAACGGCACAGGTAAACTTTAAACATTACAATGATGGAGGAGTTTTGACAAAACATAAGCTCATGTTCACTTAGGTTCCAGTCTGATTGAGTTGGAGCTATGTGAAAATAATTTGCAAAAAATCTCAATTAAATAATAGAAAGTTGTTGTAATGTAAAAAAAAAAAAGAAAAAAAGTTTAGAAAGTTCAAAGGACTATTAATAATTAATGCACTTTGCACTATCTATGCAGCCGTGCTTCTATTTCAGTGAGAAGTCTTCTGGAAAACAATCCGTTTGCATCATGCAACAAGCTTTAGTTGGACTTCAAGGTTCAAGTACAAAATATTTTATCTGGAAAATTTTCTTTGTCAGCAGTGTGTGACTGAATGCATAATGTTTAACCACCCTATAAACTGATGTATGCATGTACAAAATGCTCTTTTGAAAAGTAAAATCCTAGAAGGATGAAAAGGCTTCTAAACCTAACAGTTACTAAACAATTTGTCCTGTTTTAACCAAATTGGTTTTCACAAGTAATTTAATCCTTTCAGACTTCGGTGGCCTTTTCAAACTGCAAATACGGGATCATGAAATGGGATGATTGGGGCTCTTCAGCTTAGATCAATGTTTTAGTGAAAACACTGAATTTAGATGGTTGACCACATAACAAGCAAGCAGTTCAGCAGTGATTGTTTTAGTGTATGACTCAACTCCATTTAGTCTGAAAACCACTACCATCAAAGTTAATGCCATGCATTAAAAGGAAACTATCTGCTTCACAGACAGTAAACCAACCTTTCTGCTTCCCCTCCTCTCAGAATCGTCGACCAGGCCTCAGGGACAGAGATCGCCTCCTTCCCCATCTACAAGGTGTTGTTCTGCGCCCGAGGGCGGGAGGACTCGGTGGAAAGTGACTGTTTCTCCTTTACTGAGAGTTACCGAAGTTCAGAGGACTTCCAGATTCACGTTTTCTCCTGTCAAATCAAAGAGGCTGTGAGTAGAATTACACAATCAGCACAATTTAAGCATCCTCCCCAGGCTCCTTAACTTAATTTCAGCGTTAAGATGTGGCTGGCTTAAAGTGCTTCTTTACAGAAAGAGATTTTCTTTCTCTCTGGTTTCAGACGCCGTTTATCCTGTAACCTCCTCTTTTATTGTTACAACAGAAGACAGAATGCATTAGAATCAGGAATAGATATATTTATAAAGTGCTTGGTTCTCAAGGTTTTAGCTTTTAAAAAAATTAAGTGAGGAGTCCTTATGTTCTCAGCTTCTGTCACTGCTTTATAAAATCCTGTTTTACTACAGTTACAGCAGCAGACATTACCAAGTTTACACATGGTACTTTAAGCCATTCTAAAACCTTAGTGTGCTAAAATGTAAAGCATTGCTTACTGGCTTTGGTTGAGTATTTGAGTGCTGTGTTATCCCACAAACAAAACAAAAAAAATTGTAATAATTTCCAACACTAACTTCTAAAGTGTCTTGCAGCCTATAGCCTGTAGTTTTACCCACATGTTTCACCATTGTCCCCATCAATTATGAACCATATTTTGAATATAAATTGGAATTTTCTGACTCATATGCAGGAAAGAAAGACTGACTGACAGCAAGTTACTCTACAATATTTTTTCTGAACTTTATTTGAATAACAAATAAATGTACAAACATGCTGTCCTGCAGCTCAAAGTCCTGCAGAGACCAGCGGTCACCTGACACAGAGAGGACTATTCAAATATATTTAAAGTTAGAGTTTGACCTTATAACTTCAACATATAACCACACTGTTTCAGAGGTCCAGTTGCACTACCTATAGTTGACCAGTTGGGGGAACCATTGTACTCTGATGTTTTTCATTTGAATTTGTTCACATTATTTTTTGTTGCTCTTTTTTTAGCTGTAATTGTTGCTTCTATTTGCTTTTAAGGGAGGTTGTTTGTAACAGGTAGTTAAATTTTTCTTTTTCTTTTTTGTGACTTTTTTTTTCCTCCCTTGTTCAGGTCAGCCGCATCCTTTACAGTTTCTCCACCGCCTTTCGGCGCTCCTCGCAGCGAGCTGACATCCGGGACCAAACGCTCTCTGGTCCCCCTGACGGTGATCTCTACACCTTCATGGTCTCACTGGAGATCAAGGAAGATGATGGCAAAGGCAACTACAAGTACTTGGTCCACACATGGCGACACACATTGCTTCAAAACACACACCCACATCCTGTTTAGTGTGATGATTCAACACATGGTTGCTCACTTTGCTCTTCTGTGTTTTAATGAAACATATTATGATAATATTTAGAAAAATTTAAATACGAAAAAATAAAGACAGAATTGTAAACTGTTGGGGGAAAAAAGGCTTCAGATAATTGAGTGAAAGTGAAAATAAAAAAAGAAGCCACACGGTAATGTAGTACCGTAGGCAATGCTACATGATAAAACATTTTTTCCAAAAAAAAAAAAGAAAGCTCTAAGCAGATGAAAACCTGAAATTAAGCCAAATGTCTGGTCTATTTTTTTTTCCATGTAGCTTTTGGAGTCATGGCCTCTTCCTCTCTGAGTGACAAATATGGTTACAGAACTCTGTTCACTCTTCATGATGATTATCGGCTTCAGTCAACATCTTTATAAGATCCTTTAGGTTTGTTGTGGAATTTCTACACGTATATCAGGAAAAAGGAGGACCCATTTCCTTCCTGAATGGTATCTGTTCGGGACGTTTACATGCCGTTCATCCTTGCCTATACATTTCTGAACAAATAAAGTACTTGCCTTCAGTGACCTACAACTTTTCGCTAAGAATGCAGACCTTTGGAAATCAACATTTGTCTTTATGAAGCCCTGCTTGATTTCTATAAGATATATTTTGTTTCATACAATGTGTGTGTAAAGATCTGGTTATGACTGCATTTTGTTACACTTCTTGTTGCCCCCAGCCCTGTGCCAAAAGACCGGGATAAGTTTTACTTCAAGCTGCGACAGGGGGTCCAGAAGAAGGTGCTGGTTTCTGTTCAACAATTGTGCAACAAGGAACTGGGCATCGAAAGGTGAGAGTGAAATCTGATTAAATAAAACTTAGAACTGACTCCAAATTCAGGTTGTGTCAAATTAGTCTGTTTTAGTACAGTCATTCTTTAAATTGTCCCTTAATGATTGAATTCTCTGAACCTTTGAGCTAGCCAATAAAGTTGTTTGGGTTATTTATTGAAATAATGCGGCATTAAAACCTTTACATCACAGAATTCCCTCCACTCATCCATCCATTTTCTCTAGCTCATCTAATCAACTTTCTGTGGCTTATTCTGGAGTATCCCAAGGTGGATATATTCCAAATCACATATATATTCTCTCCATTAAATTCTGGCTTTTCCCTGGGGTCTCCTCCCATTGGGACTTACCTGGAAGACCTTTTGTGGAGGGGAGTCATCAGGTGCCTCAACTCCCCCCTTTGGATCAAAAGCTAATTCTCTCTCCTTAGTCTACTTCTGGTCCACTGTTCCACATCCATGGAGCGATCCATCTGCTCCCCATAAGTCTGAGGTCTAAAGTCAGTCATAGCTTTGCTTTGCAGCATTAACATCAGCCTTTCTAGACTGTCCTCCTCTTATTCAGTCCTCCCCACACAGTTGGAGCATTCTTTCCTGCCCCCTTGCTTAAAAGGTTAGACCAACACTGCTACTTTGCAGGTGTGTCTCAGTCCCCTATGTGACATTAAAGAGGTGCATCTACAGTACTGCCAAACAATACTCCGAGCTTCCAACAGCAGGGGAAATATTTCTTCTCCCCTGGCTCCCTGCAGCTAGAAACTATTTTGAATTAGCCTGGGTTACGCTGACATGGTGATGGGCTTGCCTTAAAGACCTCAGTGTCTTAATCTGGCTTCTGGGGTAAACAGTTCGGATCAATTTTCCCATTTTCATAAACAGGATAAAAATATCTTTAGGCTAGCATTCCCCTTGTCTGACTACAACTCTGCACCTTTAAACTCTTCAACTGCTTTACGGCCTGGTCTTTTGTTTTGCATTAAAAGCTTGGAATAATGCTGCTTGGTGCAACTCATTAAAGTACCTTTACTGTGTTATACTTCACTCCATTTACTCTTTGAGCACAAGCAGCATTAACCCAGGCAATGGTGCACGAAAAGTTTATGGTCCTATCTTTTCATCATTGGTAGTTTTGGGATGATTGGTTTAATGTCACTAATATAAAGGTTAGAAGTGTCTTCTCTCCCTGTGGGACATAAAATAAACAAGGAAGGTAGAATATTCAGGATTAAAAGCTGAGAAAAACCTGCTTTCTATGAACAGTGATCACTAGTGCAGACCTGTTTTTATGAGACTCATCCAAATGTCTGCAGACCACTGTTTAAATGTTTATATGCTTGAGTACCACTGGAAAAACTAGGTAATTTCACCTTCTCATTTTCACACCTCTGTAGCTACCAGACTGAGACAAAAAGCTAGACTCTCTTTTTGGTTTGCATTTACGCTTTTTTCAGACTTTGAAAACTTGTATTTAATTTTGAAAACATTATTTTATGATCAGTTGTCCAGGACTTTTCCACTTAAGAGATGATTATATACAGTGCTGCTTGAAAGTTTGTGAACTAGTGGAGTAGTTTAGATTTTTCTTTATTTTTACCATAATTTTCTTATTTTTTCATCACCAGTTTTTGTATATGAAATGTCAGGTTTATGTTCACCAATTCCATTCATTTGTTTTGAGGAAAATGTGGGAGTTGAAAGCAAACTAAATGAAAAACGGAATCAGAGCATCTGCAAAAGTAAATGAACCACAGCTGCACTGGTAAAGACAATCAGGTAAAAGACTCAGGTGAAGCACATGTTAGTGCTTGAGTAATCAATTAAGCAGATCAATCAAATGAGACGTCGTTGGGAAAAGTTTGGAGGTGCACTGGTTAAAAGGGAGACAAAACCAAACAAACCACTGTTGTGTCAAGGGATAAAGACCAGATCAACAATGCCGAGAGGAAGGGAGACATCTGAGGACGTCAGGAAGAAGGTGGTGACAGCCCATCAGACTGGGGAAAGCTATAAGACCATCTCCAAAAGATTCCAGTTTCATCCATCCACTGTAAGACAAATCATTTACAAATGGAGGGCACTAGGCATCACTACAACTCTGCCCAGATGTGGACGGCCGTCAAAACTTTCACAAAGAAGCACCAGAAAAATAATGATGCAGGTAAAGGCCAACCCACGCATCACCTCCAGAGAATTGCAGACCTCTCTGTCAGCGTCTGGGATAAATGTACATGCGTCTACAATCAGGCGAAATATCAATAGACATGGCATTCATGGGAGAGTTGCTAGAAGGAAGCCTCTGCTCTCAAGAAAGAACAAAGCTGCACGTTTAAAGTTTGCCAGAGAACACTTGGACAAACCAGAGGCTTTCTGGAAGTCCATTCTCTGGACGGATGAGTCCAAAATTGAATTATTTGGCCACAATCACAGGCGCCATGTTTGGAGAAAAGTAAACACTGAATTTAAAGGGAAGAACCTCCTCCCAACAGTGAAGCACGGTGGTGGAAATGTGAAAGTCTGGGCCTGCTTTTCTGCCTCTGGACCTGGACGACTCCATATTATCCAGGGAACCGTCAATTCCCAGGGCTATCAACAAATTCTTGATCAGAATCTCTTGCCATCAGTCAGGGAGATGAAGCTGGGACGGAAATGGATTATGCAACAAGACAATGACCCAAAGCATTCCAGCAAAAGTACCAAAGAATGGCTTAAGAGAAAGAAGATTTGCACTCTGGATTGGCCCAGTCAAAGTCCAGACCTCAATCCCATAGAAATGCTGTGGCAAGATCTGAAACGGGCAGTACATGCCAGATGTCCCTCCAACATCTCTCAACTGGCAGAGTTCTGCAAGGAGGAGTGGACAAAAATCCCAAAAAGCAGATGTGAGACACTTGTTTGTGGTTACAGAAGACGTTTAGTTGAAGTAATGGCTGCAAAAGGCGGTGCCACAAGGTACTAACTGAAAGAGTTCACATACTTTTGCACTTGGCATATTTTCTGTCTTTGACAGATAAAATACTTTTGTTGAATAAATAATAAAAAGATGCATCTTTTTTGTCTTTGTGTTCCTTATCTGGAAGGTCCGCATTACAATTTGAGCTTTGGAGGTTCATTTTACATGATTATTATAATTTTTCTTTAGAAAACAATGGCCATGTTTGGATGGTTCACAAACTTTCAAGCAGCACTGTATTTATATATATACACTCACCGGCCACTTTATTAGGTACCCCATGCTAGTAACGGCTTGGACCCCCTTTTGCCTTCAGAACTGCCTCAATTCGTCGTGGCATAGATTCAACAAGGTGCTGGAAGCATTCCTCAGGGAGTTTGGTCCATATTGACATGATGGCATCACACAGTTGCCACAGATTTGTCGGCTGCACATCCATGATGCGAATCTCCCGTTCCACCACATCCCAAAGATGCTCTATTGGATTGAGATCTGGTGACTGTGGAGGCCATTTGAGTACAGTGAACTCATTGTCATGTTCAAGAAACCAGTCTGAATGATTCCAGCTTTATGACATGGCGCATTATCCTGCTGAAAGTAGCCATCAGAAGTTGGGTACATTGTGGTCATAAAGGGATGGACATGGTCAGCAACAATACTCAGGTAGGCTGTGGCGTTGCAACGATGCTCAATTGGTACCAAGGGGCCCAAACAGTGCCAAGAAAATATTCCCCACACCATGACACCACCACCACCAGCCTGAACCGTTGATACAAGGCAGGATGGATCCATGCTTTCATGTTGTAGACGCCAAATTCTGACCCTACCATCCGAATGTCGCAGCAGAAATCGTGACTCATCAGACCAGGCAACGTTTTTCCAATCTTCTATTGTCCAATTCCGATGAGCTTGTGCAACTTGTAGCCTCAGTTTCCTGTTCTTAGCTGAAAGGAGTGGCACCCGGTCTGGTCTTCTGCTGCTGTAGCCCATCTGCCTCAAAGTTCGACGTACTGTGCGTTCAGAGATGCTCTTCTGCCCACCTTGGTTGTAACGGTTGGTTATTTGAGTCACTGTTGCCCTTCTATCAGCTCGAACCAGTCTGGCCATTCTCCTCTGACCTCTGGCATCAACAAGGCATTTCCGCCCACAGAACTGCCGCTCACTGGATGTTTTTTTTTTTCGGACCATTCTCTGTAAACTCTAGAGATGGTTGTGCGTGAAAATCCCAGTAGATCAGCAGTTTCTGAAATACTCAGACCAGCCCTTCTGGCACCAACAATCATGCAACGTTCGAAGTCACTCAAATCACCTTTCTTCCCCATAGTGATGCTCGGTTTGAACTGCAGGAGATTGTCTTGACCATGTCTGCATGCCTAAATCCACTGAGTTGCCGCCATGTGATTGGCTGCTTAGAAATTAAGTGTTAACGAGCAGTTGGACAGGTGTACCTAATAAAGTGGCCGGTGAGTGTATGTGTATATATGTATATATGTATATGTGTATATATATATATATATATATATATATATATATACATTTTGTTTTTTAATCAGTTGGTGAGACTTAGACGGTGGCATTTTACGGTGGTGCCACTTTAACCACCTTGGCGGTGGTTTTACAGGCTGGATTTGAAACAACAGACAGACCACAGAGTAAACCTCAGAGAAGAAATTGTTGTTTCCCACAAGTAGAACAGCAGAGACACCCTGGCAAATTCACCCCAAGATCAGAGCAAGTAAAAGTTCTCTACAAGCCTCACTTAGAAATGTTCAATGCAGCATATTCTCAGAAACAGGCTGCACCAACTGTAAAGTATGGCTGCCGTGAGTTTGGCTTCTTTTGCTGCCACAGTCTGTGAGAGGTTATGATTGTACAGTCGACCAGATCATCACCAAAATATTCCACAACCAGACATGAAGCCATCTCTCTTTGAAACTGGGTCATGCAAACAGGACCCGCATTCAAATGGAAAACATCATCAGTTTTTTTTTGTAACATGTTTTTTTCATTTTGGCCTTTATTTCCTTGATTTGGTGTGTCATCTTTTTTAATTAGAACATGTTAGACGTTGCTAAAGAGCAGATTTTTCATGCATCTTATATCCTGATACATGAAATCTTGGAGTTTAATTGTATTTGGGTATATGTTTACTTCCAAAGGACCTTTTCTGTGTGTAGTTGGTTATTCATCTCAGGCGAATCTAATGTCTGTTTTTAGTTAATCCACTATGTTGCACACTTAATTTAAACAGAGTAACCACACTGTGTTTCCGTTGTTACAACTTTATTCAAACTTTGTCATATAGACTATTCTAAAGTCATTCTAAATTTAATAGTTTTTTTTTGGTAAAGTTGACATTGTATGCTTTTTGCTGATAATGCACCTTAATTTCCCAACTCTTAGGAAATGCAAACAGTGGTGGGAGCTTGATTTGGATCCTGCTGGTTGTAGTCAGATCTTCTAGGACTTTTAAACAGAACCGCAGATGAAATTTTTGCATCAATATAATGCTAGGGGAGAATCTGTATTTATTCAATATTGTGCCTCTATAAAAATTAAATTTTTTATGAGTAATTTTCCAACTATATCTAATTTGTTATTAATTTTCTTAAATTAGTTCTTTAAGTTTTGAATGAATAAGTTTTTTTATTGTAGAGAGTAGTCTTTTAGTTTAAAACCATTGTGGTAATTATCAGAAGAGTTTAACATGCTGACCTACCATATTTTCCTGAGTATAGCGCACACCTTATATGCTGCACCCACAAAGTATTTTGAAGAAGCTGGAAACTTGCATATATAAGCCGCACCAGGTTGGAAGCCGCTGATATCGACTGAAGTGTCTACTGCAGAGGTCTTCAACAGGGGGTCCGCGACCCCTAGGGGGTCCACGGAGTTACTGCATTGGGGTCGTGAAACTTTTGGTTGATTAGTCTTTTTCTTATATTCCCCCCTGCACTTTTTTCCACTAATTGAAATTTCTTTAAATCCACATTAACATGAATTCGACACACTGTAGTAAACAGATAAATGGAGGCAGAAGATAACTTTCAGTCATCAATGCACACATTAGCGACACACAGAAGCTCTCTCAAGCTGGGCACCATTTCATTCAAACCACCTGTCCCATCAACCAGGAATCAGAAATACTTTAATAATCCCAGGGTGAAATTACTCCATCTTCAAAAGAGTGACTATAGGACCAGTTTGATTTAACACAATTTCAAACAATATATGTAATTAGGGGGTCCCTGCTCCATCTCGCCATCAGTTTGGGGGTCCTTGGCCTGGAAAACGTTGAAGACCCCTGGTCTACTGAAAGACGGGGGTTCATCAGCTCTTTATTTCAGCTCTCCAGGAGTTGAACCCAGTCTCTTTATTGGTTCAGCATCTTTAATGCAGTAAATAAATGTCAAAATGTGTGATTTCAGGTAATTTCTTCTCCATCTTGCTTGCTGCTAGAATGTTCTTGTGCTAAATGAAAATTAGCCCCTTATTTTTTCCTTTCTAACTTTGACTTCCCCCTCTGGGAGTTAGGAAAATTCCACAGAAAAGCTGCACCTTCTTATAAGCCGCATGGTTCAAAGCTTGGGGACAGTGTAGCGGCATATAGTCCAGAAAATACGGTATTTTTTTATTAGTGTGATGCAGCTCCAAATCCTGCTAAGCTTAGTTGAAAGGCTATAGCTATAGAGCCCTCCAGGCCTGTTTTTATCGGCTCTGATGATGACGAGATATTTAAAGTTTGTAAAAAACCTGATTCAAAGTAACTAATTGTATTTTGGCATAGATACAGTCAGACATTAAAGTAGGAGCTAAGACTGGAGCTAAGTGTCGGAGAGTGGATCCACATCTTGAGGGAATTCTTCTACCTTCTTTTCTCTCTCAGCTAACTTGACTGATGAAGGCAGGCTGTGGCTCTGTCGTGGAATTAGTGGGTATTGATTTGTGGGTGGCGTCTCCTCTGTCTTCTTTTCAGGTGTTTTGGGATGCTGCTAAGTCCTGGACAGAAAGTCTGCAACAGTGACATGCATCTTCTTGACATGGTGAGTTGGATTTAATTTGACTCATTTTATTAGTAGCCTTAAGGTACTTAATTATAACGTCAATGTAGGTAGCTGCTTTTGTAAATTGCCTTTAGAAAATGTATTGATTTATCAACCAGAGGATCCTTGATGTGGATGAATTAGTGAGTTCAAATGGACACATTTAAACTGATCAGCCATCCAACCTGACAGTTTTTGTGTTATTGTATTATTACAAATTCACCTAGATTGTTAAAAGTAAGCAACTTTTTAACAGAGCATTCATGAGGAGAAACGGGCTTGTGCATGCTCTGACACACGTTTATTAGTCGATCACTATCGCATGTGCATTTTTTTTATCACGAAAATCCTCCACTTTACCTTTTTAAGATGAAACATTCATTATTGTTTGATACAAAAATTATGTTTCAAATGACTCCTCTTATAGGAATCGATGGGAAAGAGCTCGGATGGAAAGGCCTACATCATCACAGGAACGTGGAATCCCAACATGGCAGCTTTCCAGCCACTTAATGAAGACACACCTAAAGGTTTGTCTCCAAATCTAAAGGGATCTTCTAAGAAACCGAGCGGTTTTGATCGCTGGGAAATGTTCTCCAATCAATAGAAACATTATGAATTAAGTATAGAGTTGATTGAAAGAGTAATTAGCAGTGTCAGCGCAACTAACTTTGATTGTTTTGCAGGAGAGCTACTCATGCTGCGGCCATAGTGTAACTTGCTCTACTTACTAATCTGTTTTACTAACACCATCAGTCACAAATCTACACTGTTTGATGCTAGGGGGTGAAACTTTTGTTGGCTGCATAATTAAAATTATTATGTGCTAAACTTTAAACGTTCTTCCTTTGGCCCAAAAATTACTACTTCAATTTCGTTTTGACATTGTTGTTTAGCTCTTTATCAACCCAAGGACCCCACTGGACTCTCTGATGCCCATCAGTAGGTAAAGGTTTGGTGGATGGTCAGAGCTGGGGTTCATCCGGTGACCCTTACGGTTCCAGAACAAAGTTCTGCTTTCTAGTCGACATTCATGAGCATGTAGATATTGAATAGGAGGGGCCCTTAGATGGAGCCTTGGTGAACGCCACATACTCGTACTCGTACTCGTACTCGTCGTCTCCCGCTTTATCCGGAACCGGGTCGCGGGGGCAGCAGACTAAGCAGAGACTCCCAGACTTCCCTCTCCGCAGACACCTCCTCCAGCTCTGCTGGGGGAAGCCCTAGGCGCTCCCAGGCCAGCCGAGAGACGTAGTCTCTCCAGCGTGTCCTGGGTCGTCCCCTGGGCCTCCTCCCAGTGGGACGTGCCTGGAACACCTCCCGAGGGAGGTGTCCAGGGGGCATCCGAAGAAGATGTCCGAGCCACCTCAACTGACTCCTCTCGATGTGGAGGAGAACCGGCTCTACACTGAGCCTCTCCCGAATGACCGAGCTCCTCACCCTATCTCTAAGGGAGAGCCCAGCCACCCTGCGGAGGAAGCTCATTTCAGCCGCTCGTTCTTTCGGTCATGATCAAGATTTCATGACCATAGGTGAGGGCAGGAACGTAGACCGAACGGTAAATTGAGAGCTTTGCCTTTTCGCTCAGCTCTCTCTTCACCACGACAGACCGGTGCAGCGTCTGCATTATTGCAGCAGCCGCACCGATCCGTCTATCGATCTCCCGCTCCATTCTTCCCTCACTCGTGAACAGGACCCCAAGATACTTGAACTCCTCCACTTGAGGCAAGGACTCTCCTCCAACCTGAAGGGGACAAGCCACCTTTTTCCGGTCGAGAACCATGGCCTCGGACTTGGAGGAGCTGATTCTCATCCCGGCCGCTTCACACTCGGCTGCGAACCGCCCCAGCGCACGCTGTAGGAGCCAGCAGAACTACGTCATCCGCAAAAAGCAGGGACGAGATCCGCTGGTCCCCGAACCAGACCCCCTCCGGTCCTTGGCTGCGCCTAGAAATCCTGTCCATAAAAGTTATGAACAGGACCGGTGACAGAGGGCAACCCTGTCTGAGTCCAACATGCACCGGGAACAGGTCCGACTTAATGCCGGCAATGTGAACCCGGCTCCTGCTCCGCTTTTACAGAGAACGGATGGCCCCTAATAAAGGGCCCCCGACTCAATACTCCTGGAGCACCCCCCACAGGGCAGCACGAGGGACACGGTTGAATGCCTTCTCCAAGTCCACAAAACACATGTGGACTGGTTGGGCAAACTCCCAAGAACCCTCAAGCACCCTGCAGAGGGTGTAGAGCTGGTCCACTGAACGCCACATGTTATTGAATATTTTTTTCTGTTGATCCTATTGTAGATCGGTGAACTAGACTTTGTTTAGAGATGGCAGTATATGCATTTTCAGATTTATGGGATGCAACAACTGCTACTCACCTTGTCTTTGCTGATGACTTTCCTTTTCAGTGTTTTATTAACACACACACAGATGCTCCACACAAGCAAATTAACTTAAAATCTGCTTTTGCCGACACAGATGAGGATCAGTTATTGATCAGATTACCATGGCCTGGCAGCAGCCTTCCTTTTTCCACTATTTTTCCATGATTATGTACAGTGATGTTTTCTTGTTCATTAGTCTCAACGGATTGGTCCGTCAGGAACATTCATTTTGTGCCGTTTTTATAATTTTTTTATGTGATATTGTTTCTTAAACAGAAATGCATTCATTAAACTTCATCAAAGATTTAAAGATTTTCTTATAGTACAGCTGTGAATTTGATTTAAAAAGACATTTTGAAGGAAATATTAGTGGTCATTTTTGCTGATGAGATTCTTGTTCGGTAAACTAAATTATCTGAAAACTGGTTAACAGCTCATTTTGACCAGCAGGTAAATGGGGTGATCTTCTTATTCAGCTGTGGGGTGGCATCTCCGCTGGATACAGTTACTTAATTCATTATTTGCTATTTATCTGAAGCCATTGAGATTGTAGCAATTTAACAAGTTTTTGCTCAGATTATTAACAAGCTATGTTTATTTGTTAATTATTAGTTTTCTAACAAATTTATTTTAGTTAATGTAACATTTTCTTTCTAAGAGGTACAGATGGTTTAACATGTATATATTGTTCTATTATAATATACATCTTAAAAGAATAATGTCTGATTTTCTAACAAATCAACAGGTAAGCTGTTAAAAAAATTGTATTTACAAATATTACACAGACCAAACGTACGTGTGACCAAACATGTCACTGTACGAAAAAATACTGAATCTTTCTATTTATTCCTGTCTAAAGATAAGCAAATCTACATGACCGTGGCGGTGGACCTGGTGGTGACAGAAGTGTTGGAACCTGTTCGCTTCCTGTTGGAGACCCTCGTCAGGGTCTATCCTTCAAACGAGCGCTTCTGGTACTTCAGCCGAAAGACCTTCAGCGAAACCTTTTACCTCAAACTGCGACAGGTTGGTTTGCTTAAGCTATTGAGATCTACAGAGCATTACAAGTTTTATCTATATGCTTGTGTTCTAATGTTTGCTGATATACCTACTTTAACTTTGGGTTTGCATAATTTGTTTGGTTTGTATATTATTTGCTTGGTAAAAAAAGAGAAATCAGTCATCTGGGTCATGGCAACCAGAAAACAGGCTTAGATAAGAGGCAACCTGACTTTCACTCAGTTTTTCTGAAGACCTTTTCAAATCTGGATTGGTGTCTTTGCTTGCATCAGAGCAATCGGTAATGGGATTGTTGTTAATTTAAGCAACATAGAGATGCCCTGTCAAATGTCCGACCATAGCTGCGGCCATTTTGAATACCTGCTCTGGTCCCCTGTGTAAAAGATGCCATCCGTATGCTTAGCCTTCGGGTGTGACAATAAAAAGGTGACCCAAATATTTAATTTTTTTTTTAACCATTATGAAGTTATGAAGCACAGCACATGAAACTAGGCGTTGGGTTTGAGGCCATAGATCCAGCCGTCTGTGAAGGTTTAGGTTCAAGGTGAATAAAGTACCCATTTTCAGTCACTCTTATCCCAAGCGAGGTCGTGAGGGGTGCTATCTCCAGCTGTCAATGGGCGAGAGGCGGGGTAAACCCTGGACCGGTCGCCAGTCTGTCGCAGGGCAGCACAGAGACAAACAACCATTCACACACACTCACACCTACAGAGAATTTAGAGAACCCCATTAACCTAACAGTCATGTTTTTGGAGTGTGGGAGGAAGCTGGAGAGACTGTGCATGTTCTAGGAGAGCATGCAAACTCCATGCAGAAAGACCCCGGGCCGGGATCGGAACCTTCTTGCTGCAAGTCAGCCATACTACTCACTGCTCCACTGAGCAGCCCGTGAATAAAGTAATTTTAGATAAATAAGTTGATAAAACATAAATATTAAGGTTTTTCCCATGAAAACATAAATAAGTAATTGTGTTGATATAAAAGGCAAACAGCAAGAGAAACAAAGCTGTTCCTGTTGCCAGCGGGCTAAAGCATCAGAATCACAACAATAGAGGGAGGTCAAGCAGAGTGGAGCTGTGTGGTGTTGCAACTGGGGTCGGAAAAAACAAAAGATTAAAAAAACATTTATCCTTAACTTCGTTCCCTTTTTGCATCCTGATTATTTCATACAGTTTGACCAAAACTGTAAAATACTGTCAAACTTGCTTTTTATCAATTTCATGTATTTTAATTTAATGTTGGCATATCGCAGCAGTATTAGTATTTGCTTTGTGAGAGCTCTATGTTACTTATAAGAGAGTAAATCACAACATAAGTGAGATTAGCTCTTTATTTTAAGATATTAAAAAGTTCATAGTTTTCCAAATACAGGTGCTGGTCATAAAATTAGAATATCATGAAAAAGTAGATTGATTTCAGTAATTCCATTTAAAAAGTGAAACTTGTATATTATATTCATACATTACATACAAACTCATATATTTCAGATGTTTATTTTGTTTAATTTTGATGATTACAAATGACAACAAATGAAAATCTCAAATTCATCATATCAGAAAATTAGAATATTGTGAAAAGGTTCAAAATTGATGGCCCCTGGTGCCACACTCTAATCAGCTAATTAACTCAAACCACCTGCAAAAGCCTTTAAATGGTCTTTCAGTCTAGTTCTATAGGCTACACAATCATGGGGAAGACTGCTGACTTGACAGTTGTCCAAAAGACGACCATCGACACCTTGCACAAGGAGGGCAAGACACAAAAGGTCATCGCTAAAGAGGCTGGCTGTTCACAGAGCTCAGTGTCCAAGCACATTAATAGAGAGGCGAAGGGAAGGAAAAGATGTGGTCGAAAAAAGTGTACAAGCAAGAGAGATAACCGCACCCTGGAGAGGATTGTGAAACAAAACCCATTCAAAAATGTGGGGGAGATTCACAAAGAGTGGACTGCAGCTGGAGTGAGTGCTTCAAGAACCACCACACACAGACGTATGAAAGACATGGGTTTCTGCTGTCGCATTCCTTGTGTCAAGCCACTCTTGAACCACAGACAGCGTCAGAAGCGTCTTGCCTGGGCTGCTGGTGAGTGGTCCAAAGTCATGTTCTCTGATGAAAGTAAATTTTGCATTTCCTTTGGAAATCAAGGTCCCAGAGTCTGGAGGAAAAGAAGAGAGGCACTTCATCCACGTTGCTTGAAGTCCAGTGTAAAGTTTCCACAGTCAGTGATGGTTTGGGGTGCCATGTCATCTGCTGGTGTTGGTCCATTGTGTTTTCTGAGGTCCAGGGTCAACGCAGCCACATACCAGGAAGTTTTAGAGCACTTCATGCTTCCTGCAGCTGACCAACTTTTTGGAGATGCAGATTTCATTTTCCAACAGGACTTGGCACCTGCACACAGTGCCAAAGCTACCAGTACCTGGTTGAAGGACCATGGTATCCCTGTTCTTAATTGGCCAGCAAACTCTCCTGACCTTAACCCCATAGAAAATCTATGGGGTATTGTGAAGAAGAAGATGCAATACACCAGACCCAACAATTCAGAAGAGCTAAAAGCCACTATTAGAGCAACCTGGGCTATCATAACACCTGAGCAGTGCCACAGACTGATCGACTCCATGCCACGCCGCATTGCTGCAGTAATACAGGCCAAAGGAGGCCCAACTAAATACTGAGTGCTGTACATGCTCATACTTTTCATGTTCATACTTTTCAGTTGGCCAACATTTCTATAAATCCTTTGTTTTTATTGGTCTTCAGTAATATTCTAATTTTCTGATATGATGAATTTGAGATTTTCATTTGTTGTCATTTGTAATCATCAAAATTAAACAAAATAAACATCTGAAATATATGAGTTTGTATGTAATGTATGAATATAATATACAAGTTTCACTTTTTAAATGGAATTACTGAAATCAATCTACTTTTTCATGATATTCTAATTTTATGACCAGCACCTGTACTAGTTTTGCCTCATGGTGTTTTAGTGGTTAGTTTCGTTGTCAATGATTCTTTAATCTAAATCTCCTGCACACATGTTTTGTTTCGTGTAGCAGCGCCAATGCATTTAGCCACTGTTAAATATTTAAAGCGCTAACCTGGGCAGATCAGCTCATCGTATGGAGTCTCAGTGGAGGCCTCTGGCTATGAAGCTGTCAGCCATTTTTCTACCAGATATTTTTTGCCGCTATTAAGGTCAAGTGAGGTTTATTGACTTATTTTAAAATTGGTGTCAGGGGGCTGAAACGGTCCAGGTGGTGTTTATTCTCAACTTGACCAGTGTTCCCTGGGCAAGTTACATCGGTATAAATTTCAGCTTGTAGTGGAAGTAATGTGATGAAGGGGTTCACAGAGCGGATTGGAAATGTGTGTAGAGCATCCATTGCTTCTTTAACAGTATGAAAACAGATTAAAAAAAACATCTATGAAATGGCATTTAAATGGGCCTCTTGCCTGACAATTTATCGGTTATTAACAGTTCTTTATGTTGAGCAGACTTGGATGATTCAAAGTGTTTTAAAGCAACAAAACTGGAACACAAATAAAACAATAAAAACAAAAGTATACATGAGAGAAATTCACTAATCAGATTTTTATTGAGGATATCTTACCTACTTTGTTAACTTTTGTCACTGTGGTTTCTAGTGATTTCAGCTGGGTTGTTTTTTTCCATTTTAACATCTGGTAGGTGACCTTAATTCAAAGGTCAACAAAATTAAAACTGTAATAACGCTGTAAAGCAAGCATGCTTCACGACGATGAAAACATTACACGCTAAATGTTTGCAGCTTGTGGTGTTACACGGTGGCTAGTTGATCAGTTATAAAATGCACGTCCAAGAATAAAAATTAAATTCCAAAAATTCAGCCTTATAAATACAACTTCGATTAATCAATTTTATCAATTGTTTGCCCATCCCTACTACATAGGCCTCTTTTCCCCTCAGTAATGGCATCCACACCTGTTGTTAGAAGCACAACATGATGGAAGCACATGCATAGCTGTGTCTATAGTTCAGGGCCAAACATGCTGAAAGTCATGTTCATTTTACTCAGCAGCTGGCTTCTGTGTGGATAGCTGGCATGAAATATTGTAAGATTTAAACCCATCTAATAAAACAGTAAAGCCTTAAAAAATCCAAATGTTTATTCATTATTGTTTATTTTACCAGAAACACAGCAGATGCCATGCTTGCCCTTTTGATTTACCTCCCAACTTGTTTGGCTAGCAAGTCCTCAGACAAGGACATGATTACTTTCGTCCCCACCAACACAAGCACATGCAGCCTGAGTAGTTTACTGCAGGTGCTTCAACATACTGTTAAGCCATAAGCTTCCTCTTCTCTGTTTAAAAAGCAAATCTTTTAGTTGGCCACTGGGACCTGGCGAATCAGTGAAGTGTGGGGAAGCTTTGGATTGTGAAAGCTAATAAGAGGCTCTGTCTCATTATTTGCTTTTGGGTAATTAACAGCAGCGCTTTGACTGGTTCGCCTGATTGCTTCTCTTGTTATCTCCTTGGTAAATGGAAGGGTACTGGGCCGGTTCTGTGGTTCCAAGCTAATTAAAAGATAATATTGTGTAGACGATTTTGCTGGAGATGACAATCAGAGATGATGCAAACACAATAAATGGGCATTTTCATACCCTATTTTGGGAAGGAAACCTAATACGAAGTACCATTGATCTGTCTGTTAAACCCTGAGGAGTTCTTCCCTTAACTACTGGCTCTGCTCTTTATCCAGCCTAACAGCAATCTAATTCTGTTAAATGAAATTTAAGTGAATGAATTTAGAAAATAAAATTTGGTAAATGCTTTTTGTAGGTTGTTTTGTATTCTTCCAAAGTCATAATAAAATCTCTCAAACATCTGATGGTAAATGGTAAATGGCATGTACTTATATAGCGCCTTTATTCAAGTCAGGAGACTTGACCAAAGTGCTTTACACTACATTCATTCACCCATTCACTCACACACTCATGGTGGCAAGCTACATTGTAGCCACAGCTGCCCTGGGGCTCACTGACAGAAGCGGGGCTGCTGTACACTGGCGCCCCCGGGCCCTCTGACCACCATCAGCAGACAATGCAGGTGAAGTGTCTTGCCCAAGGACACAACAAAACTGAAAGTCTGAGTCGGGGCTTGAACTGTCAATCCTTCAATTTCACGGCAAACTCCTACATCCAGCGCCACCCCATTAAATGGTTGTTTAGTCTATAATTTGCGCTGATGGGAGAAAGAGTCTTTTGAGGCGTGTTTGTACACTTGCAGAGAAGAGATAATATCTGATGCCCAGAAAAGCAGAAAAGTATTGACTTTATTTAAAGGTATAATAGTGATTTGATAAACAAAAAAAAAACAAACAAAAAAACAATGATGTTCTAGGAATCTTTGTGATCCTTAAAACTCAAACTGGTTAATATGGTTTATCCTCTCATCCAGGGAGATTGAGTCCAGGTACTATTTCTGGCTAAGATTTTTTGATATTCTTTTCTGCTTAACTTATTGCACATTTAAGGAGCAATAAGTACGCTTTAAAAATAAATAAATAAAAAAAATCGCTTTTTCACCCTTTATAAAGGTAACATTCTATAAACAATTTTTCCTCTATGTCAGCAATGTCTCGGTCAAGCTCATTTCCTTCAAACATAGAAGTGCAGTTTGGGAACTACTTCTTTGCAGCATGTAGGCCATGTTTTCTTCCCAGTTCCAAAGCATATCATGTTACAGGGTTTCCAAAACAGATATCAATATCTAAGAAGCCTCAGCATCCTTCTTTTGATTAGTTACTTCAGGCCAAAACACACTGGACGGGATTTAGCGTCCGATCTGACAGGCAATGGAATCTTATGAGATCATTGCACTTAAATCCCATTGAGAATAATCAGACCACTGATCCTCACCATCATCATCTCTGCAGCTGTTATTACATTGGTCTGTCACAAGTAGACCTCTTGTCTGGTTTGACCAGACCTACGCAGCAATGTGACGAGTCTGACAAGAAGGGTTAATCGGTGGCAGAGTAAAACATATCCGCTTGGGGGGGAAAATGCAAACTAAAATCCCTGAATTGCAAAGTAATCCTGCCAGGTTCATCCTGTCTGGAAACATACAGTGAATAGGTAGAAGGTGGGGTGACATGGACATAAACAATGAATAAAACCTTTTTAATAAACAGTAGTGATTCCTTATACACGGCTTTTTTTTCTCGATACGATATTAATATTGCGATTTTAAATATTGACTGTAATATTGGCATGAACTCAAACAGAGAACAAAAAGAAGCTCAGTGTTCCAGTCTGTATGCTTATATTGGAGAGTTTAGATGCAGGCCGATACATTCCAATATTCACTTTTTGGTTGACATCGGACCAATTGCGGGTATATGTACCGAAAAGGGAAATCTCTGATAAACAGTGTAGTTTACCCATGAACTCAGGAGACAGATAAAGTAAAATAGTTCTCCTCTTTGAGATGAAACAACAAATGTTGAACAATATGGAGGCTGCTGAGGGACAATTCAGGATTCATGTGGCTTTTTAAACTCCCCTTTGTATAAAATTGGAAAAATAATGAAAAAGCTTTCTTGAGAATCATCATTTACTGCTTTACCCAATTAGAAATAATTTCTTTTAATTACTATCTTTGTTGTGACTCCATTGTTTTTCTTTATACTTCGCTTCAATTGTATTTTATTTGTCAGTATTTACTAATATCCTGTACCTGTTACGTTTTATTTTCAAGACCATCATGTGCAGGTTGGTCATGGCGTGGGGCGCTGCTTTGTAATTTGAGACCTTTTGTGTATATGTGTATGAATATGTATGCCTTTTTTTTAAATAAATCTTCATAGTTTGATTTTAGTCTAATGCGGACATTATTTCAACATGTGGGACACTAGAACAGAACTAAAAAGTGCAATGCAGTCCCACACAAATTGGAAATAAATGGTTCGTGGGCTGCACAGTGCAACAGTGGGTAGCACTGCTGCCTTGCAGCTAGAAGGTTCTGAGTTTGATTACCAGCCTGCAGTCTTTCTGCATGGAGTTCGTATGTTCTCCCTGTGCATGCATGGATTCTCTCTGGCTACTCAGGCTTCCTTCTACAGTCCAAGACATGACTGTTAGGTTAATTGGGTTTCTCTAAATTCTCCTTAGGTGTGAGTGTGTTTTTCCTATTTGTCTAGGTGTCCCGCTGCGATCGACTGGCGACCTGTCCAGTATGTACCCGCCTCTCACCCACTGACAGCTGGAGATATGCAGTCTTTTTCACCGTTTTTCACACTAACTTGCTTTGGTGGTCCTATTAGTTCATGTTTCCCCGATAGTGTTTTTCTGTGGGCTCAACATGCAGAAAGAGGGAAGATGTAAGCCAAGTCTCCACCGATCGTCTCCACCTGCTGTCTGCAGCTGATGCTATGTCAGTTAGCATTCAACTGGACCTATGCTGCATTGACAATCATAGACTCTGTTCGAAAATCTAGGACGTGTCCTCCAAGGACGCGGTCTACCTAGACTGGATTCTTCGAAGTTCTTGAAAATAAGGAGACCGGAAGAGTTTAGGCTGTGAATTCGACCAGGTCTACCCTTCGGCCGGTTTTACCGCCGTATGCTCTGTTGCTTAGCAACCGTAAACGTTGACACACAAAGCAGGAAAAGAATGAATACAGAAGTTTTCAAAACTGTTTGTTTATTTCTTTTTTATTGTGAAGTGAACAAAGACTACACTCACAAGAATCCAGAGTGGAATAAAGGTTCCAACCACCGGGAGCAGGAACAAATAAAATCAAATGTAATGATAGAAACCTTAGTCAGTTAAATAACATGCTGCTGTCATTTTGCACATCTCTGATGTTGCTGCTATTTTCAAATATCCATTACTGTAAAAATGTCCATAGCTGCATATTGGTTATTTATTCCCCAGTTTTATATTGTTAAAACACTTTACAGTATTGTGTTGTTTATATTTTAACTCTTCCCTATTATGTTATTCTTATAAATTTTTCTAAGGTCCACATTTGTGTGACCATTTTCAATAATCTTTCTGCTGCTGTAAATTTGCCCATTGTGGGACAATAAAGGGATTTTCTATTCTATAAAAGGGCTAGAAAGATATAAGTAAATCTAAACAATGTATTTATAAAAATATATCTGCAAAATCTCTAATATTCAACAACAAAAAATACATAGTTAAGCATACTGTGCAAAACAGCAATAAAAAGATAAAAATCCTATCAGATTTATAGTCCCCACCCTGCAGATATATTAGAATCTGTCCTTTAATTACAGCCAAACCCATTTACAGGTGCTGGTCATAAAATTAGAATATCATGAAAAAGTAGATTGATTTCAGTAATTCCATTTAAAAAGTGAAACTTGTATATTATATTCATACATTACATACAAACTCATATATTTCAGATGTTTATTTTGTTTAATTTTGATGATTACAAATGACAACAAATGAAAATCTCAAATTCATCATATCAGAAAATTAGAATATTACTGAAGACCAATAAAAACAAAGGATTTATAGAAATGTTGGCCAACTGAAAAGTATGAACATGAAAAGTATGAGCATGTACAGCACTCAGTATTTAGTTGGGCCTCCTTTGGCCTGTATTACTGCAGCAATGCGGCGTGGCATGGAGTCGATCAGTCTGTGGCACTGCTCAGGTGTTATGATAGCCCAGGTTGCTCTAATAGTGGCTTTTAGCTCTTCTGAATTGTTGGGTCTGGTGTATTGCATCTTCTTCTTCACAATACCCCATAGATTTTCTATGGGGTTAAGGTCAGGAGAGTTTGCTGGCCAATTAAGAACAGGGATACCATGGTCCTTCAACCAGGTACTGGTAGCTTTGGCACTGTGTGCAGGTGCCAAGTCCTGTTGGAAAATGAAATCTGCATCTCCAAAAAGTTGGTCAGCTGCAGGAAGCATGAAGTGCTCTAAAACTTCCTGGTATGTGGCTGCGTTGACCCTGGACCTCAGAAAACACAATGGACCAACACCAGCAGATGACATGGCACCCCAAACCATCACTGACTGTGGAAACTTTACACTGGACTTCAAGCAACGTGGATGAAGTGCCTCTCTTCTTTTCCTCCTGACTCTGGGACCTTGATTTCCAAAGGAAATGCAAAATTTACTTTCATCAGAGAACATGACTTTGGACCACTCACCAGCAGTCCAGTCCTGTTTCTCTTTAGCCCAGGCAAGACGCTTCTGACGCTGTCTGTGGTTCAAGAGTGGCTTGACACAAGGAATGCGACAGCAGAAACCCATGTCTTTCATACGTCTGTGTGTGGTGGTTCTTGAAGCACTCACTCCAGCTGCAGTCCACTCTTTGTGAATCTCCCCCACATTTTTGAATGGGTTTTGTTTCACAATCCTCTCCAGGGTGCGGTTATCTCTCTTGCTTGTACACTTTTTTCGACCACATCTTTTCCTTCCCTTCGCCTCTCTATTAATGTGCTTGGACACTGAGCTCTGTGAACAGCCAGCCTCTTTAGCGATGACCTTTTGTGTCTTGCCCTCCTTGTGCAAGGTGTCGATGGTCGTCTTTTGGACAACTGTCAAGTCAGCAGTCTTCCCCATGATTGTGTAGCCTATAGAACTAGACTGAAAGACCATTTAAAGGCTTTTGCAGGTGGTTTGAGTTAATTAGCTGATTAGAGTGTGGCACCAGGGGCCATCAATTTTGAACCTTTTCACAATATTCTAATTTTCTGATATGATGAATTTGAGATTTTCATTTGTTGTCATTTGTAATCATCAAAATTAAACAAAATAAACATCTGAAATATATGAGTTTGTATGTAATGTATGAATATAATATACAAGTTTCACTTTTTAAATGGAATTACTGAAATCAATCTACTTTTTCATGATATTCTAATTTTATGACCAGCACCTGTACACAGTAACCGATAAAAACCTTTAGATAAATCAAACACTACCGCCACATATCTGACTCAACCATTAAAACAACTATTTTTCATTAATCTCAGACGGAACTATTAAATGACTTGTATTATATTAAACTGAACTTCCAATTTTCACCACTGTTCGGCGCCAAGTAACCTTTCCTCTGATCACGGCTTGCTTGGTCTTGCAATGAATCCTGGGATATCCAAGAATACCGAGGACACATCAGACCCATCCTTCAAATCGGGCAAAAAGAAGGACGCATTTTAAGGCCGCATAACGAGGACTCTTGGAATCCGACCAGACCTCAGCGCCGCGCTATGACGTAATCGGCCTTCGAATCCGGTCTTCTAAGGATGCGTCCTAGGTTTTCGAACAGAGCCATACATTTTGTTAGCAACAAACTTGTTTTAAGCTTATACAATATTTTTGATCACTGCATTGTAGCCAGGAATTATATTTTTCATTGGTAATGTTGCAACCCTTTGCTTTATAAGTGTGATGATCCCTTTTATACTGTTGCTACAAACAGCCCTGCAGATATAATACAACACAAGGCAGATTTGTTGCTGTTGATCTAATAAATAAATTAATTATATTTGGTTACTATTGTTAACATAAAAAAAAGAAGGAAAGCAAACATGGTGGATGCATAATTAACAATACATGCTTGTGTAAATTCATAGCCACAAAACAGGCTTAAATTGGAAGGCAAAATGTTTACAAAGAAACTGAGCAAAAGTCCAATTGCCTTCCAATGCGAGCTGTTTTGTAATCAATAATTTGATGCAACAAAAGGACTTATCTTAATATATGTAATGTAGAGCAGCAGACTTGGGGCTGATGTCAGCTTGTAGATATGTGGTTTTATTACTATTTTCTTTAATTTTTTAATTACTATACATTTTAGAAGCCTTTTTTAATTGTAAAACATATCATGGAAACGGTTTGGGATATTGGGTAAAAAAAAAAAAAGGCATATTAAATTACTGAAATTACTCAGTCCAATTGTCATCATTAACGTATGTTATTCTGAACAGTCATATATTTTTCTTTTGTTTGACTGAAAAGGCCAGCAACATGTCTTTCAATGCCATAACATTGTGTTGATAAAGAGTGTGGAGCTTTTTTTAGTCCACGTGAATGATTAAGCTTTGCACCAATTTAACTTGAGCAATAATGTTTATCAGGAATCCTTTGTTGACCATCTTTATGCTGTCAAGTTAGGGGGAGGTTTGACAGGACCCAAATTCAGACACTGAGCTGAAGGTGGTTACTTGCAGATTTAACAACAAAAAGGGTAATAGAAGCAAATATCAAAAACAGAAATCCACAAAATCCGAGAACCAGGAATACTCACAACAAGTGGGCAAAGAAACAACACCAAACTAGCAACAGTGACTGAGCAGGAGGTCCATAAATGGGAGAGAGAAACAAAGACCAGGCTAATCAGGAGATTGGGAGCAGGTGTGAACAGAGGATTCTAGAAAAGAGGTAGGGAAAGGAGACTGGGGCAACAGAGGGCAAACAAGAAATAACTAAGAACTCAAATACAATCAAAAATAACTAGAAAAACAAAAAATGGAAATGAAACCAATGAAACCTCAAAGATAAAACTTAAACTGACCCAAAACCATGATATATACATTGATCATTTTGCACAAGTCTGCTTCAAAATCTGTCATATATGTCTAGGAAGCACTTCTTTTTTTGTTCACATTTTAGTTTTTTTTTTTTTTTTATTGGTCTAAATAACATACGGTATGTGGTTCAGCACTCTTTTGAGGAGGCCATAGCAGACCGAAGCAGATTATTTCCTCATGTCTCTACAGATTATTTTTCCAGAAATAGGCCGGGCTGGATATCCTCGGCTATTTTGAGTTCTCAGCTCTGACTTGAGTTAGTCATTAGATGCCATGAGAGTGGGCAGATCAATGCAGCCCATTGATCCATTTTTCTTTCTAGGTGGAGGAGATGGGCCCCAGCACCAAAATAATTGAATAGACTAGAAATAAACATCAGCTGCCTGTGACACAGAAGGTCAAGTCTGATGGTATCTTTGCTCCCTTGCACATTTCTCTATTGTCTTTAAGACGTATTTAAGAACCCTGTAGGAGCAAGATGATCTATTTTTAGAGAAGAACATGTTGTGTAAGACTCTTCGTTTATCGAAGTTGTATGATGGCAACTTAAAAAATTACACCTAGCCGATTTAGTGTTAGGTGTAATTTCTTTTTCCCCCTTTTAAATAATTATGCCTCTTTTGGTATACATTTATTTAAAGAACAGCCCATAAAACAAATACACTTTAACAAATTCATGAGGCTTAAGTTTATTTCCAGCTCAGGGTTTTTGTTTTTGCTGTTAAGCATCTTCATGTCCACTATCCTCTCCATATTGCCCTATAATCTTAACCATCTTGCTTTTACATTTTTTAAACATACAATTATTTCCTGATGTTGTTTTTGTTTTTTTATTTTTCCCCAAATGTTTTTTTTTTTTGTTTTTTTTGTGTGTCCCCCAGTAGGAATACGATATTGTTTCCTGAGTAAGATTGCATTAAGATACAATTTATTTTCAAGCTTTTCAAACGCCTATAAAACTATTGGACTGCTTCAGTTGTTTGTTAGCTTTTAGACTTATTCCAGAAGTCTTTTTAGGGTCTTTAACTTGAAAAACTTCAGCCACTCTTCGTCAAAAAAGGTTAATTGACGATTAAGAATCTGTGATTTTCTGTTTGTCTGTACAGCAGGCCCCTGACAGAGTGAGTCAGAGTGATGCTGTGTATGAAGTGGTGAGCCTTCAGAGGGAGGCAGAGAGAAAAAGCGAGGAAAGAGAGCGGGTCACCTCCCAAAATGAGGAAGAAGATGTCGATGAAGGTATGCTCTTTTAAAATAATAAGGGAATATTATTATAAAGGCGACATAAATAAGGGAATTTTCCTTATTTTCTGTAGGCTTTTTTTTTCTATCCTCCTGAATTGCTGTCCATCAGTGGCACAAAGTCATCCTTATAAAAAACCGGTATTGCTTCACAATAACGTGTCCTTCATAGTGAGATTGAAAATTGCGTGCACATAGCAGCACTCTTTCAACAAAACTGTTGTCCTTCAGTGGGGAGGAGAAAGCATGGTTGCATTCTGAGGCACAACAAAAGAATAGTGATTCACCAAGATGTTGTAGAGTCAAAGTTTCATTTATTTTTTTTTCTTCGTTGTATAGCAATTTTGCAAGTTTTAGATCTTTATAGAGGGTTACAAGCAACTTCAATCTCTGTCGTCCTGCAGCAAAGGCTTTGGCTCAAACCCTTGTGTACACTTCACTGACAGAGATTCATCAACAGTAAAGCTAAACTCTGTTGGGCAAGTAAACAGTGGTGATGAAGCGTGTGTATGCATTCATGCTTCTGACATTGTTGATGCCGGCTGTGGATGTGTTGCTTTGTCCACAGCAGTGAGCTGCAGGCCCAGTCTCTGGGGTGGGGGGAGTGGGGGTAAAGAAAGGATAGATGTTTGTGTTAATATGCACGCTTGTGAACGTGTGCATGTGTCGAGCGGAGCCCGGCTCAATCCTGTTAAGGCCTGCAACACTGCAGTGTCGACAACATCAAAGGGCCTTCGTTTTGTACGCTGCTGTTTGGACGGAGTAAACAGGCTCCTTCAGTCAAGGACACCAGAGCCATTTGTTAATGTTGCTGCTGAATTTCAGTGATATTATAGAATCGAAAGCCTTATTGCTATTTTTCCCCTTCTACATTTAAGTAAAGCCCCAAATCATTTATATTTATCTTTAAATTTGACTGAAAGTAAGAATATATTTTTGAGAGAAGCAGCCAGAGTCCTAATTTGAATCAAGCAATTATAATCAGCATTTATTGGCTTTAATGCCAAAACATGTTTAAATTTATTTAAAAGAGACAATAAATTGTTTAAAGTGTGCCTGATTTTTATTTAAATGTTTAAATTTAGTTAAAAAAGTAGATAAAAAAAAGACATTTTTCTTTTTTTTTCTTCTTTTTTTTTTTTTTTTTTACAAATTATAATAGGAGCAGAATAATTCTCAATCACAAATAACCATCTTGATTCAAAAGGAAATAATCTTCTAACTAAATCTGCCACAGATTATAGCCCACAGAACAATTATTGGCTATAATTTCTAGATCCATACATACTCTGCACACATATAAAAACACATATTAAGCAAACCACACAAAAAAAAAAAAATGTATTTGACTTCATGTGGGCTCGTTGGTTAAACCGGGAAAATCCACTACAGGGAGCTTTACCAGCACAATTTTTTTCTTCCTTATGAACTGATGTTAATACTTAAAGGGAGCCAACGTTAGCACGCCTTGCTTTCATCACTCTTGTCTATCTTAGACCAATCAGGGACTCACCTGTTGGTAGGTTTTGCTGCTTTTGTATTTTTTACCTGTTGTGTAAAATCTTAAAACTATGGTTGAAAAGAGGTCTGATTGAGCTCTAATTTATTTATTTTTGTCCTAAAAATTATGAAACATGAATTTAAAGACAATTTCAGAGGGGCTGCCATTAGAGCTGAAACAATTAATCATGATTAATCGATTATTGAAATAAACGTCAACTAATTTAGTAATTGATTATATATCATTAAGTTGAGCATAGAGACTGCGAAATATGCTTTTAGCTGACAGAACAACCCACTTAAAGCATTAATTATACCAACATTAAAAAAAAAAATATACACACATATATATATATATATATATATATATGTGTGTATATATATATATATATATATAAGATTAAAAAAACAAACTTTTTTGTCTGTCAATTTCCCCTATCCACAACCTTAAATGTAAAAGTTTTAGTTTTACTAGGTTTAATTTCACCAAAACTCTTCTTTAAGGGACCTTTTGCTATCCAATTATTAATTGAATAATCGGAAAAATAACTGACAGATAAATCGGTTCGCTAAATAATCGTTATATATTTGACATAAGCTTTTTTCTTTCCACTTTTGACATCAAATAACACAAACCAGCCTCATCTGGACAAAGTGATCCATCAACTTTTTCTCCTGAGAAAGTCACTGAATCTCAAAACTTGACCCATTTACCAGACTGAACATTTTCTCTCTTATAACAGGCGTCTTTGCCGAAGGAATTAAGCAGCGATATGAACAGATAGACTCTAGAAGAGCCCAAATGTGACCCATTTTCAGGCACCTTGTCTCAGGGTTATCATTCAGACACACTAAAAGGTAACACTGGTTATCAATGAGCTGTTTATTTAGCAATCGTGCGTGTACACAAATATTTGAGCATAATCTTGTAAATCCATAGAGGACATTTCCACTGAGCTTTACCAAGGACAGAATGTTTTTCCCCAAGCAACAGATAGAAATGATGCTCAGGTCAATGCAAAAGCATTCAAGTATTCAACCTTAAGTTTTAATTACGTTTGATGTGATGGACCGAACCGAGTTGGAGAATATTTGATAAATGGAGGGAAAAATCAAATGATATTTACACATTTATTTACAAATAAATGTCTCAAGTGCATTTTCTAAATATACTTTATGACAGCCTTTGCAATATTGTATGTTCTCCTAAAGTATAACCAAGGTTAGGTTATATCCAAGTAACGTCTTCCTTTGGGGGAAAGAGCTGAAGGCAAAAACTAAACTGTTCATAATTTATTCTGTATGGTACGCCAGCATTTATAACATGTAGACGAATCACTGTCCCCAAGACATCCGTAGTTATATATTTTTATATTTATATATTTTTTAAACAAAGTGGAGTGTGTACCGAATATCTTCAGAACAGCTCCAAATGACACAAAACTCATATGGGTGAGTAGAACATGATGTAATAACGCAAAATCAAGGGCTAAATGTAAAAATGAAAAAAAAAACAAAAAACGATGTTCCCCTTTAAGACTAAAGAGTATGTCATTGTATTTTTTTTTTTTTTAAAAAGCTTAAGCTCTTGTAGTTTGGATCAAAAAGCAGCTTGCAAGTATCGCTGAAGATTCTGGGATTGTTTATGTTCGGAGCTTTGAGTGAACATGCTTTGATCCAAAACATTCCCTCGTAGCTCTCAGCTTTGGTTGTTTTCTTACTAGAAGCCTTACCTGACCCCCAGACTGAAGCCTTTTGCTTCCTCTTCTCCTCACATTTCTCTTCTAACTCTGCCACCCCCATGTTCTGCCTCACACAGGATTTCTCATTAGAGCGACATCAGAATATAGATGTCATTTTAACCAGACAATCTTCTTGCACATTAGCCTGGTCACTTAGCACTTTGCAAATTAGGCTCAGCCTTTCATACTTTGAAAACCCCTGACCTAGAGGGCTTCACATTGCATGGAACAATTGAACAATCGGAGACACTCCCATTGGAGGGAGTGTTGGCCTAGTGGGTTAGAGCAGTGCGCTTGTGCTCTAAGGGGGTTGGAAGTACCTGACTGCTCTCTGGGTCCCTGAGCAAGACCCTTAACCCCACACTGCTCCCCGGCAGCCGCACAATGGTAGCCCACTGCTCCCCAAGGGGAGGTGCAGAGGTAAATTTCTCCTTTGTGAGATCAATAAAGTTTTTTATTTTTTGGTTTTTTATAAAAAAAATTTTTTTTAAATGCCTGAACTTAACAAATAAAACTTGACCTGTTGGCAGATCCTCGCAGTGAGCCGTCTTCAGCTCCTGCAGAGTTACCAAGGACCTTTTGGCTGCTTCTCAGATTAAAGCTCTTCTTACAGAGCTTAGTTTAGCGTGATTTACACTTTTTGGATAAATTTGCAGCTGTGTCATACAGTCACTTCTTATATTTTCAGATGACTAAAGATTATCCCAAAGCTGGGGATGTTATTTTAAACATAAGTTTAAAATTACATTAGGGGTGCAAGTTTCAAACTTTTCCTCAACTCTATTTGTGACATGCGTGCTGTGGTATGTTCTTCAATGATCTCTTCAGACCACTGACACCAGAAGACCTACTTTCACAGATGGACTATATTTACTAACCAGATGATATAAGTTTGCTTTTAAATTTAAAGTTTTTAAAGCAGAAGTGCATAAATCTAATGCACATCAGCACTATTCAGGTATAATTTTCTTTAATTTCTAGAAGTAATTTCTAATTAATTCTATTCGCAGTCCTCTCAACCTGGAGTTCTGTTCGCCTGTTGCTGCTGGAAACGGTCTCCTGCTATTTTCACCTTGAATCAGTGAAAAGCATTTACAGGATTGGAGGGAAAATGTCTTTTTTTTGTGCCTATCTGTCGATTCACCGAAAATTCACAAGGCATTCTCCACGGCTGTGTCTGAGTCCTTTCAGCCGGCTCTGTGGGCCACCCCCCCCTCTGCCTCAGCTGAAGATTGGAAGCGTTCAGGACTATGAGGCCGGCGGTCACTCTTATTGTAATAGTAATGAACACACTGCCCAACTATGCCACAGCTGGGTAAACACATTTACAAGTGATTCTTGTTCAGTTTTTCTTTTCATTTGAAATGGGAATAGGAAATTGTTTTTTTTTTTCTTTTTTTCCCTGCTTTTTTTGGGACAAATATAATTAGATGTGCAGTCTAGGTCCTTTACAGTAACCGTTTATTCATCATGCATTAAAAAGAAATTCCTGCTTGCTTTAACAACCCCAGTATATTTGTGACTCCATCCTCACCCACATCCCCTTTTAATCCTTTGCTGAATGTGCCTGTCCCTCCTCGTATTAAAAGCTAATAGTAATGGTTCTTGTCTCCCCAATTCCTTTCATCACCTGGTAAGTTGGCAGGAGCTTTGGACTCATGCTATCTTGCCACGTGGCTCCAACAAATCTGGGGACTAAGGCAGGAGCTTTATGTGCTGGTTCTGAAACATTTGAAAGGCTTCATCAAGCATTTATAAAGACCTGAAAAGCTCCTGCTGAGGCTGTGAGGATGTTGGAGTCGCAGCACATTCAGCATAGCCACATGCTTTTACTCATTTTGAAATGTCAAGGCTTGAGAAAGAGTATTAAGAAGGAATGAACGAGGCCTTTAAATTCTCAGAAAGGTTGGAGTCTGGTTTATATAATTTAAATCTCTGAAGGCCTACGTTTTGCCCCTTTAACATATTTGGTGTAATTATGTTGCTTTCGTGTTTGTGACCTTTTTTTTTCTGATTGTGCACCAGTACAGCCTAAGAGCTTATGACCGCATGTTACTTAAATACCTTACTATATGAAAAGGCAGTCAGAAAAGGCAGATTTATAGTTTCAGATGATGACAATATACACTTTGAACTTTATCAGATGATCAAATCAATTCATTCTTTTGCTTAATGTAATCACAGCCCATCAAACGCAAATAACACGCTTAAAAAATACAGCTTGCTCATTTTAAAATCAACTATTTGAAAACCTCATTAGCCCTACATGATTGTGCATAAATAAGGGCACATTGTAGCTGTATTTAATCATATTTTCAAATGCACTGACGGTGTCATGGAACAAATTATGGTCAGATTAGGGTCAGGTTTTATGTTAAATTACAATTTTGATTTAAATTAAATCTGGATCAAGTAAAGCTTTAATGACAGTTTTTTTTTTAAAGTTGTGCCTCTGCTTAGTTGGTAAAGAGCCATACATTGATAAACATGCATTTAATATACACACTATAGATGGAGGTACTCGGTGGATACTTTAGGCCATTATTCCCTATTATCCCCCCCTTGTATCAGTATCAGTTGGTGGGTGCCTGTGTTGACTGATTCCTTAACGCAATTAACATCCAAGGCTTTAGATCATGTACAGTAATGTGCATGCACTTCCAAAGGGTATTCATTGTTAATATTTTTCTTTGCGTTCGAGGTTTTAAAACCTCAAACTCAAAGCTATTCCCGACATTTCGAATTGAGAAAGCTTCTTCAAACTTGGAAATAAGGTCCATTGGATTGAATTTTTTTTTTTGGAATACAAAATTGTGATTGGGGGACCTGGACTTTGTTAATGAGTCTAGATGCAGATGGGAAGAAGCTGTTTTGGTGGGAAGTTCAATTCAAATATTTTTTTTAATACCATTGGAAAACTGGATTGTTTTACACATATTATACTGGTTTCTTTGATTTTAATGAAAGTATGCTGGAAGGATCTCCTGCAGTGGTCTGTCTTACAGCAGATCTGGTGAATCCCCTGACAGATGACACTGCAGAGATTTGACTTATTGCTCTTCATCTTTTGAATAATTTTTCTTAGTAGAATACCTGTTTTCCTCAGGCTAGTAACCCCCCAGCAGCCAAAATTATTTTTGCCTGCGAGTGGTCTAGCCTCAATCAATGCCCCAGGCCCTTGAACTGGCGGGACAATCACAACGCAGAGAAGTGTTTTGAATTTCTGGATGTAAAGCGGCGTCACGACAAAGCTGTGCGACACTTGAGAAAGCACAACAAGAAAGATTGCAGCAACTACTGAACAGTTCTCGTTTGACTCAGCTTTGAAATCAGTTTAGGAAGGATTAGACTTGGGGTTTTTGTTGAAACGTGAGCAGGAAGAGGCTCTACTCTTATTCATTTTTAAGAAGGATGTATTTGCCGTTTTACTGACAGGCTGTTTGTTTACACTCCCCTACAAGCTTATTACATCACAGTCAGTTGTGCTCATTGGCCACAGCGTTGGCCAATGAGCACAGACATGGTTTGAAAAACAACGGATTGTTCTCATCAACAATGTTCCGATGTCTCATTCATCGGGGCTGAACTAAATTACACATTTAATCTCACATTTAGTCTGGTTTATTAGGCTATGTTTTCCTTTCTTTTTACACTGAACTTTTCCTTATTATGAGATTTTATTTTTTAAGTAGAGTTATATTACATTCAACTCAGGGCTTAAGTTATTTAGCTTAAATTCAATATCTCCGTATATTTTGGATTTGGGACAGTAAACAATATATGAGGCAGTATTCTAAAATCTGTGTTTTTATTGCTGCACCAAGGTTAAACTATTTAGGAGAACATATACTTCCTTTCTCCACCTATTGACCAAGGTTAAGTGTTCGTTTTAGATATGCAAGCTTATGAGACATATTGCATATGACTAGTTTTAATCCATCTACTTTCATTTAAGTATTATGCATTTATTTATTTTTTTTATCTAAAAAGGCCAATTAATGACACCATTGACGGCCATAAGAGTTTTTTTGTGCTTTTGTGTCATTCTGCTTTTCTAGTGTAAAAAATATTTCAGCACTTGTCCCTGTGCATCATACGGTAAAGCAGCCTTACGGTCTCCTTTAGAAGACAAGTGGTTGGCTGTGCTGATTGCCTCTTGTCTGCCTCATGCACCAGCAGTGATAATGGAAGGTGTAGGCACTCCTGCCTCCATTAACTGTGTGGGTTCAATACCAGCTGGTTTTAAAATGTTCAATAAGAATCAGACAAAGGTTTATACTGATCTATTATTTAGTAACTCGTATATATTTTGCAATTGTAAATGAATTGTTTTTCTACTTGAGTGATGCCTCCCATAAAACTTCCACTTTCATATCAAAATTTGCAATTGACTCTCATGAAGAGTAGAGATGCTTTGGTAGTTAACAGAAATTGTCAGACTTGTTGTAAGTGGTGAGGCCTTAACAACCCTGAATAGCATATTCTTTGGACTTAGACTAGCTGATGGCTCTAATAAATGTGTACATTTTATATACAACAGTTTTATCTATAACTTAGATTCATGTGATCAGACTAATTGATGTTTGTCTGTGTTTGTGTCTTGTTTCCTGCAGACAGCGACAGTGAAATCTCCAGTGGAACTGGAGATGTTTCCAAAGATTGTCCGGAGAAAATACTGGAGTCCTGGGGAGGAATCCTCACCAGATGGTAGGGTATCAACTGAGACAAAATCTAGACACTGTGATGGCAGAAACGCAATACCGATTCATACAGGAACATTTTTCTTGAGTATTGACAGCTGGAGCAAAGAGTGAAGGTTAGAGAATCATTATGTTGATTAGCAGATTAAATGCTTGGTAACAAACTGATAATTGGATTTATGACTAAATCATATCACTTTCAATCTTAGCCTTTAATTAAGTTTCTCGAAATATCACATTTCCCCACATAGTGTTGTGCTTAGTAATTTAATTGTTGCTTGAATCTGACACTTGAAGCTCGATCACTGTATTTCTCTGATCATTTAATGCACTTTACTAAGCTCTGCAAGGTTGCACAGACAGCTCTCTTTAGTTTTTTAACTAGGCCTGTGGAAGTAAAGAGATGCAAGAAGCTGTTTAAAAGGAAGCTGTTTTTTTTTTTTCTTCTATATTTTGAGATATTTCTAGTGTTCATTTTGGTGCATAAGATCAAGGCTTTCAAAGGATAACAGGATGGTTAAATAGAGTACAGTAAAAGGTATAAAAAGAAACAGATCAGGAAAAAGTCTGTGATACTGAATGAGTGCTTCACGACCAAATGACCACCTGCAAAGCAGGCAGGAATATCTGAGCGTATTTTGAAAACGTCATGATGGCAACAGCTCTGAGTTACACCAGGAAGCACTTTCTTACTCCTGCTTAAAGTACTGTACATTCCGGACTATAGAGCGCGCCTCACTATAAGCCACACCCACTAAATGTTTTTGAAAAACTTTTAGTACACATTTAAGCCACAGTGGGCTATAAGCTGCCGATATCTACTGAACTGTTTCCCACCAAACCTGTAAAGGAAGCTCAGCTCTACAGGAGTTGAGCCCAGCCTCTTTATAAGTTTGGGAGCTTTAATGTGGCAAATAAATGATAAATTACGTGAATTTGGGACATTTTTTCACTTTCGAGCCCTCTGCTAGCATTTTCTTTTGTTTCCTTATAATTTAGTTTCCAACTTTGACTTCCCCATCTGGCGGTTAGGAAAAATCCACAGAAAAGCTGCACATTCTTATAAGCCGCATGGTTGAAAACATGGGAAAAAGTAGCGGCTTATAGCCCCAAAAATACGCCATGTAAAATAGCCCAGCTTCATGCCCTGCCACTGACACACAGCAATAAAGTAGATAAAGACTAAAAAAGATGAGAGACAAGCAGAATACAGTTATCTGCAGTTCCTGTTTGACCTGTTTAATACAATAGAAACACACAATGTTTAAGGTTTAAACTGGTAAATGTTTTTTATTTTTTTTTATTTGATTTTTATATTTTTTATTTTATTCTCATAACACATAAAAGAAACTGAGACAAGCTTTGCACAGTCCTGCAAAGTTAAGGATTGCTTAAACTGTTTCTTTTTTTTTAGGTACTGTCAGTCAAATTCACGGTATTTTTTTGAGGCCTTGAATTCATCCATTGAGCTTGATTCGGACATAATAATAGCTCTTTGCTGTCGCACATCGAAATGTACTGTTCAATGCTTGCTCGTTTAGAAATGAACTCAGATTAATCTCACCTGAAGAGCCAACTAAAAACCCAGGTTTTAGTGTACAGGTGCACTTCAGGATAATAAAGTCCTGTCTGTGTTTTTGTGCAACAGGCACGGGAACCTGTCCACTCGTCCGAAGGGTTTACCCTCGTTGGTCCGCAGTGGCATTCCTGAGCCACTTAGAGCTGAAGTCTGGCAGCTGCTGGCTGGGTGCCATGACAACCATGACCTGCTTGAACACTACCGCATCCTCATCACCAAGGTAATGTACAGACATTTAGAGCAGGGAAGAGGGTTACTGTTAGGCGTCCGAATTCATGATGGATAATCTTTCCCAGAGCTCTATTGTTTGACTGATTTCTTACTTTGAGGTTTGAAAGACCAGCTTTCATAGAACTCCTGTGGTTCAAATTCCGTTTAGTAAGATTACAAGAATAGGAAAAGGCATTTTCCCTCATCAACTGTCATAAGGACCATAGTGCTGCCACATCCCTCCCCTAGCTGTTGCTGTTAGCTGTCTATGGTATCATAAAGCCCCTACACTTTCTTTTGTCCTATTCAAAACAATCAGAAGGCTGTGATAAAAGCACTAGTGCAAATGGGGTATCAGACAAGAGCCCTTCTCTTTGGTGAACATCGGTTAGACTTGTATTGTCAAAAATGGCAGTAGAACAGAAAACAATTAAGCTGGTTTACTTTGGCGGTACAGCTAATTTAGATTATGTTCATATTCCATGCCCTTCTGTGCATTTTTAACATATATGTGCTGTAGACTTGCACATATTTGATAGGTAAAATGTTTTCAAAGACTAGCATACATTTTCCTTCAGTCTCTTTTACTCTAATACACCTAAATAAAGCACTGTGACACATAGAGCCATCGTGAAGTTGCCTAAATAGGACAGAAATGTACAGAATAAAAAAAGCCAAAGCATGTGTCAGGGAGAAGGTTGTGGAGAGATTTCAAAGATCGGGCTATAAAGCAATATTTGAAGGTTTTAACACCTCACAGATCACTAAATGATCCAGCGACTCATAGTCAAAAAACCGACCCGGACATGCCCTTCCAGCCAAACTGGGAGGTTAGACAATGACAACATAATTCATGGAAGAAGTGGGGAGGCCCCTGGTGATTTTGAAGCAGTCTTTACTTAAATCCCTTTAAGAATCTGAGGATCGATGTTTATAAATGCCCCGTATTTAGTCTAAATGAGCTGGAAGTATTTTAAACAGAAACATTTTGAAAACGTCCAGTCTTGGCATGTTGTAACACAGCAAAATTTGAAAAAGTTTAAGGGGATAAAATATTTTTGCAAAGTACTTTTTTTTCCTAGATTTTTGGCTTTCAGTAACAGGCGTTAAATGCCACCTTTCAGTAGTCAGTAGTGACCTAAGGGCTGAGTTCTTTTTCTCTGTTCTCATGTTTTGTTGTGTTTTCATGGAGAGCAGCTGAGTTGTGGTTTGCTCAGAGATCAAGTCGGGGTGAACAAAGTGTTTTGTGTTTGTGTACTCTAGTATTTGTAACAATAGTGACACTGAGTTTCACTAGAGCTGTACCTCTGAACTGTGTGGTAAGTCAGAGATCACTACATTTTACTTGTGACATTTAAGTGCTTGCTCTGCTAATACAGCTCAAAGTGGCCTTTTGCCCCCATACAGAGCTTCCAGGAATTCTAAATATATACTTAGACCTTTTGTACTTGGTGCAGTTTTGACTTAATAATCCCCATTGTCTTCAACATATTTGTTGAGGTTGTGATGCTTTTATCCAGTCTTATTTAAATGATTATTGACTGAAAAAAAAGACAAACTATTTCAGAAACAGTGGAAGCTTGTGTCTTGTTTGACATCTATAATTCTACATTTTGGCCTTATCCCTTAATATTGCTCCCCAAGCTAGCTTTATCTCCTTTAGCCCAACAAAAACAGATTTGTTCACAGACCTTAAAGCAAAAATGAGGTCCTGCAGGCTTTAGACAAGTGCAGGTTTGCAGAATCATATAAACAGAAGCATTGTCAGTATCAGTGATGGCTAAGCAGTTCCCATTTTAAGCTTCATTTGTAACCAGTAGGTTTCAGAAAATATCCTCCTTTGGCTCTGAAAGGCTCCCAATAAGTGTAGAAAATATTAATTGTTGACTTTCTTCTTTAAAAACATGTTTTTAAAAAAAAAATGAAGTGTGTTTATGTCCCTTTCAGCCCCCAGTCCTGTTTTACATTAGAGCCTAACAAAGTTTATAAGTTTGGTGCTCATTTCTCCTGCAGAGCTGCTGAAGCTTCAGAAATACTGCAACCATGAATGCATCTACAGTAAAAGTCCAATGGCTGTTTATATGTTTTTTCTGTTTATAAATACGGATGAAAATTATTGTGCCGTTTTGTTATTTATCTCGATAAAAAAAAGTTACCATTGCTAAAACTAATAATGATCAATAATAAACTCTTTTTGATGAGGTTTGAGAACTCCAACACTGAAAGTGCCATCAGTATTGTTGCTTTCGGTTTTTCACAATATAAGCTGCTCTTGTTTTTCAGAGTGTTCATAAATATCTTCTATTAAAATTCTGATTGAATGCAGTTATTGTGGGCTGTTGTGGGCCATATTTTCACTGTTTTACTCTTGTACTGAGGAAGCCTGTTAGATGTCCAAGTCACAAAACCCATATTGTGACTTGGACATAAAAAAGTATCAGCTAAAAGTAAAAGTATCACATGATCTGGGTCATAACAACATTTTATTTAATTGTTCCTTGGCATGAGGCACACCTCTGGTAGATGTGTCCTTAAAATCCTTTCATATATTTAGAAGTATGGCACAGCGTGTGTCTGCAGCCTCTGGTGTCTGTTCTGCTCTCACCTTCTTTATTTGCTCTGCTTTAATTGGCAAATCGAGATATCAACAAGGAATGGCTCTCTTTTGTTTTATTTGTATTTTTGTCTTCAGTGTAATACTATTATTTTTTGACTCTGACGCTGAAGCTGTCTTGTACCGCCCAAATATCCCCATTTCAAAAGGTTAAAGAATTCTGTATCCTGATTATGATCTGTATCATAACCAAAATCTTATGGATTGTTCCTTGGAAGAGACACATCTGTGGTAGAAATTTAAAAAGTCTGTTCATAACTTTCAAACAAACATTACCAACCACAAAAAACGACCTGAAAACAAAACCTCCTTGGCAGAAGTAATCATACATTTCAGTAAAGGATGTTGAATCATTTGCTTTACTTTTATGTTTATCACAACATATATCACCCAATATCATAAGAATAAAAATATTATTCATCCCCACTAAAATGTACCACTTTTTCACAAAACTTTGTATTTCGATATGTTTCTACTAGGACTGCAACTAACAATTATGTTGCAAATCAATTAATCTGTTGATTATTTTTTCGATGAATGGATTAATAATCGGATAGCAAAAGGTTCCTTAAAGAAAATTTTTTCAGAAATTAAATCGGGTGAAACTAAAAATTTTCCCCTTCAGGAGTTCTGGATAAAGCATATTGACAGACAAAATTTTTTTTTTTTAAATCTTAAATGCAAAATGTTTAAATATTTATTCTACAATGTTGTTATAATTGCTGCTCTAAGTGGGCCGCTCTGTGAGCTTAAAGGCATGTTTTCCAGTCTCTATACTCCGATTAATCGATTTTTCAATTAGGCGATGATAATTTGAATAATCAATTAATCAGATTTTTTGTTTCAGCCCTAGTTTCTACTTAACCATACCTTCCTGAAAAAAGCTGGGTCAAAATATAATCTTATATATATAAGATATAGTCAGACCAACATGATACAGTTCAGTTCAGTTTATTTATATAGTACCAATTCACAAGAAATGTTATCTGAAAGCACTTTACTGAGACAAATGAATCAATTTTTAAAGACAGATTAGTTATCATACAGACAGATTGGAGCAGGCATTAAAAAAGCCCTTTTGGGTTAAGGGTATTTGTGGACGTCCCAAACCAATCTTAAGTTATCAGATCAGGGGTTTTTTTGTCAAGCCATCGTGATTGGTCGCTATCTTAGCTGACCACTATGGACGTAGGGCGCATTTTATGAGTGGACATGCTGTGAATGGGGGATAATAAATTTAACCACTATCTCCTTTATGCTTTTATTTAGAATAACCCTTACCTATATAACCAGAGGAAGGATTGTCATCTAAAACATGAAACCAGCCACTGTAGGAAAGAATAGAATATTCCTTTGACACCAGCAGTCAGTTGGCTTAGCCTAGCTTCTGTCATTTAGTGCTGCTCATTTAACAAATGACTCACGTAGAGAAGTAAAGTTCAGACGTGGGAGTATTAGTCACACGCAGACACAGCTGTTAATTACAATTAACACAGTATGAAACTACAGCTCTACATACCTTTGCCAGATTGAGATACCTGATAGTGTGCAGAGCCTTGTAAAGGCATTTATACCCCTGGAAACCTTTCACATATTGTTACATATTTAGGATTTAATGGAAAACACCAGCATAATGTCAAATGTGAAGTGAAGAGAAAATGGTAAATTCGTTTCAAATAATTTCAGATATAATTCTGAAAGCTGTGGCCATCAACAACAAGTCAAATTCCTTGTAAGTGCAAACCTACTTGGCAATAAACTTTATTCTGGTCCTGATGTTTATTAGCATACAGTTCACTGTAAGTTCAGTTTAATCCTAGGAGGATTACAGCTGCTCTATGAAGGTTCACAACATTAGTGAGGAAAGCATGTGGAAGGCTAAGGAGCACAACAAAAGCCTGAAAGCAAAGGGAGATTAATATTCCAAGCTCTGTGCATCCTGTAGACCAGTGGTTCCCAAACTTTTTTGTCTTGTGTACCCCTTTGGGGATTTTTTCTTACCATAAGTACCTCTCTTAGTCAAAAGTTTAGCAGTTTGTCCAAAAGTAAAACACACAATAATTGATTATTAAAAAAAGACTATTTTACTTAATTTGAGCTTTTTAATTCTTAGGCATTTAATGCTTTCCATCGAAAAATAAAAAACAACACAAATATGTTGCCTGGACGTTGTTAAGGAATAGTAATAAATACATAATAAATTATATTAGAATAACTGGAGCTCCTCTGAGCAACTCCCTTGTAATCATTTAAACTTATTAGTTTTACCTTGTTTTCACCGAGACACCAGAGCTGCTTTGATGAGCTCTGATAGCTCAGTGTGAAAAACAGCTGATCCCAAAGCTGTTCTCTACATCTAGTCTGTTCTTCTACTTTATTTTGATGTTTGTCAAAGCTAAAGGTAAACTCAAAGATATAAGAAAAACGTACCTTTTGGTTGATAAAAGCTTGTTTAATTTTTAAACTGGATCCTCACAAAGCAAAGCAGATCCCAGCCCTAATTTATTTACTACCAAGAAAGAAAATATTTTCATGTAATCCTTGCCATGCATGTGCGGACCACTAGGGTACGAGTACCCTGGGTTGGGAATCGCTGCTGTAGATCACTGTTTATTCTACCATATAAATATGGAAAGAGCCTAAACCAAATGCACACTCTCCATGACGAGGCCTACAACTACATTAACAGAATTAGTAAAACAGAAGCGGCAAGGAAGCTTATAGTAACTCTGGAGGAGCGACAGAGATCCACAGCTCAGGTGGATATCAGGGGAGAAGAAGTGGAGAAAAGCAGAAAGAAAGTATGAAATTCAATTTGAAGTTTGGCATAACTCAAGCAAACAACGCAGCAAACATAAAAGGAGACGTGCTGATGAGATGAGGAAAATGTATATACGATGTAACATTAAGACGATGAGATGTTTCATTCGTTTACTAGCTACACATTAGCATAACATCCTCAACATTTGTTCTGATAATGATAATAATACTTGCATTTATAAAGCTGCACTTGAAACAAACCCCTGTGTGCTTGATAATAGAGTAAAATGGTAGAGCAAGCTAAATGTCAAGATACAGTGTTTACCAGCACTATGTGCAATCTGTTGGAAACTGTTTGTTGTTGAATTTCTCTCACACCAAACCAGAAGTGCATTTCAGATGATAGAAATTTTAAAGACGGTGAACACAGCATTTTAGGATTAATGTCCAGAGTAGCAGTTATGTATAAAAAAGATCAGTGCAGCTCCACGGCAATATGGCTAAAATATACTGCCTGACAGGTTGGATACCCTCCTCGTCTTTCTAGAGACACTTTTCAACACAATGCTGGTTGAAGCAATCTGCTTTAATCAATAAGCAGAGAGTGGGAGATGAGAGAATTGTAGAGCCAGAAATATGAGGTGGTTGTGATTGAAAAGAGGAGATGAGAAAAGTAAAAAGTGGTTACATCAATAGTTTTCTTACGTTCGTTCTCTGAATTGTTTTTATTTGCTGTTTATATTTCTCTATCTCCTCATTTTTTCGCTCACCTTTTAATATGTTGCTCTGGGATAACTTTTTTTCTTTGTTCTCTCTTTGCCCCTCTTCATTTTTCCTCAGAATTTTTCTTTTAGCACCAGCCTTTCATGGTGGCTGGCAGGTATTCTTCCTGTGCATTTTGCGGCTGCCCTGATTCATTGTGCCTCTGCCTCACCCTCCTCTCCCCTGCTGTTTCCCTTCCCCTCCCTCACTCTTGTTACATAAGAGAAAGCCTCTGTTGTAGAGCACATTCTTTCTCATTCCTCCATCCCCACCACACCCACATCTTCTGTCTTGCAGGAGTAGTGATGGTATTGATAGGTGGTAGGCTGAGCTATTATTAGCCACACCAAATGAATAGAAGTCTAGGTAGATGGAGAGGAATGAGTGAGAGGGAGGAAATGGAGACAAACGTCTGAAGTGTACTGTAGGCTATGCAGGGCAGGTTAATTTCTATTGTCTTAAATGCTGACTGAATTCAAACTGGATTGGTTTATTAAACTTATTTTGGGAAATACTGGGTGAAATCTGATGTTGTATATCGATAGATCTAGGATTCATCAAGGAATTCAGTGGTAGTTTAAGAAGTTTTATCAATGTGTTAAATCTGCTGGTCTAATATCATACATCTATCATGTTTTGCATTAGACTGCCCTAATCTTCTTACTTACAAATAGTCGCTATGTCACACAGAATGTGGCCCCAGGGCAGCTGAGCTCTTTCCCTGCATGCTTAGCCCTGTGTTTGGGGGGAAAGAGTTTGATAGGTTGCTGCTGACATTTGAACAACCTTTACGTTTCCCAGGAGCTGAACAAGCTCAAGGTGTGCTGCCATGCTTTAACCGCCGGCTTAAAAAAAGCTCAGACTGCTATTTCTAGCCTTGATTTTCCTAAACCCAGCATTGCTTAAAGCACAGGCACTCTTTTAAGTTTGGGTCAAGAGCCCTCCTCCTCACGTTTGATGGCTGTAACCAGAGGCTCGGAACAGCAGTTCCCACCATGGCAGACGGCGTGGGACTGAAGGTCTTCCAAGGAGAGTTATTTGCCAAGGAGATTGAAGTTAAAGAGAAAAATCAGACCGTTTTTTCCTTTGCAGCATAATTATTGGCACAGTAAACCGAAATAAATGAGTCTTTTGTGATAAGATGTATAAGGCTCATAACCTCAAAAGGCTGCGATCCACAAGGGACTGTCAGTACATTTGTGTCCTGATAAATTAGAACATCATCAAAATGATAATTTCAAATATGGAACTCATATTTTATACATTCATGACTCACAGATGGGTGTAGAAATATACTTCCATTCTTTATCATGGCTTATAGCCAAGTAAAAATCAAAATTGTACATTGTAAAACATTTTTTTATAGAAAAGAAAAAAGAAAACATTTTTGTTAGAAAAATTTTATGGCCCACTCAAACATTTAGAAGATTCCTGAAATGAGTTTTCAAGCAAACAGTTCAATGAGAAGTTGACTTTTCAGAGTGCATCCTCTGCAGATATTTTAAGAAAACACAGGAAATTGTGTGATGATAAATTCTTAGCATTCAACAGGAATAAACACAATCGTGAGGAAGATCATGAAGCAAAGCGGATTCAAGAATTTAGCAGTTTGGGCTGTGGCTATAGTCTATGCTCTCAGAGCCACCGGATAGTTTTATCAAGGCCAGGACAGGTGCTGCAACCGCTGTCTCCTATACTGCAGCCCCTCCTGAGCCTGAGTTACACAGAATCCTCCTATCTAGGATAAGGAGAATAAAAGTCCTATCTGTATGATAAGAAATGGTTAAGGCAGTGGTTTTCTTAAACTGTTTACTGGTACATCTCAAATAATTTTAATATCTGGGAAAAAGTTCAATTGATTTTATTTATCATTAAGGCCTTGTTTCTTATTATTTAGATAATTGTGGCATTTTAAGCAGGCATTTTTCCCTTTCTTCTTTTAAATCACTTTTAAAGACTCCCTTTTTTCCTTGTACTTTATAAACTGGAATTTAACTTGGATTATGGCTTAGAGATAATGCAAACCCCAAATTCACAATGGAAATGTTTTCTCTATATTTTTTTTATTTTTCATTGTCAACCACTCTTATCAAAAGTAAGAGCAGATTTACCAGTATGTCAGAGTGAAAGGCCCCTCTGCTCTGCAGCCATGTTTATAATATGTAAGAGATTAACTCTTTGTTCTGTACTGTTGGATGCAATTATTAACTCTGGTACAACGTTATGCAAGTTTTTACAGAATTGGGGAAAAAAACATTCAGTGATGGCTCGTTTAGACTTAGACAGTACTTTATTGATCCCTTGGGAAGACTCCCTCCGGAAATTAAGGTTACCAGCAGCTTACAGGGCAAAAAAGAATTAAGTTAAATTAAATTAAGCAAAATACAAATACAAATAAATATGGAGTTCACATTTAACAGAAAAAAAAACAAATACAAGTGTTGCTACTCCTTCCCCCTGTCCTGTGTCGCCTCCTCGCCCCCAGTGAGGCGTTGTACAGTCTGATGGCGTGGGGGACAAAAGAGTTCTTAAGTCTATTGGTCCAGCACTTGGGAAACAGCAGTCTGTCACTGAACAGGCTCCTCTGGCTGCTGATGACGGCCTATTCCTATTTAATCTGTAGGAATAAGTTACCTGAAAATTTGGTCATCCCTACTGCTTGGGATTTTTAATAATTCAATGATTATTTAATTATATATAATTATTGACAAATAATTTAATAATATAAATTTCCAAGGCAGATAATGACATAGACTTTTAGATTTAGACAGACTTTGTCATTTTGTACACACAGAGTATATACAAAACGAAATTTTGTTCAGTGCAGCTCTCAAGACATTTCCATTTTTTAAGTGCAGCAGTGATAAAATGTAAACATAAGACTGGTATATGATTTACAGTTTCCAACATTCTGCACTTTTTTTTTATTATTGCCTATTTTATTTACTATGTGGTTTGTGTAAGCTAGCTAAGGCGAATATTTCCTTTCTCTCCACCACTATCATGATGTCATTATTTATATACACTAAGCAGTACTAAACTTTGAAAACTATCATCCTGCTAATATTTTGAGGCTATGACTTCCTACTAAATTCATGCCACAAACTGGAGATATGAGAGAAACATCAGTGCTTTTAGGAACGTGAATAGATCTGCGAAGTTAGAATGCTAAATTATTATAATACAAACCATGTGATGAGAATATAAGGTAAAGTTTTTTCATTGCAGGGACGAGGTGCTGCATGGTATAAAGTGCTTAATAATCTGGATCATATTTAGGTTGAAGCCACTCACCAAGTTAGTGGCAGTCTATTGTTGTCATTCACTCGAAAGTAGCAACAGCCATATAGCCCAGCTGTAATAATACAACACCCCCGCCTGATAACCCACACATGGAGTACAATGTACATAAGATGAGCTGCCATGGTAACTGCAAAGGTTCTCTGGGCTTCTCTTGTCTTGAAGTTGTCACCATGACGATTCTGTCTCTGCTTTCGCCTTTGTGTCAACTTTATCCTTCAGTTGATTAAGTACTTGATATTTGGATAATTGGAAACTGTGTAGGTGGCAGGCTGTTCAAAAATCCCATGTATTCTGGTAACCGCTGCAGACATCACCATGCAGTTTGAGTGTGTGGTTTGCAGGTGGATGTTTTCTGACAGCTTTGTGTCACTTTACTTATATGCAGAGGAATGAAAATATAAAAACTGAAAACTTGAATGATCAGGAATTAACTTTAATCTGTTGAATTTGGTAAACTAGTAAGGAAAGGGGTTAGATCAGGGCTGAATAACAATTAATGTTTAATTGATTATTGAAATGTTAGACGACTAATTTACACATTTGGACAAAAAAATTTTGGTACCCCTCTTTTAATTATATAGAAAACCCACAATGGTCACAGAAATACCCTAAATCTGACAAAATTAATAGTAAATAAAAATGACTGAAATTTACAAATCCAAGTCAGCCATTGCTTTTCAAACATGCTTCAATTGAATTATTTTTAAGAAGTAAACTCACACAACAGGCCTTGGCAAAAAAAATATGGTTCCCTTAACTTAATGTTTTTTTTGCACTACCCTTTGACATCATCAATGCAATGAAACAATGTCAGTGAGACTTCTGCTCCTCTCAGCAGGTATTTTGGTCCACTCCTCATGAGAAAACTGCTCTAGTTGTATCAGGTTTGAAGGTACCTTTTCCAAATGGCCTTGTATTGGTGCCTTTCAAAGATGATAGGATTTAGGTCAGGGCATATAGAAGACCACTTCAGGATAATCCAATGTTTTCCTTTTAGTCATTCTTTGGGTGCTTGGCTGTGCGTTTTGGGTCATTATCCTGCTGACTGATAACCTGACAACAGCCAGATGCATGTCTCGCTCCGCCTAGCTCCACTCACATACATCTGGGAACCCGCTCATTGAAAGTGATTTCCCCAACCGAATTTATGGTCTGTCCAATCAGGACGCAGGGCGGGTGTGTCCTGGAGTGGAGAAGCGACCGTGAGATTCCAACAACAATGGCGGCTCGCATTGAGGAAGCAAGCGTTAGCATTGATGCTGCTATTTCTTCTGTGTTGTCCAATCTATCTGATATTGTTTCATTAAAAGAACATCAGAGAACGGCTTTGAAGGCTTTTGTTGGTGGAAACGATGTTTTCGCCCTTCTCCCGACCGGATTTGGCAAGAGCTTGATCTACCAAATGGCTCCTCCTCTCACAGCGTCACGGGTTAGCTTCGGTGTGAGTGGTTGAAATAGCACGTCAATAAAGATGACAGACAAGTGGCTTATCCAATCATATGCAAGGAGTTTTGATGAGGCCCAGCCTTCAGTAAAGGCAATTCCTATGGCGGGTTCCCAGATGTATGTGAGTGGAGCTAGGCGGAGCGAGACATGCATCTGGCTGTTGTCAGGTTAGCTGACTGAGACCAGGCTTTCTGACACTGGGAAGCATATTTCTCTCTAGAATCCCTTGATAGTCTTGACATTTTAACTGAACTGAGATTCGGGACACCCTGTGTCAGATGAAGAAATGTAGCCCCAGAGCATAACAGAGCATCCAACGTGTTTCATGGTAGGTGCTGTGTTCTTCTCTTCAGTGTACATTGAGCTGATGGGCTGATGATAGAGCTGATGGCAGACAGCTTAATTCTGTCTCACGAGTCCATAGGTTCTCCAGAATCTTTGTAGCTTTTCAACATGTAGTTTGGCTAAATCCAGTCTGGCTTTATAGGATTTGTTTTCAATAATGGTGTCCCACTTGGTTGTCTCCCATTCTTCCAGCCCACTTTTGCTCAAACAGCGACTGATGGTTCCATCTGACAATGACCTTTTTAGAGCTTGGAGTGTAGTTTTCAGGCTGAGAAAGTGAGCAGTTTATGTCTTGGTAAGCTTTAATTTTGTAAAATTATACTTTAGTGCCCGATGACTACAAACATCCTTATAAAAACACACTGTTATATAGTTTTGGTGAACATAGGAGCCGTTTAGCTCTGTGTGTTATCTCTTTGTGAAGTAAAATGCAATTTCAGAAGGAAAATCAGATTATTATACAGTATTGTGTCCCACTAAACTCCATGTGGATATGCACATTGTACTGGGGGTCATAAATAAAGAGGTTAATATTTTCATTAAATCAATTTTGAAAACCTCCAATTTATGTATTAAGTTGTGATCTTGTTTGGATGTTTTAAAAGCTGCCTCATTGCTACTTAAGTCTAGTTTAATCCCTTGTGTTCAGTGGAGGAGGGAACTTTTCAGTAGCCTGTAAATATGAAAAATGTAGATTTCTGAGATGTTTTTGAGAATGAGTCTTAAAAATGAATCGGATACAAAACACCACCCATTAGCCTGTGTGTTATCACTTCTAGTTGTATGCAGTTGCTTTCATTTTCAATGCTCATTTGTAGAATTCAAAATCTAATTAGAAAAATATACTAAATAAATGTGTGTGTGTTTATTTATATATTTATATATATATATATATATATATATATATATATATATATATATATATATATATATATATATATATATATATATATATATATATATATATATATATATATATATATATATATATATATATATATAATGGACTTCATAGGCAGAGGGGAGCAGTTCATGAAGGATGTAACAGGTGTTGGATGCAGCATCTGCAGTGTTTAAGTTAGTCAGGTCTCCAGCACCACTAAGATTAAAAACACCACAGGTTTGAGGCGGCATCTAAATCAGCACCACAAAAATGTTCTGTATTTATAGTTTTATGTTGACATTACTCAAATTATTGCAGCTTATTTGAATTCTACAGTTCTATTTTCTGTTTCTTTGACTTGAATAATGTTTTAGGTTATAATAAGGACTATAGCTGGACAGTGCATAAACCGTGTATGCGTATGTTCAGTTTTTTTTAAAGTTCTGGCATATGTATAACGGATATCAGGTATGTTTTTTTTTTTTAAAGCCCCCCAATATCGATAGCGGCCTCTAATATATATGGGGCACTGACTTAAAAGTGGACACACCTTAATTTAAAATGTAACTTTGGTTATATTACCTTCAGCCTTTTCTAGGGGTACCATCATTCCTGTCCATGCTTGTTTAATGAATTTACTATTTTCTTTAATTATTCTGTTGAAGCATGATTGAAAAACAATGTCTCGCCTTCACTTGTTAATTTTCACAGATTATTATTAATTTAGTCAGATTCAAGTTATTTCTGTGTGTTTTTCTTTTTAATCCAACAATTTGTCCACGTGTGTATTATTTGATTAATCGTTAACTGGATTATACAGACTAAAAAGGCCCTTTGCTGACAGAAAACCAACTGAGAGCAGAAATTAAACCAAAACATAACATTTTATGTAAACATTTTGCATTTAGGTTGTAAGAACCTTATTTGTCTGTAAATATGCAGAATTTCTGAAGAAGAACATTTTAATCTTCAACCGGTTCAAATTAAAAAAACAAATTTTCCCCAAAACAGTTTTTTGTTTTATGGTTATTATTTTAAAAAACTGACTGATTAATTAAGAATAATAATCTTCAGCTGCAGCCCTAATTTATATACAATGAAATTCATACTTTTGACCACAATATCTACATCTCATATTTTTGAAATCTGTGGTCATATTAGATATGCAGCCCTGCTGAAACGGTTTAAAGTAAAGAAGCGGTTTGTGTTAATAAAAATTCAAATCCAAATAAGACATACAGTACTTTACTGCTCCAGATATTTCATCTTACAACTCTCAGTCCTTCATACTCCTTAGTGGATGTAAAACCATTTTCAGTCTTGCTCATTACATCAGATGTTTTCTTTCCTAGGGGCATTCTGTAAAATCAATGTGTTATGATATTACCCCCTGTAGATGTTTACAGGTGCTGGTCATAAAATTAGAATATCATGAAAAAGTAGATTGATTTCAGTAATTCCATTTAAAAAGTGAAACTTGTATATTATATTCATACATTACATACAAACTCATATATTTGAGATGTTTATTTTGTTTAATTTTGATGATTACAAATGACAACAAATGAAAATCTCAAATTCATCATATCAGAAAATTAGAATATTGTGAAAAGGTTCAAAATTGATGGCCCCTGGTGCCACACTCTAATCAGCTAATTAACTCAAACCACCTGCAAAAGCCTTTAAATGGTCTTTCAGTCTAGTTCTATAGGCTACACAATCATGGGGAAGACTGCTGACTTGACAGTTGTCCAAAAGACGACCATCGACACCTTGCACAAGGAGGGCAAGACACAAAAGGTCATCGCTAAAGAGGCTGGCTGTTCACAGAGCTCAGTGTCCAAGCACATTAATAGAGAGGCGAAGGGAAGGAAAAGATGTGGTCGAAAAAAGTGTACAAGCAAGAGAGATAACCGCACCCTGGAGAGGATTGTGAAACAAAACCCATTCAAAAATGTGGGGGAGATTCACAAAGAGTGGACTGCAGCTGGAGTGAGTGCTTCAAGAACCACCACACACAGACGTATGAAAGACATGGGTTTCTGCTGTCGCATTCCTTGTGTCAAGCCACTCTTGAACCACAGACAGCGTCAGAAGCGTCTTGCCTGGGCTGCTGGTGAGTGGTCCAAAGTCATGTTCTCTGATGAAAGTAAATTTTGCATTTCCTTTGGAAATCAAGGTCCCAGAGTCTGGAGGAAAAGAAGAGAGGCACTTCATCCACGTTGCTTGAAGTCCAGTGTAAAGTTTCCACAGTCAGTGATGGTTTGGGGTGCCATGTCATCTGCTGGTGTTGGTCCATTGTGTTTTCTGAGGTCCAGGGTCAACGCAGCCACATACCAGGAAGTTTTAGAGCACTTCATGCTTCCTGCAGCTGACCAACTTTTTGGAGATGCAGATTTCATTTTCCAACAGGACTTGGCACCTGCACACAGTGCCAAAGCTACCAGTACCTGGTTGAAGGACCATGGTATCCCTGTTCTTAATTGGCCAGCAAACTCTCCTGACCTTAACCCCATAGAAAATCTATGGGGTATTGTGAAGAAGAAGATGCAATACACCAGACCCAACAATTCAGAAGAGCTAAAAGCCACTATTAGAGCAACCTGGGCTATCATAACACCTGAGCAGTGCCACAGACTGATCGACTCCATGCCACGCCGCATTGCTGCAGTAATACAGGCCAAAGGAGGCCCAAATAAATACTGAGTGCTTTACATGCTCATACTTTTCATGTTCATACTTTTCAGTTGGCCAACATTTCTATAAATCCTTTGTTTTTATTGGTCTTCAGTAATATTCTAATTTTCTGATATGATGAATTTGAGATTTTCATTTGTTGTCATTTGTAATCATCAAAATTAAACAAAATAAACATCTGAAATATATGAGTTTGTATGTAATGTATGAATATAATATACAAGTTTCACTTTTTAAATGGAATTACTGAAATCAATCTACTTTTTCATGATATTCTAATTTTATGACCAGCACCTGTATATCATGTTGTCTGCATGTCAGTCTGACCTTGTGGATTGCTTAAAGCCTCACCCCCCATTTATTGCAATTAGAAAGATGCAGTACAAGCAGTGCCTGATGTTCTTCAGCGTTGGCATTTTTGACATTGACACAAGGTTTTCACTCTTTAGGTGAATCTATAGTTTAGCTCTGCTCAAACATGCAGTCTGCACATACATAAACATTGTAACTCTAGCTCGCTCGCAAGTCCTAGCACAGTAAGCTTTTTTCTCATTCATGAATGAGGGGAAAACACTTTTTAAAGGTCCAAAGTCTTGTCAATCACAGCCTCTTATACTGAAAAAGTACACACAACCTCCTCTATAGCTCGTTCCCATTCTGATATCTGAAGGGACCAGCTGCACTGCGGCTCCACAGCTCAGCAACACCATCTCCATTATAGCCTCTGTGCAAAATGGGTCTATTAACAGCACAACCGCTCTTCTAATGTCTGAATAATTCTTCACATAGCTCCCCTATGCTCCAATTCACAGAGCTTGGCCAAAAAAAAAAAAAGGAATTAAATGGTTCTTTTAGGGTCTATTGCATAAATGAGCAAATTAAGAATAACACATACAAGTAAAGCATAAAAAATTTTTAAAATCACCTGTGTAATTTAAAATATTTAGAAGAACATTTCAAATTTATAAAAATTGAAAAAATTGTAGAAGAATATGTGAATCACTGTAAGTTAATAATGTATTAAAGGTGAAAGTTTTATTACAGAGCCACATAGGTTTAATTGGAATATTGGAATACTGTATTTCCACTATCTTTTCCTGCCCTTACATTTTGAGAATCTTAAACATTTAATTGTTGAAAAGAAAGCAAAAAAAGAAACATCCTCCTGGTAGCTTATTACTTTTCATTGCACTGTGTATGAAAGTGCACATGCTATAACAATGTGTTTTTAAACAGCATTGAATACATTTGCTATGACTGTAAATGAGCTGCAGTACAGTGACGTATTCATCCAGTGTGGGTAAATTAGCATAGCCTCTTAGCTCCTCTGACACGGTTATGACAGGTCAGATTAGGAAGATCCAGCCTCCAGCATCTTCTCTGGTCACAACATTTGCGCGTCTCAGTCACATATGGACTGAACTCTCACAGCTTTGTGAATATTTAGCTGTTTTAATCCGCAATGCAGATACACAACATTTTCTTTTTTGTTGTAAATGGTTAAAAATTACTAAAACCAGAGTTCTGAGTAAGGATTGGGGTTAGAACTTGATTATTTAATGCATATGCTTCATTAATTATTAACTCAATTACCAGGCACTTCAGGCAATTATATATTTAAATCCTTGACCTTTTATGCATTGTTTTTTTAAATGTGTGAGCATAAGCTGAGAAGCAACGAAAGGTGAATCAGCCTCCACCTTTGTTTCCGAGTGGCCCTGCTGGCTTTGTTTGGGAGCAGAATTAATTATTAACGGTAGCCTTCTGGTCATGTTTTTCATCAGTCTGTCCACCACCAAAGGTAAGGATCGCTGTGCTGAGAGATCTCCTTAGACCGGCTCTTTTCATAGATACACTAGACCTGTTTTACCTACGTTTGTTCAGTTTTTCACACAATCGCCTTTAACTTTTACTTTTTCTCCCTTTCTCACTTCTTTTCTTTCGTTTTTTTTTATGCAGTAGGTTATCTAATTTTAGCTCCATAAACATGAATTAACATTCGATCTCATTACTCTCTCTCAGTGAAGGTCTAACGCTGCTGTGCTGTTTTCTAATGCATACTTCTAAATGAATGCCTGAAGTTACTTGTTTAATAAAGAGGAGCAGCGCTTAAAATAGATAGGAAATGTTTTTTTTTTCAATGTTGCAAAGGGCAGATTTTTATATTTTATGCTGATTTATACTTTTTAGTAATATATTTACTATATATGAACAGGAACTGTTGTATCTGGTTGAAGCTTTAGCAAATAAAAGGAATTTCCTCCATCAATTTTTTTTTTCCACTTGTAGCACTAGCAATTTAGCGAGCAACACAAGCACAGGATTTCGGAGCACCGCTCAAATGAATGTTAATACTTTGATATTTTGTAAGCCTCATTACATCTAATGAAAAAAAAAATAATAATTTGGTAAATTACTGCAATTACAAAGCTTGTTTTTCACATTTGAAATAAAAACCAAAATGAATGAAGTAAAGGCCTAAGAGGATAAATTTATCATTATGTTTTCATCTGCCTTTGTTTTTTAGTTATATTATATCTATACACTGTTTACCTCGATTCACTTGACCACTAAATGGACACAGAAATATTAATGGATAGAAATTAACATTAAAACTGCAACGTTTGTGTTCAGACATGAAGTATCTCTTTAGCAGTTAGCAATCAGTTGAGAAAATAGGGACCAATTTTCTCAATAAGTGAACTTACTCACAGCGTGTAGAGTTGCCATTAATTTAATATTCCTTAATATTGTTTTTCAAGTAGAATAAAAACTAAAATATTCTTCTAGATGTAATCTATTGAGTTTTGTCAGAAGGAAGATGGCAGAAGTCAGGGCTACTGTTGCAGAGAAGCTGACGGACGTTCTGAGAGCAACACCTCATCCAATGCTATACTAATATAGTAGTTCATGCAGACGTAGCCTCCAATAAGTGTGTTGGTTTTGTTTTTTTGTTTTTTTCACACAGAACACTGATTTACTTTTTCGAAAGGTCAGAATTATTTGGAAAAAAAGAAAACCCAAACTTTTTATTTTTTTATTTATCTTTTTTCAAATTGTGATATTGTATTATAAATGATTGAGATCCAATTTTTTATTGTTACACTTAAATCCAAAATATTCCCAGTTAAGATATGATTTCCTGTCCGTAATGCTCTTTTTCTCCATCTGGACCTCTGCTTAGCCAATTTGCTTCCACTTTATCCTTTTTATCATCTGCTAGCCAGAGGATACTCCCAATTGGCCAAAGTGCCTGGCAACTGTAACCAAGGGCCAGACATAACTGTGCTAAGGTTTTGGTTAAATGTGGTGTAAAGGCAGTGACCTAAAGGACCTTCAGTCCAGCTGTGATTTGTCTTAGATGACAGGTGGATAAAACCGTGCAGATAGTTTAGGTTCAACGTTGGATGGGATTATACCTTTTTTATGGTACTATTTATTTCGTCGTTACATTAGAATGAAGTGATTGCAGATTAGAACCTGCTGGGCTGAACTGAAAAAGGATGGAAAAACAGGTGGAGCAAGAAAAGGGGAGGGAAAGGGGGGTGGGAGTTAGTTAATAGAAAATGGACTGAGAGTGATAAGTGATATGTAAATAGGAAATGTATCTAAATTTACTTCTGGGGAAACAGCCAGTCTGAGAGATGGGATAATGTTTCAGGGAGCCTCAGGTGCAGCCAGGAGGGGAGAAGGCGGTGTGATCTGGGAGGAGGGAGGGCTTTGTTTGGGTGTGTGTGTGTGTTTGTGTGTGTGTTAGGGTGTGTGTTTGTGTGTGTGTTAGGGTGTGTGTGTGTGTGGGGTGTGTGTGTGTGTGTGTGTGTGTGTGTGTGTGTGTGGAAAGATAGAGAGAGAGAGAGAGACTTGAGTGAGCGAGCTACAGAGATTGTGTTGGGAGGGAGGGAAGTGTAAGCCAGTCGCAGCATCTCTCCTCACTGCACCAGGGCTGAGGGACTCCTCGTCCCCTCTCTTCCCTCGCTGCAGTTTTAACTCATCTCCATCAGTGCAGTCATCCTTTTTATTTTGCTTGTTTCTTTGGATAAATGCTTTGCTTTCTCATTTTCTCTATTCCAGGATCCAAGGATTTATTTGTTTACAAAAAAAACCTAAAACATAGATTGCTTTGTTGGCTGTGGCAAAGGGCTTTTTGCAACAGACAGCGCTTTAAACTGGGACTCCAACTGGGACTTTATCTTGCTTTGCTGCTAGAGTGGATCCTCCCCCTCCCTTCCTTTTGTTGGTCTTCCAGGGTTTTGGTCCGAGTGAAACATGTACCAAACGTGGATTAAAAGAAAAAGGATCATGCACGTTTCAACTTGAATGCTCTCTTTAGAGGAGTAGTTATTGAAGCTACGGTAGCATCAAGTACTTGAGCAAAAGGTAATATGCCAGTAACAAGTTTATTGGATACCTGGAGGGACTGCTGATTGATCCTGAAACCTCTCTCTGCACGTTTGGCCACAGGAATTGCTGAGGAGTGGAAGTGAGTGGAGCACTGAGTTCATCAGCTGGCCTCTCGTTGCTCCTAGAGTGTCCTTTGACCAACCTGCATTGGATTCTGACATTTAACCGATTTTTCTGTTCCTGGATGTTTACGCTTTTTATTTTGTTTTGGCAACTTGCAGTCCAGTAAAACTGAGAGGCAAGCTTGTACTTTTGGATTTAAACCCTTTTCTGAATGACAGAGATGTTTTGCCACGCATTGTCTGACCAAATACTAGAGATGCCTTATAAACAGATTGTCCCCACACAGCCACATGAGCTGAAAGAGCTGTGATAATATCTCCTGCGGACATCTCCCTGTTATTGTAGCCTGTCTGTGTTTTGATTTAGACAATAGCTGGGCATACATGGGCTCCAGACGCTGACAAGAGGACCACCAAAATAAGGGACTCCTGTTCAATCACCCACCACAAGCTGAAACTTTGTATTGCATATAAGGTTTCTAAATAATCCTTGATAAGATTTTTTTATTATTTTTTTTTGGTTTGGAAGAGTATCGACAGGAGGAAGCATTGCTTAGAGTTTCGTCCCTTAACCTTGTGTGGTTTCCTTCCGCACATTCTCTCTGCTCTCTGCCCCTGTGGTGAGGGCTTAAAATCTCCAGCCTCCTGGTGGCTGCTCTCATTAAAATCATGCAACGAGGCCGCGGACCCAGACACTGAACCAGCAGGGAAACTCGCCTCATTGCGCGATGCTGGTAGTGGGGAATAATAATACCCCACGTTAGGTGAAATAATTTTTCCTACCCCAAAGATGTCCATCAACTGCTCCCACCAGCCATGTATTGTTTAAAAGAAGAGGCAAATAAGTTGCCGTCGTGTCGCACAAACTGTACGGATTTTCTTCCTGTCGGTGTTCAGTTATAGAGATGCAGCTATGAGGGTCTGCTAAGCAAAAGCATGAGTGTGCCTAAGAGAATAATACGTTTTTTGAACTGAGAAGGGAAGAACCAGAGGTGCACAGCGGTTCTCCACTCTCAAGTCAACTTCCTTATGGGTGGCAAATCTCACAGCTGACCCAACTACAGCAAGAAAATGAACCACTCTGAACTGACAACCGATCCCATGCTCACTGCCAACAGCAGCAATGGAGATTTGCTTCGTGGTTGGGTCTCCAACCACTCCTGTCCTTTAGGATTGGGGTTTAAGGAAGGTGTGGAGGCTTGTATTTTGGAGACTGCAGTCATCGTGCTCTTGACAGCCCTTATTATTGTCGGTAACCTGACAGTGATTTTTGTGTTTCACTGTGCGCCTTTGCTGCATCACTACACTACAAGCTACTTCATCCAGACTATGGCCTATGCTGACTTGCTGGTTGGTCTCAGTTGCCTTGTTCCCACCTTGTCTCTGCTACACTACCCGGCAGGTGTCCAGGAACCAATCACATGCCAGGTTTTCAGCTACGTCATCTCTGTTCTGAAGAGTGTCTCGATGGCTTGTTTGGCCTGCATCAGTGTGGATCGCTACCTAGCCATAACTAAACCGCTATCATACAACCAACTAGTGACACCATGCCGGCTGCGAGGTTGCATCGCCCTCATTTGGGTCTATTCCAGCCTGGTTTTCTTGCCCTCTTTCTTTGGTTGGGGTAAGCCAGGATATCATGGGGATATATTTGCATGGTGTGCTCATTCTTGGCCCACCTCGGCCATATTCACAGGCTTTGTGGTGTGCTTTCTTTATGCACCCGCTGCTCTTGTTGTGTGTTTTACCTATTACCACATCTTTCGTATCTGCCAACAACACAACAGAGAGATCAGCGAACGGAGAGCACGATTCCCCAGCCAGGAGATGGAGCCCGGAGAGGGGAACGGAAGTGGGCACCATGGAGGTCATGGACCAGATCGACGCTATGCGATGGTGTTATTCCGAATCACAAGTGTTTTCTACATGCTTTGGCTTCCTTACATTATATATTTTCTTCTAGAGAGTTCCCATGTGTTAGATATCCCCGCCCTGTCCTTCATCACCACGTGGCTGGCTATTAGCAATAGCTTCTGCAACTGTGTCATTTATAGTCTGTCGAACAGTGTGTTTCGCTTGGGCATGCGCAGACTTTCACAGACTATGTGCTCTTTCAGCCACTGTGGTGCAGATGAAAAGGATTTTGGGGAGCCTAAACCAAGAAAAAGAGCAAACTCATGCTCCATCTGAGGGACCGGCCGCTTTATTAATGGGGTTAAGATTCCTGTTAGATTGTTAATTTTCAGTTGAAGAGCTGAAAAGAGGCTTGTGTTTTGTCAAGGGTTCAGGTGAATCTAATAATGTTGCTTGCTCAGAGAAAAAATGGTGACTGGGCTTTTCAAGGAGACGAATACAGTGTCTAGATACAGAATATTAATGAGAGATGGGCTTTCTGTGATGGATTTTATTATAGTGCATCAAAGAGGCTTACACGCGCCTTTACATTAAAACAAATACTTTATTTCTGCCAGATCAGGCCAAGTGGGAAAACAAAATTACAGAATGAAAGATTATACATCATCTGATATCTAATGTGACCTTAATACCTGTCAAACTCTCATTTGTACTTGTGAGGTTTTCATCATTTGTCTTTGTCATCCATTTATTAATGCCCAAAATACAGTATAAAGTTCTTTATTGATATTTTACATCATAAAAACACTAAAAGTAACCATGACAACAGCTGCTAATGAATATTACAGTAAACGACAATGACTGTTTATGCTTCTTTATTTAATCGTGAGGAAAATAGCATTTTTTACTCAAATTTGTTTTATGTAGAAGAGAAATTAAAGATATTGGTGTCAGTTGGTTTTTTCCTTCACCTAGCACTGGTCTGACTGTTGAGATTAGCGCCTTAAAAAGATTATTGATTCTAGATATATCTGATCAATTTCCATAATTTTTTTATCGGATAAAAAAGAAAAATTTATTTTTTTCTAAATACAAGGACTCTAGGGTGTTTAACTTTTTTTGGGTGTTTGAGTGATGATGACTGTGTCAAAGATGGTAGTAGATTTTAAAAATTAACATTATCTGTTGAACTGTGCTTTGAGTAGTCCTCTTAATAGCACTTTATGGGGGTTTTATCGTCACTCTTTTAATGCAATAAAATGGAAAAGATGCATGAAACATCAAAAATAATAAGCTCCCATATTTTTATCTGCAAGGTTTGTGAACGGTAAAACAAACTAAAGCTGATTTGATTTCGCTCATGCCTAGTTAAAAATATTAATAGTTTAGCAAAAAGCAGATAACTAATAATACAATTAGAGTGCTTTACCAAACTCCAATCTTTTTAATCTGATACTTGTAATTTCTTAAAGACTAAAGTTTATCTTTGCTTTCACTTCATTTACCTTCATGACTGTGTTGTCACAGTTGGTTCATTAATACAGACTGTGGTGCGTAGCGAAAATATTTCTGTCCTTCAACCTTTCTTCATATTTCATAGTGTAACAACCATTGAACGAATGAACTAACAGATACAAAGGGGGGCATAATGGTGAACTGGAGGAAATATGAAGTGTTGAGTGCATTTGCACTCAGGCCTCCTGAGTCAATACTTTGTAGAGTAAAACATTTGCTGCAATTAGAGCTGCATATCATTTAAGGTTTGTCTCTATCAGTCTTATGCAGTTAGAGACTAAAGATTGTGCCTGTTGTTCTTTGCAGAATAGCTCACACCCAGTCTTCTGATTGGAGATTGTCTCTAAACATCATTTAATTCATGCCATAATCTTTATTGAGTTAAGGTCTGGTCTTGCTGGGCCTTAATGCCATTTAAAAAATACTTAGATCTACATTGAAATGCCATCAGTTTTCCAGTTTAGGGTCTATGACCTTCTAGTCAGTGAACTGCCCCAAGTCTAAAATCTTTTCCCTCCTCAACTTGGTTGTATTCTTGTATTTACCTCCCTCCATCTGCCCCTAAACTGTAAAGAGCTTTACTGTCCCTACTGAAGAAAGGCCTCCCCTCAGCATGATGCTCCCCCCTACCATCTGTCATCCATGGTTGGTATGGTGAATTTAGGGTGTGTTCTGCCAGACGCTGGGTTTTGCTTGTGGGCTAGAATGTTCAATCCTGGTCTCTTATGCCGAGGCCTCATTCTTCCTGTGTTTGCCCTTTTTTCTACTTAGTTGTTTATAGTCTCTAAACTGTTTGTTGCTTTTTACCATAAAGAACTGTCTTATTTCCTCTTATATAAAGCCCAGACTGTAAACAGATTTTTCCAACCTGAGCTGGACGTCTGTGCAGCTCTTCCAGAGCTCTAATGAGCCTCTTAGCTGATCACTGACAAACCTCTGATTTTAACTGTATTCTTACAGTGTTTTAAATTTAGTGCAGCCCATTTAGTAATAACTGATGTCTAAAGCCAAATAGCTGGATTAAATTTAGAGGTATTCTGCCAATACTTTTAAAGATGTGCTATGTATCCTTGTCTTTTGATGTTACAATCATTCTCTAGCTTGTGTTGGTATGTGAACTAATATCCCTCCCAAAAGATTATTATCTTATTTTAAACATGTCAAAATGGTTAAAGAGTCAGTGGATTTAAAGTCATGGATTGGGGCTGCATACGGAGATTTAAGCAAGTGAAAACTTAAAATCAATTTTGATTCTCAACATGAATGGACAAAAGTATTCAATTTTCAGCCCCGATCAGCTGATTCCTGGAAAAGAATAATCGATGTATTCAATAAAAGACACTCCTTAGTTATAACATTTTGACCACTGTGTTCACACAGCGGTTCTTTTTGTAAGGTGTTTTTTCATATCAGGCAGACACAAGAGCACATCACTCCCATTAAGATTATGGCTCACCTATTGCTGCTCTGTGCAGCTCAAGCAGCGTGTTCCTTGGTTTGAAGCTGCAGCAGGTGGTTTCTGACCTCTAGGAGGCAAGACACCTTCTGCATAAAAAAATGTTTTTTTTTTAAGTTGAAAAGCAGTTAGAAGTCAGCTTCAATCTTTCTTCATCACTTTGGAAGTAAGTGTGACTTTGTTTTTAGCCAAGATTTTGTAAACCTTAATTTTGAAGGACCACATTCCTGATTCATGTAGCTTAAATATGTGCTCTGCTAGCCTCATCTGTCTAACATTTAGATGTTTTATCCTGAGTTGCTACAAAAATTCTTTCATGCAGCTGTTTTGCAGTAGACGTTGTTCTGCTCATGTGCCTAAAATATTTTGTAGGAAATAGATATTTGGAAATGATGAACATGAAATGCTGCATTTTGAAAACCATACATTCCTTCCTACACTGTACATATTTAAGGGTCATTGCACTCTCTTTGCTATGACTGCCAAAACTACAATGATGACCACTTGAAAAATTAGAGGTTTGAGTTGATTATTGATGAATCAATTCTCTCTGTATCCATTTGTAGTAGATTTCCCTTCTGTAGCTATGCTGTCTGGTCAATGTAAGAACAAAAAAGGGAAACACCAAAATAATCAAGTCAACTTTTATGCTGTTGTTTTTCTTTTTCCTTTTTTTTTCTTAGTGCAGATGGATTTGAGGTGAAAATTAGATGAAATAGAGCAAATGTGCAGATCCTGTATAATTTTCACTATGTGGAAAAGCTCATTCAACAGAAAGTAACCTTTAAAATATCCTAATAGAGCTCCAACATAACAGAATAGTCTTTTTTTTTTTCTTCATTTTTGAGGTTGATTTATTCGGCTGCATTTGCAGTTTATTCTTAATTTAGAATTGTTTTTTTTCAGGATTCATAGAAGATACCAATGAGCCATTTGGTGAATATCGAAAAAACATAAATAAATAAATAAATAAATAAATAAATGTTTCTGTATGGCACTGGCCAAACTGCAGTGATAGCAAGTCAAAAACTATATCTTGATGTAAACAAGTCCTCTTGATTTAAAGTGCATTGATAGAAACATTTGCACAAGAATATAAATTAGAGGTTGATAGATATTTATTTATAAAGTGGTTTATAAATATTTACACAAAATACTGTATATGGGAATAATATATGTAAAGTGTGAGTACCTTGTTTTTACTCTGCTGTGACCCTCACCTTTCAAAAAGAGATAAAACAAGGCATTGTTCATGCATCTATTTGTGTTAAAAACTATAGGCTGCTGCTGTCTTGAGTAGAAGGTGAGTTTGTTAAATTACACAATATATATTTTTTTATTTTGAAACTGTGTCAAAGGCTATGGTTTTGTTGTTGCCGCCAAACCAAATAAAGGTTAAAATAGTTGATGTACACACTCCATATTGTTGCCGTTGTTTGTTTTGTTGTTATGTTTATGTATGCGTAGATCTCCTCCACAGTTATGGAAACTTTTAGGTCTCTTTCTTGTGCTTTATGTTGAATATTGTTGGATTTCACATAATTTGTTATGAGGCAGACGATGCACATTTCAGTTCAATTCAGTTTATTTATATAGCGCCGGTTCAAAGCACGTCATATGAAGGAACTTTCCAGACTATTCACTAGATCATGCAGTCAGATTGGTTTAAAGTTTTCTACCTAAATAAACCAGCTGATTGCATCAACATTTCAGCTTTTTATTTTTTTTTTTTTTTTTTTACAGATATTTCTGTCTGGACCTCTCAATAATCACAGTCTTCAATAAATTAAAAACTGATTAGTTTGTCTTGAACAAACTGTCTGTGGGTAATATTTTTATTTTGAAGCCACAAAATTAAGATTAGTCACTTTGCTATAGATGGTACAAACATTTTGAATGTCCTCAAAAGAAAATGGCATTTTGGGGTTTGTGAAAATCAGTCTTCTAGTTGGGATACAGAAAACTTCTAGTGCATTATGGGTAGTTTCGGTGAAGCAACTTACTTTCTTTATGTTAAGTGGAGTCGCCATTGCTGTCTTTGTTGAGCTGGAAGACGATCTCCTCTGGGTATCCACCTTTAATATAACGCTTCCCACCTTGTCTCAGCTACACTACCCGGCAGGTAGTAACGATTTTTTGCTAGATTAAAACAATGCAAGATTAAAGCAATTCAACATGGATGGGCTTGACATCACATCTGCCGAACAGCGCGGGAACTTCGGACCTGAAGTAAATTCAGGGAAAGGCTGCAGGCTTATAGATGCATGGGCATTGAACCACTGAGGTTTCAGTCTTCTCATCAAACAATGTTTTAGTCGTAAAGGGTCAAAAAAAAGGATATTTTCAGTAAAAACATACATAATGTCTCTTTAAGATTTGTGGGAGTTTTTCTGCCAGAGTCCATTTAAAAATGTGTCAGGATGGATTTTGACACTTAGAAAGTCACAAAAACAAAGTCTCAAAATTTCTTTCTGTTTAAATGCAAATTGTGGGAACGTTTACTGTTTACAGAGCAGTGATCAGTATGATGATTATTATTATAGTATATATTTCTTTTTCTCCAAGTGGTGCAGATTCAAAGGAAAAATAGAAGCCATGTTATGTCCATCACCAAATCATGTGTGGTTGAATCCTTTCCTTTCGACCTAAAGTGAGAAATCAAATGTCCGGTAAACATGCAGCTAAAATAGGAAGACTTTTCGAGCGATAGACAAACAAATTTTAAGGTTTTTAAATTATGTCAAATGTTATTATTCTTACTAAAAAGAGAAACATCTTGATTGTATTTTTCTGTATCTAGAGATGATGGTTTTTGGAACAGTGTCTGTATTTTTGTCCAACAGACAGCATTGCAGTCACAGTTACCATTCAGCCAACCCAAAATGAGCAGCTCGCAATCCAAGCCAGTTCACTATTCACAGCCAGGACTATATTAGGAATTCCCTTTCATTTCCACAAATGGCTGCAATCGACTAAGTTTTTCTTCCCGTTCCGTCCTGCCACTCTCATCCTTCCGCCCTTATTGAGAAAGGACCACCTGACCCTCAGTGGAGGTGGGGAAATCATAATTGGAGAGGAAGCCAGTTCCTTTCTCGGGTTTGCTGATGGTGGAGCCTTGCGGCAGTTACCAAAAGCCTTTGATGGTGTAACGAGGACACACTCATACACCCCCTCACCAAGTCTCTCATACATCTTGCATGACTCTTTGAGTATGTGGGCTGCAGACTGTGGTTTGATAGCTGACAGGTGTGTCCTTTAAAATGGCTAAGAACAACGTTTACAATAGAAGCTATTATGGCCGAGATAAGAACCTAATACATTATGTAGGTTTTATTCTCTTGGGGGCAATGATGTGTGGGCCACATATAAAGTCGTCCACTAGCTTGGAGAACATTTTCTTTAAGGGAAAAGTGAACAAACTGTAGTCATCCCATTCAGTTTATTGTTAATCTTAAGTGTTTCTACTTTGTGCTTACTGTGCAAAAAGATTTAAGTGCTACTTTACTTTTATATAGATGTTTTATATGTTTTATTAGTGGAAATGAAATGCCCTATAAATTACTACCTTTACCAGATTTTACTTTTCACCTACGAAAATTAACTTTTACCCTGGTCCCTTCAAATTTCCTTGTAGAAGTAGAAGTTAAATCAAAATTCTTATTAATCTTAAAAGTGACAGAATATCCAAAATATGACAAATGTAGAATTGGGTTGGTTTGTGGAAGTCACTTATGATTACATAGGTTTAAATAATATAATGAAATATTTTATTTAATTAAAGATAATATTTAAAAAAAAAACCCTCAGACAGAAATTATGACTAAAACAATTGATTGTTAAGTGATTTTATCTCAGGGATTTTTCTTCAAATATGAAATAGTTGACTTATTCTTTTATATTGTTCCAAGACCATCTCTGATTGGTTCTTTCGTTCTAAGTATTGGTACTTGAATTGCTTAGACTGAACTTGGATCAAGCATTGAATTAAATCATGTAGGTTTTCTCTGATGAAATTATGTTTTCCTCCACAATTTTGATACTCCATCACAGTGTTTTAGAGAATGCAGTTGACTTTATTTAAACCTAGACTGAAAACAGCAATGGCCCTCTATAAAATGGCTACATTTTATCTGCAAACCTGCAATACTTTAGGGTTAAACCCTCAGTAGAAGCTAGGCTTGTATAGTGAGTCAGAGAACAAGAGGAAAACATAAGAGAGTGACATTTTTGATGATGCGGAGTTTACAATGTACTTCTGATCCAACAATAGTTATGCTTACATCGACATAAGTAATCAAAATAAATGGCTGGCATGCATCTAAATGCTTGAAAGGACCAAGTTATTCGGATACAGACAGCTGCAGTTAATGCGTCAATAAGATATATTTCCTCACAAGTTCGCTATCATAATATTCTCTTCAGTATGTTAAAAATGACACATTTTTAGTTCGACCTGCAGATTTATTTAAATCACTTCTGTCTATATAATCAGTAAAATAAATTATCTGCTTTTTTTAATCTGATTACATTTCAACCTGATTGTGAAATTTTGTGTTTATAAACAAACTAATGACTTGCAACATTTTCCATCAGCTTGATAGATATCCTGTCCCTATTGACTGCATTGATATCTCTCAAGTCAAAGCATGGCCAAGGTTAAATAAGTTTTAGCTCAACATGAGTGCAGTACCAAGTTGCCTGCACCTCACTTGCTCTTTGTTATTCAGCAGAGCATTGTTGCACAGAGCATGAAATACCACTGAATAGGTTTCACAGCGCATTCCTTTGAATGGGCCAGTACAATTTGATAGTATGTGAGTTTCCGCGAACAGAGCTGCTGTTGGAGCAGATATCAATAATATCCATACTACAAACATTGTCTATTTAACATTAATAAAATCTTATCCCTAGCCAAAAAGTCTTTTTGATACACTAAGCAAGAGCAGATTCTGTAGTGTTCATCTTCTTAGAGAAGGTTCTACTCAAAATAGGTGCAATAAGCTTCCAGTGCAGTAAGACTTCTCCAAATTATGATATAAATTCTCAAATCCAGCTTTCTTACAAAGTGCAATCATCTTACTGTACAGGCAGATCCATCCATTTTCCATCATGTTTATCCCAGCTGAGTTCGCGAGGGGTGCAGGTGCCTATCTCCTGGCAGTCTATGGGTGAGAAGCAGGGTTCACCTTGGACAGTTCGCCAGTCCATCGCAGGGCAACACAGAGACAAACAGCCATTCACACACACACCTAAGGAGAATTTAGAGAGGCCAATTAACCTAACAGTCATGGTTTTTGGACTGTGGGAGGAAGCCGGGGTACCCGGAGAGAACCCACTCATGCTATGGGAGAACATGCAAACTCCCATAGAAGTTTGATTCCGCGGGCCCGGAATCGAATCTGGAATCTCCTTGCGAAAAAGCAGTAGCACGAAGCACTGCGTCACTGAGCAGCCTCTCTATGGCAGATTATTGGACTTATTTTGAGTAGATATATTGCTCTTTGGCTAGATATAACATTGTTAGACTTTGGTAGATGAACAGTTTTTACAGTATTGATTCTAGGGGCCAAGGAGGTGGGAAATGAGCTGAGCTTCAGGCTGATTCCATGGGAGTTAAAGCTCACATCCAACTCTGTAAGGTACTCCTGTTCTAAAAGTGGATGGATCAAGGCTGATTTTCCTTCCCTTCTGTCTAAAGTAGGTATTAAAACATTAGTAGAATGTTGAGAAAGCCATTTTGGGCTTTTGAGAGACTAACACTTAGCTATATTTTAGACTTGAATCAGTTTAGATATCCTGAACAGTCATTGTTTGTGAGGTCCTTTTTTTCTTGTTTAATTAGCGAATGTTTGGTTTCAGGTTTTATGAAACAAATTTTTTAGTTTGCTTCGAAGTTCTCATTGATTGTTGTGCTGATGATGCCATGATTATAATTCTAAAAATAGAAACATCTACCTTAAATTTTTAACAGACAACAATTTTGACCTATTTTGATAAATCAAATGTTTCTATAAATACATGTGAAAGACTGATTTAAAATCATAGAAATGTACCCAATTCTGCTAAACCATTAAGGCTGGAATAGCACACTGCACTGCTCTCATACAATAATTGTGTGGAAAGGTATAACTAAATACAATACCCATTATTGATTGATTCCTTTCTCAAGTGGAACGAAGCAACACCAAAACGTAGTATGTCTTTATATTTAGTATCTATACTTGAAGCAAATTCATAAAACTGTTTATTTTCAGTTGATCATAAAAGATGAAGATATGATGCCTGAAAAGAGTCAGTACTGTATTGATGATACAGCAAGAGGCTCTTAGTAGAACACAGTGGGGGGACTTGACATTAGCTTAATATGAGTCTCTTTTATTTTGTAAATGCCACTATATCTCTAATTGCCTGGGTAATTGGACATATATTGGTCCATTCTCTATTTTTAAGCTGAAGCTTATCAAAGAGGAGTAAGAACACTTACCAGCCCAGTTATTGTTGTGTGAAATGGATTGAACATTGGGGGAAAAAAACGTCTAAAATGTTGGAAAACCTAAGGTCTCCTTCAGCTGCTTCTAGGTTCAGTATTTCATTTCACCTCCAGCCTGACTGTTGCCTTTGGTGGACTTATGTTCCATCAGTGGCCACTTAACTAAAGTAAGAGCTTTCTCCTCAATCTCTTCTAAGTGCTTTTACTCTCCCAAATGTGCCCTTTGGTTTGAAGTCATGCTCAGCATTTAGCTCCATTTGAGTCAACAGTACTTTATGTATGTTTCCATATCTATCTACTTTTTTTTCCTTTTTTTTTGCGATATTAACCTTGTGTCTAACAAAGCAGTCTATCTGATGCAATTCTTTTAATCAGTTTTACACGCCTGTTGATCTCTCCAAATTTGACTGTTTTATTTTGTTTATAATTTTTCCATGGGCTTTTTGTGACCATGCTAATTGTGTGCATACTCTTTAACTAGTCATAATTATCCTTTAGGTCATTTACCAACCTAAATCTTATAAATGAATAATTTATACTTTTGGATAGGAGTTTATAAACTTCAAAATGTGAGTCAATAAATTAGTGTGTGTTTGATTGTTCCTGTGTTGTAGGCATATGCTGTTGGAAAGACATTTTATTTTAAATTGTGGCACATTTATCAGTAAAATGATTTTGTCACAATTTGAGTTGAAAGTCAATAAAGAAATACTTGCATGTTCCTCTGATGTTGCCAAACTGCTTGTTCTACTTTTGTTTTATTTATTTTTTTACCCCGTCATGGTCGTCTTCTGTGCGTATTGGGCACCAGCTTGATCACACACTGCTGTGGGATGGTGTTCTGCTCTTCTAGCAGCATTTATAGCAGCCTTTTTTTTTAATCAGGACTGATGAAAGTATAATCATTCCCTACATTCCCAAATTGGATATAGGGGTTAATAGACCTTGCTTGGGGAGATTCCTGACATCATTAGGGTTAAAGTTTTGTCTCCTAGAGTTGAAAACACGATTGCCACTAGTTGCAGGATCTATTTTTTTTATTTCTGTGTACTAAGGTATTCTCCAGTGATTTGCCTTTTTTCATTTTTATTTAAGATGCTGCCGTACACACTACACAGCTTCCATCAGAATCTTTTTTTTTGACACTGGCAGAGAGGTTTTGGCAGGTGTTTTATGGGCACAGCTCAAATCCTCCAATCTGCTGCACGACATTCACAATCACCCCCCGACAAAAAAACACCCCACAAAATTAATTACCTAGATTATTATCCAAAATGTTTTATTCGTGTAGAGAGTCAATAGGAATTCAGTTACAGATTGTATCAGATTATCCAGATATTTTAATTTTAGGCCATGAGTAGGCAATGCTGGTCTTAGAGTGCCAATATCCTGTAGCTTTTGCATGCATCCCTGCTCCAGCACACCCGACGCAAAAGTTCAAATTACCTCCTTGGCATAATTTTAGCAGAGGCCTGGTCATTAACCATTTGTTTGTTTCAGGTGTGTTGAAGAAGGGATAGATGCTGCAGGACAGTAGCACTGGATGACCAGCGTTGCCTAACACTGTGCTAGGGCTACAAGATTTAGAAAAACACAGAAAGAAAAAAAAGTCAAAGCTCTCTCAGTATTATTGAATTTAATGCCTTAATAAACAAGGCAGTTCTTACTTACTCTCCCTTAACTCCACGTTAATTTGACTTTTTTTTATTACTTTGCTATGCTAAGATCATAATTATTATATTCCCTGACTGGAAATCTAGATCAGTGGTGGTGTTTTTTATATTTGCTTTGTTTTAAAGCACAAAATGTAGAATAGTGAGCTAATAACCTACTGAAGTCATAATCTATAGCAGCTAACATGGACAAATCAAAGGGAATTAACTGACAGTGAAAGGACTGAGTCTGAACCCAACACTTTCTCTGTGCTGAGCTGATGGGCACTACTTGCCGTGGTGATTTAATGAATTTAGCGTTCAGTAAAAAAATTAAAAGAATAGTAACACCTCATTCCTGACATCCTCCGCTAGTGACGTCACGTTGCGATAAGCCTAGCGCCATTCTCCTGGCTTTACAAGCAAAATCAATAAGAACTACGAGACATATCTGCAACTAACAACAATAATTTAAGATTTGAAGAGGACTTCACCATTGAAATTCGTGAGAGCTATTGTTAAAGTGACAATGCCCATATGCATGGCAGTTGGATGCTGTAATACATCAGGTAGAAGTGAAAAATAAATTAGTCATTTCACCTTTCTGATTCATGATCCACCACGGGTTTGTCGTTGGATTGCCAACTCCAAGAGGGATAATAGCGAGTTTTGACAAACACCAGGTACAGTATTAGTACTTGCTCAACAGCTGATACCACACCGTGAATTCACAAACCGTTAGTTGGCAGTAGTGTTCTTAGACAAACATGGATGTCTCCGGTAAAGCACATTCAAATGAAAATGACTCTTAATTAAAAACACTTATTTATTGAGCAGTGTGTAATAATAATAATAGAGCTTGGACTGAATGCTGTTTATTCAGTCTGTACAGAAAACAGAGACTCAACTATCATTAGACTTTCTAAAGTTAGCTGCTAAGAAATGACTCTAAAGACAGAATGGTAAGGTAGATTTTGGCACCTGAATCCCACTGTACTTTGGCAGGTATTTCTGCAAAGCTTTGCAAGATTCTTTTAAAGGAAAGGGCAAAATATGTCTCATGTCGGCGGACCTCTTATTTATCTGTACAGGAGTTTTCGATTTTCAGGAGAAACCCCAGAAATGTGAAGCCTCTGAAGCAGGTTGTTCTCCTGGTTTAAAATATCTCTTCCATATATCAATGCTTATTGCTTCTCAAACAGAAACACTTTACAGAGCTTTATATCCCTTCGATTGAGACAACCTGGAAATGATTGCTATTATCTCTATAATTAGAAGAACACTAAAATGCACTTTGCAGAATTGCACCAAACCAAAGAGCTATGTCTTTTTGCAAGGTAAAACTTAAGTATAGTGAGCACCGATGCTTGGTTTCACATTTATCATCAGATTTTAATCTGGTTTAAGTGAGAGAGAGGTTAATGCCACTCATGTTCATTTTATGCTTAAGGGTGTTGGCAGGGAATCCCATGCACCATAAATATTACAGATCCTCATAAATATAGCAATACAACACTGTGAGCAGCCAGCCGCCTCCTGTAAGGCTAAGTCTGACATTAAAAGGCTCTTTATGAACTCAGTGGAAATGTTAAAAGAGAATTAAGAAGTCCTGCTTTTAGGTTGGGGGGAGTGTAAAAATGTTCTCTTAACTAATATAATCTCAATTGCAATGTTAGCTTGAATCTAGTTCTAATCTAATTTGCGTTAAGTAAATCATTTTAGCTTTAATTTTAGTCCATAAAGTTGTAATAAAATGATTTTCAGACACATCTCAGTAAAAATTAAACAATGAAAAGAGAAATATGTTTTAATTATCTACTATTTTATTATCACCTACTTTAAATCATTATATTTATTTGGGATTTGTCTTTTTTTACATTCCCTTTTTATCATTTTTAATATACAAATACCCCAAATCCATTAGTTTATTTGCCACTTTAACAGAAAATGTATAATGTTACACCATATTATTGTGTAAAATCAATATATGACATAATTTTAAAATTAGTATTTTATTGATAACTCTTGCCACACTTCAAGAATTTGTTGGACATTGACAACTGAACTGGATAAGTAGTGCAAATAATGATAATTAATTTAACCTGTTTAATAACCTTTTCGATTGGGTTGGGCTCTCAGAAACAACATTTAGTTTGTTAATCCTCTTATTTTAATGTGTTTGTTTGTTAGAATGTTTTGGTTTTTAGAATTATTTTTTAAACAAAAAATTCAAAATCAATAATTTATTTAATAGATTAACACTTAGTACATTTTTATTCATTACAACTTTTTAAGTTTATTCTTATTTGAATTACTAGCGTGAATATGTAATTTCATTTAATGGATGGTCTTGTAGACCTTCAAGCACAGCTGTATGAATGTGTGTTTATATATATTATATTAGTGATGGGCCGTTAACGGTGTTAACTTGCTGCGTTAACGCCAGACTCGTATCGTTGATAAACAAAATATCTGTTAATCTATTTTCAAAGTTGAGTTGCAAGCTGGGTCCATTCTAATGATGCCTTCAGCCTTCATATTATAGCGTGTTTGCCAGCATATAAGAAACTCATGCTGAAACTAAGGTCCAGTGTGAAGCTCTTTATTTATGCAATACAAAAAAATCAGGAAATGCTTTTTTGCTTATATGAAACTGGTGAAACTGGCCAATGTTAACACAACTGCAACCTCCAGAATATAATTTTAGCTTAACAATAACGGACAACTTTAATACAACACTAGGGTAAAATAGTAATGTTTTCCCCATCTTGACATAACCCAGCAGCCCTTTTGGCTACTCCAGCCTCACAGGACATTAAAATGACTGCCTGAGTGACTGGTGGAAAAATAATAGAGCTTGGACTGACTGACACAAAGCTACTGACTGTAAACGGTTCATCATGTGGGCCTACAGTTCAGAATCCATGTTTATCTCAATAAACACTTATTAAACATAACACATCTTATTTAACATTATTTATTTTCCTCACCAGTTATCATTGTAGAAAAGCTTTTTCAAGCAGTTTGTGATGCATTTTGGAAACAGGAGATAGGCCCCTAGTCTAATGAACCACCTGGTTTTAGAAACCGGTTCAAAGACTTACTTTAATTTATTATTTAGGTACCACACACATATTATCCATATCTTTCTTTATTGTTATCCTGATCTTATTTTATTCCCACTCTTATCTTATTTTATTGTTAAATCTTATTTGTATTTGCAATCCTATGTTTCTCTCTTCTGTAAACGGTTGCACTGCAAGAAAAAAAATTCAAATTAACCTTTTTAATCTAGATGAGTCTAATTATTATTATTAATTCTAAAATTACAGTGAGATTAATATAGATTTAAAAAAGCAAATCCCACAACTATATATATATATATATATATATATATATATATATATATATATATATATATATATATAGTATCGACTGATACTACACCGATACCATCTGTTTTAAATTGATGTATGTGTGTGTATATATATGAAGAACTGCATACTACTTGGATGTGAAATAATTGCCATCATGGGTTTGTCAAGCTGCTGCTTACCTTTTTGAAACAGGAAAAAGACTGATACAAAGTGAATCCAGTAGATCTTTTTATTGCCTACCTGGAATGGGTGACAATAGTTGAATCAACTTTTGTCTCTCAAAATGGTATCGGTGACCCAGTTGTCGTTACTCCCCGATACCACCATTTTAGTGCAGTATCTGGGCCCTGTCCCATACTGGTATCAATATCGGTGCAACGCTAATATGTCCATATGTATGTGTATACATACGTATGTATATGTACATATGTATGTGTATGTATATATGTATGTGTGTATGTATATATATATATATATATATATATATATATATATATATGTTTGTTTTTGTATTAATTTATTTTCCTTTAGCTACATGTTTAACAATAGTCTTGCTATATAACACTGAGGCCAACCTTGCACAGTGGACAATCAAGGTCAAATGTGTTTTTTTTTTTATTGCTGGCTGTACTACAGACCTGAGGAAGTGAAGCTTTGCAATCAGTTTCAGAAGCACCTTATCTAATTCTCTCCCAATGTGTTTTGGCTGAATTAAATACCAGAAGACAGTCAAATTACCCCCTTTGCTCCTCTGTGTTTCTCATTGCTCCTCTTACCTGCCCTCTCTCTGTCCCTCTATCCTGAGGCACACTTGAATATCCAGGCCAGCTTTGTTAGACACCTATAAAGCATAGATGGTCCAGTAACTTACTCTGGGCTGTTGTGGTCTAACTCGTTCTTCCCCTGGAGCCTTGAATCCTCTTGCCATTAGAGAAAGAACTGACAGAATAAAACAAAAAGTGAAAAAGTATTTGAAGGGCTGTGTGACTAGTCTCTCCTCCTGTGTGCTAAGAGCAGAGAGAACCGATGATAACATCGGCTTCAGGTTGAATTTTACATTTCAAACCAGCCATAAAAAATTACAATAGTCATGAAGGAACCTTAATTTCCATAAGTTAAAAAGAAAAACAATAAACAAATTTCTTGCGTTCTCTGCTGCATGATGCCTCTGACCCTCCGTTTTACTTTCCTCATCCACAGAATATCTCTATCCTGAAAACAGAGCTGCAGCTCTTATCCCCCCTTAAAAACCAAAACACAGAGAATATGTCAGTTACCTGCAGGGGGGCTGCACTTTATCCACTGACCTCTCTTTGTGTGCGGATCTCTCTTTTTTTTTTTTTTCCTGCGCTAAATTTGTTCTCACTAAAAGCAGAAAAAATAGGACAGAATGTACTAAAATGTTTGATGCAGTGCTCTTTCCATTTCGACCGTTAGTTTAACATTTGATTTTTAGCATGCTGCCACATTACTAGTTCGTAGGAAGCACATTACGTTTATCACATTTTGCTGTTATAACCACAGATTTCAGAGTTCTGTATGTGTCAGACTAGCACAAAGCAGTGCATTTTTATGAAGTGAAAAGAAAAAAAACTTCATGTTGTCCTTTTTCAGTAAAAATCGGAAATATATAGCATGCATCAATATTTATCCTTACAGAACCAGTACATTGTAGTACCAGCTCTCAATTTAAAAAAAAACAACATTGAAATCTTTTGGTATGCATCTTCCTGTTTTACACATCTGGAGTCTCTACCTATCCTTAACAAAGCAGTTAAAGCCTGATTAAACTGGGTGAATAGTGTTCCTTAGTTTTAATCTCTGCCTAGGAGAATCCTCTCTAAAGCATGATGCCTTCATCTCCATGTTTCATAGTAGGGATTAGAGGTCCACAGTGCATGGGTTGTGGTGACTGGCAAAGGGCACTTCTATGTCTCTCTGTCAACAACTGCTTTTCACTTTTCTGTAAAGACCTGATTATTTTTGGATTGCACAGCAAACAATTTCTTTTTTGTTAAATTCCTTCCAATTTAGCTGTGAATGTTTTGAAGGTCTTCTACAGTTATCTCTTAGGCTGGGCAGATGCATGTTCTTACACTGGCCGGCCCGATGCTCTGATGCGATCTACATGGGCAGTGGGTGAGGTTCTGGTAAATCGGCGGGTTTGACTATGATTTTACAATACGTTTGATTTTCTCCTGACCTTACGATTCCTGATCGGGAGATGTACGCAAGAGGCTGATTGCCCCTCATCAGCCCCTGTATACTACACAACGCAGGACGCACGGCTCGCTCCAAAGAATTCTCGCACGACTGGAGAATCGTCCCGAAAAGGGCAAAAACTTGAGCAGTGGCCCGCCTTTAGTCTTCTTCTTGCCCTGCCTGTGAATTTAGGCAGATAACCATATCTCCACGTCTGTAGGTGCACCATTTTGTTTCTTGCCATTTTAAAATAAGGTATAAAACTCTGAGCTGGGATGTTTAAGGCTTGTAAAAGTCTTGGAGTATTATTATTAATATGCTTTATCCTTTCAACCACGCCTATCTAGAGTTTTATCTAACCATTCTGCTGTTTGTAAACTGTTGTTCTCTATCAAACATCTGTTGTACTTACAGAATAATTTTATTACTATATAATATCACCTTCATTTTCCTTCATTTTAAAAAAGAAAAAACTAAATTAAAACCACATTTTACAAGCCGTTATCCAACAGTAAGCGAAAAAGGAAAATGCTGAAGCCCCATGGCTTATTTTTGCCCATCCTATATGTAAATAGGAATAATTGACAAAAAACCCCATCAGTACCAGCATATTTTATTAAGATTAAATTACACACCCTCCATTAGCTTTCTAAATTTCATTTAGAAATGACAAAGTAAATGGGGCTGAATACAAATGCACAGTCTTTCATCTCTTAATTCATATAACACTTAGAAAAGAGATCATGTATTGTCCTTATGCACATCTTTGTGTTCATTTGTCACATATAGTGGGTACAGAAAGTATTTAGACCCTTTGCTCATTATTGAGTAGAAACACCCTTTTGAGCTAGTACAGCCACGAGTCTTCTTGGGACTGAGGCAAAAAGTTTTCCACACATAGATTTGGGGATCCTCTGCAATTCTGATTTGCAGATCCTCTCCAGTTCTGTCAGATTGGATGGTGAGCACTGGTGAATAGCCATTTCCAGGTCTCTCCAGACATGGTCATTTGGGTTAAGCTGAGGGCTCTGGCTGGGCCAGTGAAGGATAGTCACAGAGTTGTTCCCAAGCCACTCCTTTGTTATTTTAGCTGTGTGCTTTGGGTCATTGTCTTTTTGAAGGTGAACCTTCAGTCCAGTCTGAGGTCCTGAGCACTCTGGATGAGGTTTTCTCCCAGGATATCTGTGTACTTCGCTGCATTGATCTTTCCTTCCATTGCAACCAGTCGCCCTGTCCCTGCAGCTGAAAAACAACCCCATAGCATGATGCTGCTGCCACCATGTTTCACTGTTGGGATTGTTTGGGCAGGTGGTGAGCCATGCCTGCTTTTCTCCACACATACTGCTTAGAATTAATGCCAAAAAGTTCAATCTCGGTCTCATCAGACCAGAGAATATTGTTTATTGTAGTCTGGGAGTCTTTCATGTGTTTTTTTGGCAAACTCTATGCAGGCTTTCATATGTCTTGCACTGAGGAGAGGCTCCGTTAGGCCCCTCTGCCACAATGTCCCGACCTGTGAGGGGCTGCAGTGATAGTTGACTTTGTGGAACTTTCTCCCATCTCTGGAGCTCAGTCACACTGATATTTGGGTTCTCCCAGGCTGTTCTCCCATGATTGCTCTGTCTGGCTGCACGGCCAGGCCTAGGAAGAGTTGGTCATCCAAAACCTCTTCCATTTAAGGATTATGGAGGCTACTGTGCTCTTAGGAACCTTGAGTGCTGCAGAAATTGTCACAATTGCCACAGCACAATTCTGTCTCTAAGCTCCTTAGGCAGTGCCATCGCCCCATGATTCTTGTTTGCCTTGACACGCACTGTGAGCTGTAAGGTCTTATATAGACAGGTGTGTGCGTTTCCTAATCAAGTCCAATCAATTTAATTAAATACAGCTGGACTCCAATGAAGGAGCAGAACCATCTCAAGGAGGATTAAAAGAAATTGACAGTATGTGAGTTAAATATGGGTGTCACAGCAAAGGCTCTGAATACTTGTTAAAATGTGATATTTCAGTTTTTCTTTTCTAATACATTTGCAAAAAATGTCTACATTTTTGTTTGTTTTCTGTCAAGATGGGGTTTTGAGTGTGCATTAATGAGAAAAAGAACCATTTTGATTTTAGCTAATGGCTGCATTGAAACAGAGTGAAAAATTTAAAGGGTTCTGAATACTTTCCGTACCCACTTTATATTTCTTATTAAATACATTGGAGTTGTGGCACAGCAGTTAAAACGAGTGCTCCATATAGACTACACTATTTTTCCTAAACCTAGCTGTGTGATTTTATTTCCCCTGAGCTCAAGACCTTTGCTGCGATTAATGAAATCTTTTGGTAACACAATATCCTTATTAATTAGACAAAATAAGTTTGTGGTTATGATGTTTGGTTATATTTGGCTTTATTATGAAGAGCCTTAATGTTTTCTCTGAGTAAAAGTCTCCTCCACGTTCAGGATCAAAATGTGAATCACTTTAATAAGTATGATCAATGACAACAGAGGGCACCAGGGAACCACCCCAAACACCCAATGACCCTGATTAAGACATAAAAAAATATATATATATATATATAGGTCTATATATAATATAAAATATTTTTTTTATAATTTAATTTTAAATAAAAATTTTAAATATATATTTTTTAGATATGCAAGATAAATGTTTAATCTTTAACGACTAATAAAGTGACATAGTTTTTTAGCCGGATTGGTGACGTTTTTCCACCCTAGGGCACAAAAATCTTTGCCCATAGGCTCTCTTTAAAATTTGTAGATGCCCAGTACCTCCTCTGCAATACAAAGGTATAGGAGAGCTGTGCCCCGAGGTGACAGGAAGTTTATTTACTCACCACCTCCCGCCACAGCGCAGACTTTTTGCAGGGGATTGACAGGTCGAGTCGCGGGAGTTGGAGATGCATTTAGGAGAGAGAGAGAGAAATGGCGCAAGTGAGGTCCGTTTCAAGGACCTGGTTTAGCAAGAAAGCTTGGCTAACTGCATGTAGCGAGGCTAACACTTTATCCTGCTTTCCCTGCCTCCTTTTTCAAACATCAGGATCTGACCCACCATGGATAAAGACAGGTAGGACTGATTTAAAGCACTTTTTATAAAAGGCAAAGAAGCATGAACAATTTGGATCCACATGATAAATTATACAATATTGTGTACTTCTTCTAGGTGTTTGTTAATTTGCATAGTTTCTTTTAAATAAACACATTTTCAGAAAAGAAATAGCTTATATACATATATATAAGATTATAAAGCTGACTAATAGCCTCACCATTATTAAACTGGCACATTATTTTTTTAGGTTCTTGAAACAATATTGGACCATGCAAAACAAAGATTTGCCTTCACAGAGCCTCAGAAGGGCAAGATATATGTACAAAAATAAACCTGTACATGAAATTATGTTTTGTTTTTATAAAGTTTGGCATTTTTAATGAATAAATAATATATTTTTTTTATTAAGATGACAAAACAGTCTAGTTAAAATTTTTAATCATTTGAATAACACAGATTATCTAATCTACTTGGATCACAATAGTAAAGACATAGAATCACTTTTCTTTACTTTAGTTTGTTTCTCCTTTTTGGCTAGGCGCAGATTTCCCTATAAAACAAGCAAAAATAATAAATCTGTCCTATAAGGTTCAGTCAGTGCTGTGTCTGCATTCCCAACCTGCCTTTTTGAAATGCAAAGGCAACAAGACAATTAAAATGCCACTGCAGCAATACTAAGACAGACAAATGTGCAATCTGCCAGGCGGGCCAGCTGTTCCCACACCACCAACACCACCCACTGCCAACCCTCCAGGGATGCCTACAGAAACTTCCTTGCCTGTAACCAAGGACAGAGGTCTCTGAGGGAGCTAGTTTTTAATTATCACGCCTTGTCCTCTGAATATCACACCATTACATTACCTCACTGCAACCCAGAGAAATGAAAAGCAACGAGGAGGCTTTATTGGAGCCACGTTTGTCTGCAAAGAGCTGGTGTCATTATAACATAGCTGTTGTTGAGTATGCTCGGTCTTGGAGCTGGCTGTGAGTGTTATATCATTTTAATTTCAAATACTTTCAATATGCATTTCAAAATGTCCTGAAATTTTAAACATTTCTTTAGACTTTGTATTTTGTCATTTCTAAAATTAACATGATCAGACATGAGGTTAAAGCAATGCCCGGCTGGTGGAGTTTTCTCCAGGGGTGGCTATAAATTCAAAATAGACATATATCAAAAAGTAAAAGTTATCACAACATTATATTTATATGAATGCCAACAACAAAAAACTCTATGAAAACAAAACATAATTTCATGTACAGGTTTATTTTTGTACATACATCTTGCCCTTCTGAGGCTTTGTGAAGGCAAATCTGTGTTTTGCATGGTCCAATATTGTTTCACAAACCTAAAAAACTTATGTGCCAGTTTAATAATGGAGAAGCTATTACTCAGCTTTTTTTTATTTATTTTTTAACATAATTAAAATTTTTATTTTCTGAGAATGTGCTTATTTAAGAGCAGCTATGCAGATTAACAAACATCTGGAAAAAGTGCACTATATTATTTTCCATGTGAATTTCAGATTGTTCATTCTTCTTTGCCTTTTCTAAAAAGTGCTTTAAATCAATCATACCTGTCTTTATCCATGCTGGGTCAGATCCTGACGTTTGAAAAAGGAAACAGGCAAAGCAGAAAAGTGTTAGCCTCGCTACATGCAGTTAGCCAAGCCTTCTTGCTAAACCAGGTCCTGGAAAAACTGAATGCACCATCTCCATCTATCTTTGGACTGTTGATCAATTTTGATGTTCGGCTGATCAGGTCCAAAGGATTTCACCTCCAGCTTCTCTTGGTAAGTCTGCTTCCCTCCCACAACTCGGCCTGTCAATCAACCGCACAACAACTGTGACAACAGTTCCTGTCACCTCACGGCGTAGCTTTGGTGCGCCCTGAGCTCTCCTATATTGCAGAGGAGCTACTGCCCATGTACAACTTTTTAACAAGAGTCACTGGGCAAACATTTTTACACCCTAGGTTGGAAATACATCACCAGTCTGACAAAAAATGAAATGGCACTTTACTCCTCATTAAAGACTAAATATTTATTTTGCGCATCTTAAAAATATATATCAATACATTTTGAAATATTTTTTTTATAAATATAAATTATAGAATATAAATTTTATAATTTAATTTTAATTTGGTTTTTTATATCTTAATCAAAGTAATGGCCAGCCGCCACTGGGTTAAAGCTCTCATATGTAAGGCAATGTTATAACTCATGCAGTCACATAAACCTTAATTTAAACCTTAAATAGGTCAAAATATGCCGAACCAAATGTCCTACCTTTGATAAAGAGACACTGATTTTCTGAGCTAGTTAACTGCATCATTCCACTACGATGCAGATCTACAAATTAATCTAAGAAGTTTTGATAGGATGTGGCGAGCAGCACATAAGTAGGGTTTGTAATAAGATGTATTGGATGTTAATCTGATAACTGGTGCTTTTCATCATGGTTTAATGAAGGACTGTTTCTGACAGCACCATACTAAGCAGCATGGTGGCTGCTTAGTCAGTTGACCTTGCTATCTGCTAATTATGACCAGGATATTCTTTTAACAAAAACAACAATTGGCGTTTTGACTGTTCCTTAAAACACACCCGAAATCCGAATCTGAACCTTTGGGACTGATGACAGCAACAGTTTACATTATCTTCTGACTACGGGAGGCAGAATTATCATTGACGACCCTCACCCTCTCCAGCATGTCCGTCCGTTGCTGCCCTGGGGAAGGTGTCTGATGTACCACAGTTCTACAGAAAGTTTTTGCCTCTCAGCTGTATAACTGGCTCCTCGTTTAAACCAGTTTTTTTTGCGTTTGGAGCCACTTTTATGTGTTTAAGCTACTTAGTTATAGTTTATAAGTTTTCACAGTACTTTACAAATGCTTAAATCATGTAGATTTGTGAGGAAATGTTTCAGGAAGTGTAATAGCTTCTCCGTTATTAAACTGGCACATTATTTTTTTAGGTTCTTGAAACAATATTGGACCATGCAAAACAAAGATTTGCCTTCGCAAAGCTTCAGAAGGGCAAGATATATGTACAAAAATAAACCTGTACATGAAATTATGTTTTGTTGTTATAAAGTGTGGCATTTTTAATGAATAAGTAATGAATTTGTTTTTTTTTTATTAAGATGACCAAACAGGAGAGAAGTGTCAAGTTTTGTTCTAATGTTTCCAATAGTGTAGCAGTAAAGACGATCATTCATTTATGTTAGGCCCCGTCCACACGAAGTCAAAACGAACACGAAACGCTAATATTTTCCAGAACGTTTGTCGTAAAGACGGAGACGTAAAATAAATGTGATCGTCCACACGAATGCATGAAAACGCTGCAAAATGTATGCCAGGCCTGTAAGTGGCGCTGTGGTGCCAAAGCAAAAATAGGTGACGAAATGTTGGGCATGCGCACTAATATTTATACATGGTTGCCCTGCGGGTCCATTTTCGTGGTTCAGTCAAATTCAGGTGCTGAACTATGTCGTCGATATTGCTCTGTTTTTCCTGGAGATATTCCAGAAGAGGAAGATTCTGTTGTAAGCACGACAGCAGGGTGAGTAGCATTAGCAGCAACCATTCAACACAGTACGGCGCCATTGTTGTTGTGATACTGTGTCGCGCATGCGTGTTTAGAGGCGACGCTATGACGCATGCGTGTAAAAAAAAAAAATGCGGTTAGAGCTTAAAGATGGAAACGCGAAAACGGCGTTTCGAAATCTTCCCACTCTGAAGGCTGAATAAAAAAAAGATCGTTTACAGACCCCCGAAACGCCGGCTTCGTGTGGATGAGAGGCTGGTTTGGTGAAAAATTTGTGCGTTTAGGCCAGGGTTCGGCTTCGTGTGGACGGGGCCTTAGTTAAGTAAAATTAATAATTTTTATGGATTTAAATCAGGCAGGATATGAAAGTGTGAACAACTTTGTTGGTAGGGCTCTAAAATGACTACACTTGGAGAAAAACACTTTTTATGTACCTCTATGATTGTTAAGGGTCCTTAACGACCGACCCTTAACAATCATAGACAGGTTTCAGGTATTACAGGAGACAATCCCCCCCTTAATGGCAATCCCCCCTTTGACGACCGACCCCTAGAGTCATAGACAGGTTCAGATATTACAGGCTAACGATGGAACTAAACGACCCATTCATCTGTTACCATTTGCATGTTTCCAAGCAATACAAGGCCTTGTCCATATAAGACTCAAACTCACTGCGGATCCAGACATTTGAATTGAGAAAGCTTCCTGGAGAGGTGGCGAAACGTCTTCAAATCTTGAAAAGCAAGTCCAGTGGATATTTTTTGAATTTTTACGGAATTGACTTGTTAGATCTCGAGAAAAAACTTCTTGAATGAAATGATGTCAGAGGTGGAGTTTGCAGCTTTGAACACATCAGCTGTTTTATTTTTAAACACGTGTGTTAAGGCGAGATCTGAGTAATGGATTGTCTGCCCAACAAGCCCCCGGGCTACAATTAGAGGAAACCTCTTGTTCCCCTCTGTGTACATATCTCACTGTCCTCTTTTATCTTTGCCTTTCAGCTTCTCTTTCTGTCAGTCTCTATCTTAGTTTATCTGCCTTCATTTGTCTCTCTTCATTCTTGGCTTTTACTTTCAATCAGTCACTTTAAAAGCCATCAAGGGATAAATCTGGCAGGTACACACATTGTTTTAGAGTGCAGACTCACAAATTGATAGTGTGTTTTATTCAGCCTGGTGGTACAGTGTTGATGTGAGCCTCCCTCCCTGATTTTGCTTGTTTTCTTTGCTTCATGTGACTCTTTCATCATCTAAATGCCAGGATACGTTTCATTGATGTGAAAAATGTCTACTTATTTGAAGTTTTTTTTTTTTTGTGGTTGACTTCTTAATGCTTATATACATGTCAGCAACAGGTTAGTTGTTTACAGCATCCCAGGGCTTATTTTTTCACTCAGGTACACCACCTTAAAATAGAATTAATAATTTTTCCAACAATTTTCTTTCAGTTATGTTCAAATTCTCATCTCTGTGTTCATTTCCAAGCATAAAATCAAGAAATGTGTAAAAGGAAAGAAATCAAACAATCGAGTGCAGTGGAAAATACAGCTTAAAAGTATAGTTGAGAATTTTCGCAAAATTTTAAGAAGATCCGCCCTCTCCACTTAAAAAAAGGGAACATGCACAACCCTGTGTCCACTACAGAGAGGGGATGCCTATTAAATGCATGCAAGAGCCCATTTTTTCTCGTGCACATTCTTTTTACAAGTTAGTGTTTGCATCACTCATACGAGCTTACTTTCTAATAGAAGACTTGCAATTTTTCCACTGTCAGACTCACCACCGGTAAGTGAAAATGGGGACGAGCACGTAGGATGGCCTTACGTAAACATATCACCTGAATGATTGACAATTAAGAGGACCACTTATTTTGATAATCACTCGGAAAAAAGAACATCCTCCACTATGCCTTTTAAGCTCAAAAATAGTAATTTTATGTTAAACGCTTAAGTCAGTTCATAACACATGGGCCACCCAATAGGAGACTGCTGATAGTTAATTTTTCAACTCAACCGTAAGTTTATAATTCAAGCTTTTGAGTGTAAGGGCAAAAGAGTTTGGAGAAATGGTATCTGAGGCAGCAACTTGGTGACTTACCTAAATGGTAGCCTGCTCAGTCATTTAAAGGGCTTTGATGGGAGGCCAGTCTGTCTCTAATTGGCCACAGTTCTGAATGGCAACTCAGAATTATAACTTGCAATTTAAAATTTGGCATAAAAGTATTTTCTACTCCAATTATAAACATGATTGTTACCAGGATGCACAAAGGTATCAGAACTCATATTTCTCAAAAGCAATCTGTCCCTATAATACTTAATATCGTCAAACCATGCAGTGTCTCAGTAAACTTCTGCACCAACTAAGGTGCATTCAAATAATATGAATATTAGTTTTGGTATTTACTTTGATAATGATAAAGCTATGCTTAAAAATACCATTCTTCTGTCTTTCTGGTATAGCATTATAGCATGACTTACTGCAGCTAAAATGCAAATCATTTAGGTTTAATGACACTTTATGATTTAAACAGCAAGGGTACAGTCAGCCACTATTACCAGGGCTTGACATAAGCTTTTTTGCTCACCAGCTATTTTGGTTAGTCATTTTACTAAGTTACTAGCCACTCAACATTTTCATTAGCCCCAATTTTGTTATTAAAGAAATATGTTTTTTTATCATTAAAGCTGACTAAGGCATGCTGAAGTTTAATTGAAGATTTGCAGCTTTCTTTAAGTGTTAATAACTCCATGTTCACATTAATGTATTATCTAGTATTTAGAATATTTTTAAGACTGCTGGTCATGATGAAGTATTCGGCTCCGATACAGATGTTTGTAAACCTCTTTTTTTTTTTATATGCAGAGTACAAAGTAAGAAAAAGTGTGTTTTTATTGTTTGTTAAAGTGGTGCAAAGAAGTAGAAAACATTTTTAAAAGATGAAAACTAAACTGGAAAAGACTGATAAACAACACGAATTTAAATATTTATTGACCACAGCAGTTAGCAACATAGAGCAGAAAACATTATATCTGCATGAGAAGAAGAATTCAGAAATACAGTACAGTGCAGTTTATAACATTCTCCCATGGGTCATATATAGACCATTCTTTACCTGCTGTCTTCCACTTTTCTTTAAGGCCCCGTCCACACGAAGCCAAACCCTGGCCTAAACGCACAAATTTTTCACCAAACCAGCCTCTCATCCACACGAAGCCGGCGTTTCGGGGGTCTGTAAACAATCTTTTTTTTATTCAGCCTTCAGAGTGGCAAGATTTTGAAACGCCGTTTTCGCGTTTCCATCTTTAAGCTCAAACTGCATTTTTTTTTTACACGCATGCGTCATAGTGTCGCCTCTAAACACGCATGCGCGACACAGTATCACAACAATAATGGCGCCGTACTGTGTTGAATGGTTGCTGCTAATGCTACTCACCCTGCTGTTGGGCTTACAACAGAATCTTCCTCTTCTGGAATATCTCCAGGAAGAACAGAGCAATATCGACGACATAGTTCAGCACCTGAATTTGACTGAACCACGAAAATGGACCCGCAGGGCAACCATGTATAAATATTAGTGCGTATGCCCAACATTTCGTCGCCTATTTTTGCTTTGGCACCACAGCGCCACTTACAGGCCTGGCATACATTTTGCAGCGTTTTCATGCATTCGTGTGGACGATCACATTTATTTTACGTCTCCGTCTTTACGACAAACGTTCTGGAAAATATTAGCGTTTCGTGTTCATTTTGACTTCGTGTGGACGGGGCCTAAATCTCCTTTTTTTCTTTGACTCCTCTTAGTGATATTCGCTCTAATGACTTTTTAGAAAAGCAGGTTTGTTTTAAAATACTCACCTGCCTTGAAAATGGAAACGAGAGTTAAGATTAGGATTTCAGTTTTAGAATCTAAAATTTACCATTTTCAAAATGTTTTTTTTTTTTTTTACTAGCTCTTCCTAGCAAAATCGATCCAACTATGTGTTTAGGGTAGGTGTTGTGTAAATTAGATGCTCACAGTATTGTCCACACTTTTAGGGTTTAGGAGGACCACTTGCAGCTAAGAATAGCCTTGTCTTTTGTTCCGCTGTGGGGCTTCCTCTCCTCTCCTACAGTATCAGATCCACAGATCAGCCGTCCTTCTGTTACTCCTGTCTAGAAGCAAACAATTGTCAACTGCCTCCCGGATCACTCTTTCAGTCTTTAGTTTAATTTAGTTGTGTCAGATGGAGTTAGATATTAAAGTGAAAGCGCCTCTGGTTGCTGCAGACACTAATGGGGTTTTGCTGAGTATTTTTCTAAGCCATACTTTGATTCACATCTATATCTCTGCCTGTTTCTACCAGCTGCATTGAATCTGTAAGTTTTGTAATCTATGCATTTGTCTTCTACAGCTTCTCCAAGGCTCTGGTTACTCTGAATAATATTAAATATGAATATTTTTCCATCAACTCTGGGATGAGCACATTGAGCACTACCAAGCTAAAGATTCTCCCGAAACCAATTGTAGCTCCGTTTTTTTTTTTTTAAATCATTTGACCTTTTCTACTTTCATTAATTTTGTGTAGCTGTTTTTTAATGTTTTATAGACACAAAGTCAGAGCAGACTATAAATCACATAGATGGTTTCTAGAGGAGAAAGCAATATTGGACATATAGAGACATCAACTGGGTATTGTCAAGAGAAAGATGAGAGGTTATCCATGCATCCATCTGATCACTGCTGCACCTTAAGAAATGGAAATGTAATGAGAGCTGTGTATACACCATGTATACAAAATGACAATAAAGGTTTTATATGTCTAAGTCCTATCAGTCTTTTTTTTAGACTGTGGGAAAAAGCCAGAGTACCTGCAGAGAACCCCTCCATACACAGGGAGAACATGCAAACTCCGTGCAAAAAGATCCCAGGCTGGGATTCGAACCTGGAAACTTGCTGCAAGGCAACAGTGGCAAAAAACTGCTCTATTGTGCAGCCCAGGTTCCAGATCCAACAATGTAAAAGAGCTGACAGCCACTATTAAGGGAAACTGGGCTTCATTTGCTGCTCAACAAAACCACAGGCTCCACTCCATACTGCATATATCAATACACCAATTAATTGAATAAGGTTTTAACCAACAGTACAGTACAATATTTCAAATAGCTGGTTAAGATTTTCAGTCATCCAGGTCATAATTATTCAAAAAAAAGAAAATTAAAAACAATCCACTAGACTGTTTGCAAGTTTGAAGACTTTTCACTTCCCATCCAGGAAGCTTTTTTCAATTAAAAATGTCAGGAATAGCGTTGAGTTCGAGGTCTTAGACAGTAGCTCATCAAAATCTTTTTGTTTTTAAACATGCAAAATGAAGCGGACGAACGGTTCCACCCCTTTGGAGTGGGGGTCGTTTGGCTTCTTTTGTTAGCCTGCAATGCCTCACACCCTTCTAAGTGTCTGAGAGAGGGGTCGTTAAAGGGAATCGTTGGGCTAGTTAAATAGACAAGGTCCTCCACTCTCCTGAACAGAGGGTGAGGCTGCGATGATAGCAGGAAGGGATTACCTCAATTGCTGCATTGTAGGTTTTTGAATGCTGAAATCTGAGTCCTCTGTTTAAGGTTGGCACCTGATGTTTCTCTGTTAGAAAGTAATTGTATTTGTCCAATATGAATTTATTTTTCAGATAAACATGTTTTGTTTTAGCTGAATGATAAAATGAGCAACTGATGTAAAAAATCTCTTGTTTAGGAATCTGTTGGAATTTTTTATTTTTTTTTGTATTTTTTGAATAATTTTGATCATGTTAATTTTATTGATGGAGATCCACAGTTCCATTTATATGACATTTCTTATAGTTCTTTGATAATATATTTTATTGGCCCATTAAATCTATGGGCATGTTATTAAATTATATTGAATTATGCAGCCGCAGTGTTCCTCAGCCTGGTCACTTGGCTGCTTATTAGGTTTATTGGTATGGATGGATGGTTGGATTTGATGGCCATTATTGTAGCTCTGGGAAGAACAAGTAGCCCTGTCTTCATTAGTTGAACTAAAATATTCTACTTCTTAGTGCATAGAAAGTGCGAAAAAAACACGAACCCTATTTTAGGATAAGCTTATGCTGTTAGGTTATATGATGCAAGACTAGAATTGATTAATTCTGTTATTTACCTTGTTGAAGCTGAGCTGTAGCACTGTAATGAAGTGATGCAACTAATGAGGCAGCGGTTTCCTTAGGACACCTTGAGGCTGTAGTTCACCAGCTTCTCAGACGACATGTGTTGAAAGAGAGGCCTCATCTGGTGGCTGCTTGCTTGGTGCTGATGCACCGCAGCAGGACAGTGGGTTTCTACACTTACATTCGTCCTCTTTTTAAGAATCAGAACCACATTATATTATACAGATAGATTATATAATGATATGGCTGCAGCTCAGGTGGATCTATCACTTGACAGGACATCTATTAGCCATGACATTTACTGAGAAGTGGCTAGATAAAGGCCATTGTTCAAATGAAATGTAGTCTTATTTGCATTTTGCCATAATCCATATACAGAGGGCAACAATACAAACAGGGTGACCAGTGTGTACCCTGCCTTTAATCCATAGCCTGCTTGAGATACTATCCCTGATGGATAAGTGGGAGAAGATGGATGGAGGGATGGATGGTTTTTGTGAGATGAGACTACCTTTTGTTCTAGATCGTTTGGTGATTTTGGCACATCAACCTTAAACGCCCAACCCTAGAGGGAAACATCTTTTGGAGGCAGCATCATGCTATGGAGATGCTTCTCATCAACAGAGACAGAGAAGCTGTTTTAAGTGAACGGGGAGATTGGTGAATCTTAATTTTGCTCAATATTGTTTGTCAACAATCGACTGTATTGGACATATAATTGCGGGGAAAATGATATTAGATTAAGGCCATCTGAAATAACTTTAATTTGCTGTACCTGGCAAACTAATTATTAATGGAGCACAAGTAATTGTGCAAAGAAATGCAACATTCCCTAGTTAAGTTGGTCATAGCAGAGCTTGTGAAAAAAGCTCAGGGGATCATGGCATGCTGTCTGCCAGATCTGGTTTATGATACAGGGGTTTAGAAAAGGGCCAGATGCATTGCCACAGATCCCACCAACCCAGGCAATGAGCTGTTTGTACCAGTTCTATTGGGAAGGCAGATCGGCTGCGCTAAATCTGAAACAAGCATACGTGAAGCTGTGAAGGCAATCCCTCCCCTGTAGACACTCAGTAGTACTTTTAATGACCAATGTCTGTTCATAGGCTAATTACTGTAGTATGGGAGTGGCGGCCTAGTGGTTAGGGCATTGGGCTTTGAATCCTGAGGTTGTGAGTTCGATCCCCCACTCCCACAGACTGCCACTCTGGGTCCCTGAGCATGACCCTTAACCCCACACTGCTCCCTGGGCGCCTCACAATGGCAGCTCACTGCTCCCCAAGGGACTTCACCCTTTTCCCCATATATGGCCATATTCATGCTTCTCTTTAGGGATGATTTCAGCTGCCAAAAAAAGCCCCCCCCAAAAAAAAAATAAATAATAATAATAATTTTAATCCTCTCTCCTCTCCTGGTATTTTGATTTTAAAGTTGCTCTATAATTCTGATCTGATTGCTGCTACAAAAATGTCATTGTGATGCTATAAGGATGAGATTGGTCATTGATTAAAAAATATAAACCGTAACTATAAAAAAATATTGTTATAATGGAAATAAAAATCAAAAATAGGAAAAAAAAGGACCTGTTTCAGACAGCAGGTAAAAAGCTACAGTGTAGAGGTTTACCTTCCAGCAAGAGTCACCTAAAACATGCAGCCAAGAGCTACAATGGCATGATTTAGATCAAAGTCTAATCTGATTTTTACAGCTGAGCAATTTAGCAAAGAGGAAAGGACAAATATTGCAGTCTTTTATTTTGCATAGCTTGTATAGACTTGCACAAAAGGATCTGCAGGTATTATTGGAGCAAAATGTAGTTTACAAAAATATTGGCTTATTGGTTGGATTTTTAATGTATGTAACACTTTTCAGATTATTATCTGTTGATTATATTAAAAACCAGGTATCTTCCACAATCAGGCACTGCTTTGTGTTGGCCTAGAACATGACACTGATTAAATACCTTGAAGCTATTGCTGATAAGGTGACAAAATGGAAAAAAAATGTTATAGCACCCAGTTTGCATATATTATGTAATAGATATTTAACCAGAAAATAATAAAAGGGTAAAAATACTAAGAATCGCTTCAGTGTTAGCAGGGTTGTTATCTGAGATCATCTACTGTGGGCAATGTAAACAGAGAGACTGCATTTTAGTTTTATTTAACTCAGACTTATAGGTTATATTTCATATTCTGTAGTATTTTCATCTCATCAGGAGTTCATCTATCACTCTTTAGGAAGAGCTTTCTCTTGTTAGCCTGCAAAAAAAGGGAACTTGGATAGCATGGTTTACTTGCTGTCTGCATGACAAATAAGAGGCAATGCTGCAATCGTTTAGAACAAGAGGAGAGGAAGTATACGAGCTGAAAAGGAAATATATGAAGCGGCTGAAGCGAAGGGACTGTGGGGCATGAAGTAGAAAATAGAGAAGAGTGGAAGTGGAAAAAGCTGCCGATAAGCAAGAAAAAGAAACAAAAGACTGGGGACTGAATACTACAAAAGACCATGCTGACAGAAATTTCAGAGGGGAGGAGGAAGGGATGAAAGAGGAAAGGATGGGATTAGGTAGCGTAGAGGACGTCCTCTCCTTTTTTGTGTTTTTTGAGTAATGAGGCTGTTAATTAGCAGAGGCATGCATGGTTTATTAAATCAAAGTGTTTACAACTTTAACTGTCAAACACATTCTTGATGGTCTTTGCTGACGTTGCCATGGTAATACAGCTGGAATAAATGGGTATAAATTTGATGGTTCCTTTAATTAAATACAAGTTAGATTGAGCCATACTGTAGCTATTTGTCTGAGGCTCTAGGTTTGAAACAAGTATGATGTGCTCCGTTCTCCACTGAAGCATCCTCATTGTGGCATGTTGTAAAAAGCTGAAGAGAATTCCCTCTTTTACAGAAAATTAATAAATCTTCAGTAAATTGTTCTGAGGGGAGCACATCAAGCAAACCTTTGTAATTATTGCACTAAGCCGGAGAGCATTGTGATAAGAAAGCTGTGATATTCACCTGTATGTAGCTCTAATATTGTGACATTTAAAACTAAATCAAGTTTATAGCAGCAAGTTACTATCTCAACGAACTTAATATCTTAAAAAATCAACCCCAAATAGTTATTTTCTGTTTGTATATGAATAACATTTTTTTTAATAAAGCCATGTATATATTTTTCTAATTAATAAAATTTTTTCATGTCCTAAATTTTGCGAGAATATGAAATCAAAATAGAATAATAAAGTTATACTACATTGTGCAGAGGGTGGTATCATCGCTGTATGTAAGGAAATTAGTTTGACCTTCTTATTTGTTGTAACTGTAATGTCATAGTTGTACTTAATCTTTAAATCTTTACCAGTAATGCTTTTCTACCTCTTAACACTTAGTATACAGAAAAAAGCACCTCCTCAGTTCAGACACACAGCTGTGCCAGCAGCTCTAAACCCTTTACTGTGAAAAGGGAACATTATGCATAGAAAATAAACACATAGAAAAATAATATATAAGTCAATCAAAAAAGGATGGGATAGACGGCTCAGATCAATTCTTCAGCTGCATAAATTTGGCTTGGCCTAATATGTTGTTGTTATAATCAAATAAGCTGACATACAGCAGATTATCAAAACAGAAGTGAAAAGTACTTATTTTAGAATAAAAAGCTAAATTTTCTATATTGATGGTGAAGTGACATTGACATTGTTATATTGCTTAGCCCCCTCTCCTCTTCAGTTATAAGGTCATACAATTGTATGGCACAGAACTAGAAACTAAATTTTACCTTTTTTTTTAGCTCACCTTAGATTAAAAAAAAAAAAAACTTTTTCCTAAATGATAGTAAAACTACATGTGTCTTGGTTTAGAGACGTGGTTTTATACTTATCTTAAAAATGTTGGCAATATTTCCTTGCACTGTATTTGATAGAACCTGCTGTAAACTGTATGCCTTTAAAGCACATCCACAGATATTCTTATAATAAGATAGATCAGAGGCTTATGAACTCATTACATAAGCATGGGAACTCTTGCAAATTTCTAAAAGGTGTGGTACCAATAATTCTATTTGTGTATGTAAACTTCTTTTTTTGGATAAAAGTATAAAGAAATCTTCAAAAACTCTTAAAAGTACAGAAACATAAATTGAAATCTCTACAAATTAAATCAAGGCACAGTGTTGGTTTACCGGCTGCTTGACTGAGACTGGTGATTATTTCAAAGTGTGTAATAAAGCACGCATACATGTGCATGTGTACATTTGCATTGAATTTATTTTTATTTCCTTGCACATATTTATAGGGATGAAAAAGATGTGCTATAGTTTAGTCAAACAAATTCTGACCAAATCAAAGTTTATAAAGAGAAGACTAAGCTGTGTTTGTTTTTTCTAAGGAATATGAACCCTCTGTGTTGCAGGATTCTGCACAGGAAAGCGTCATCACCCGTGACATCCACCGTACTTTTCCAGCTCATGACTACTTTAAAGAATCTGATGGAGATGGGCAAGATTCATTGTATAAGATCTGCAAGGTAAGACCGATTTCCTCAGGTGATGCTATGAACTACATGCATTTATTTAGTGAGGTGCTAGTTATTTAAAAAATAACTAGTTACTGTATAGTTATAATTACCTCTTCAAAAATGTTAACGTACTCAGTTACTGCTCAGTGAAAGTAACTCATCAAATGTAACTATGCATTACATTTTATGAGTTAGTGTTTTATGTGGAATATTAGGTTTTTGCTATTATTTATTATATTGAATAATTCATTTAAACGTCTACACATGGTTTGACATGTGAGTTGCATATGATTATGTAGATGGGATCATGTTTCTTTCTTATAATAAAGGAAAAATACGATGTTTGGCAGTGCTGCTCTAAAATAGATTTCAAGCTGAAAATTATGCTTTTCAAGCCACTTAACAAAACTAAAATATATAATTTTCTATAGAATTAAACGAAAAAAAAAATATTATGATGCAATCTGGCCTAAATTACCCCCAGTAACCATCTTTGTTGCCAGTTTCCCCCGCTCTCCTAAAGTTGTGTATCCATATGCATGAGTTGGGGTGAGGACCGGCACATTTCCACTACCAAGTTTGTTTTTGTTAAAATCACAATCTTTGTGGAAAGTGACATACGCAGGTTTCACAAGGCCACACAATGCTCTGCTTTGTGCAGATGGATGTTTGATCAATGAGAGCCCAGGTCATTAAAGAGGTTCATTTTCATACTCTGTGTCTTCGATTGCATGTCAAACACAAACCAGTGAGAACTTTTATCATTATTCTCTTCCTCTGGTAGCTTATACAAAGACTAATAGACATTTTGGTCATTATATATTTTTTCTTCCTATTTGATTATTTCTTTAGTCGCTTCAAGTGAACTTTTATGCAAAAAATTTAGGATATCTGCCAAAAGTATTCTTATTTTTTATTTATGAATGGACATTATCATTTGGCCTGCGGCAGACTGGACACCTGTCCATCCATCCCTTTTCTCCCACTTAGTCCTGTAAGGGTCGATGGACAGACGGACGGCATTATCATTTGATTGAACAGATTTCTCGTACTAAAGATTCCTCCTACTAAAGCTCTTTAATTGGTTAATGCATCCTTAAATGAAATTATTTCATTGAGAGTTTGGTTTGGAACGAAGTTGCACTGAAGATCATATAGTTAAATAACTGGTTTTATTTGTTTATAATAAATACAGATGGCTTGGTGGGTTTAATTTAGCAGGTTGATTTATTTGAAATATCACCCATAAAGATGCTTGATCTTCCAACAGCTTTCCAACTCTCTCTGTAAAACCGGTACCCCATATTTTTCTCTAGCCATGACTACTTTTACATTCTCCTTTTCTTCAGATTAGTTTTGATATCTTTGCTGGATCGAGTGGCTGGCATACACTGCCACATGCTTATGTATTACACCATTTGCAGTAACCGATTTAGTAGTAAAGAGTGATGGCAGAATATGCATGCATCAAACCTAATGTCGTACATAAACAATTAAACCTAGAGTACATAGCCATAATGTGCAAGGAAATAGTTTATAGATTATTCAATCAGTGAGCATCTTTATATATTTTTCTTTGGAATTTTTAATTGTGGTGTGGGGTAAAATAAATATTTCCCTAATTGTTGTATTTTTTGGGGAATATACAACACTTTGAAAAAGGGTGCAGTGGTGAGATAAAATCTTTACATTTCCACTTTTTTTAATACACTGTATGTTATTGTGGCAAACTGTTAAATCTCAAAAAAGCCAATTTTCCAAATTAGGACATAATTTCTCTCAAACATTTTATTTTCATTATCATGACATGAAAAAGGGTTTTGTTTCTAGTTTCTTTGTTTTTAAACACAATCCTACTTTTCAAAAGACAGTTGTTGAAATTATTCTTGAAAATATGTCATAACATGATGTAAAATCTTTTGGCTAATGACTCAATAATAGACATTATTTACTGATCAGCCTTATGTTGCATTGCAGAAACCATGTAAAAGTTTTGCTTATCGTGATTCATAGACTTAAGTGATAAATGAAACATTTTTCTTTATACAGGAGGTTTTACAGTAGGCAAAAAGAATAATGCGCTGTATACAATTGTTGGCTTATGAATGTGCCACTTTTAAAGGCTGGATATATTTGAGGATCAGTCAATTAGATTATAGGAGTTAAAGTCTTTCCTTCCCTGCTCTCTCTTTCTAAAAACAATATTGTACTGTAGGCCTTTATATAGTGACCAGGTCTAACAAATTAAATACAGCCTTAAAATGGTTTGTAGAAATGTGCACAGGTCTGTTGTTCAACCCTTCACAGTGACATGTTGTAAAATTGCTTCCATTGTGATGCAATTTCATATAAAAACCTTTCTCTGCAAAACTAAACAAAGAAAGCACGCACAATAACTAGAAGATCCCCACCGTTCTCACATGCTGAGGCAATTTTCTATGAAGATGCACCTTTTTCCCAGACAGCACCAAGGTCAGCAGCATAGAAATGTGTCAAAGTGAGTTGTGCTATCTGCCTGTGTGCTTCTTTTAATCTCAGTGCTACTTTTATACACTGTTCTGCATTTCCTGGATATATTTCCAGCTGTTCTCTCGCAAACTTCATTATGTCCCTGCTGCTCCAGTCAGTCAAAGTTGCAGTAATAACGTTTGCATAGCTCGTTATTCTGAAATATGTATGATTTTTGTCACATTTAGAAATAAGGGCTCCAGGGCAGTTCATATTATGTGCTTATTTACGTTTATATAGACACCACATATCCAAGTCAGTCTGTTTAGTGTGACAGTTAGGTGTTAACAAACAAGTTAGTGGACACAAAACAAAATATGTTTAAAATCAGTTACTAAAAAACAAGACATGCACAATTTCTATCAAACAGCCATTCCTCTATAAGGTTGCATTGTTTAGTTGAATGAGTGACATTGTCTGCTAAATTTCTTGAGCCTGAGCTAAGATGATCTAAATCTGTAGCCCTGAAAGATTAAGCCCTCTTCAGCAAACATGCTTTTCATTGGTTTAACAGCTTCCACACAACTTTCTGAATCAGTAGATTTTTTTCTTAAGGCTGTCAGCAATCCAGTAGACTGAAAGCAAAACCAAATGTTTATCAGATTAGAAGATTTTCTTGAGCAAACATGTTGTGGTGTTCTATGTAAATGGTGACCCAAGAAAAATAGTTTCTAATCAAATTACACATACATAAAAAAAAAGTAATAAAATAGGAATATGAGAAAATATTTGAACCTTTTTTAAGTTTCTCGTATCATGCCATAAAAAGAAAAAAATAAAGAATAAGAAATAAGAACAACACATTTACCGTGAGGTGCTGGGTGGTTGCATCAAATGCATTGGCTAATTGTGTATCCCTATTGAAATAGGGAATAAAGTTACAGAGAGAACCTTAAAAATCTGAATATAATCTACGGAAAATCAGATATATTTATTTCATTAAATTAGAGCAGCTGCTAAGAGAACGTGTTGCAGTATTGAAAAAAATATATATATTTATAATGTATATGCTTAAAATGTGGAATTTGCTTGTGTTGTTAACAAAGGTTATTTTCTGGGCAAAGGAAAATGGCAATAAAAGCCTACAGAAGGCTATAAAATGTGAAAGGGAACAAAAATAAAATAAAATAAATATAAAATGTAAAAATAGACTGTACAGCAATGGGGAATAAATACAACTCTGGAAAAGAAAAACACTGCGCAGCTGTAAAAAGTGGCTCATTCAGATGAGATAAAAACTGTTTAAGCTAAAAAGAAAAACAGCAGACCCTTCATAGATATTTAAATCTTTCTATCTGCATGCTTGGAACAGATAGGATTAATCTAGGTGTTAAATCATTTTCATATTCAAATATTGAATTCAGAGGTAAATGTATGAATGCATTAGAACCAGCAAGCCCTTGTTCTTGATTTAATGCTGTCAACTTTCATCACAGCTGTTATATTAGAATATATCCCACTAGATGAATGCAGTAAAACATTCCAGTACCTCCAATCATTTCATTTCCATCCTTACTGTTTTAAATCTACAATAAAACTTTATGTCTGAAACTCAATGGAAACGTGTTTGAAAACTTAACCTCATTGTTTCAGAGTAGAACCCACCTCACTATTGTCGGTAAACAATGTTAGTTTTTTAAAAGGAAGCTAAGGCGGTATTGTATGTTTGAAGAGTTCAGGATTTGACCTTAAAATAAAAGATAGTCACTGTCTCTCCATCTTTCTCTCTGTTAGTTCAACAAGTTTACAATAGCATTAACATTCAGGATACTAAATGTTATCGTATCACTTTCATTCAACCCTTACCTTTTTTTAATCCCCAAGTGATTTGAAACATTATTTACTGAATTGTATTTTCTGTAAATGTCCAATTCATTCTGGTTCAGTTTGATTTCAAGTATAGATCTTGCTTTGAATTGTTTAGAATTAGATTTATTTCTGTCCTTATGTGTATTTAATCAGAGGGCTGTTGTGAAAAATGGAAGAAAGGAGAGTACTTAATGCTGTTTTGTTTTTGTATTCAAACTTAGCTAGTTTTAAATTAAAGTAGGCTACTGTAACTTTAGCTGTTTGCTTTCATTGCACTGTAGAAACAGCCCATGTTTGGTCAGTGCTCTAGGAGAACCTGTCAGGAAGGTTTCCATCCTCTCTGGTCCCAACTAGGTCAGAGTCACACCACAGCCTTCATTTGTATGCAAATCTATGTAGATTTTCAGCTGTTAAGGTTGGTTGGATCTTCAGGCTTTCCAGGCATGGAGAATCCAGGACAAAGTTTATATTCATCTTCATAACTTCCTCCATATGGCGCCTCAAGTGTTTTGTTTCTGACCTTTATTCTCTGGGGAAGGTCACTAGTTGGCTTCATGCTTTATTTTCTTTAGGTTAAGGTCGTTAAGATACAGAACAGTAGATCAGTAACAACCTTTTTTCTTTTAATTTTAAGTGGACTTCCTCCATCAGCAACACACTGGCAAATACAGCCACAAAGTCATATATGATATTCACATTAAAACAAAACCGTTTTGTTTTGTATGCACGTTTCCATGCAGTGCATTGCATTCTGGTGCAAATGATGAATGTCTGTGTAAAAGTACACTAATTAATTTAATGACACATATTTCAGGCTTTATGTTGAAAATATATTTTTTTCCACTTTAGGACCACAGAATGCTTTTTGAATTTATATTGCTGGGTTGTACTTCAAACCTCAAAATAACACATACCTGGGAGTTGAAAGTAAAACTGCAGTATGCATGTTCTTTTTTATTTTTTTATTTATATAAATGAGCTCCAACAGCATTTGGTGCATTTTTATTTAGCACTAATTCAAACTTCATACTGTAGAATAGAATTCAACTTTATTGTCATTACACTGTCACAAGTACAAAGCAACAAAATGTAATTGTCAGAGGCTATAAAATAAATAAATATCAAAACTATATACAGATTATACAGAAAAGTTAGGATATGGATTATATATATATATATATATATATATATATATATATATATTGGGCTTTATAATACATCAAAAATAATGACAGATAATTGAACTAGCTTTTTGCTGCATTTTTTTGGGATATCTCAGCTTTACGTATCTAGGGATTACATTTTCTTATCAAAATGCTTCACAGTTTAATTTAGTTCTATACTTTGCTCTGTTGGTCTTTGTGCTGCAGGAAAGTGAACCTTTGCACACTTTTAAGGTTTCTGGAGTTTTTTTTAAGCTATTTGCTGTCTGTATATTTGGGCTCCACGTATTTCCCTACCAACTCTCACTAGCTAATAATAATATCATGCATGATGCCATGATGCTACCTTCCCCACTACCCACAGTAAAGATGATGTGCTCAGTATGATCTGAAGCAGATGTTTTACTGAGACAGATGGCAGTCATTTCTTATCAAATTACTTAAAATGCAAATGATGAGGATATTTTTATTTTAGTTTATCCAAGTAAAGGTAGCTTATCACAAAGAGGTGTTGCATGTTTCAAGTGTTTTCTTTTTAGTTGTTGAAAACCACACAAATTTCCTTCCAGTTTATGATTAAGCATTGTATTATGTTGTTTTCTGACATTAATCAGCCAATACATTGTATTTGTGGTTTTAACATTAAAAAAATATGTGATAAATATTGAGGGTTCTGGAATACTTTTGCAATTTACCATTTAAAATACTTTACTTCTTTAATGTGTTTCTCAGTACTTTAGGGTTTTAAGGATGGTATTGCAGTGATTTTAATAAATAAAACCCTGCAGGGCCTTATGGAGCTTTAAAATAGGGATTAATAATACACATGAACCAGCTAACATTTCCAGAGTTGTATGCTTTATTTCTAAGAATAGAAAAATCTGTCTTCTCCACAGTTGAGAAACTAGGCGTATTTTGCAATAATCCACCCCTCTGAGTCCATTATCCACACGGGCCAACAAATTTAGATTTCACCCACCAGGACCTCCCCCATCCATCTGTCAGTGTGCACTTCTCCCAGCCGAGTTGGGGATGTGTGAATGCCACACTCCATCAAGCATGTCAGCTTGTAAATTACACCACAGACATCGCCACAAGACTTCTCCGTTACCTCTACATCTAATGCCAAAATTAGCTAAACACAGCAGAAGTGGGACTGTTCTCTGTCTGCACTTATTTTTCTGGCAATCGTTTAACTTACACTCAAAGCATGGGAGGGTTGGCAATAATTCGGTAACTAATGGTTTGTGTGTGTCGATTCATTTCCTTTGAAAGTTTTAATTTTCTCATGGTACCATATCAAAATTAAATTTATAATTTAGGATTTAATGTTATTAACCAACATGAAGTACAGCCTGATTGTAAATTGGAAGGAAAATTATTCAATTTCTAAATTTCTGATACCCTTTTATAGAATTTTATGCAAACTTAAGGGGTTTACTGATTAATAAATAGAGTAAAATTTTTGCAATCTAATGCGAACATCTGTTCTAGTTGGGCTTAAAAAGAGATCTTTAATGTAGCAACTGTACCATGAAAACCAGTAGAAAAATCTGCATGTGACAGCTATGTCTTTTTTTCCCCACAAATCTAGTTTTATTTAAGAATTATGAAAAAGATGCCATCAAAAAAATAAAATAAGATCCATAAAAGGTCCAACCTTAAGTTGGACAGCCATACGGTGGCACACAAAGGATGTGGAAGAAGGTACTTTCATCAAATTAGGTCCAAATTGGGATACTTTGGCCGAGATACTGTTTTCTTCATGGAACTCATGCTAGCGGGCTAAAAACATGTGTATGCATCACACTTCATTTTATTAATTTTTTAGTATCACAATTATTTATATGTATTTTTTGTGCTTGTTTTATGTTTTTCTTTATTAAATGCCCCTAAAAACATTGAATTGTGTAGTTTAACCATGCTAAAATGTCTCTTTGCTATCAGGGCAAAGATTCATCAAACTCGAGCAGTGAGTAAAATATTTGCCTAAAAAGTTGAATAATATTGTATTGTTATTTACCCATTTATTGTCTGTCTTTTTCCAACCTTTATGAGAATTTTTAGTCTGTGGCTCAATTACAGGGACTCCAGTTTACTGTGATTTATTGAACAAGCAGCCACTGACTCAAGGTTACACAGTGAAGTTATACCCCGTGTCACTGAGTGAATACAAGGACAGTCTATTTAATATCTTTACAGCAGTCAAGTAAAGGCAACCTAGGCTACAATCAAGATCTGTTTTTAAGATTTATAGCCTCTAAAGTGCTTCACTTGATCTTTAAAAAAAATTCTTTAATTAGCTGCACAACTTTTTTTTGTTTCGCAGACACGAGGCTTTGCTTTACATTCGAAAAAGACTTGTAGAAAATGACATTGAACAAGGTTGACAGCAACACTCAAGAAAAAAGAGACTGAGAGAGGGTCCTTTGAGGAAATTCCTTTGGTTAAACCTAAGTGTTATGCAGAAACTGTCTCTTAGGAGATGTACCCTGTCGCAACTAATGTCCTAACAAAATTTATTTTATAGAGATACACTTGAAGAATAATAAGGCAAAAAAGCTTTTAAGATTGGTCTAGATGTGACTGGCTGCTTATGCTTGATATTTGTTTTTATAATGGTGGTCCATGTCAAGCACATTAAAGATAAAAACACATTTTTAAGGGAATATACAGTGAGAAAAATACCTGTATATTTCATCATATTATGAAAAGTACCTGTATCTCTACTAATCCAGCGTCTTGTATGAGTTACTGCTCTTATCTGGCTGTTAAACAGCCTTTGTCTCTGTGCTTCAGTAGGCTGCTAGGCAACAAATCCCTGATCATCTCCTGAACTGGTGGTCATAGAGCTTTAAGATATATTTCATTATCACTCAGCTGTATAGGTATATGTTGGGATATTTTGTAAACTATTGGTGGGATTAAAGGATTTAAGAACCCATTAACCTGTGGGATTATTGGATGACATTGGTTTACAATAATTAAAATGAAAATATTCCCATATTGTCACTGGCCTGACTGACTTACAGAGAGCCACTCAAACTCTCTGGTCTTATACAGACTGGACCAATCACAGCGCAGAAATTCACCCTTGCACCAGAATGAACAATAGCGTAGCAGCACTTTTTTTTTATAACCATAAAGATTGTGGCTGTGGAGTGATGTTTCAATAATGTTCTATACTCATTCAACTGGTTGATGTGAGAGTTTTTCTTATTAAGAAGAAAAAAAAAACAGCTTTTGTGTCACAAATGCTCTTACCTGTGGCTTTAAGTTATTTTTACTGACCCTGTTACTACTGTACTGCCCTGGTCCGGCCTTTGAAGCTGACCTACCTGCTCTTCTCCAGACTTACACTGTGTATGTGGCATCAGTCAGCCTGGCTGGCCACGCTTTACTGACAGCTAAATCCTATGCCAAGTCTGTGAGCATGTTGTAATGGCAACCCCTGACCTTTCACTCCAGTCTCATAGAATTTGACTGTACTGTATGTGTTTAACAAAATACATTTTTACCCATTACTCTTTGCAAAATGTTTTCATCCCTGGGAGACTATTTAATAAGCATTTAAATTTGCTCTGCAACATATAATCAGTATAGAAAATAATTTATTCTAATGTGGGAACGGCTATAGTAAAGATTAATTGTTTTTGCTGGAGGTTTATCCTTTAGCAACAATCCCAAGGCTTTTTTTTACTTCTAAAAGACTTTGTTATAGAAATGTCTATCCTTTAGTCCATTAATGGGAGTCCATTAATGGGAGGGGATGAACTTATACTTAAATATTTTGTTAGTTTAGTCTATTAAATCTACTGACGTGAACTTTATTTTGTGTTTAGTTGAAGTTCACTGGCAAATACATAGACGATCAAATAACTAACAGTGTTCAGACGCGTGATGCTGCTGGATGGTGTGTTCATGGTGATATTACAGTGTTTTTTTTCTCATCTCATCTGGAATCCTCATTCTATTTTTTGTGAGCCCTTTATGATTGTGGCCAACTGCAAACAGTACTAAACCTGGTATTCTTGCTTTTTTTGTAAAGGCCAGAGTTTTGGATTGGACAATCATTGTTGTTTACCGTTTCTGAATGATGCATCGGACAGTGATCTGTAAGATATTAAAAACATTGTTGCTGTGTTCTTCTGTTGTATAATGCTTGTTCCCCAATGAAACACTGAAACGGTAACATTTAATTAAGTTGCACACCAAGGGCCTATGTCTACTTATTAGTTGACTTCTGAAGATAAATGGCTGTTTTAGAATTTATAAATTGTGTATGAGGTTAGGAGGATGAATACTGAGACACTGTGCACATTATTATATATATTATGCACATTATTGTTTACTGCTCAGTGTGACAGCGGGTAGCACTGCTGCTTTGCATCAAGAAGGTTTCGGGTTCGATTCCCGGCCTGAGATCTCTCTACATGGAGTTTGCATGTTCTCCCTTAGCTTGTGTGGATTTTCTCCGGGTACTCCGACTTCCTCCCACATCTGGACTCCAGATGGACTCCCGGCGTCCAAAAACATGACTGTTAGGTTAATTAGCATCTCTAAATTCTCCTTAGGTGTGAGTGTGTGCGTGAATGGTTGTTTGTCCTGTTTGTCTCTGTGTTGCACTGCGATGGACTGGCAACCTGTCCAGGGTGAACCCCGCCTCTTGCCCGTAGTCAGCCGGAGATAGGCACCAGCATCCCTCGTGACCCCACTTGGGATAAGCGTGTCAGAAGATGGATGGATGTTTGATTTTCCCTCTGCTTATCTTGAATATAAATAATGTATCAGTGTATGCTAAGAGCTTGGATTATGAAAGCTACCATGAATGAACTTAAAACCTTAAAGTTTCACTTAAAGAATTAGAGCTTCGGCTTCTTAAAATCAGTGACCATGCGCTTAGTTTAAACAGTGTTAAATTTAGATTTGAATTCTTTGGTTTTAGCCAACCTCAAAATTGCTACTGAATACAGGTTTGATGTTGTTTAAATGAATCTACTTTTACTTTCTGTTATTTTTTTCTTCCCAGGCTTATTCTGTCTATGATGAGGAAATTGGTTACTGTCAAGGCCAGTCTTTTTTGGCTGCTGTTCTTCTTCTACATGTGAGTACATCCGTCACCCATTAGTTCTCTGTTCATTAGCTTAATGATTAATGCAGTAGGAAATGTTGTGTAATGCCCTCATAACCCTGACTATTTAATTTTATATTAAAGTTAATGATGGGTAACGCTGCAAGTGTGAGTTTTTGTTTTGTTTTTGTTTCTCTGTCCATAGGTGTATCATTTTTTTCCCATTTTTCTAAACAAAGGTTTTTTACTTTTTCCAGTGAACTGGTTTTATTTTTAGAATAAAATATTTTTAAACGTTCTGTATGGAAACCATTTAAAATAACCTACTTGATCTTTCATTTTAAGATTAAAAACAGCTGTCAATATATTAGAAAACATCTATGGAAGGAAAAATATCTGTTTGCACAGGATGTTTGTAGTGTGATGGTTTTACTTTCTAGTTGAAAAACCTGAGAGAAAATGTAAAGGGAACCATTTTTTAATCTTGGGTTTTGGTAATGCACCTTGCTGATGGTCCAAGGAAAGACATTTTTTTCTATAGGATTTTAATTTAGTGCGGGAATGATGTTTGGTAAAAGGAAACTGTTATTTAGCTATGGTGGACATTATTTGATGTTCCTACCCAAACGGTTCTGAAGATGTTGTTAAGGTGCAAGGCAACAACTGTTTGAAATATTTCCTTTTGGCTGAAAAATTTGTGATATAACCCAGAAACTAACTGTTTCAGCATGAAATGATGCTACTATAGTCAATACAGAGTAGTTAGTTTTAATGTAATGTCAGTCATCTGCACAGTAAGGATGTTTTTTTTAAAGGTTACGGTTTCAATAGTTTTAGCAGGAAAATGGTTTTCTTATGTACCAGCCATCACTTCATTAGTAAAGCCCTTTATGCATAATGTGCAAGTTATCTGTTTAAATTTAAGTAAACAAAATGTTTACATAACAAAAAGTTTTTCTTATGCAACATTTTTAGGTGTTATATCTGCTACTATCTTTTTTTTTTTTTTTTTGGTAGTTGTTCATCCTTGTAGCAATGATCATTGCTCAGTATTTATATGTTAAAAAAATGTTTTGAACACTAGAAGACCACTGGCAGGTTTTATACCAGTCTAAACGCCTATGCCAGTAATTGGAATGCATTTCAAGTTGTATTTTGTAAGCATGTCACTATGGATTTTTCTGTATTCTCTTTTTGGTGTTATTGTGAGGTTCTTCCATTGCAACTTGATCAAATACTATGAGAGATTTTGTCACGGAAAGTTTACAAAGACAAATTGAGGAGAGCTGTAAACGTGACTCATGATGGAGGAAGACCTGATAGGAGGAGAGACTGGAGTGAAGGTTAAAACTTTAAAGAGCAGTGAGACGGTTGGAAGATGTCAAGACAGCTGAGGAAGGAGAGTCATGAGGAAGGGCCCTGACATTTTATGAGAAGACCCAAGGAAGTTATGTGGAGAATGGAGGAGGAAGAGAAAGTGATGGAAGAAGAGACTGTAAAGAACAAAAGAAAAGTGGAGGTAATAGGAACAGCCATTGTAAAAGGAGAAGGCAGACAGGTCGTGGAGGGAAAAGAAGAAGAATTTATTGACAAGGTGTCAGAAATATTTATTGGGGTTCAACTGTACCTGCAGGAGTGCATTCAGCTCCAACATACACTGCCACTTTGATTAAATATCTCCTCCTAGTTTGTATATGTGTGTTTTAAAGGAAAATGAAGCCATTAATACCCTCAATGACTTAGTGTTACATTTTCTCTTTGAGCTTTATATTTATTAATCCAAACACAAAGAGAGGTTATTTACAATGAATTCATTTAGGGAAAATGCCTTTATGTGTGTCCTGTTTGTCCTTTATTACCTCTGCATTCTAGTATGCATGCATTTTTTTTTTGACATTGATAGTGTCACCATAACAAGGATAAGGATATTTTGTCTTTAAAAGTGCTAGGTATTGTATTTAATGATTTTATCCATGTGGTTTCAGATGCCAGAGGAACAAGCCTTCTGTGTGTTGGTGAAAATAATGTACGATTATGGCCTCAGAACTTTGTACAAGAACAACTTTGAAGACCTTCACTGCAAGTTCTATCAGCTTGAAAAGCTGATGCAGGTTTGTAAGCAGCTCTTTATGTTTTAAAGCAAAAATGTCCCTGATGGAAATCAACAACGGCATAATGTTTAGGGGATAGAAAAACAATCCTACCCAGGAGTAGTATCAGATTTAAATATTGACCAAAGATTGGTAATTAGGACTCAGATAAGTTTTTTTTTTTTGTCCTGGATATACAATATTATGTAGGATGTTCTCTCCATTATCCTTAACCAAAATTTAATGTTCAGTTTAATTGTAGTGTTACCAGGTGTTGCACCATCTGCATTTTTTCACATATCTGTTGCTTTTTCAACTTTTCTGTGTTCACTAAATGTACTGTTTAATATTTAATTTAATTTAGATCATTAAGAATGTACTTTGTTACCTCTTGGAGAATATAATGCATCATGGTATGTGTGTGACAAAAGCATGTACTGTGATTAAAAACGGTATTCTGTGCCCATGTAGTGTGTGCGTGAGTAAAAAGTGAGCAGACTTTTTAATAGCAATCCATCTTTTTAACTTTGTGATCATAAATTTTTATGTAAACAAGGATAAAGTAGCTCAGAATAAAACTAATCATTTATGTTTCCTTTCAATTTCAGTTTGAATTAATCAATGTGGAAAATTGAATTAAATCACTCTTTTGCTTAAATAACTGATGAAGAGACCTGAAAAAAAGACGATAGAATTAATTAATAATGTAATTTATTAATAAACAGCAAAGCATGTCAGTTAAATGACACTAAAACCATTTGCTCTGCTAACCAGTGTTTATGCTATCATTGACAAAATGCTAACTTAGCTATTGTGCTGATGTTAGCTTCATAGCTAAGACTTGTAAACAGGATGTATTTAGCTAGCATGTGTACGGCCTAATGATAGCCTGTTGGGTATAATTTTAAAACATTTCACTATGCTCTAATATGCTAGTCTTAGCTAAAATGCTAACATAAGGTTAGTTTTAGATTATGGTAACATTAGCTAGTCTCGTAAGTTATTTGTGAAAAGGGATGAATTGAAACTAATGTAATTTCGGTTGAACAAACTGCTTAGATTACTTACGTTAAATGATCTTTAAAGGGGTCATAGAATGATTATATAGGGCAGTGGTCCCCAACCACCGGGCCGCGGACCGGTACCGGTCCTTCAGTCATTTGGTACCGGGCCACACAGAAAAAAAGTATGTATGTATATATATATATATATATATATATATATATATATATATATATATATATATATATATATATTACTTTGTCATTGTCTTCGATTATGCCTAGACGGGACCAGCTTTTTGTTTTATTTTTATCCTGTTTGTATTTGATTTTATGCCAGTCGTATCATTTTACTTGATCGTATTTACTCCCCCGGACCCGGGGGGGGGGTAAATACTTTTTGACTAAAATCCAAATCGTCTTGGATTTTAGTCAACTACAGTGCAGCATGTAGTCGAAACACACCGGGCACCGAACCAAGCCTTTTGCTCCGGGGCGGGTCCGGGAACCCCGGAGCGACCGGACCGGACCCGGTGACTGTAGCCTGGAGACACCGACAGCCCTGCGCTTCCCCCGGCCTGCCTTACCGGCCCCCATCCTCCAGCTGAGGATGGGCGGCTCATGGCTCTCTGCTAAGGTCGGGTCCAGTCAGCATCCCTAGTGTCTTACATCTTTGCGACCTCTATTCATGTTCTTGGGCCTGTGAACCAGTGGGCTGGTGTGTATGTAAATTTTGGGGAGTGACAAAAGTATAGGCCGGAACCAAATAAGGCAACATCCCTTAGTTTACGTCAACTCGGGGCTTCGTTTGGATTTGCCTGTTTTATGGTGGTAGGTTAGAATTGTGACATTTGCAGAGAAAGGAGGTGTCGATGGGGTTTGAACTTCGTACGTCCATTTCACCCACTGAACTATCGTTATTCACGATGTCAACTCTTTTGTGCATTCTGTGACTCCTTTTAAGTTTTGCAAACTAAAATAAAAAAGTGCATAGTAATAATGGCCGCTTACCATGTACCATGATTCACGTTGGTCTTTAATTCAATTTCTCACGGTCTGTAAAATGCAGTGTGATGTGTGGATTCTCTGTTACTTTGGTCTAATTTGTAGGCAAAATGTCATTCTTATGTCATTGATATTTTAAGCTGAACCCAGGAGGGATCCTGCATAATATCTTTATATGATGGGAGGGCTGTTTCGTTTTACAAAAGACCTTTTTTTTCTGTCCCCACAGGAACAGCTCCCAGACCTTTGGGCCCACTTCCAGGAGCTGAACCTGGAGGCACACATGTATGCCTCCCAGTGGTTCCTCACCCTCTTTACGGCCAAGTTTCCCCTCTGCATGGTTTTCCACATCACTGACTTGCTGCTTTGCGAGGTAAAGGCAGCTAAAAGCGGTATACTTGGAGCATTGTGAGATGGATTTAGGCTGCATTGTATGTATAGAACTGCTTAATGGGAAATTCAACCATCTGGAAACATGAAATCGAAAGGTTAATAGCAAGAAAGCGGTGCGGTAGACATTAGTGGTTAAGCTGCTATTATGGATTTATTAGCTGATCACAAATGGAAAAGATAGAGATGCACAGAGAAAAAAATACATTGGTCGGAAACTATTACCAGCTCTCTGTGGCCTGAGGTACAGAGCTGAGCAGAAATTTACAAATATCATGATCGGTATAAATTTTTGTTTTGGGAACCTTTAATTATGATCTGATTGGATATCTGATGACTCTTTTGATCAAAACTGGCCTCCCCCCTGCCCTTTAGGCATAATACTCATTAGCAATAGGTCTGAATTTAGGGCTATTAGGTGGGGATTTCATTATCTGTATTTGTGATCCTTGTCATGTTGAAACATCTAATTCTGTCCGAGTTCTAACAATAAGCTACTGATTAAAGGTATAGTATAAACTATATAATTCTTATTTCATGGCATTTGCTTCTCTCCCATCCCAATGCAATTCACTTATACCATTCCAAAATGTGAAAAAACAAACCTGGACATGTTTGAAGACGTTTTGCTTCCCATCCAGAAATCTTTCTCAATTTCAAAATGTCTGGAGTAGTGTTGAGTTCCAGGCTTATGGAGTAGCCCAAACAAAAGCCTTGTTATGGCTTAGAAAACATGCAAATTGAATAAAAAAATAAGTCACCCCTTGTAATGGGTAGTCCTTAAGGTCGTTGTCGGCCTGCAAAGCTGTGAACTGGACCCCTCAGCATGACTAGTAATACATTACAATTAGTACTGAGCTAGGACGTTTATAGTCTCATCTGGACTGTTTTAATCATACTAATATTTAGGCCACACAGCTAATGTTAGTCTTATTTGAGGTCTGTCAAAACATATCTAGAGGACATCTAGCCATCCAATTTGATCTGCAACAAACTTTAGTCATTTTCGAAGATCAGCTGGTTCCTTCTCAGTCCATGGCAAAGTAATACTAGGTTCACTATTGTCATTGAAACTGTTGTATTAGGCTAAGATGAAACTTCTGAAACGGCTCTGTCTTAACCCCACTGAAAAATTATGTAGTAACCTGCGAACTGAAATTTGTACCATTTAACCATTTGTACCATTTAAACCTGTGCATCTCATGTTTCTATAGGCTTTAAAGGTTCACTCCATGAATGATGAGTTAAAGTTCATATCAATATGTCCTTTATTTCTTCAGACAAAATCTATGTTATTCTAGCGTATTCCTAAAACTTTCTTTTTAGAAAGTTTCTTTACACAAACAACCAATATGAACTATGTTTCCCCATCTTCCTGCTGTCCCTATGCTCCCCTCCAATGTCTCCACCTCCCTTCCCTCTTTTTCCTTTTGTTGCCCCGAGGCAGAACAATTAAAGGTTTCCTTGTTATTTCTTGGCCAATGAGCTGCATGATGACAACATGCCTGTAAAACCTTAGCTCTCATATTTAGCCGGAACCCTCCTCCTCTTGAGTTTTGCCCTTTTCTTACACTATTTTATTGAATAATGAATTTGCATTATAAAAAAAAGAAAGATGAATATTCCAAATGCTCGATCCCTTTACTTATTCTATTTTTTCAGCAAAAATCTTCTTCTAATTTTACATTCTTGTTTTTATAATTTTTTTGATCTAAGTGTATACATGCAAATTTCAGCCTAACTTAAAAGTTGTGTTTTATTCAGTATTTCTTTTTTTATTTCCATTTAGAAACCATAACCCAAGGCCAAAACCCATTTTATATGTCTTTTTTATTCCCTAGCCTTGCTAGTTCTGCACAATTGGACTCACTTTTGTGTTTGTGAAAACTTCTTAACACACCCATACCGTGTCCTTCCCCTCTCTGCATATTTGGCTTTCATCTCCTCTGATTCCACCTTGCTGGGATGAGTTGGTATTTCTTTCCTTCATAGGCTCCTTTGATCTTGGCTCAGCATGGTAGCACCATCTTCAGGCCCACAAAGATCGGTGTGTGGAGGCAGAGCCCATCCTCTTTTCATTTTCTTCGGTTATTTTTGGAGCTCTGCGGTTATTTTTAGCTCCATGTTGCCATGTGAACTGGTTGTCCCAGAGACCAAGGAGAGAGGGGTGTTCCCTTGCAGAGCTGGCTTTGGTACATCTTCTTTGTGTCAAAATTAAAAGAACAGTCACAGTAAAGAAAGAGGTAAAAAAAAAACTGGGTTTCACTGAGGTCATGGACATGAAGCACTGAATGAAAAAAAAAAATAGTTTGTACAAGGGATTCGACTATATAGTCAGTACAGATGGGGAAATCCTGCATGCGAAAAAAGAAAGTTCATCTTAATTTTTTAATTTTTTAAACCTGCTAATGATAACTTTTCAATCAATAAATGAGCACAGTGAAGCCACTTTATACTAAAAAAAGTTGAAAGTTCTGGATGTGGAGGATGTTGAGGAATATGTCCTATTTCTATTAAAGGTGCCATTTATTCATGATTGAAATTTTTTTTTAAAGCTGAATTTTATCAACACAATTCATTTTCCCACTCTTTCTGATTTTGCAAAATAGATAAAAACTTGGCATGTTTCTATTATGCTTTCCTGACTATCATATATTATCAAACCACAATCACAAGTTTGCTTTTAAAAATGGTCCCTGAAATGATCTGTAATACTGTAAACTGTGTGAAAGACTATAAAACTATGAAAAACCCCCAATTTAGTTCTACTGTGACCACTGCCTTTTTAACAACAATGAGTTTTGTCATTATTTGGTTATACCTAGGCCTGTCACGATAACAAATTTTGCTGAACGATTAATTGTCTCAAAAATTATTGCGATAAACGATAATATTGTTTTAGGACCTTTTTAAACTGATTTAATGGAAATGACATAATAATGCATGCAATTTCCTGCCAAAGATAAACACACTTTATTTTCAACAGAACACTTAACACTGGAACTGGTTAACAAAATAAAACGAGAAATAAAAATCAAATGGACTCTCAGTCTCTGTTTGAAGTCTGTATATCATTAGATTTAAAAAAAAAGATAGGCTTTTCAACAATATTAAATGGGAGCCTCTCTTTAGCAATTAAATGAACTACGCTGTCTGTGAGCACGCGCCACTTTGCGTCGTCCTTTTTGTATGCTGCCTGTCAATTTTTGCCTTATGGATTGTGGTTTGTCGCAAACTTGAAGATGCAGACGGGCCACCGCTTGTACTTTTTGTACCCAGCTGGAGAAACTTTGCTGGGTGGTTGTGCTTTAGGTGCATGGGTAGGTTGGTTGTATTGCTGCTCTTAGTTGCTACTGTTTTATGACAAATACAACATACTCGCTCGCATAGGTTCAGCGGTTCACCTCGGTAATTTGGTTTGAGGTTTGAATCCGCAATACTCCCACACTGCAGCTGTTGCATTCGGCTTTGAAACCAGTTCCATTTCGAGTTTTTCCCCCAACAAAAGGTGTGATTTTTTTTAACCTCACTAACTCCTCTAACTCCTCATGGGGCTCTAAAGCTGCAGAAGTACAAAAGGATGCGTGCTGACTACCTGATGCGATAGTCTCCTCCTTCTTCCCTACTCATTTATTCCCTTGCTAAAAAATGAGGAAGGGGAGGGGTCAGTGGAACGCACCGGAGTTAAGCCTTGTCATCCAGCGTCATCAATAGAAAGAGAAAAACACAGGCAGAGACGATATAGCCGATAAATTAAATGACGTAGATAGTTTTTATTTATTGTGCGATTAATTGATTTATTGATTATCGCGACAGGCCTAGTTATACCATTATAAAATATTGTGTTATGGAAAGATTAATGGATATATATGGTTTAGTAGTAGAATAGTCTTTTCTATTAGTCTAATAGCCTAATATCTCTATATTTATTCTTATTTAATATGTGTTGTCTTTGCTTCACCCCCAAATAAAATTAGAAAATTCTTAATGTAAAGTGAAATTAAATATTTAAAGAGATTTGATACTTTTGTAGGGAAGTATATTTCACGTTTTTCAGTAAGATTGTAATATACAATAGCCAAAGCATTTTACTGCTTATAAGTACCAAGCTGCAGACATGGTTTAAAATAATCTAAGTTCAAAAATACATAAAAACATCAGACGGTCTGTGATGTTTCCTCCGTTAGAGCAGATCCATAGTTCTGTGGGTTTTGTATGACACACAGGCAAACTTGAATAAGATTTAAATCTGTAAAATTGCTTGGATCTTGTAATACAGCATTTCAGATCCTATCTCCCGTCTTATTCGTGGAGGTTAATATTCTGAGTAAGTTATTCCATAAAATTATTGTTTTATATTTTTTTCATATTAGAAGATTAATTTAACAACTCTAAGCCTACAAGCCACAGCCATGGATTTTTTCAAGTCTTGTTTTAGTACATATTTAAGCTGGATGGAAGCTATTTAAATGACCAAACAGCGTCTAACAACGATTAATCCCACACTACTTCGAACATAAACTCATTGGGGGAAAGGAAACTTTTGTTGATATTGTCGTCTTCTGTTCTACTTTAAAAAATATACAAATGTAGGATATAATTCTTATGAAATGCAATAGGGGCCCTTTACAGCTGAAAAGCTGAAATCAAAGTTAGAAAATAAAACAGACTACCCAAATAAGTCTGAAACTCTAATTGCTCAAGTCTGAAACTCTAATTGCATTAAATAAAATGTTTTAATCTTTTCCAAGCCTGCAAACACACAAACATGAAGGTAATGTCATTTTTGTGTCTACCTCCTCTTACATTTTTGTTCTCTGTTTTAAAGGGACTAAGTATCATCTTCAATGTGGCCCTGGCCCTGCTCAAGGTTAGTAATGCATCTTTATACATTTATCTAAATCTAACATCTCTTATTTTGCTTGACAATAATAAAAACACATGTTTTATTTTAAACCTTTTCTGACTGCATATACTTCATTTGTGCTCCTTAAAGTGTATGGTTACCACAGTCATGATCCTCTTGAAGTTAAATGAAATCAGATTTTGTTTTTGTTTCATTTTGTAGCATTTGTCGCCCCCAAGTGTACACAAAAAGAACTGCATCTAGATATCAGAAGAGAGAATGTCTTTACATTTTTGCAAGAAAATTTGCAATTTATTTAGAAGAGACTCAAAACAGCAACTTTTGTCTTTTATCTGGCTGCTAATAAAACCGATTGTATTGATAGGTTTATTGTCTTTAACCAAAATCTTTTGAGATAGCCAAACTGCTGAGCAGGCCATATATTGTTTTTATAAATAGAGAAAAGGTTGTAGCTTAATGCTTATTCTATTATCAGATGTTGATGGGTTGCATTGGATTACGTGTCATATTTCTTGTCTGTATATTGCTATTTGTAGACGTATAAAGGACATCCTGTTCTTTGTTGATACACAATAAGGGTGCGAAGATACACACAAAGGGTGTGAAATACACAATAAGGGTGTGAAGATACACAAATAGGATGGTCCATTTTATACTTAGGATAGAAGATTTTACCTCTTTTTTTTTCCTTTTCATGGCATACACAGTTTTACACTTTTTTTGCCATTGTTTTAAATAAGAATGTTTAAATGCATTGACAGTCTTTCGATTTTAAGAAGAAGCCAGATTAGAACTGACTTGAGATTTGTTGAGCAATGGTACCTAAATAGACCACAGAAGGATAATGCTTTAATGTATTCAACCAGGAGAGTCCCATTGAGATTAAAAACCTTTTCTACAATGGAAACATGGCAAATTGGCAGCAACAATTAAAACACAAAAAGCCAAAAAAAAACAAACAAACAAAAAAAATAATGGTACAGGCCATTGAACCATTCTCCCTAACTTTACATTTCAAAATAAAAGGCACTTAATGAGATAAGTTCAGTTAATTTAACAGTTTTCTGCAGCAAGTTTCAGTAGGAGGGAGCTGAGAAAATTGTTAGGAAACATCTGGGAAAACTCCTGATCTGAATGTCTCTGATGCATTTGGGCTGGTTGAATGAAACAAGCGGCTGGATTTGGACTTAAGCCTATTTGTTTAGAATCTTTGATTTTCTTCTTTTTTAATTATTATTATTATTACATATTCTGCTCTTTACTTTTATTATGCTTCTCATAATTCAAGTTGAGTAATTTAGTACTTACCTTATCAATGTTGAAAACTGCTGGTATAAATCTTTAGTTCATGCCACTATTATTTTTCTTTGCCGTTTTGTCAGCTGTGGGTTTGGTTTTGTTATTGTTTTATTATTGCTGCATAGCCTAGCACACTGTTGTACTCTTTAGTTTCACATGTAAATGTTTGTGAGGGTTCTTCCTCTCATTTCCTCATCAATCCTGTCTTTTTTCACCTGCAGCAGCATCAGTGTCCTATATTACTCTAATGCACGATTCAAAACTTTGAAATGAACTAAAGGGATCTTATGTTAGCTCAGCTGGAACAGCAAGCTAACATCGAGCAGCTTAACCACATATTGCGGTCTTATTTTACCAAAATCTATTCTTTTGGGTAGTAGAGTCAAGCAATGCTGTATTCTTTCTCATCAGTGAACCAAAAAGTCTTTACTAAAACCTTTTCAGTATACGTGTATCATTGCATATCTAAAGCACTGCTGATAGGCAGAATACAATCTGTGTCTCTGTTACTCTTTGCAAGCAAGGTTGAGATGTTGAGGATGCAAAGGTTTGAAATGGGAGGAAATGGATGGATGTCAGAATGGTGAGGAGGAGGAGGAGATTGGAGGGGCTTCCACTGCCTGCCTCTTATTGGTCGGGCATGACGACATGATCCTCCGATGCTCCCTCCTCCTTCCATCCTGCGCTCCCCTCTGCTCCCACCACCCCTCCCTTCAGCTGTGCTCGCCGTGCTCTCTGCCCAGCTTAGCGGTTGCTATCCATATCACAGCCGGAGCATGGACTATAGCATTAGCAATCTGAACCTCAGGGGGAAAAAATCTGTTTTCTGTTCTTTTTTTCCTCTTCATCCTTTACCTCTGATGGATGCCTGCTCGAAGCGTCTTCTTTTCCTCCCTTCTCCATTTTCCTGCCTTTTTGCCTCATCTTGCTATTTTTCCTTATTTACCTCTACTCTTTCCGGTGATCATTTGTTTCTACCACGCGTTACTCCGGTTCACCACCCAGATACCTGCAATGGAGCTGCTCCTGACAGCCGTTAGCTTTTAGCTGTTAGCATCACAAAGAACGAGGGAGGAACAGTTCATTGGATACAGTGATGTTTCTTTGCATTGCCTCGCCCCAGCTGCCTGCCAAGACCAACAATTCTGTCAGTGCTACAAAATCCACTCATGCAAACACTCAACCATCAGCCCGAGTGGGTCAGAGGTAGAAGTAACTTCCCTTCTGAAGGAGCTGGCTTGATCTGAGAGATCCACTAACTGATATAGACCGGATATCTAGCTGCCTGCTTCTGCTAATAGGATTCTGTTGGAGGCGCTGGAGTTATAAAGCTGGAGCAGCTGACTAAAATATGCTCTAACTGGTTAATCCTGCTTGGATCTGTGTTGAATTCATATCAAAGCAATAGATCTGTGACGAGAAAAATCTTTGAGGAAAGACCCTGCTTGTTTTCTACTGCTTCATTCTTGTCTTTGTGCACCACTGGTTTGCGTGTGACTGAGTCCAGCACCCACTCAGCCATAAAGTAATGCTGAGCATCATCTCCCGCAGGCTGAGAAGTCCCACATTTCCAGCTTTAACAAACAGCATCTCAACTGTCTCTGCTGTGCCGCCTGCCCTGACTGTGCAAGCTTGATAGTGGATGAAGAGCTGTTTTTGGTTCAGTTCATTTTGCTCTTTTAAGAGGGCTAAACCTTGTTAAGGGAGGCCTTGTTTCGAAAAGGAAGACTCAGTTGATTTTCTGTGTCCTTACCCTGAGCAGTAGGGATTTTCATCTCTGTTGACGGAAGGGATTTGAAAATTAATGTAAAAGGAGAAATCAAAGAAGGTGGGGTTCTTATCACCGCTTCAGTTTCATAGCAGCAGCCCACGTGTTGAGCCACTTTGTTGCTAGGCGACGGTGTACTGGACTGGAAGTGGTTGGAGTTTGCAGAGAAAGCTTAAGTGTTGGAAGTGTGACTGGATTTTAGAGGAAATAAAAAAAAAACCCCGTAGGACTCGACATAATGCCTACATGTGCATCAACTCAGCGTTTTCAGACTGTGATTCTGAGGCATCAGGGAGCCAAACTGTGGCTTTGACAGTGGCTGCTGTGTGAGTCTGGGACACTGGATACCCTTGTTTGTTCTGGTCTCTCTGTCTAATTTCTAATGGACACCAGACGGGGAGAACCCTGAAAGATCTGGTCAACTTGAGCTGATCACACCCCATCATTGCTGTTCAAACATCACCAGGAGACACCCTGGAGTCAGCTGCCAACCTGGCCCCGGAGCGGGACAACCCCTCTCCCCTGCCCTGTCCTACCCCACCCCCATCTCCACCACGTTCCCCGCCGCCTTACCCTCCCTCTATTCCGGCCCTGAACCCCCATCTGACACTCCCGTCAGCATGCAGGGCACTAGAGGATGCAGAGGGAAAGGAGGAGGAGAGCTCCCATGGCAACCAAACTGCAGCAGACCCCTACTGCAGGGTCATGGATCTTCTTGGGATGGGGCACAGACTCTTCGTCCCCAGGCTGCTAGCGGTGAGACAAAACAAATAGGAATACATTCCTGGATTAATATCTTGGAACGTGCATTGCTGATGATATTTTTTACACCAAATTTTGAGAAAATTGTTGCAAAAGATAGACAGAATAAAAAGGCAGCGTTTCCCAGACAATGGTTTCCGTTTCATAATTGTATTAACTGTGGTTGTAGGTGGATACATGATAACATGCTCCTTGGAATAGAGACTAATTCTGCCTCCTTAAAACATCTCCAGGCTTAGTTTAAAGATGAAAATAATGCTTCTTCCTTCTGTTTTCCTTTTCATGGCATCTAGCCTTTGACAGCCTTTAAATTCTCCTAGAATCTGAATTTTTCTAACAAGAACAGGTGCAAAATTGGCCAAAAGATCTATTTAAAACCTGTAGCCATTAAGGAAATGTTGCTTTAAGATTTTGACAAAAATTTAAAAACAACCAAATGTAGTACATCCAACCAAAGACTTTTTTTTTATTGAGTTTGATGAGATAGACCAGAGTGCATTTAAAAAGCATGAAGAAAATAATCCTTGATTTGCAAACCAAAACAAACCCCAAAACAACTGAAATGCAAATATTCTACATTTGTACTCAGATTTTTGACTCAACACCTTGTTGACCTACAGTACCTTCTGCTGCATGTACATCTGTATTTGTGTCAGTGTAAGCCTCGGCCAGCTTAGTACATCTAAGGACTGAAACTTTTTGCCCAGACTTCAACTCAGTTTGGTTTATCAGAAACTCTGTTAGATTTAGGTCTAGATTTTGATTCTAACCTGTGAATATGTGGTCATCTGTTCCAGTGTTATATGTTTAGGGTCACCATTATGCTGGAAGGTGAACCTCAAACATCAGCAAATATCTAACTTATAGTACTTCCTTTAAATTGTTGAAGAAAAGCGTCCTTTGTTTAAGCTTATATGCAATATTATGTTTCCACTACATGCACTATTTTGTGTCTAGACTAAAAGATGCTTTGCTCAAATCTGACCATCGGATAATACCAGGCACTTTTCTTGGCTTGTAGCAAAATTGAAACAGAACTGCTTACTGGTTTCCTCTAGTATCTTTTCACAAACTTCCTAAAGTAGTTTGCTGGAATTTTAGCCCATTCCTCCTAACAGAACTGGTGTCACTGATATGTATCCCAGCAATGGTTTTCACTTACGTCATTTCGGGTCTGTTCACAAGTTTTTTATGGGTCTGAGATCAGGGCTTTTAAAAAAATCGAAGCAGATTAAGCACAGTGTAAATCAGGAAGTTGGAGCCAGACCCTGTGTAAATTGGGGGTTAGCCTCTTTTTAGCTAATCAGGTTGTTTGGTTTATGGTTAATATAGATTTGAAAGACCCTTTTAAGCCCAAGCTTTGCCTTCTGGTCTGATATCTTTGGAAGATGCATCGAGTATAATTTTCTTCAGTTAAAATATTGTATCATTTTTTTAAAATGCACGTATCCCTCCTGCACCCAAAAACCCATACAAAATGATGCTTCAGCCCCCATATTTGTCTCTTATGATGGTGTTCTAAGGCTTTAACATGTGATGCCACTTTATTTTGGACTGTCACACCAACCCCCATAGAATAGATTGATGTTTGTTGTTGTAACATAGGAAATTGTTAAAAGTTTAAGTGGTACAAATGCTTTTGATCTGCAACACATTGCAGAAGAGGACAACGTAGGGCTTTGGACACTTCAGTTATATGTGTATGAGAGACTGACATTTTTTCGGGAATCCCACGGGTCACGGGATTCCCGTGGGATGGGAGTCAGTATTAGTAACGATCACGGGATTTGGACGGTACAGGATTAAACATTAACGGGAGCAGACGGGAGCAAACCAATAGTAACTTCCGCTCTGAGTTTTTCACCCGCGCTCAAAAACAACAAGAATGGGAGTGGTGCGGGAGCGGGAGTCATTCTGAATGGGAGCGGGATGGGAGTGGGAGTAATTTCACCAGGATTGGGACGGGACAGGATTTAGATTTCTACTCTGGCCCGGGATCGGGACGGGACACCATTTTTTTCTGTGGGAGTGGGACAGGACAGGAGTGAAAATCCACTCCCGTGTCAGTCTCTAATGTGTATAGTTGCATAAATTAAACTGTGACTGAGTCTGGACTGACTGAGGAGGATTATAAGAAAATGTTGATTTTAATAGTTTGCATAGTTCTTAATATTAGTTTTACACAGTTGTGTTCTTAATTTATTAATAGTCTTTCATGTAAACAGAATCAATATCTCATGTAATGAGCTGCATGATGCTAACCTTGCAGTGAATCAAACTGATTGTGCGTATGTGTAAAACATGACAGGTGAAGCTCACTCATTTTGGTGTTTGTATCTCATCCCTCTCTACTCCTCCCACTTCTTCCTATCTCCTTTGCAGACATCCAAAGAGGACCTCCTGCAGGCAGACTTTGAAGGGGCCCTCAAGTTTTTCAGAGTGCAGCTCCCTAAGCGGTACAGAGCAGCAGAGAACGCTCGGCGTCTTATGGAGCAGGCCTGCAACATAAAGGTATGAGAGAACACCAGAAAACTAAAATGCGAGTCAAGAGCATGCTTTTTGTCTCTCCTTTAAAATCGTACTTTTTTTTAAGTGTCTAAAAAATTACAAAGGTAAGTAGAAATCTTCAGGTAATCTAATAAAACCTGTCCCAGCTTTAATGACTGTTTACATGCTTTTATTTACACTATGTGCATTTGAAGCCTTTAAGTTTCAATGATTAAACAGTTTTTAACTGAAGTGGTTAAAAGAAAATGGAAAAAAAGTCTAATAATTTAATTCATTCCTGACCGTACTTGTACAGTAAACGACATGCTTCTCTACCGTCTTTCTTGTACATTAGAGTTTAACTGTTATTTAGCTAAGTAGGGAAATAGCAGGTAAACTATGGCTACAGTGGATTGTAGTCCTAGTTTGAGTATCTGTTGACATTAAAATTCTTCTTGCTGCTCAGATAATTATCCTACTGCTGACCTGAAAGGAGGCTGCTGGTATTTAGGGAATTTGTTGAAGTCATCAGAGACCATAGCGGTGCAGCGTGTTCTGGATATGTATGTATGTGTGTCAGCAGTGTGTGGAGCGATAGGATAGATGAAGGACAAAGTTAATCAAAAAGAATCTTAATAACGCTTTCTCATGCTATTTCTGGGCTTCTTGCACATATTCTGTGTTCATATATCACTGTATGAACATACTGTAAGTATTTATCTTGTTCTTTTTATGTTTTTTAATAAGAAAAAGATTTGATTAGTTTTTAAAGAGTTGTTGAGCTTCAGTTTAGACAACACAGGAAAGTACAATCCCATAGCAAAAGTAATGAGCTCTGAGTATTTTTACCACCTAATGTGTGACTCTTTCTGTGTTTCAAGTACATGCAGGATGTCCACTGTGTGATTCACCCCTTATCTGTTGCGTTACTTGTGAAATCTAGCAGCAGTACTCTGTTTGCAAAAGTAAAAACACGCTCACGTATGCATGAATATGCAGAATAGTTATATATATATATATATATGTATATATATATTGTTTGTATATCTGGAGCGTGTAACAAAAGTAATTTCCCTCTGGGATTATTAAAGTATGTCTGATTCTGATATATTTACCTTGTTTCAGGCAAGCTATCTTGAACAAAAATAGCTGCATTGTGGGATTATATATGCTCATCTAGTGACCATGGATGATCACTACTTTTCAAGGTGTACTGTGGGATATTTTTAGTCCACTACTTTTTCATCTAGACTTCCAGACACTCATAAAAAATGGCATAACCCCAGAGGCATGCACAGGCATTTTGGGGGGCAGGTGCTCAGGAGGGGGGGAGGGCACTTTTTAGCGCACGTGGAACACTTAATTATAAAAAAAAAATACATGCATGTTGAGTGAAATTTGACTTTTATTTGTAACATTCTCTAAACGTGAGTTTTCAATGGAAAAAAGTCACATCACCAACAGAACAGACTAAAACGTACTTCTTTCATCTGGCTCATCTCCCTGTTTTCCCTCACCCATCTGCTCTCCCTCACCCATCTGTTCTCCCTCATCCTGGTCTTTTTCTGTCTCTGTGTCTTCCCTGAACTCTTCCTCATCTCCTGTCCTGGTAGATGTTGATGGTATAGAGCTTCCCTGCTGTGACTGGCTACGATATAATAATAATAACCATCATGACAATAATAATGATAATAATAATAATAATAGCTTTAACAAAAATGCCACATTAGTTTAAATAATGGGCTATTAGGGCAACATGAATGGAAGTCTTGTCACGTGGATATGACTTATGGTAGCCTACAAAATAATAGCTATTTTAATACCTGCTGATTTTGTACAAACCACTTAAAAATAAAATGTGAACAGCTTTTAAGATCTTTCAATACGATTAACCCTCCTTTCTTGGCATTGTGCTGAAATTACTAAATCAATATACAATTAAGACAATAAAGAGACCAAAATGTGTTAATTTATGTTGCCTAACAAAACCTATACAACAGAAAATGTTTGTCTAACACATAGATTTGTACGGAAGAGGATTAGGGCCACTGAAAAAAAAAAAAAAGTTAACTGATTTTTAAATTTTATTTCAGTTTAACGTGGGAAAAAAGTCAGAATTCTGAGATTAGAGTCAGAATTCTGAGAAAAAAGTCAGAATTCTGAGATTAAAGTCAGAATTCTGAGATTAAAGTCAGAATTATGAGATTAAAGTCAGAATTATGAGAAAAAAGTCAGAATTCTGTGATTAAAGTCAGAATTCTGACTTTTTTCCCATACTAAACTGAAATAAAATTTAAAAATCAGTTAACTTATTTTTTTTTTTCAGAGGCCCTAATCCTCTTCCATAGATTTGCAATTGCAAACTCTACCTAAATTATTTTTAGCCTATGTGTTCGTCCTCACGTTATCTGTCATTGACTTGGGCTACAGTGTAAAACCTCCAGAATCAGAATCAGGTTTATTGCCATTGTTAGTGAAGGAGTTCACAAACTAGGAATTTTTTGTGGTACAATCGTGCAACATGAAACATATAATATGGAATAGGTAAATAAAATAATAAAAATATATAAAAACTGTGGGTATACAGCATGCAATAAAATAGACTAATATATACACTTAAGATAAAAATATGGATATAAAATATAAAAAGTAAAATAGCTTCTTACAAGGAGACAGCTAGTTTATCAGGTGACCAGTCGGCAAAAATGCTTGTTTGGTGCTGCTGAATGAGACATTTTAATGCACAACAAAAGGATTTTGCTTGATCTGTATATTACCTGGCTAATGGGGCACGGGAGAAGCAGCCTGTCAGTGACCGTTCCTGCTATCGGAAGACGCTTACTGAACTGCTATGATGCTGCGCATCTGGCATGCTCCTGCGGGCGACCGCGTGAGTTCACGTGACAAAGGAAGAGAGAGAGGCTGGTCGGGTGTGCGTAAGGAGATGGCTCGTTTCGGGGCATTGTTTCAGTCGTTTTTAATGGCTCGGGTTTTCAAAAGAGCATTTCAAAACCGACCTCAGTAAAATCTTAATAATATTAATAATAATAATTTAAAAAAAACGAGTTTCAAAAGGGCATTTTCTTTGATAAAGTGCAAACTTCCTAGTGCTTTAGCACCACCTAGTGTCTATGTATGCACGCCCCTGCATAACCCCTAAAGTATAAAGTACTCTATATAGGGGTAGGGCTGATGTTCAGACACAGCTTTAGAGCTAAAACAGAATAAGGCTTTAACACTCAAAGTCCCCAAAGTTTGTATCAAGTATCCCCCCAAAGGTGTTAATAGCTCTCCTCTGGTGGAGTGAGCGCCATTTGCAAATCAAATGCAAATGTAAGAATGTGGTTTGGTGACTTCAGCTGGTGTGCTGGGGTTTCCTTGTTTGAGCTGCCTCTCTTTGTGTTGTAAAGGAGCTTTTTCAAGGAGTTGAGTAATTTACAGAATCTCCAAATATAAATATAATATAAATAGAGCAGGCACAGCACACAGACTTAGAATTCACCTGGAATTCACCATGGTATAGCCAAGGTCGACCAAGAAGGATGAACGCTCAGGAGGCTTCAGCCATGCTTCACAGCATGTCAGACTACGAATCTGATGGTGGATCTGTTGGAGACTTAGCATTTCAGGATGAAAACAGCGCAACCGATTCATCAAGTGAAGAGGATGATTCTGATGAGAATGCGACTGCTTTTGCACCAGCAAATCCTCCCCTCCAAAGACGCACCAGGGGCCGAGTGGTCAATTATAAGATTGAGCGGGACAGTTAAAACACTGAGGCTACATCAGATGAAGAGGAAGACACAGTGCGCAGCAACCCCCCTCCTTGCAAAAAACAAAAAAACTGCTGATGTTGGTACAATGCCCGGATCCACAGAGAAGGCGAAAGATGGCACTGTTTGGTCCCACTGGAAAGTTGGAGACTTTTCTTTTCCTGAAACCCCACAGACTGCCTTCAATGGATCTGGAGGGCCAACAGATTCTGCGAAACGCAAAATCACAAGTCACCTTCGCAGCTTCCTGTGTTTGTTGGATCTGAACATGTTGCTGACCATCTGAAACTGCACAGTCTGCGAGGCCCGCAGAACAAACCCCAGCTGGCAGATGAGTGTCTACGAGCTGATGGCTTTCCTCGCAATCCTTTTTCGAAGGGCTGCCATGGGTTACATTGGTCCCATGTGACACATGCGGGCCAATAAATTCGGAAACGCAGATATCAAACCCATAATGCCTCGTAACCGTTTTTTTGAAATAAGACGGTACCTTTGTTTTGACAACAAAGACACCCACAAGGAACGCATACACAATGACAAAAAGGTTTCCAGCTCAAATTCCAATCTGGCGGCAGCGGTAAATGTAAAAGTTGTGGGTGGGAATTCTAGCTCCCAGAATAAATAGGCCCAACAGATCGACTCAGAGTTATTGAGATTTCAAGCTTGGCTTGGCTTGGCGTACAAGCTTGGCTGCAACAGATGAGCATGTGTTGTACAAGCCGTGCTCAGGGACCAAAGAGAGTCCACCAAAGTTAATTCTGCTACTTGCAAATGAACTTCGTAACATTTTTATGCAAGAAAAGGCAATAAAGGAAGAACACATGATACAGCATTGTGAGATGAAGAGACTAGGGCTGTTCCTTGTGTGACATAAATGTTACTCCAATACTAAAGGCATACTGTTTGTCATTCTTTAAGATTACATTTTGAATGACATAAAAAGGCAAGACAAGACAAAATACAATTATTATTTCTTTCATATAGTGAGCATTGCAATCTGAATGAGTCTGTTGGTGAATGGACAATAGAAATAGGCTCTGCCTTGCCTTGTTGGAAAAGCATGGTTATGACCTTTTCTCAGCTCAGGAACTAGGACCCGTATGATATCTGGTTGTTCAATAGGTTTGCCTAAATAAAAGATTTAGATATGACTTATAAATATATTCCTGCAAAAAGGTATGATGTTGCAGGGCCAGGTACTGAAAAGTGCTTGTAACATGGTCTTGATGCCAGTTTGTTTCAGCCTTTATCCAGTCTCATGTAGAAGGGCTGGTCATATCACAGGTTATTTGCATTACAATAGGGACAGTTAGCAAGGCAGAGTGAATACACAAACTTGCAGAGGGGAGGGGGGCTTGCAGGAAAACTGAAAATCTCTGGGACATCTAGTGTTAATGCTGATGAAGGTTCTCAGTCATCCAGGTCATAGTCATTCCGTAAAAATTCAAAAAATATCCACTGGACTTGGTTTTCAAGATTTCAATTGAGAAAGCTTCCTGGAGAGGTGGTGAAACGTCTTCAAATCTTGAAAACCAAGTCCAGTGGATATTTTTTGAATTTTTACGAAATCTAGTGTTAATCTGTTCATTGTTCTTGATAACTGTCTAGTAAGAAATGAGTAACTAAATGCTACTCTCAGTTTAATACTTATGAGATGAAAAAATACAAGTCATAAACACATCTCTTGGTTTAAAAAAAGCTTCCCCATTGAATCCATTTCCTTCATCTGTTATATTTTTAGACCACTTTCAGGCTTTAAAATAGAAACCTCCCTGTGGATGAGCATGAAGTGAAACATCATTTTATCTTCATCATGAAGAGATGAAGATAAAAGATGGCTGTCATGCATTTCATGTTCTACTCCTCACTCTTTTCTCACAACTGTCTTATCCATTGAACTTCAAAACCCCTGTAGGTCAAAACACGTCACATCAGCTCTCAGTATGTCATACATTTCTCAAAAAGGTTCATAAAATCCTTTCTATGAAAAATTCCCGTGCATAATAGTTTAAATGTCAGTCAGCACATACACGATTTTTTTTCATGTTTAAACAAAATCATTATTTTAGCAAGCAGAGAAAAATTCTGTTATCCTTTATTTGCTTCCCTCTTTCCAAACAACCCTCCTTACTTCCTTCTTTCCAGTTCCCAGTATGTCAACCCTTTCTTTGCTTCTTCCTTCCTTCATTCTTATGATAGGTCCTTCTATTATCTGTCATTCCTTCCTTTTGTATTTGGTTGCATCTTGCGTTCTTTCCTAACTTTCTTCTCCCTTATGTCATTTCTGCTTTCCTTTCTTATTTTCTTGCCAAACCTTGGGGTCCTGCAGTACCTTCCTTGTCTCCGTCCTCCTTTCTTTCCTTCCTTGTGACCTGTTTCACTTCCTTCCTTCCTTGTCCCTACCTTCTTCCATTCCTTGTCTTCCCCTCCTTCTTCTTCGTTTCTGTTTCATCATTATGTCATCGACATTGTAGAGGAACCATGGCATCCAAATAAACATGGCATAATAATGCTAGACTTGTCTTTCTTTGCTTTCCAAGGTAAATATTTTTATTGTCCTATTTAGTTTAGTCCTGTTTAATTTTATAGTGATTCACAAGGTAAATAAATCATGACATTTAATCTCATAAAACATTAAAATCTACATTAAGGGTAGTACCATGCACAGTTCTTTAATCTCCCGGGGGAATGTGATACTACATCCTTTTTAAATGCACCTCAGCTTGTACAAGATGGTGTGCCTTTTGTACAAGTTTGGATTTTCTGCACCCTCCCCTTCTTTCACATATTTTTCGTCTGTCAGCATTTAAATCGGATCCGCTGAACTCTATAAGCTGCTTAAAACAGCGAAAGAATTTCTCAGCACTTCGGCTTGATGAACTCAACAGGGAGAGAAGTGGATTAAGCTTTCTGTGGATTTAAGGAGGTATTTGAAATTTTCAGCCTTTTTGAAAAAATGACATCACAGCCCCAACAGGAGTGATGACTTCAAAAAGAAGAAAAAAGGCGAAGTATTTATTAGCTGATTAGGGGTTGACTGATTAATCAGATTGAGGCCAAATTCCTCCAGCCTAGGAGCTAAACTTCAAACTGAGGTGAAATGAAAGAGAGCGGTATGTGGTAGGGCTGAACGATTTTGTCAAAAATCAGATTTGTTTTTGTTTGTTTTTTTTTTCAAAATATTTTGGGATTTATTGCAATTTTCCTTTGCACTAAGCACAAGCATGTCGATGTTTTACAACAGGGTTTCAGTTTTTCGTGACCTTGAAAGCCTGCTTGTCCAGAATCCAGTATTGGGGGAGTTTAATGTAGCATATGCCAGAAAAAGTTCTTACTTCTTCTATAAATCATAGTTCTAGGTGCTAGCTGAAACTCTCCGTTCCCTTCTGTGTGACAGCATGTCCACTTTAATTATATTAAAGTGTGGTTTGTTGTAAAGTTTATCCATAGAAAAAATGGATAAACTTTAGACCCAAGGACCCAGCATCTTTTAAACAGAGCGTGCACGAGGAGAAAGGGGCTCAATCATGCTCTGGCACGCACATGTTTTTTCTTTAACTGGAGAGGGCGGGTCTTTTAAAAAAATATGCTAAAATTTTCCACAATACCTTTAAGTGTTTTTTCACACTTTATTCAATTTATTCATTATGTTTTAGATTCTCTCCTCATTGTTTCTTCCTTTAATGGTCGTTTTCTTTTTTTATTCACTCCTGCCTTCAATTACCAAAATATATATTCTACTCATCCTTGGGTTATTATGGTTCCCAGGATTTGGTTTTTCTGTCCATCTCTCTTCATCTCCTCTTTGCTAATTAGTCTTCCCTCCTCAGTCTCCCGGCTCCAAGCTTTTGGCAGCTGCTCTATCTCATCCTCTGATTAACATAATAGCAATAAATGTTTTTGTTGTACACTTTCCTCGGTTTATAAGCGGTTGTACTTCATTGATCTTCCTGTTACACTCCCTGTTGTTGTGCCAGTGACTGACTGTGCTCCTGGTCATGTTTCCTTATGTCTTAAGTTCTTATTTTTAATTTGTCAACATTTTATTATGCTCTTCTGAAGCTCCACTTTAACCCTGGCTCCCACTCCACACTCACTAAGCATGACAGATTAATTACACAAATCATTTAATGTTGCTGACTGGCTCTTTTTGCACTTTTATATAAACAGATTCTTATTAAGAGCATAATTGCTCCAACACTTCTGAAGATCTCTGTAGACCATGCGATTTGTTAAAAGGTGGAACAGAAAAATGTCAAAACCGAAATAGAAAAGCAGAACCTGTGTGGAGATTAACCATATAACCTTAAAATAACAGAAAGGTGTTTGCTGAGGCCGATTGAATATCAGTTCTGATGTGTTTTAAGTCTAAATGAGAATAGTCCAGCTGCCCAACCACATGATGTTGTCTTTTATTTTTATTTTGAGAGATTTCAGTCTGTTTTTACATTTAGTTGTAAAGGTTGGGAATCATATTAAGAGTTAAACAACACTCTAAAATGATCTGATGATGATGTTTTTGAAGGCTTTTTAGACCTTTTGTATATTTTTTAATAGCAGGTTCAGGGGCTGGTTTCAGAAATCCTGAAAGACAATATTTTTAGCTTTCCTTTTTTCCTCAGGGATTATGCAAAAGCTCTGACAGCGTTGAATTTGCTCTCATCTCTTACTGTGGGAATGCAACTGAAGTCACTGTGGTTGATGTGACTACTTCCTTCCTATCATTCGCAACCTCATACACTTGCACAGAGTGTAACCGTGTAAACAGGCCGTTATCTTTATTTTTACTAGAAGCAGGAAACAGAAAAAAAGCTGCAGCCCCATAAGAGCATTTGAATGAGGGAGGAGTAAGAGAGAGTGAGCAGAAAGAGGGAAGTGCTCGGTGGAGAGGAAGAAATGGCAAACTCATCCTCCTTTGTCACACACTTCTAGGCTTACAGAGAAGGAGAGGGAGAAACAAACAGGTGTGTTGTGCTGCCCTCTCCCTTGCCTCAGCTCTCCTCCTCCTCGATGGGCGTGGCCTCCCTCTCTGGGACTCCTGAAGGCAGCCAGTCGCCTTCTGCACTTTCATAGAGAAACAAAACCGCTCAGCTGCTCAGCTTTACTTCCCCACTTCGTTCCCTCCTTCTTCTTCATCCACCCCTCCTCCTCGCTGTTCGGAGCAAACAGGAACCAAGATGATGCAGGAGGTGTCCATCATGGTGGCTTACGACGCTCATGTGGTGGATCGTCCGAGCGAGGAGGACACCTTGGCTTGTTTGGTTGCTCATTCTAAACCATTGCGATCTCTCAGACCTGTGGTAGGTCTGTTTTGTTTTTTCCTGCATACCAACTTGTCTGATTTACTTCTGACGTCTTTCAAAGCTGCCTCTTTCTTTTTCATCTGTATCTTTACTTATTCAGAAAACTGATATAGAGTTGGTTCTAAAAATAAATAGAAAATTAATTTATTGTGAAAGTTATTTCTTTCCACGCGGTAGATGATGCATACCCTTGAGTGAATGTGTGGGTGTTTTCAGAGTTACCTCTGGAACTGTTTCTGACGTTTTGGGTAAATTGAGTAATTGTGTGCATGGGTTTGAGCTTCCCTCACATGGGTAATTTAATTCTACGGCCTAGTTTTCTTCAAATATCCTGGTGGCATCATCCTTATTTTAATATTCAAACTTTGGGGCTTCTCTGTCACATAGGAGCTTTCCCCGACAACCTTTTAGCGTAGGTCAAATCTGTTTTGCTTAGTCTAGAACCTCATTTGCAATTTGAACCAGGAGTGTTGGGACCAAAGTTCCATTTTATCTTCAGGGATTCAGGTCAGGGAGCTAAAAGTGGGCCTAGTACCATTTCCTGTGGTATCATCTTTTAATTGCATGTCCTCTATCAGCACTGATCTCCTGTCCTTACAAAAGCCTCTCATTATCACACTAAATGTTCTGGAAATTCAAGGATGCATTTTTTTCCATCTGAAACTAGACATGTGTTTGTGTGGAAAGATGTCATGTGAGACGCTGAAGAAATTAAAGCAAACTGACAATTAAAGACACAAGCTGGGAAAGCAAAAATTAAGGATCATGTTTTTCGCTGTACTTTCATGCTATTCTATGTGTGTTATTTTGGGACTTATTGAAAAAAATGTGCTGCGGACATAAATGCTGGGATGAAAATTAAATAAAATAACCTCCATATTTTATGGAGTCCTGTATGCTAGAAATTTGCGTAATGCATTATTTAGAGAGAGGATCTTAGCAGCGTTTGAGTGTATTTCTGAGTAAATATGAATTTAAAAATTACAGGAAGGGTCATAGAGCTATACAGTGGTAAAACCTGATTCCTTTTCTATGGATTAAAGCGTGTTTTTCTGGTTTTATGGTCTAAAACATTCAAAGTCTAGTTCTTTACGAAGAACCTCAAATTAACAGAAATCTTAGATTTATAAGATAACAGGGGTATGTTAATTTATAATTCGTATTGTAATATTTACTTTCACCTGACATAAATTGTCTCTCTTTATCAGAGGTTTTAACTCCTTACTGCAGAGAACCACAGACCAGTTTAGATTGACTATTTTGCTGTGTGTTCATTATAGCGTAGTATCAAACTTCGTCTATCTTTTTTTTTTTTTTTACAACTTTTTCATGTTTATGTTTAAGCTTCTGTTTCATGATTGCTGTATTAATTTGTGTGTCTGAATTTGAGAAATCCATGTAGCAGATGAGCAATGAGTGCAAGGCAGCTGAGAATAGAGCTGGAATCAGAGAGATGAAGCTGAGAATGCTGAACTCAGACATGAATTTATTACAAAATATCCACCCTACACTAAGGTTGTGTAGGTAAAGTTTATGATTAAGTTTATTAAAGAAGATTTTTCTTCTAATTTAGCCAGCATGGAGGAAGGGACCAGGAGGAATGTTCCTAAGTGTATTAGCATGGAAACCTAACAAACTGGCCTTACTCAGAAAGCTACCGGTGGGAAGCCCAGCTTGCCTAAATTAATCCCTGTGATAAATTACCATTTAAGATGAAAAGCTTTAGATTAAAGAAACACAGTATATATGTGTAGTTATCTTTGCTTAATGAGTTATTTACCTGTTAGAGGTTAACTTCATTACAGATGGTAAATGGCATGTACTTATATATCGCCTTTATTCAAGTTAGGAGACTTGACCAAAGCGCTTTACACTACATTCATTCACCCATTCATGCACACACTCACACACTGATGGTGGCAAGCTACATTGTAGCCACAGCTGCCCTGGGGCTCACTGACAGAAGCCGGGCTGCCGTACACTGGCGCCACCGGGCCCTCTGACCACCATCAGCAGACAATGCAGGTAAAGTGTCTTGCCCAAGGACACAACGACACTGAAAGTCGGAGTCAGGGCTTGAACCGTCAACCCTTCGATTTCAGGGCAAACTCCTACATCCAACGCCACTGTCTCCCCCAGCTGCATGTAATGATGCATAAACATGGTGGCCAAAACATCCAGCAGAAGCCGTCTTTCATGCCGGTCAAATGTCAGCAGTAGTTTATTGTATCATGTTGTTGAGCTCTAAAAGTAGCCCTTGGCTAATATAGCCGCTAAAGATGCAGCAGAATTATTTGTTTAGAGCGACTATTAGTTTAACACAGTGTACTAACATTAAAATATGGCAGGTTAAAAGAAGACATAAAATCTATAGATAAAAGGATTTTATACCTGATTAACCTAATGATAACATTTGTGCTCATGGTTTGGTACCTTTATTTTGAAACATTCATTTTGATCATTTGGCCGTCAATGGAGGTAAAGCCAAAGTTTTTAGCTACTTAAATGAGCCAGCAGGAGGTTGGGCCTGTTTTATTTAGCTTCGTCATGTTGTGCTTCTGAAAGGAAACTGAGTGCTGATAAAGAAACCATATCATCCATACATCATCAAAGAGATCCATTAGTAATATTTCTTGTGAAATACAAACTTCATAGTTTAAATAAAAAAATGTATTTTATTATTTATATTATTTTAAGCAAAACTATAATAACTCATTATTTAACAACCTAAAACAGCTGTACTCCAATAAGATCATGGCAGGAATTATTTTAAGGTCACGTTAAAATACTAAACAATGGCAATGAAGTAAAAAAAAAAAAAAAAAACTAAAAGAAAAAAGTTATTTGTTTCTGCACAGTGAAATATGGTTGAGTATAAAATTATCTTTGGAAGAACATTTATCAGCATCTAAGTCTGTACATCTCTAAAAGGTTTGCAAACTTCAGCAGGGAGACATAGAAGAGATCATGAGGGCAAAACACAATAAGTTAAACTGGTCATGGAGGTTATGTGTGTGTGTTAATGTTGGTGTTCCCTAATCAGACCTTTTGTTCTACGGCAGTGGCAGTACCTTCAAGGAAACTTTTTGTTCAGTTCTTTTCAGTAATAGAGAAGAACTGATAAGTATTCGGCCAGCAGAGACTGAATTGCTCTTTCTGTTCAGAAAGGATCTTGGTTCTGGTATCTAAGGAGAATTTGTGTGACTGATTAATCAGTTTTGGTGATAACATACGGTACACCACTGGTTTTGATTCGGGTCATTAAACTATTTGGTGAAATAACAGGCCTGTGAGAGCAAACTTATTGACTGTTCTAGTTTAGCCTTGTTAATAAGTAAAAGGTCACTGCTTCTTCCTTCAGCTTTATATCAATAAAGGTAGTTTGCATTTCAGAGATTATTTCCCTTTAAAAACTGCAAAGCTTTCAATCTATTTCCAAACAGTTAATATTCTCAGCCTTCTACAACTAAAAAAGGGCACAAAAAGTATTAAGAAAGTGGTCTACAAGTTTAAAATCTCAATAAGTTTTAACTATTTATGAAGATTGGGGAAAACGGTTAAAGAACATTTGTACAAAACAAATGTAAATATGCTGTTTTGGAGCTCCAATAGATATTGCAGAAAAAAAAATATATAGATTTTTTTTCACTGGAAAAAAAGACTGCTTTTATTTTGAAATCTCAGCTATAACAACTAGATTTAGCCTTGCAAATGTTCCATTGTAATCCTGCTAAGATTATGCTAAGAGATGCTAAACTATAACGGCGCTGTTACTGTTTCCAGCCTATGACTAGGTCTTATCAGCCTGCAGAGACAAATTTCATAATTATCTAAATATTGATGTGCTTTGCAGCGGAAAAATACAATTATTTTAACTGTCTGCTTATTTACAATAAGCCAGAGGGGAAACAGCATTTATTTATCACCCAAGATGCTAATTTTGAATATTTTCGCTACATTTATTGGTAGCTTGTTGAGATCACGCTCAGAACATGGTGCAAATTTTCAGTTCCCCAGTTTTTGTGAAGCTTTGATCCATTGATACTAAATGTATTTCTTTCAAGTTTATTAACAACACAGTGAGAAGATAAAAATACACGACCTATTTGGTGTTTTATTTTAGATTTTAGCATGTTAAGAATGTGTATCATTAGAAACTGTTAATAGAGGATTGTATTTTACTGAGGACTTTTAAGACTGAGTGCACTGGATATAGTTGTTTTTTTAAATGTTTTTCTTAATTTGTTTGACATTTAAATTTTTAATCCAATTGTAATTGTGGAATATTTGCCTCCGTTTTACCAGGAATCCCTTCGAAACAAGGTCCTTAATCTCCGCGGTTCTTTCCCAGTTAGATAAAGGTTGAATGACTAAATTAACTTATCAAAGACATGCCTTGTTCTGGAGGCAAAGTTGTTAATAAATAGCTTTTGGGGTCAAGCTGATGCTGGTCAATGGTTGAATCTGTAAAAGTGTATCAGTTATTTGTTTAAGTATTACATTGTTAGAAACATGGACTTAAAGTTGAGAAAGGACCATAAATATGTTTGATTAAAGGAAACTGTTTATCTTACTTTTAAAATGTTGGTGCATACTTTTTTTTCCTAAGCAAACAACTTTGATTGAATTTTCGGGTGGACATATAAACAGCACATAAACAACACAATTTCAGTTTGTAAGAGGCTGATATGCATGAACAAATACACACAAACAGATCCCAATGAGAGGTCATGTGACGGGGTTTGATAATGCAGTCCCAAACCTCCACAGTGGCAACACGGTTTCCACTCATGGGGTAAACTTTCCTTCTACCTGTAATGAAATATGAGTCACAATTAGAGCAGAACCTTATTCAATGCATGATCTACATTGAATACAGTTTGACACCAGTAAGTCATGATTCAAAAAGAGACAGAACATTAAGACTTTATTTCTTAGTTTGGATTTTATTTTAGTATTCTTAATTTGAGGATTTTATTTTGTCTTGGTAAACACTGTTCCAATGATCGTAAGGACCGGTTTCTGTCTCTAAAGTAGTTTTACACTGCAAAAATGATTTAGAAATAAGTAAAAATGTGTTTAATGAAGTGTATGTACCCTAATTTTGAGTATGCAAATAAGATCATTTGCAAATGGAATGAGTATTTTTACTCTTAAAATAAGATAATTAGATAATATGCACTTGAAATAAGACTTATTTTAGGTGTAAATCATCATGTTCCATTGGCAAAGTGTCTCAATTACATCCTAAATTCAAAAAGAAATGCACTTATTTTAAGAAAAAATTACTTATTTTAGATTTGAGATTTTTGCAGCGTACACCAAAATACAACCAATTTTGAAAAACAAAAACATTTGTTTTAGAATTTAAATAATGTAGTGTTTGTTCTTGTTTTAAATGCTAATGTATCAGATGGTTTTATTTATGGTTGAGAGAGAACTTTAAATAGCCATCAAAAATCCTTTTTTTAACAGCAGCCTTATAATTGTCAAAGTAAAGTCAGAGGATTTGCCGTCATGTTTCTGGCTGAGGATGCTGAGATGAACTGAGGGTCGAAGCTATCTGCTGATCAACCCGTGGTGGGGAATTGGAACCGTGATGAACGGAGAAAGAATAGACTTTGCAGCTAATGAAGGTCTGCTGGGAACATCTGGCAGATCCCTCGGTTAAAAATGATTGAACTCCCACCTTATGAGGAGCTTTTTTCAGATTCAGGGGAGGGCTGGTGGCATAAGAGTCTGACTGGATCATCACTGCCTCTATTATAGACGCATCTGACCTTGGCTGTAACCATAAGGTCTGCACTGCCTATTGAAATGGCGACCTCTGAACCTGGTGGTGGACACCAGTACCGTAATAAGGGATACCATTAAGCTGCAGATAGATGGAGTCATATCGAGCATTCCATAGGAGGAAGCAGTGTAGTTTTAGAGCCCAGGACCAGCTCTGCATCATTTGCAGGGGGCTCTTGGAAGTTTGAATACCAATAAACAGATGTTTAATCTTATTTCAGACTGCTGACATTTTATGCTTTTTCAGGTTCCAACCAAAAAGCTGAAAAAGTTTGAGAAGGAGTATCAGTCGCTGAGAGAGAGCCAGCTCCAGCAAGAAGACCCCATCGATCGATACCAGGTATGACAAACACTCCACTTGTTCTGTTTACCACATTGTTTTCTAATGTACAGTATTAATATAGGAATATTGGGCGGGTTAATAATTATGAATTATGACAGAGAATGTGTTTATGTCTCATTTAAGGCTGCTAAATTTAGCTGTTTGTTTTATATTTGATAACTGAATTTTCTAAAATTAGAAGCAGAGCAATGCTATACTGGATGTGAAGCAATTTTTCCAGTTCCAGTGTGCCTCATCAAACAGCACTATATTTGTGATTAATGATGCTTACATTTATAAAAACAGGTTTTAGATTATTTTGCCTTGAGTCAAATATGTTTAGCAGCAACCTTTGTGTTCATGATGACACGGATGTGGGGTTTGAGTCATATCTGTATTAACTTCTCAATAAGGTAGTAATAATAATTGACTTGGGTTCCTACATGTTGTGTCAAATGATCAAAGTGATTTCAGTATTTTCTCCAGTATTTTAAACATCCTGTTCTTTTGTATCCAGAATCAGTAGATTGAGAACATGTTGGGAATTTTTGTGTACTTAGGATTTCTTAGTAAGGATTTCTTACTCATTTTCTGAGTCTGAGTCTGTCTTCTCAAACCCCCATTTAGCCTCAGCAGATGGCCGCTCATACTGATCCTCGCTCTGCTTCAGGTTTCTTCCTGTTAAAAGGGAGTTTTCCTCTCCACCGTCGCTATACAGCAGTATATAAAGAACAACAAAGCAGGATAACCAGCTCTCCAAGGCGCCTATTAATTAAATGTAAACTAAATTGCATTTCAGTTACATGTCGTCGTCAGCTCATACGCTCCTTTTGCTTTCCAATTATTAGTTGATTATTTTATCGATTAAATTAATAATGGGTAGTTGCATCCCAAGATTAACTAAAGAAAAAAATATTTTTTAGCTAAACTTCTTACCTGTAAGAAATCATTGTCTTTGCTGTTTGAATGACCGAGGCTCAGACACATGTTCTAAACATATTTTACTGGAACTAGTTATCAATTAAGAGACACCACATGAAGGTAATTTAAGCAGTATAGACCATCATTCAGAGTTGATTCCGGCCATTTTCTCCCAGAGTGATATGCTGCAGGCTAAATGCCCAATTGTGGAGCAGAGGAAGGAAGGAAGACTCTTATTTATAGATAAGATGTTAGGCTTGGCTTAGCTGCCTGACCCACAGTGGAAACAGTTTTACTCCAAAGAGAGAGCAGAGAAAAAACAAGAACGCTCCTGCTTTATTGGCAAAGGTAGAGACTTTACCTTTTAAACCTTTTTTTTTCAGTTTCAAGTTCTTAACTTGGTGGAATAGTTGCACTGAGAATTAATTTGATCTTCTTCGTTGATTAGCTTCCTGAACGCCAAGTCTTTTTACAGATTAGTTGCCACATTCCTCCTTTCTCATGCATGCGTTTCATATTTGAAACAGCAAAAAATAGAACCATGAACAAAAAATAGAACCATGAATAGATGCAAAGAGACTACTGAGAGAGAAACTTTTGCTGAGAGGTGTGTGACAGGAAAGTGAGGCTATGAGAATCATGTGTTGAAGTTTAGTCAGCGCTTCCAGTCGGTCCATGTGTGGACGCTGTCGCTTTGGACTGGCGCTCGGTAAGCTTCCTCTGCTCTAAAGACTTTCTAATGAAGTAAGCTTACATTTCCTTGTTTGTTTTCTGGCTTTTGTTCTTCTGTTTTATTACATATATTCTAAAAAACAAGGTTTTATAAAGACATCAATATGATGCTTTTATCTGTAGCAAAAATTACAAATTTTAGTGTTGGTTGATAATCTCCTTTAAAAAAACAATATGCGGGTCTATGGATAAGAGCTGATTAAACAATTTAGATTTGATTCCTACCATCTGTCAGTCATGCATGTGTTTAAATCTATGGAAGTTTTAGTCAAGGTTTAGAAAATGTAATTACTTAAAAAGTGACAGAAAAATCAGGGTCAAATGACCAGCCCCTGACAACAGTTTTATGCCCATCATGTGAGAGTGTTTACATCTGGAGTGGCAGTCATGGGACTTCACACAATGACCATAAAGGGGACAAGGATATACTGTGGGTACTTAGTGAAAGCAGCAGTGGAGGCTTGTGTTGGATAATTGAGGTTGCATACATGAAGAAGAGTTTAATGTCACATAAAAAAGGCAACTATGTCGAAGGGAAGAGGTGCTCTGATCAGATGAAAGGAAATTGTAACTTCTGTTGAAAATATAGATCGCATGTTACTCTGAATACAACATTAAATATGGTAGAAAGTTGCTAATTGCTAATATCTATAAGTAAATACTCAATTCATTCGTTTTATGCTTTCAAGAGCAATTTCCTCCTATTGTAGTTATACAGTAATACAGTACAGGCCGATTTAGTTTAGACACATTTGCAGTTTGTCACAAATCATAAAGAGAACACAGTACAGGTTGAAAGAAGCAGCTCTGCTCGGATTGAATCAAAATGCTGTTTCAGTGAACCATTATCCCTTCACATCACTCTGATTATACCATCTCTGTGGTGAAACATGGCGGTGGCAGCATCAGCCTGTGGAGATCATGTTCTTCAGCGAAGTTGTATGCAGCTAAATATAAGCAATCTGGTAGAGACAGTAAAATAAACAAACTTCTAACATGCCTCTGCTGTGTGGCAACAGTTCCTATCAGGACTTTTGGGATTGAATTCATGTTTGAATTCTCTACATGTTGTTTTATTTTACAGCAGATGTCAGGCTTTTATCAGATTTCTATACATAGACAAATGGATCTTAAATGTTTGTGTTTTGTGTCTGTAGAGGGAGAACCGCCGACTACAAGAAGCCAGCATGAGGTTGGAGCAGGAGAATGACGATCTGGCACATGAGCTGGTCACCAGTAAGATCGCCCTCCGGAATGATCTGGACCAGGTAGAATCCTCAATATGTTTACATTAAGTTTAATTAACATTTGTCCATATAAACATTACCTGTTATAGGTTAATCAGTATTATAAAAAACAAATCAGTTTGTTTAATGACAGAATAAAGTGAATATAAAAGGATATATAAAAGACAGTATACATTATATGCCTTTTAAATCAATTCAGAACAGCTCAGAGGTTTAGCTGTGGATGGATCTCAAGGCATCAACCTGCTTAGTTACCCAACATTGTGAAAAGTATAAATAAATATTAGAATAACGGTAAGAACTTAGTGAACCACCATAGATTGGATAATTTTATTTGATAAAAGTTCCAGTTGCCAGAAGGGGGCATTCAAACAATTAAACAGACTGATCATGATTAATCGATTATTGAAATAATTGTCAACTAATTTAGTTATTGATTAATCGTTAACTGGAGTATAGAGAATCTAAAACGTGCCTTTAGCTGACAGAGCAACCCAGTTCGGGCAGTAATTAGATGAAAATTGTAAAAACAAATATAACTAAATTAAGCATTTAATTAAAAAAAATGTTTTCTTCTGTTTTTATGCTCTATCCAGAACTCCTCAAATAAAAAAGTTTTATTTTCATCTGGTTTAATTTCATAAAAAATCTTCTTTAAGGAGCCTCATCATTTATCAGTTAATCGAAAAAATAATAGACAGGTTAATCAATTTGAACAATTATCGTTTGCTGCAGTTCTAATCACAACACATCGGTGAGGGAGCACGAACTAAAATCTATGCAAACTATTAGAATAAGCTTGAGAAAGGAGACCAATCATCTTTGGATGTAAATACATAAATCTAAGGAAAGTTTTTCAAACTGAACTATCTTTTTTTATCCATCCTAAATAATCTAAACAGAAAAGTTTCAGTTCTGTATTTTTATTCTGTGTATATTGATTTTATTTTTTGTTTTAAAAACTTTTACGGATTTCATGGTTAATTTAGTTGAACGTTTTAGAGACGAATCGATAAAAAGGTAACCGATTGCAACCCGCTGATGGCGCCCTTATTGATTGGTTTTCTAAAAATAGAACGAAGGAGGCCGATCAGATGGCAGTAGATTAGATAAGTCCACTTGGTTGACAGAGCGCTGGAGGTGTAGGACAGAAAGTGGCAGCGGTCTGGTGTCGGCGCTGGGAGGTAGGACCACGAAACAGTCCTTCTAGGGCTAAATTTTTTTTAAAGTAATCTAAAACCTCTACAGAGCACTGCCCACCTCATTATTTGTCAATATAATTTTCTCTACCGTCCTTTTTAATCCAAAAAAGAGATTCTCTGCTGCATCCTTCACTAAAACAGTAGTCAGTTTATGATACTTTCTCATCTCTTAATTTTTATATTCAATACAATGCCAATGTACACGAGACAACAGTATTGAAGAATGTATGGATTTAATGCTGGTATTGGTGATCAGCAATTTCGGGATCGGCAGATACAGATTTCGGCGATCGGCTCCCAATTCAATTCAGTTTATTTCTATAGCGCCAATTCACAACACGTCATCTCAAGTCACTTTACAGTTCACCAGATCATACAGTCAAATTCATTCAAAGTTTTCTATCTAAGGAAAACCAGTTGATTGCATCGACTCATTGACTTGAAGGCAATCCTTCACACTAAGCATGCTTATAGCTTTTAACAGGAAGAAACCTCCAGCAGAACCAGGCTCAGTGTGAGCGGCCATCTGCCGCGGCCGACTGGGGTTCAAGGAGAACCAATATCCTGATCGGTGCTTGTCGTGTTGTAATCTATTAAAAGTCCTTAGAGTAAAATATGTCAGAAAAGTGCATGCTCAATTATTTTATTCAACCTGGCAATGATGAGGTGAACTCTTCAGTTTTTGTGATCCATCTTTAGGAGGTTGGTTTTCAAAAAAGTGTCATATTGCAGCCTAGATAGATAAAGTGTGTGTTGTTTCTCCTCACACAGGCTGAAGACAAGGCTGATGTTTTGAACAAAGAGCTACTGAGCACCAAACAGCGTCTGGTGGAGACGGAGGAGGAGAAGAGACGGCAAGAGGAGGAGACTGCCCAGGTAACATTAGTCCTCAGTTTACCATCCAGTACCTCAGTTAGCAGCAAACAAAGGCTGTGTTCTCTGTGTAATCGATGTAGAAGTGGCTGAATGGCTATTCTGTTTGAATGTCCTTACTTCTTTTGGAGAACAGTTTTCAGAAAGAAACAATTGTTCTTTAATGGCTTTATTCAGCTGCTGTCAATGTGCAGAGAAAAGCGATTAGGTGAAGGATGATTACTGAAAGTCACATTGTCACACCAGAACCATTTTACTTTAAAAGTCTAGATTTAATCAGCCAGCAAGTTGAGATCCACATGTTTTCAAGCTGTTACCAGCCATTTAGATACCAGTTCGGCTCAAATTAGTCTCTCCTAAGTGATTGTTATACTTGGAATGTGTTTGTGATAAAAAAAGTAAAATTTGCTACAATTTTTAACTGATTTTGGAAATTATAATAATAAAGTAGTTAACTTTATGTCCTCCCTGATATCCTACAGCATCCTGATGTTTTTGGTGAGGTTACTCACTGAAAAGGTTTTAATTTTGATTTTATCAGATAATTATTCTCATAATAACTTTGCCAGGATATGTATCAGTTACATTTTCTCTGCTACATTTTCAGTTATACTTCATCTATTTTATTAACTGGGAAGTTTGCCTTCTTCGTTATTGGGTTTTCTACTTCCAGCTTCACTACAGAGTAACTAGATATGATTCTTCATCTAACCGTGTTTTAAACTGTTCAGGAAGGTAGAGATTAATATTTGAATGTGTAGCTAAGTTACCTATATATTCACTGGTGAATTCATTGATTTGACCCAAAAAGTAAGTCTGTGTAAACACATCAGTAAGAATGAAGTGGTCTGTTGTTTTGTGAGAACTGTACTCCTTTTGTTCAGTGCATTTCTTTTCAGTCCTCTGGTGTCTCTTATAGCTGAAGGAGGTGTTCAGGAGGGAACTGGAGAAGGCAGAGATGGAAATCAAGAAAACCACAGCCATCATAGCTGAGTACAAACAGGTGACAGCATGTTCTTACACATATATCTGAGTTAAACAATATAAATACACAATTTAAAAAACAAAAGTGCCTCCTTTTTGAAATATATATTTTATTATACAAGTTATGTGTCTGAGGGAAAACTGTTAATTCAATATTTATAATTTATAATAATCTGTTTATTATGAGACAAACTGAATTTACACATTTAAAAACAGCAAAACTAAAAGCCACCCTGGCTTTCCATAACTGCTGTCTGAAGTTGCTGTTTTCAGGCTTTTATCTGTGAAAAATGATTATGTATGAGCTCATCATGTTATGATTCAAAAGCTTTCTTCAGCAGCTAATGTTTTACAGACTGATCTTCTGTAGTCACAGTTAAATCCCAGGGATGTCATGTGGGGCCTGAAACATGCATCTGTCACTTTTGACACAAAGGTTATGGTCTAAAATTTAAGAAAAAAATTTATTGGAAAGTGTGCCATCCTTAAAAAAAAAAAACCTGAACCCCCCTTGTTTAACGCAATAAGAACTAGCGACACAGATGTGGAGAATAGAAACCACACTTTATCATCATTCCTCTCAGACAATTGCATTGCATATCAAACCTTAATCATAGTTCATCTTATTATATTGTTTTATTTGTGTAATTTTCTCCATAGATTTAGCTTAATATAGCAGAAATAACTTTTATGGCAAAGCAGATGGGTAAATTCAGTGAATGATGTGAAATGTTTTTGTTTTTTTTGTCATTTCTTTGTTAAATGATGTGTTCTGGAACGACAGTGGTTTGCTGTGATTCTCATATGTCGTAGGATGCAACCTGATGAACATAAGGCTTGTTTTTTTCTAGATATTCCAAGTTTAGATTAGGAATAATGCCTTGTGTGTTGCAGTTTTCATCATCTTTTTGTAACTAGGCTTCCATGCCTCATTTCAGATCTGCTCCCAGCTGAGCACCAGGCTGGAAAAACAGCAGGCGGCAACTAAAGAGGAGCTCGACATCGTCAGGGTGAGATTATCCACGGCAACCGGCAGCCAGCTGCAGATCAAAGCTATAAGGGAATTAAAATTTCAAATAAAAGCCACAATAAGTTTCGTCAGATGGTGAGGAGTTTTGTGCACCACCTCATCGACACAGAGCTTGGTTACAGAAATAATCCCACACAAGCTTTTAGTCTCCATCAAACAGGCAGTGGGTGGCTTTGCGGGTGTGGCAGCAGACTTTTTTAATTTGACTCTTAATACTGAAATGTTTTGCAACTATGCTAAAGAAATACTAGGATTAAGAGACATTAACACTTGTTTTATATAAATATTAAAAAAGCACTTTTGTTTCCAGTTGCTGTACAACACATGTATTTCTGTGCAAGTGCAGGATTGCAATTTACTACTAATAGTTGTTTTTTTTTCTACACCATGAATGCTAAGACTTCTTGCAGAACATCTACGTCTTTTTGCATCAGCATTCAGCAGATATGCATCTGTGTTCTTGTGCAGAATAAAGTCATGAGCTGTGAGAACTGCAGGGATCTGTTCAGCACACTGGGCTCCCTGCAGGCTTCCTCCCCCGGTAGCGACAGGACATCCAGCGAACCTCAAGACGAGGAGAAGGATGGGCTGAAGGAGCAGCTCCGACAGCTGGAGCTGGAGCTGGCTCAGACCAAACTGCAGCTGGTGGAGGCAAAGTGCCGAATCCAGGTGAGCAGAATGAGGAGGGAGCTAAACTTAGCAACCATAATAGTCAATAATAAACTGAGTTAGTCAACCTAAACCTTTTCTGCAGTTCCTTCTTTTTATGTTTGGTAGTTCATTAAGGAAATATAAACATCGGAAGGTTAAAAACGACAAACCTTCTGGGGTTTGGTTGTTGCGCATCGCCGCTTTAACAATTAGAAATCCTTAAATTAGTTCACTTCCTAAACAATCCACTTTGTTAGCACAGTAAAATGAGAAAGCTGTTTAGAAAGTCAGCACTGAACCTGTTGATCCATCTTTAGAGGTCATTCTATAACATGATCTTGGCCTTAATAGACAGCGGTTTTCAGAGGTTTACTTATCAGAGTACCTGATATTGTATTTAATGAAAGCTTTTAATATTCCTATTTCTAAATGCGTGTTCCTAGCTGGTCTCTGTGATCAGAGAAACAACTTTTGCCATTTTACTAGACATTTAACCTGTCTTCCTGTAAGAATAAGTGACGGTGGTGTAAATTGGTTGGTTTCTTGTCATAAACGCTTATATTACGCGTAGTACATGAACTTTCCCCATGACTGAACCTATGACCTTCAGAAGGTTAATCAGAAACAGTTTTCTTTCTTGTTTTGGTGATTATTGTCCTATCTCAAAACATGTTTGTGTCCTTGTTTAAACTAGTTGTTGAGGTGAAGTAGAAGAATTTATAAGTAGTAATCACTCCACTTGTACACGTTCATCTTCTTTTTGTTTTATGGCAGCTAAACCTTTATAAAGTTTGTCTAGAACGATTTTAGCTTGTAAGTCCAACCAACAGGTTTTTGTTTTTTTTATTAAAGAAGGAATTCGACCTCGTTTCTATTGAAAGTCGGCAGGGCAATGTTCAAGCAAGGAAATAACAGATTTTAATCAGTGCTGCCATTTTTGATGAGACAAGAGGCCTGAAATTCAGATATATTTATACCCAAAGCTGTTCATCTTTACAAAAACTATATTAAAAGGCCAACTCTAGCTTTACATCCATGTGGATTGTCTAAGGTTCTGATTAAGACAGCAGGAGAGTTTTAGGGCCATGGAGATATTTTCATTTCAGTTCAGCATTATTTCCACCTGTAGCAGGTTTAGATTTAAATGTGTTATTTTTATCAAATGTTTCCTCTGGTTGGAAGTTAAAGTAAAATGTTATTCAAGTCTTAAGTTGAATCAGAATCTTTGTCTTTGGAGGCAGTTAAAAATTAGGGTGATGGTTAAGAGGCTTTTCGACCTGAAATACAAATGTTACAGAAAATTTATCGAAAAAGTCAGCAATAGTAAGGTTTATCCATTCATTATTGATAAGGTATAGTTTATTTTTAAAAACTTAAGTTTTTAAATAAAATAAAAACATAAAAATGGAAATTATTTTCCTCTTATAAAGTTGTATCATTTGAAAGACACTTCTCTGCTAATCATATAATTTTAAATTAAAATCTACAACCTGTATGAACACTTCTGGGCTTAGTTGCCATTATAATCCCTTCCAGCATGCTCAATGAATCATTAAAAAGCAGGGGAATATATAAAAAAACTAACCTAATAGTTAAAGTTTTGATTTCAATTTACTAGATGATCTGTCCTCTGCATCTGTTTACCAAACTCTTCTCCTGTTCCTGCTCTGCAGGAGCTGGAGCATCAGCGAGGAGTCCTGATGACTGAAATCCAAGCTGCTAAGAACTCATGGTTCAGCAAGACTCTGGGATCTCTGAAGAACTCAGCCTCCTCCTCCTCCTCCAGCTCAACATCCCAGACTCCGTCCTCTCCGAAGGACGGGCCTGCCTAGCTGAACCTCCATCACCCTCAGTTCCCCTGCAGAATGCTCACTAGCAATGCGAACAAAGGCTGAAGAAACTATTGAAGGAGATATGCAGTGTTCCTTTTTTTTAACAGATGGGGAAAAAATAAGAGCTCTGGATTCGTGGACCACAAACAGAAGAAGAAAAAAGGCAGGAATGTATTTTGCTCCCAAAAAAACACTAGAAAGACTAGTTATGTTCCACTTTCTACAGCTACAGAGTTTAATGAAGGTGAATCTTCATCAAAGTCTTAGATTGTTTAATCTGTTTCCATAAAATCAGAATTCATGGATCCTAAAGATCGGTTAGCTCCATCTTGTGGACAATTGTTGCTACTGCAGAAATATTAGCTAGAAACTTTATCACTTTTTCCAGCTAAACTTTTACAAAACATTTGAGCACATTTTAAAAACTACTATAGTGCTCCATCATATTAGTTTTATTCATCTACTATTAAAAACATAACAATTCACATCCACCGTCTTTAACACAGAAACACCCAGCTCTCTGAAGAAAGGAATACTGCCTATTGTAGTAAATTAAAGCATCACAGAAGTTGCATTTCTTTATAGTAATATAACGTAAACAATATGGTCTTATAAATATGTGTAACTAATTGTTGACTTTTTTTATTTTAAATAATCTTGTACAGTTCTTTAAGGAAAAAAACAAACAGAAATGTTCTTATTTTTCTTTTCTACCGTGTGAAAGATGATCGTCATCTCCGTAGATGTTGATGTAAGCACAGTGTGTGAGGGATCGGGTCCAACGCACAGGAGCCAGAAAGAGACGCCCTGCCGAAACTTTCTGTTCACCCTACCTGGTTTTCTACCTTGTTGTTTCAGCTGTATTTATAAGACGTAAATGCTTGTTTTGGTTTTAGATCTTTCTTTTTTTTTACCGGTTCACTTTAATTTGTGGTTCATAGTTTACTCATAAAATACCAGGTTAATGATGTCTAGAGGCCAAATTCAATTCAAACTTTAGACAAATATGAAGTTCTGTTACACGCTATATGTTAGCTTTAAGAGTTAGCTGTCAGGAGACAACGAGGCATTGGCCATTATTGGAATCTTGCAGTATGATAATATAAAGAAAGAATGTTATGGTATTTCCAAAAAGGTTTAAAACAAATGCGTATACCATGACCTAATCACCTTCATTTAAAACTGAAAGGCAAAAACTATTCCTGCTTTTGCTCAAATATTATTAGCTTTATTCTATAACTATCATTATTTTGATGCATAAACATAAAATTAATATTGGCTAAATTGGTAGTTTTGAAGTAAAAATGAGCACGAAATTATAATTTCACTGTTAGGACAAGTTTATACCAGCTGGTTTACTAGTTGGGTTGTTTGCTGTGTAGCCAGTCTGCAGTGAGCAACAGTAGCTCACCAGCTGCTATTTCAAATCGGTAATACTTCAATAGGAGGGATGGGTGGTGCTTCTTTCTGTATCGTATGTTATGGGGTTTATTGCAGCCAGAAATTATTACAAATACATAAATCTGTCTCTTGTAAGCAAGAGAGAACAATATCTGAAGTCACTTTTATTCAGCCAGCTGAATGGCAGTGCACAGCAACATGTGGTTGAGTGCTGTATTTTGTGCTGTTATTCCCACTTATTCAAAGGGATTAGAGGTTGTTTTTGTCTTTTTTCTACAATGTTTTGCTCAATTTCTTTGGATAAATGACATTTTTAGGCTGCTGGTCTTTTGATTCTAACTGCAACTTTTCAAAAAAACCTTAGCAGATAATTGACATCTACTTAAAAAAAAGAGATATTCTCTTTTTACTGTTTTATTTTAGTAAAAATAATTATTTCCAGAACCTATCCCAAGATAAACATCTTTTATCTGATCCCATTAAGAAGCAGAAGGAGGTTAATTTATTGCTTAGCTATTTCCAAACCGTCCTAAGGCCATCTGTATGATAGTGCCAACACCTGTCTTTATCTCGTTTTTAGTTTTTAAACCTTATTTTGCTGTGGTTTTTTTTGTCATTAAAAGCACATGTGCTCCATGTGCTTATTGCGATCCTCCTGCCTTAGGTACCTTTTATGTACAGCAGGTGTAAGATGGCTTCAAACACGAAAACAGAAGCGTTTTATATTCATTTATAAGTTGAGGATAATTTTGTTGCCAAAAATGTTTTTTGCTCAAGCATTGATGCACTTTAGCTTCATGTTTGAGAAGCTGTTCTACTTTGTTCTCCTCTCTGGTTGACACTGATGTCAGCCTTTGGACTCGGACCATCCAACGTGTACTTTGTGTGTGTGTGTGTCTGCTGTAACTCAAGCGTTTGAAGTCAAACCGTTGCTTCTTCTTCACGTTGCTGCCTTTTATGTTGACGACTGAAGCAGCTGGCTGAAGAGATAAAAAAAGCTATCTGAGAACCCAGAGGTCATCTGTTGTGCCAAAAGAGCCTCTCCAGGATATTCCTCTTTGCTCCAGACCTACACCATCCTGACAGTACCTGTTTAAATATTGTTCAGCCAAAAAATATCCTAATCCCAGGATTTATTTCACTTTTTGTCCTCACTGTTGCGCATAGTTCTTGTTGGTCTGTTAATTGAACTTGTAAAACCAGGTAAATGTAAACTGCGGCCAAGCTGGAGAGGGCTCCCGGTCTTTATGTGCACTAACCTGACATCGATATTTTAAACACTATTTTAGGATGTTTGTTTTTATCTTATGACTGTTGCTGAGAAGACATCTGTCTGCCCATTTCTAATCTAATTCAGTTAATCTCAGAGAAGGGGAAGCAGCGGATGAGTCAGATTAGAGGTGGGCGTTGTTGTCTTGTTTACAGTTTGTTGTAAGAGCTCAGTTCTGTTACAGACGGCTCCTCTACTGGTCTTTCACTGTTTCCATAAACAGAAACTGTTTCCAATTAATAAACTTCAGTTTGTTCATGAAATATGTGCCTTTAATTTTAAGTGTTCAAAAACAGTTGTATTTCTAAAATCCACCATTAGAAAATTTAACCGAAATACCATTTTCCAACCAACGGACCCAGACACAATTTTCTGATCTCTGCTCTAGATCCCATTTATTAAAAGTAGGTGTACATATAGAAAGCAAGAATAGCACAGTAGGATGTTCCATTTATAAATAAAATCAAGGCAGTGCTCTACAATGCAATCTTTAAACAGTTTTTTTATGCAGTCAGTATACCTGGACTGGATTATTGTAATTAGATCAAATAATCTCAGTTTTAGCCTCTCTTCATTGGGTTTCAGTATATTTTAATTGGTTATACTACTCTCATTTTTCATGTTTTTAAAGTCTCTAAATAGTTGTCCCAACCTTCACGGCGTGTTTATGGCACACTGTGATCCAGGCTGTATCTATGAGAAAAGGATCTCATAGAAAGTTAAAGATAAAGCCAACAATGTTTACTCACCATAGAACCATGTTTTTGTCTCTTCCATACGTAAAAAGGTTCAAACATTAAAGAAGCGAGGTCAGGCTTATATAGGTCAGATGAGACCTATATATATATACATATATATGTATGCTAGAAAAAATAAAGGTAGCACTCAGGTAACATATACATAGGTCTGATTGAATGAAATGTTCTCATTGAATACTCTTCTGTACAAAGTTAAATGTGCTGACAACAAAAAAATCATCAATTCTCTAAGACCTAATATAAAGCACCCGCCAATTCCTGGACAGTCTGTGGTACAACCTGACATTGGTGGATGGATCCAGACATGATGTCCCACATCTGCTCAATCAGATTCAGGTCTGGGGAACAGATGGGCCAGTCCATAGCTTCAAGGATCGCCTTACAGGATCTGCTGAAACACTCTAGCCATATGAGGTCTAGGATTGTCTTGCATTAGGAGAAAACCAGGACCAACCGCACCAACATATGGTCTCACAAGGGGTCTGAGGATCTAACGTCGGTACCTAATGGCAGTCATGCTACCTATGGCAAACACATGGAGGGCTGTGCGGCCCTCTAAAGAAATGCCACCCCACACAATTACTGAACCACTGCCAAACTGGTCATGCTCAAGGATGTTGCAGGCAGCAGATCAGTATCCACGGTGTCTCTAGACTCTTTCACATCTGTTACATGTGCTCAGTGTGAACCTACTTTCATCTATGAAGAGCACAGAACGCCAGTGACGCATTTGGCAATCCTGGTGTTCCCTGGCAAATGCCAAGCTTCCTGCATGGTGTCCCCCATCTGTCGACATCAGGCCCTCATACCATCCTCATGGAGTCAGTCTCTAACCATTTGTGCAGACACATGCACTTTGTGGCCTGCTGGAGGTCATTTTGCAGGGCTCTGGCACTGCTCCTGCTCCTCCTTAAACAAAGGGGGAGAAATTGGTCCTACGGTTGTTGCCCTATGCCGGCCTCAGTTACAACACGAAGACGAGAGTTCCTTTTACTGATGTTTAATGCTCTTAAACACCTTAGAACTGACAAAATAAGCACAAAAATACAACAGAAATAATTAGCCTCACAACATAACATACAATACATGTAGCAAATAAACATACCACTTTGGCCTGCTTGTGACTAAGGCTGGATTTATTCTTCTGTTTAAATCTTCTCTTTAACTAGCAAATGCAGTTTTAGCTTTTGTGAGCTCTTACAGTCCATGCTGAAGCCCAAGTGTGGTGCCGATAGCTTACAATGTTGACAGGAAACAGAAATGTCATTTTTTTAAATACGTGCATCCATCTCAATCTTATCTAAATTAAATACTGTGACTAACATACAAAACAAATGATGATTATAAGGCACAACACACAAATATTGAAACTATATAAAATAAACAATAAGTACAAACTTATATAAGGTGCAACAATCTACTGGATTTCAGAATTATTGTACAAGCAAACAATAGCATTTACATGCCCTCCTATGTTCTCCTCCACATCTCCCAGAGTACTGGCCTGTCTCCTGGTAGTGCCTCCAGCCCCTGGACATTATGCTGACAGACACAGGAAACCTTCTTGCCACAGCTCGCATTGATCAGCCATCCTGGATGAGCAGCACTACCTGAACCACATGTGTGGGTTGTAGAGTCTGCCTCATGCCACCACAAGTTGAAAACACAATCAACATTCAAAAGTGACCAAAATATCAGCCAGCAGGCGTAGGTACAGAGAAGAGGTTTGTGGTCCCATCTGCGGAACAACTCCTTTATTGAGTGTGTCTGGCTTATTGTCAATAATTTCAACCTGTTGTCTATTCCATTTGCACAACAGCAGGTGAAATTGATTGTCAGTGAGTGTTTCTTAACGTTAGTGTTTCATGCCAAGCTAGTTTTATACTAACGCCGTTACCTTTTTTTAGTAACGAAGTAATCTAGCTAATTACTTTGTAACTCTAACTCAGTTACCATTACCGACACCCTGTTACTGCACGTTACTCAGGTCGCAAAATTAACATTTTTTCATGATGGGACTCGTGCGTGCCTCGTCGAGAGAGGGGAGGATGAGAATGGCTGATGTATATTGAGATTACGTCTGTCAGTTGGTTAGGTGGGTGTTTCTGCTGGTGGGTGTTAACATACAGCACACACAGAGAGATGGAGAGTGAGGAGGACTCCAGCAGCAAAACATTGTTTTCCAGATGGAAATACTGGTGTTGCGTCGAGCTGCGTTTCCCCATCAGATACGGTTTCCCCTGCATCTCCGCACAGCGCAGGCGGCACAATTTACCGCGCAAGCGACAGTAAACGCACATGGTCGCTAAAGGCGTGCAACAGTCGCCCTGTGCTCGCGCCACAGGAGAACTATGGAGTGCGTTAATGATCAAATGCTAGCCTATATGGAGAAAGGGAGATAGATAGATAGATAGATGTTGCAGTATCTATAACAACCCAAACACGCAGGATTTCAGAATTAGACATCCCCAGTTATTAATTGAATACAGTCACGCAGGGGCGTGAATACATAGACACTAGGTGGTGCTAAAGCACTAGGAAGTTTGCTCTTTATCAACGAAAAAACTTCACACCCATGAGTAGAGATAATGAGCCTGATGATATTTACACCGCATCAGATACCGTTCCCCCCATGTTAAGCAGGGGAAACACTATCTGACGGGTTTATAGGCCCGTCAGATTGCGTTCCCCCCTGATGTAATTTACGTTGAGTTGCAATAAATGCAAAACTCTCTGCAGGTACTTGTCATTGTCGTCCTCTCTATTCAGCTGGCTTTTGAAACACACTGCGAGAAGGTGGGGGCCGGGTGGTGAGGGTTACGGGGGCGAGAAACGCAAAAGTAATGCAATAGTTACTTTTACTAGTAACTAGTTAATCAGTTAGTAACTCAGTTACTTTTTGGGAGTAGTAACTATAACTAATTACTTTTTAAAAGTAACGTGCCCAACACTGACAGTATGTCCTTCTAGATCAGTGTTTTGGGCAATTTTTCATACCATGATTTCCCCTCTCAGTAAAAAGTATTGATGATTATCCAAAAGTGGAACGTACAATAACTAAAATAAATACTATTTTACTTAATCTTTTAATTTGAGCATTTCATTTTTATAAATGTATGCCTTCCATCTCAAATGAAAAAAAACAAACAAAATAAATATACGTTACGTTTTGGGGGGAGGTAACTAGTAACCAGTGGTGTCAAAAGTACACACATTTGTTACTTAAGTAGAAGTGTAGACACTGCAGTTTAAAAACACTCTGGTAAAAGTTGAAGTATCAACTTTACCTCTTTACTCAAGTAAAAGTGAAAAAATATGTGATTCAAAAACTACTTAAAGTATAAAAGTATAAAGTAACCTTTAAAAAAACAGCCAGATGCCACTATATGAATTGAAAGCTCAATTTTTCAATTATTTCTAAAAATTCTTTGAGATAGGGCCAAGGATGAGGGAGGTCATGTTGGTCTCTGTCTCCCGATACGCTCTCGCCTGTGTCAGACCTTTCAGACATTTCAACATCTTTTTCAGAATCCCACATTGTAGCATGGTATAGACAATTCACGTTAGCAGTTTGAAGAACACCTGCTTGCTTCTGATGATTTCCTTTAGCTAACCAATGAGTGTTTGCGTTCTATGACTCATCCAATTACACTAGTTTCACTAGATGTGGATGGAGCCAATGATCTGCATTGGATGGAGCACATGATGGGAAATAAATATTTACAAACATTAAACCAGGGGTAACCAATTAAAAATCAGTGGGTCGAATAAAGAAAATAATCAACCAGTAAAGGTCTGGAGACATATTTAATGATCTGTTACTTTAAACAGAATTTAACACTGAAGCAAAATGAAGTATTTATGCATTAATGTTATACATTGAATTTTTAAATGAATAACAAAATAGAAATTGCCAAAAAAGCATCCTGTGCTACCTCAGAGGAGTTGACACTTGTATGACTGTATTCCTGTATATCCATCAGTAGTTAAAGGTCAAGGGTCAGCAAATGCAAATTCTACCTGTAAAACAATAACAGCGTAATTGTCGCTGTCTGATCTGAAACCTCATTTGGAGCTTCTAAACTGGCTTTTGAAAAACTTTGATAATTTGCTGCTAATATTAGATTTTTTTAGAATAAAAACAAAAATCAATCAAACACTTTCGCACTTTCATCTGGTTTGGTCTGCCGCGGTTTCCGTAGGCTCGTGAACTCGCAGGGGCGCGCTTTTAGGAAATCCTATACACTACTGTTTATGCTCTAAAAACATTCTAAATGACTTCGTTTCGAGTAAATTATGGACCCTACCCACTCAGGACACTTGGAATACATTGGACGAGCAGTATGGAGGAATATTGACACGTTTTTTGTGGACTTTTATGGACCTTTCTGCCTCGGGCGCTGGGCACCTCCATTATTTGAATGTCAGCAGACAGTAAGAAGCCTCCCAGATCTCCAGATGCATTTGAGATATCAAAAAAGTACTCCAGAGTGTTGTTCAGCATGGGGGTGAGTAGAAAATGAAGGCTAATTATGTTTTGGGTGTACTATTCCTTTAAACCTTAGCCAAAAGTAACGAGTAACGGTTGTTTTAATAATGTAAGGAATAGAAAGTACAGATACTCGTGAGAAAATGTAATGAGTAGAAGTCAGAAGTAAGAAGAAAAATTAGTAATGGAGTAAAGTATAGATACCTAAAAAGTGTACTTAAGTACAGTAACGAAGTATTTGTACTTCTTTACTTGACACCTCCGCTAGTAACTATAACTAATTACTTTTTCAAAGTAACATGCCCAACACTGGTGACAATATCATTATCATGGGGAACAATATGATCCTTTATTCTGACTCAATACATTGAAAAAGTATTGACCCTGTTTCTTTTTTGTTGTGATTATTGTTTTCTTTTTTCAATTGTTTTAGGGGTTTTCTTTATACAGGTTTTTAGTTTTTTAACTCAACACTGCCCAGTTGGTCACTAAGCTCATCAAAGTAGTTATCAACAAAGCGAAGCATCTGGATGACGGCGCTAAGCAGCAGGATGTCACAGTTCAAGTCCAGCTCCAACTCCTCGCTGTAGTTCTTCACTGGAACAACGCAGGACATTGGCACGCCCACCTTAGCACTGACCTCCTTCACCTGGATCACAGAGGGGTTCAAACTAGGATTCAGAAGCAGTTCATCAAGTTTTTAATCAGGACTGAGTTATTTCTGTATAAGTACAAGAATCCTCACTATTTCCTTGATGTATCCACTCCTGTAGATGTTTCTCAGATCCTCTTTTACCAAAGGACAAGCTTCATCTACTTTAGTGAGCAGCACCAGCTGAGGAAGGCCTACAACCAAGAAAGATTAGATTATTCACAACATGCCGTAAACAATTGGAGTTTAAACTTCAAAAATATTTCAGTTATAAATTCTACTGACCCAATAGGTTAGCCTTTCTGCGGATGGCTTCCAGCTTCTCCTCCAACTTTGTGGGCATAATGGAGACCTTGCAGGCATCAATGACATAGGCCACACAGTGGATCTTGTCTTTGATGTCTGGAGACTTGCGATAGCCATGAGCGTTATCATGCAGAGGAGCAGCAGGATTGAACTGTGTCGGCGTAAATAATTATGTTTAATCTATTTCATGTAACACTAGTTATCTCCACTAACTACATATAATCAATACCACACCTGGTAACGATCTGGGATATGTCCTTTAAGAATGCTGCTGATGTCATCAATATCAATCCCCGCCCCTTTGCTGTCTTCCAGGCCCATGGTATCACACAGGACGATTGGCAGAGGTTTGCCTTCTCGTCCTGCTTTCAGAGAGTAGGTTCGAAACTGGAAAAGGTGAAATATTAGACATAGAAAAACCCAACTGGAAGGATTTCATTTAAATGAGAGACTAGAAGCTGCATGAATGAGCAGTAGAGACACACCTGAGTGGTGAGACTGGTGGAGGAACAACCAGAGATGGCCTGGCTGGTGACATGACCTCTGAATACAGAGTTGATGGAGTTGAAGAAGCTGGACTTTCCAACTCCAACTGGTCCAATGAGTAAAACTCGAGCCTGGGACACAGAACTGACTGAGGGCTTGTAGGTTTGGATGCTCTCCATCAACTTCTTTTTATTCCTGTAGAGAAGCATCAAATAACTGGGATGCTTAAGGCAATTAACATCAGCGACCTGCCCTGGCTCTAACCAAATGAACCATTGAGATAGTTCCCTCTCAAATTTACACGGATTTGAATTTTTACTGCATGTTTGTATGAAAATATTCAATTCAATTCAGTTTATTTATATAGCGCCAAATTCACAACACATGTCATCTCAAGGCACTTTACAGTTCAACCAGATCATACAGTCAAATTGATACAAAGTTTACTATCTAAGGAAAACCAGTTGATTGCATTGACTCAAATACAATCCCTCACACTAAGCATGCTTGTAGCAACAGTGGAGAGGAAAAACTCCCTTTTAACAGGAAGAAACCTCCAGCAGAACCAGGCTCAGTGTGAGCGGCCATCTGCCGCGGCCGACTGGGGTTCAAGGAGACAGAAGCAGAGATACAAAAAGCAGCTGTAAAAGGCGGCCCCGTCCAGGAAACACACAGCCAGGCAGACGAGCTCCAAGGCAGCTCCCATGCCAGAGGATGAAGAGAGCACATCCACCCAGCCACGGCCAGAGAAACAGGACCACACTAATACAATCTGTCTAATTTCACCACCTTCCAACTTTGCATTATTTGCATTTGTTATCCTTTTTTTCCCCCCCTTGCCTCTTCAGACCGTAGAAGCTACACCTGGCCTGGTGTTCTATTAGGGGAGTGGCGGCCTAGTGGTTAGGGTGTAGAGCTTGGAATCCTGAGGTTCTGAGTTTTAATCCCACTCCCACAGACACACTGATCAGTATTCCTATCCTCACACTGTTTCCCAGGTGCCACTCAATGGCAGCCCACTGCTCCCCAAGGGTATGGGTTAAATGCAGAGAGTCAGGGCTTTCAACTCTCACCCATTGGCCGTGAGACTCTTGTATCTCAGTGTCTTTACACTTTCTTACTCCATATCCGCATCTTTTTACGCTAAAAAATGACAGACAAAAAAACTCAACTCCATTCCACTTATTTATAAATAAAAATACCATGGTAATAAAAATCCAGTCCACGTTTGCAACAAAACCTTAGTACTAACACACAAGGACATGCAAGGTTTATTCCCAGTCCGTTTTTTTTACCAGCTCACCTGACAGCAGGAGCTGAAGGACCTGTGCCAGATATTAAAAAGGACCAGGATTTCTGAGCGGTTATTATTACGAGGTATGTCATTTGATTTTTTTTATCTTATCTTATCTGGACTAAGATAATTAGCTTTGTAAATTAATGAATATTTTAAGCAATGTAGTACTTGAGTAAATATTGATAAAATATACAGCAGCTTAAATTATCAATGTGGAGAATGAGCGTAGGATCACATCAAATGGTTTGTTTTCTCTATACCTAGTGCTGTTTTAGTAAGCTTTACTCCTTGTTTGCTCTAGTTTATCCTTCCGATTTAGTCCCAGTTTTAGTCCATGTTTTGCTCCCAAGTAAAATAATTATTGCTCAGTATAGTTTAATAATCTCTTGTTGGAATTTAGGACTAATTGAACCAACAAAACTATCGAAATTCTTAAAGCTTTCAGGTATGCCTCACAAACCCTTAGGAGGTCCACAAAAAAGAAAAAGGACCATTGCACCTTATTTTTCAAAAGATCAGCTACCCAAGAAAAGACCAACCACATCCAGAGAGGATGTGCAGAACAGCTCAGTTATCCAGGATTCATAGAGGAGAGGCTACAGGGATGTTCTTATTTTATTTTTTTATTATTACTCATCTCATACATTTATCATTATTTTGGTCCATTCAATATGTTTAGAAACTTAATTTCCATGACATTTTCCAAAATGAGACATCCAGAGAAGTGCTTTCTTGAGTCATTGAAAGTTTCTATAGACTCTACATCCTCCTAGAAGGTCTGAATTAAAAAAAAAAAATAATAATAAGATAATGATTTTTAATCCTTAGCCTCAGTTTACACGGAATTCAATTTCAGTGCTTCCTATATTAGTGTCAGTTACCCAGGAATAACTTTATTTTACTTGAAATGCATAGAATAGTTTATAAAGTTCTTGAAAAACTTTGTTTACAGTATATTTAGGATGAAATTATTTTAGCAGGGCCCATTCTTCTTTACTTCAGTTCTCTGAAAATCACCTGAATGTAGAAAAAATTGATATTGTGTGAAAAATATTTCCACATAACTACAGATCACTAGTTGTTCCTCAGTAACATTCACTGTTCTATCAAAAAATCCACATTTTGCCTCTTAGTTTCAGTTAAATCCTCTGAAAACCTACAACTTATAGCTGCACATATCCTCGTAGCCTTTCAGTCTAACCCTGACAAGGGTTGCCTGTCCAAGCTATTTTAATATCCCACTCACAGGTTGTGTAAAAGGTTGGCGGCCCTGGAGTTCATTTCACTGCTCTGATGCAGTGGAATGTTGCTTCTTTAGAGTTGCCATGGGCTCTCCCTCTGCTTCTTTCATTACGGCGCTCTTTGGCTACCTGTCCTGTTCCCAAAGCTCAGAATATTATCTTATAACTTTATTCTGCTACAGTTTTATACTAATATGTCTGGTGTGTGACCTTGGTCTTGATGAAGATGTTTTTCACTAATGTTCTCTAAATTGTGGTCCTATTTGACATTTATTGATTCATTATTATAAAGGATGTTGGTTGCACTGAAAATTAATAGATGTATCAGAGAAAAGGGGGTTTAGTATATATCTATATACCACATATTTGTTTTGGAATTTTGTAATCATATTTTGTAAAATCTAAACTAAACTAATTTTTACAGTATTGTAAAGATTATAAGTTGACACAATTTGGAAAAAGTTCAAGGGATGCAAATACAGTACTTTTGAACCTACCCAGATTCCCAGATGACAGTCCTCCATGGCTTCTCAAATTCAGTAGATTCTGTTAAAATAAGAAAACCTGTTTGATAATTGAACTTTATCAACTATAGCTTTTATTTTATAATACAAACCTTGTCTACAAGACAGTGTTGATATAATGAAGTCATATTTGAAATATATGTTACTGTATGTGTATGCTAAGGAGAAGGATGAAAGTACATTCAACCTAGTATAGAAATGTGTAATTGATGTATTATTGATGATGTATTACAATTGTTGTTTTGAAATTTCAATGAAAATGAAAGGCTGATAACTCACCCTCCACTTGGTAAACTTCACATTCAGTCAGGTTCAGGTCATTTCCATGCATTTCTGCAGCATTGAAGTTGTACTGAGCTCCTGGGTTGCTGTATATCACTGGTTGGCTTCCACTCACAAGAACTAGGGATTCACCAAAATAAGGACCAGATTTTCCAATCATTCTGACGGCATGAGGAGCACTAATAACTGGATATTTTTTGAGTTTTCCACCAGTAAAACTAAAAAGAAAAGCCTGATCATCATTCACATACTGTCCAGACTGACTAAAAGGCTGGCTGGTGTAGCCTCCAAACACATAACCAGAAGCGTTGTAGCCCACAGACACAGTGGGTGACTGATTGTCACATCGCTGGTGGAAGGCGGCACCAGTAAAGCCGTGGACGGTGGCCTTGTAGAGAAGCTTCAGTTTGACACTTCCCAGCTGAGAGCAGATGGTTCTCTGCTGGTCCCTGGAGAGCTGTGAGTTCAGAGTAGACATCTGAGCTGCTGATCTTAATGTAAAGTTGAAATTCAAGTTCAGACTGAAAAGAATAAAAGAAAACACATTTAAGGGTTTTTGAAAAATGGTCAAACGTCCTTTGAAATCTTTTTTTTTAACAATAAGTAATGTTATACATCAAAACCAATAGCCACCATAGTCTAAAGTCTGATTAATCCTGGGATAATATGCTACAAACTACTACAATAATTACCAGCACAGTAAAATGTTTTTCCAAGAACTTGAATTTCAAATAGAACTATCCAAAACTTTAGAAACAAAAATGTTAAATTTTGATCCAAACAATCCTGGTTGTATTGAAAGCTGTCCAGCAGACAGACAATGGAGGGCTCCTTAGGAGGAGGAACCAGTAAAGTTCATACATAGCAACAGGACATGTTGGGGCAGGAAAAAGTGGTAGAAGACGAACAGGTTTAAACACACCCCTGTTAGAACTGTAAAATATGAGCTACAACTGTTTAATTCATAGTGATCACCAACTCCTGAACAAGAGACAACATCAGATACACATTAACTATGCAAATATGTCCAAAATAAGCCTTTGTGAATCCTGCCAGACTCTACATCTTGTGAATGTCCCCTTACTTTTTTTTTAATTATTAACAACACACTTTCGTTTCTCTCAACTTTTCCATTTTATATTATCATGGTTTACTTCTGGCCTCTGTTAATTCACAAGTCTACCTAGATTATTTTCCATAACCCTTTTTTAAATGGTCTTTTGCCTTTTAAGAAACTAAATGAAAGAATTATTTTTGCTGCAGCCTTAATATCAATTGATTTAGATATCAACACTTGATACTGAATTTTACTCTTGGAACTGGATGACAATACATGAATTACCTTATGAAGCTGAAGTTGGCTTCCGATTCTAGCTTCCGATTTAGGAAATGAATAAAGGGCGATTCCACTTAATTTTCCCCTACTTTCAGCATCTTTAATCTACTCTAATTAAAAAACTACAACACCTAAACACATCAAACCTTGGCTAGATTATTCTGAATTAGTAGTAGAATAATAAAAAACAGGTCTGGGATTTGTGAATTGATAGTGTGCTGAAGTTTCTCTCTCTGTTTTTTTTTTTTTTTAAATCAGCCAGTGCAGTGGCCTCAGCAGATGGCCGCACACACTGAGCATGGTTCTGCTGGAGGTTTCTTCCTATTAAAAGGGAGTTTTTCCTTTCCACTGTCACTACAAGCATGCTTAGTGTGAGGGATTGCATTTCAGTCAATGCAATCAACTGTTTTTTCTTAGAAAACTTTGAATCAATTTGACTGTATGATCTGGTTGAACTGTAAAGTGCCTTGAGATGACATGTGTTGTGAATTGGCGCTATATAAATTAACTGTATTGAATTGAATTGACAACAACTAAAATAAAGACTATTTTACTTAATCTTTTCATTTGAGCATTTCATTTTTATAAATGTGTGCTTTCTTTCTCAAATGAAAAAAACAACGTAAATATGTTGCCTGGGAGTTAGTAAGGAATCAAAATAAATAAAAAATAAAATCATATTATAAACCTGTATTCATACAAATTGAGCTTCCCTATAATCACATATAAACTTGATGAATTGGGAACAAAATAATAGACAAACTGACTTAATTAGTTTTGCTTTGATTTCATCAGAACACCTGAGCTGCTTTGATGAGCTTTGATAGCTCAGTGTGGAAAATAGCTGATCCAGACTGTTCTCTACTTGGTTTGATGTGTCTCAAAGATGAAGGTGAACTCAAACATATAATAAAAACGTACTTTTTGGTTGATTGATTAAAGCTTTTTCAGTTGGGTCCTCACAAAGCAAAACAGACCCCAGCCCTATTTTATTTCACTACCTAAGAAATCAGTCATGTCAGTCACCCTGGCCTGGTTCCATGACTGACTCCTGGCCTGAAAAAATCTCCCAGTTCAGCCCTGTAATCAGGGATTCAGAAGAGTTGGGGAAAAAAAGTGTGAGAGCAAACTAAGCTTTTCTGACATAATTATGTTTAAGTAGTTCAGTACAAAAAAAATGCTGCTTCATCAAATTAAGGGGTTAAGCAGTAATTATGAATCCCACCATACGTTGTGAGAGTAAAGTAGCATATGTATATATTAGACAGTATTTAACCTTAATGATAGTTTCAGTCTTACCTCCGTATATGCCGGCAGATTGTTGCAGATCCTTGGTTTTGTACACAGCTGAGCTAAGTGCCTCCGCAAAGGAAACGAAACTTAAATCCCGACTTCCTTTTCTGGCCATACCGCATGGGCGCGTTCGAATCAATGCGATGCGTACGGAGGCGTATTGCCGTCACTTGAGAAAATACATTTTTTTTGCTCATTATATTGTATAAACGTGATAGTATATTGTATGAATGTGATAACTGTATTGTATAAACGTGATAACTTCTATGTTTTATTCAGTAGTAACCACGAGACTTATTTAAGATAAAGAAGTTTTCGCTCTAAGTAGGTTTTTGAAGGAAGTGGAGAGAGGATGGCTGATGGACACCGCTTAATGGCTCACACCGACTCCGGTCTTACCGTTGCGGTGCGGTGGGTGCGGCGCCGCAGTGATTCCAAGTCATTAAAAAGACGTAAACCTCTCTCACCGGCTGCTGAGCTGTCCGGCTGCGGTTACCGAGACACTCCGGCGCTGCAGAAAATTCAGCAAGAAAGCTATCCTTGCGGCGTGCCGGAGCCCTCCGCAACAAGCTCTCGCAAATATCCTTATTTGGGCCGTGTTATCGCGTGAAGTTATGTGAACTCAAGTGAACTTCTGTTAAATCTCCGGACCTGTTGCCGGAGCCGCAGAGCCGCACCGCACCGTATTCAAAAGGGCGGTGTGAGAGGGGGTGTGCGGGAGTTGCGGTCTCCGTCGGCTCGGTAAGCGCAGCGCACCAGTCACTGTCTGTCACACATGAAGGTGGCGCTCCAAGTAAATGTTTGAACATAATAACTATCCTGACATCGTTATCCAGGTAATCGTGGGACGTTTTTACCCTGCATGTCATCTCGTCTGCAGCACAATGGCGTGTTTACTGGAGTTGATCAAGTTTTACTTTTTCGTCGGTCTAAGACAGGAGAGATCCTGATGCTGGATGAGTTAGCCTGCACACATTGAGAAGAATCCACCACAGAATGGGACTCCATGGAGGAAAACATCAATTAGATCCTCTAAATGTGGAGGCCTTCCTCGTTGAACAGCTGGAGAGATACTGAAGCCTGCACGGATATACGTTTCACCACCTTAAATGTGTTCGACATAGATATGCTGTGACTCAGAATACAGTGAGATATCTGTTATCATTTCTGGACCCAAGGGGTTCGGAACGAAGGCAGAGGGGGAGGCTGATGCGGCGCATATTAATCCTGGACCTCATTTCTTCCACGAAGCTGAAGTTGGCTTCCGATTGCAGCTTCTGCTTCAGGAAATGAATAAAGGGCGATTCCACTTTAATTTTCCCTACCTTCAGCATCTTTAATCCACTCTAATAAAAAAACTACAACACATAGACATCTAACCTGGACTAGATTATTCTAAACTACTTGTAGAATAATTAAAGCCAGGTTGGGATTTGTTAAACTTTTATCTGAGTTCACTTCAATAAAAACAGTTTTTAACACTTGTACAAATTATGGTTTTGTTGATAGATCCAGAGGTTGTGAGAAACTATTTTAAGCAAAATTATGTAATATAATATTTTAATTATTTTTATAAGTATTAGTAGTGTAGTAGTAGTAGTTGTATATATAATATTAGTATAATATTATTATTTTATCAATATTATTAAAATAAAATGTTCAATTTAAAAGAACAGGACATAATTGTATTGATGGTAGTGAGGAGGGATTGTTTCTTTAATAAAACATCTAATAATTATCGTAAGCAGTACTAGTTGCAGCAATTTAATAGTCTTATTTTTTTATCAATCTTATGCAGTATTCAAACTGCAAGAAAAGGACAAACCTATAAGATCCACTACCGGTTCTGGGAGCAAGTTCTTTACTACTCTTAACTCAAACTAGGTAAAACCATGTAAAAAGGACTATAAAAACAGGAGTAAAAAAGTAACAGAGTTTATTCCAGATCAGGTCATTACAGGACAGAGAAAAAGCTTGGAGCTTGCACAGCTGTGGGCTCAAAAATCACGTCCGCGAGCGTCCGGCAAAGATTGAGCCCCGAACAAGGTCATCTTCTCCTTCTTATACCTCATGAGTCTATGTGTTTGGTCAGGTGGATGTTTAGCTGTTCGTATCAGAAACTGACACGCCATCCATGCCCTGACCTGTACACATCTTGCCTCTATGCCCAAGAATTACAAATAGCTTCCCTTTATCAGACCGGCTCCAGGATGTGCCCATATCCTGTGTATCTTTAAACGACAAGAAGGCTGTCCTATTTAGATGACCTCCTTACACACAGTGACATCCACAATGTGAAGGAAGGCCTTCTACTCTCTCTAATCTGGCTAACAAAGTAACAATGCACATGTTGTTCCCCAGCGTTGTCCTTGGAGCAAAGACAAGGCCTATTGTCCAAGTTTTTGTGTTGCTCAAATTTCTACCGTCTTAATTGATAGAAGAAGCAGGTTTCATGTTTCCACAAACCAAATGACTACTAAATTGGCTTAAAACGTGTACCATATTTTCACAACCATAAGGCGCACCGTACTAAAAGGCGCAGTCTCAGTTATGTGTGCCATTTCTGTATTTAACACACACATAAGGCGCACTGGACTATAGGGCGCGTTTTTTATATACAGGTACATGTCCTCTACTAAGTTTAAATACCTCTACTGCGTATTGTCGTGGGAAAAAAGTATTCAACTATTCATCCTAGTTAAATAAACAGAGATCGATGGATTTAACTCAGTCGGCACATTTATTAATATCTTCGCAAAGAGAGAACAGTTCATCATACAGTCCTTAGTTACAGCATTCTGCTCTGTTCTGATCTGGGCAGCGTTCGTCCCCCCTTACTTACAACAATGGAAAGTAGTCAGAGTCAAAACAAATTACACACACTTTGGTTAACAGTAACATGTTATGAATAAACCTTGAGAAAGAACCTGATTTGTTATGGGAAGAAGCAATGTCTGGTCTACAAACACCATCCTGGAGGGAAATGTGTGGCCTTGAGAGAGAAACAGACTGAGTGAAAACTTTCATAGTGAGTAAATAGGATAAATTAATATATAATAGAAGAAAGATAAAAAATTTTCCGACAACAGTATTTAAAAATAGAGCAGGAGCAAAACTGAGTATAACTGTGCTTTATTCATGTATTTATTACAAAGTATTAATCAAACCTGGGAGCTGGCCGTGAGACAGACACATCGCTGATGACACAGGGCTGTGATCACTGCTCTGAAACACTTTATTGACTCATAAATTAACTTAAAATCCTGAAACCTGCCGACAGAATATGTTCGCTTTTATTATCCTGGTGCCTGCAGTTTAGATAATTTAGATGAAAAACACCTACCAGCCGCTGCGGTGAACCCGGAGGCGACCCGGCCCAGAGGCTGCTGTTGAATTAAGTTTTCAGGTGGAAAAATAGAGCGGGAGTAAAACTGAGTATGATTGTGCTTTATTCATGTATTTATTACAAAGTATTAATCAAACCCATCAAAGTCATCATCCTCTGTTTCTGAATTAAACAGCTGTGCTAAATCAGACATGCCAATTTCCCCTTCTTCGCTGTCAGAGTCACTTTCCGTGCCGGGCGGCTCCTCGGAAATGATGCCGGCTTTTGCGAAAGCTCGAACAACAGAGCCAGCAGACACGTTAGTCCAAGCATCAACAATCCATCTGCAAACGGCGGCGTACATTGCCTGGCGCTGCCTTCCACTTTTCGTGAAACTGTTGTCTCCACAGGATGGCCGGTTCACACCGATGTCGAGCGGTTGAAGTTCCTTTGTCAGACCCCCCGGGATAACAGCAAGCACAGCTTTCATTTGTTTCAGAGTCACAGATTACCTGCGATGGTGATGCATGGAAAAAACCACCTGCTCTCCTCACATACACTTCCCTCAGCCACTCTTTCTTCATCTCCTCATCCATCCAGCCCTTTTCATTTGCCTTAATAACGACTCCAGCTGGAAAAGTCTCTTTAGGCAAAGTCTTTCTTTTAAAAATCACCATAGGCGGCAGTTTCTGTCCATTTGCGTGGCAGCCAAGCACAACAGTAAATGACGCCTTTTCATACCCCATTGTGTGTATCGCTACAGTGCTGGTCCCCTTCTTCTCCACCGTGTGATTCACCGGGATGTCGAAAGTGAGCGGCACCACGTCCATGTTGGTGATGTGGCTTGGCTGGATGCGTTTGTCGGCGAAGTGTTTGCTGCAGAAGGAGTGGAAGCTCGCCAGCTTTTCATTATAATCCGCCGGACGTCGCTGAGCAACTATAGTCCTGGTCCGGATTGAAAAATTGCACCGTGTCATAAAACGAAAGCACCACGACGGACCTCCTTGAAAATGTTAAATTTTCATTTCTTCCGCTAGCGTTACTGCTTTTAGTCGAACAGCGACCGTCGAAACACTGGTCCCACTCGTTCTTTGCTCGATGATCCACTGCTCGGGTCTTTCCTCCAACTCGGGCCACCTCGCCGTATGTCCACGGAAACTCAGCTGCGTCTTCTTCACCTGTCGGACTTCGTTTTCTATCTTCCACCATTTGCGTACCATCGATTCATTTATCTTGAATTCTCTCGCGGCTGCTCGATTTCCATGTTCCTCTGCATAGCTGATAGCCTTCAGTTTTAGCTGTGCTTCATAGGCGTGTCTCTTTGCCATTTTTAGGGTTGTTAAGACAACAATGTTCTGCATAAAGCACATACCTGCTGTTTTATACACAAGCCACGCCCACACTTCCCCCTTTAACCTTCTCATATACTCATGGTGGTCTCAACAACGTCCGCAGATAGGGCGCATTGCACTATAGGGCGCTCCGCACAAATTTTGAGGGGAAAAAAAAGACGTTTATATGCGCCTTATAGTCGTGAAAATACGGTAATAGAAATATTTTAAACATGGTGGAACAACATTGTCAATTTTTCTTTTATCTCAATTGATTTATTTTTTTACAAATCAAGAAATAATTTGATGTATGGGTATAATTTTCTGAGTACAATAAACATTGTAGGGACGACATAGAGCAAACTTCCCACAAAACCTGGCTCAGTGTGAGCAGCCATCTATCACCACCAACTGGGGGTTTAAGCAAATATGTAACACTGAAAGGAAGTACTTATACAGACGTACTTTATAAACATAGTTATATGTTTATACAATATAACTATCATGTTTATACAATATAATTATCACGCTTATACAATATAATTATCCTGTTATACAATATTACAATCACATTTATACAATAAAATTATATAATTATCACATTTATACAATATAACTATCACATTTATACAATATAACTATCGTATTATACAATATAATTATCCTGTTATATAATATTACTATCACATTTATACAATAAAATTATATAATTATCACGTTTATACAATATAACTATCGCGTTTATACAATATAACTATCACGTTTATACAATATAACCATGACGTTTATACAATATAATTATCACGTTTATACAATATACTATCACATTTATTCAATATAACTATCACGTTTACACAATATAATTATCAAGTTTATACAATATAATTATCCTGTTATGCAATATAACTATCACGTTTATACAATCTAATTATCCTGTTATGCAATATAACTACCACGTTTATACAATATAATGAGCAAAAATTTATTTTTTCAAGTAACAGCAATACAAAATTAACACCCAAACACACGCAGAGAAAAAATGCTCCAAAGAGAAAAAAAGGCTGCCATCACAGAAAATAGACATGCAAAGATAAAATATGCTCCTAACACAAAAAAAAAAATCAGATATAATACAGCAAGAGACAAGAGAAAACTGGAAACTATATTGGTAGTGCTCCAGACAATAACACAATCAACAAATATATTATAGGAATCAGACCCTTAGTAATGAACTGGGTTCTAAAACAGAGTATTTTCTTTATAAGAGTAAAAAGAAAAAATTGTCTTCTTTCTTCCCTCCGAATTTCCCTGGACAGCATCCCATTTATGTTTTTGGTAAGGATCTAGTTCATAATAATAATAATAATTAAACTTTATTGATCTCACATTGGAGAAATTTCCCGCTGCATTTAAATATTATGCAGAATAATATATTACTACAGCACTGGTTTCTGGACAGTAATTCGGCCATGTAGGGCATTTCGAGACACAATTCTACAAGCTGTTCTTCTTTACACTGGAGTTGAGGTGACCAAGCCTAGTGAAGCTCTGCTGCAGTGAAAAGAGCTTTGATGACCTTGGATTTTCCAGCCAACAACCAATCCTCCCGAGTAGTTCTTGCAGGGTGTGCCAGACCTGGGCTTATTAAAAACATCTTCAGTCTCTTCAACTCTTTTCCTAATTCTATGTACTTGATGCAGAGACATATTGAAGGCGTCCGCCACCTCAGCAGTGAATCTAACCTTCAGCCTCTTGAAAATTGTGGTCAGAAAAATCTCATTACTACTCACATCCATTTTCCTGTTCATTATGAGTCCTAATTTTTACTTACTTACTTTTAAAAGTATTTGCTCATGCCGAGCATCTCCTAGACAAGGCTGAATTAAGGTCTTATCCAGTGGTGGAAAAAGTACTCCACAGTAATACGTGAGTAAAAGTATTGATACTGTTGTCGGAAAAATTTTATTTATCTTCTATCATATATTAATTTATCCTATTTACTCACTATAAAAGTTTTCACTCAGTCTGTTTTTCTCTCAAGGCCACACAATTCTCTGCAGGATGGTGTTTCTTCCCATAACAAATCAGGTTCTTTCTCAAGTTTTATTCATAACATTTTACTGTTTAACTAAAATGTTTGTAATTTGTTTTGACTCTGACTACTTACCATTGTTGTAAGTAAGGGGGAATGAACGCTGCCCAGATCAGAACAGAGCAGAATGCTGTACCATAAGGACTGTATGATGAACTGTTCTCTCTTTGCAAAGATATGATCAAATGTGCCGACAACAATACTCATAGTAAAATCTTACTCAACTACAAGTAAAAGTTACTTGGTCTAACATCTACTCAAGTCAAAGTATTGAAGTACTTACTTTTGAAAATAGTTAAGTATTCAAAAGTACATGCATTTGAAAGTACTTAAGAATTCAAAAATCAAAATTACATTTAACAATATAATTATACATTTCTGTATAATTTCCAGTGCAATTTTAAAGAACTTTGTAAATGTCAGAAACCACCTGATGTATTGACATGTAGAACCACCTGCTACAGATTCTACACCACCTGTAAAGAACTATTGCATGAAAATGCCAAAAAATTAAGGACAGATATTTTGATTATTATTAATAGTTTGCACTGACAAGGCTTTCCTCCACAGTTTCTCCACCTTTCCGCTCTGTTTTTCCAGCTTCTATTTTATTCAACAGATGCTTAACATCACAATCTCATGGTGCTGAGAGAAGCAGAGGAGATGAGAATTCATTCAAACTGCAATGATTAGAGATTATTTGACATGCTACATGCTTCCCTTTAGTCTGGAATCTTTTTCTACAGTTCTGATCAACATGAATGGTGATTTAACATCTGCTTTTTAGTGTTCATCTGCAAGTTCTGGAGGACCTGAGCTCCATCCTCTGATCATTTATCCTGCTACGTTCGATCCTCTACTTGTAAACATGCAGCAATTTCTAACATTTTTTCTGCTAAAACCCAGTAAATGCTCTGATTTTTGTCCAGCCTGTGCATCTGTCTGCATTTGACTCTTTGAAGCTTTAATGTCTGGTTTTCTCTCTGCATAGCTTACTGTCCTGTCTGTGTTAGGTTCAGTGCCACAGACTGCAAGAACAGAACAAAATCGTTGCTGCAAAGAACAAAGCTCTGCAGGAGGACACCCTAATATTCTGGAGTGCCTACAGCAGCAGGAAATAGAGAAGGATATGAGTGAGCGGGATGAAGAACAGCTGCAGGTGGTAAAAAAGGACCACAAAGAAAGACCTAAAGCTGGTGATCAGACAGGATAGGAAGGAGATGCAGGAGGAATTGATCTTAGTGGAGAGAATGCTGGGTAAGATGATGACAGAGACTGAAAAGCTGCTCCTGCTGAACGTCTGAGGGAACTGATGTTGGTCTAGATGTGGATAGGATCTCTCCTGATGTCTGATGCTAAAGGTTTTTGTGGATCTGATCAGTCTGCTACTGGTTTCCTGTTAGGGACATTAGTTTGGGCCTCCAGGTCTGTCAAGATCAGATCATCTCTATCAGAGAACCAATGTCTCTGAACTGCACGCAAAAACTTCAAGTCAGTTAGCAAAGATAACCTGTTTGTATAGGTCCAAACTGAACATCTACACAGAGGTTCCTAAACCTTACAGCTTCTGCTCCACAACACGGTTCCAGAGTTGCATCCTGACCCAAGGAATTTGGTTCTGTCTATTTTTAACCACAATTTTAGAATCAGGGAGTAGAAAAGGTCCTGTTCGCAGCAGAAGGAGGCGGAAACAAACTAATTGAACTGAATCTATCCCTAACAGCTTCCAGGATAGGGGATCATTAGCAGCAGCTGGTCAGCATGGAGCAGCAGATCCTGAAGAGTGAGTCTCTGAAGGAGATGTTTATTCAGCTAGAGGATCAGGTCAAGGTGGAGAAAAGGTGATTGACATTACACACAGAAGTCCATATTATGGTGTCAGTTTGACAGCTAAGGAGGAGAAGATCAAACAGCAGTTTGAGGAGGAGAGAGGAAAGCACAGCCAGCTCAAATAAATCTGACAGCTTGAGGAGAAAATAGAGTTGGAGCAGCACAAGGTGAAGAGTTTGAGTCAGACAATGATCAAGCTGAGGATCATCTTCACACAGATCTGCCAAACCCACAGCCTGAAGGAGGTACCATCCTGAGTGGAGGTCTGTCCGAGTCTTTCTTTTTTCTGTAATTCAAAAGAAATGTTCTTCTTAGAGATCAGTGTATGGAGGACCAGCTCTACCATATTTAAAAATAAATACTGAAATAAATAAATGCTCAATAAATAAATAGATAAACAAACAATCAATTTCCCCCAAAAATACAATAAACAAATAAATCTAGGTAGAAATTAAATTATACAGTGAGACATAATTGTATATATCTCTTTTATTTAGCTTCTTTATTCATTGGCCTTTGTAATAATCACCTTATTTATTTATTGTCTGTTATAATCTTCAACTTTATTTATAAATTACTTATTTAAAGTTTAAAGTATTTATTTATGTGCATGTTATAATATTTTTTCTGTTTTATTCTTCCTTTGTATTGTTTTAACGTATTTATTTTTTCAACGCTATTTATGTCTGCCTGTCATTTTTTACATTTCTGTATGCATTTCTGCCTCATTATGCGAATGAGGAGGGGCTGTGTCTTAGAGGGTCAACTTCTGCCCCTCAGGGTAGCCTCTTAATGGGAGCTTTGCTGCAGCCAAACGACCTCCTAGAACATTGCATGAAGACTGGACACTGCCCTCAGTCTGTAGCCGCAATTTTATAAGGAGTAAAAAAATTTAATTGCTATGAATATTTTGCACGTCGCTGTAAAAAGACATTAGGGTGTTTGAGTTTCTGCTTCTAAAGCCATGCTAATATATCAATATGTTAAGCTAGTTGACAATAATATAAAAGGTTGCTACCTCTGTGATATTAGCTAGTTATTAGTTTTTTTTTGTTTGTTTGTTTTTTTTAAACAATACTTTATTGTCTTTTAGAAACAAGACAAACAACAACAATTCAGCACAGCCAAGTCTAATACGAAATCTGAAATGTCCAGCAAAACACTGGTACATGAATTTCAAATACACATCAGGGTCAAAACCTATAATCCGTATGATAAGTTGAGGGAAAAAAAGATAATCAAAAACAATCAAACATAATGTTTAAAAACAAACTGATACCCCTTTGTGTAATAGCTCGGGAAGCTCAGTAGGCAGATGATCAAGCAAAGGCTGCCATACTCCATAGAAATCATAGCAATTACCCTTTATAATGGCACTGAGGCGCTCCAGCGGAAGCACCTTGAACGTTTCTCTGTACCACTGTGTTGCAGAAGGGGGCTGTCCCTGAATCCACTGAAACAGTACACATCGTCTTGCCAAATGTAAAAGTTTATGGAGTAAAGTCATTTGTGCTGAAGATAGAGAAAGCCCTTCTACAGAAAGACCAAAAATAAACAACACAGGGCTCAGTGGGACTGTCTGGTGAAAGATTGAGCGAAGCTCTATAGAAACGTTTTTCCAGAATCTAGCAATTATAGGGCATTTCCATATACAGTGATAGTAAGTCCTAACATCTGCATTGCACTTTACGTAAAGAGGGGAAATTTGAGGGTGAATTTTATGTAAAAACTCTGGGGTACGCTGCATTCTATGTAGAATTCTGTAATGGCTTTCCCGAAGTCTGTTACAAGTAAACATTTTCTTAGCAAACCTAAAAGCTTTTGACCATGCTTCTGAGCTAAGCTCAACCTCCAAGTCTGTTTCCCACCGAACCCTGGCCTTATCAGTTGTAACAAAGTTCAAAGACAGTAATTTCCCATAACAGAGAGGAATTAATTTCTTTTTAGTGAGTAAATCTTCATTAAATTTAAGAAGAAAGCTTTCAATAGAGTTCAAAACAAGTTGGTTTACTGGGAATTTAAGAGAATTTACAAAATGTCTCACTTGCAAAATCCCAAAAAAGTGTTTTTGTGGTATATTATACTTATACTTGAATTTGTTTAAAGGACATAAAACTAAATTTTTTAAATAAATTACAAACAAGTCTATTTTTTTTAGAATGCCAATCATCAAATACACTAATGCCAATACCTGGAGGGAAAGCTTGGTTCCTAATTAGAGGTTGCAGTGCACTAGAAAAATCTCTTCTTCCAATGTGGGCAGCAATATTATGCCAAACCTAGAGTGTAGACACCAAAATTTAGTTATGTCTGACACCCAGTGGAAGTTCAGCTAACTCAATAAATAGCAGACCAAGAAGAGAAAGAGGGTCACAGCTCCAAGTATCTACAGGTGGCTCACCTAGATGTAAAAAAGAATGTAACCACCCTGAAATTATCCGTAGATGGCAAGCCCAGTAATAATAAAAAAGGTTAGGAAGAGCCTGACCCCCTTCATCTAAAGGTAATTATAAAATCCCTAATTTTAGCCTAGACTTCTTTCCATGCTGTATAAATTTAGAGAAACGTCCCTCAATCTCTGAAAATGTTTTTCTGGTGATTCTAAGAGGCAGCATTTGCATATGATATAATATTCTAGGAAGAACATTCATTTTAATCAAACTTATTCTACCCATCCAAGATAATGGAAGGTCAAACCACCAATTAAGGTCATTTTTGATTGAGGCCACAACTGACTTAAAATTTAACTTGTATAGCTCTGTTATGTCCGAAGGCACCCTGATAACCAGATATGTAAAACCTGTGATCGACCACCTGAAAGGAAAATTATCAGGAGTGTCCCATCTCCCCTGGTCACCAAGTGCCAAAGCTTCTGATTTATCATAATTTATTATGTACCCCGAAAAAAGGCCAAACTGATTAATAGTAGATATTAATGCAGGGATAGATGTTTCTAGCTCAGTGACAAACAATAACACGTCATCTGCATAAAGCGAGATTCTGTATTCAGTATCTCCCAAGGTTACTCCAAAAATCCCAGAATGGGTTCTTATAGCTTTTGCTAATGGCTCCAAAGTGAGCGCAAACAGCTAGTTATTAGTTTATTCTTGGAATCAACCAAATTCTCTTTCATTTCTGGGCAGAATTTGTGCTCCACATTGTTCTCCACATATTTAAAGTCTTTTAGTCTCAATATGAGGAGACTCAAGGAAGAAATAAAATTAAAAAAACATCATTGGCATAAAAGGGACTTTAAAGTAAAATGCCAAAGTGCTTTTTACTGTTTAACTTCCTAATTCTATCTCAAAGTTTTGCTTTCCATGTTTTTTTCATGAATATTGCCACAATAGAAAGAGCAAAGTCAGGGAGGAGATGGACCAGCTGTTTATTTATACTAATATGAACTGGGCAATGTGTTAGGAACAAAAGGATGCCACATCATTTGATGGACATGAAAATGATCTGCTACAGAGGCCTGAATTCAAAGACACCCCAAAAATTACAGTGAAAAAACTTATGCAGCAGGCAAGTCCATTTTGCTGAAATTTCATTGCAGCAACTCAAAATGGTATTCAGTAATTTGTATGGCCCCCATGTGTGTGTATGGATGCCTGACAAGGTCGGTCCATGCTCCTAATGAGACGATGGATGCGTCCTGGGGTATCTCCTCCCAGATCTGGACCAGGGCATCACTGAGCCCCTGGACAGGCTGAAGTGCAACCTGACGGCGTCGATGGATCGAAACATAATTTCCCAGTTTCAAGATTTGTTTGAGGGTTGAGGACCCAAAAGCAGAGGCAGGAAGGCAGAGGTGAATTTATCAAGTTGATTTAATGGTGAATTATAAAAAACAGAAAACAGAGGCAGGTTATCCAAAAATCCAAAGTAAAACCAAAGTCCAAATAAACAGGGAAACCAGGAATCCAAAAACATTTAAAAGAAAATAAAGTCCAAGCAAACATGAAACCAGGAGTCCAAAGTCCAAAGATCAAAAAATAAGAAAAACCAAGGAGAAATCAGGGGAATCAAAATCACAAGGAGGGAGGCTCAGAGAGACGAGTAGGATGAAGTATGACGGAGTTAGACGAGGACCCAGCAAAGAGGAACTGAAGAGAGAGGGCTTTTAAAGGAGACTGAGACAAAGAGAGGGCTAATGAGGAAACCGGGAGCAGGTGTGCACAGAGCAAGAGAGGAAAAGAGCTAGAAAAAAAGGAGAACATAAGAGGGCAGCAGAGGGCAACAAATAGAAACCAAGAAAACTGAAAATAACCAGAAAAACACAACAAAATAAGAATTAAACCCTTTAAACTAGAAAACAAGGAGTAAAGCAAAACTGGATACTCAAAAGAAAACAAAACAGAACCAAGACTGAAACAATAACTGAGAAAAACCCAAGGAACAAAACAAAATAAGAACTAAACCATAAAAAACCTAAAAGACAAAGAGCAAAGCAAAACTGAGTATCAAAAGAAAAACATAACAGAAACAGAAACCTAACACCCAGAGGTGTTCTATTGGATTTAGGTCAGGCGAGCGTGGGGACCAATCAATGGTATCAATTCCTTCATCCTCCAGGAACTGCCTGCATACTCTTGCCACATGAGGCCAGGCATTGTCATGCACCAGGAGGAACCCAGGATCCACTGCACCAGCATAGGGTCTGACAATGGCAGTCAGGGTGCCGTTGTCTTGCGTCTGTGCGTCCCTCCATGGATATGCCTCCCCAGACCATCATTGATCCACCACCAAACCAGCCATGCTGAATGATGTTACATGCAACATAACATTCTCCACAGCTTCTCCAGACCCTTTCACGTCTGTCACATGTGCTCAAGGTGAACCTGTTTTCACCTGTGAAAAGCACAGGGCGCCAGTGGTGGACTAGCCAATTCTGGTGTTCTGTGGTAAATGCCGAACGAGCTCCATGGTGCAGGGCAGTGAGCACAGGGCCCACTAGAGGACATCGGGCCCTCAGGCCACCCTTGTGAAGTCTGTTCCTGATTGTTTGGTTAGAGACATTCACACCAGTGGCCTGGTGGAGGTCATTTTGTAGGGCTCTGGCAGTGGTCCCCCTTGCACAAAGGAGCAGATACCGGTCCTGCTGTTTGGTTGTAGACCTTCTACGGCCCTGTCTAACTCTCCTGGAGTAACTGCCTGTCTCCTAGAATCTCCTCCATGTGCTCGAGATTGTGCTGGGAGACACAGCAAACCTTCTGGCAATGGCACGCATTGATGTGCCATCCTGGAGGAGTTGGACTGCCTGTGCAACCTCTGTAGGGTCCAGGTAGCGTCTCATGCTAACAGTAGTGACAGTGACCCTAGCCAAATGCAAAACTGGCAAAAAAGAGTCAGAAAAGTGGAGGAGGGGAAAAAACGTCAGAGGCCTCCACCTGTAAAACCATTCCTGTTATGATGGTCATCTCGTTGTTACCCCTCTAGTGCACCTGTTGTTAATTTCATTAACACCAAAGCAGCTAAAACTGATTAAACCCCCTCTGCTACTTACCTGACCAAATCATTATCCCAGAAGTTTAATTAACTTGATGCTATACTCTTATTACAAAGTACTCGTACTCGTCGTCTCCTGCTTTATCCGGAACCGGGTTGCGGGGGCAGCATACTAAGCAGAGACTCCCAGACTTCCCTCTCCGCAGACACCTCCTCCAGCTCTGCTGGGGGAAGCCCTAGGCGCTCCCAGGCCAGCCGAGAGACATAGTCTCTCCAGCGTGTCCTGGGTCTTCCCCTGGGCCTCCTCCCAGTGGGACGTGCCTGGAACACCTCCCGAGGGAGGCGTCCAGGGGGCATCCGAAGAAGATGTCCGAACCATCTCAACTGACTCCTCTCGATGTGGAGGAGAACCGGCTCTACACTGAGCCTCTCCCGAATGACCGAGCTCCTCACCCTATCTCTAAGGGAGAGCCCAGCCACCCTGCGGAGAAAGCTCATTTCAGCCGCTTGTATCCGGGATCTCGTTCTTTCGGTCATGATCCAGATTTCATGACCATAGGTGAGGGTAGGAAATAGACCGAACGGTAAATTGAGAGCTGTGCCTTTTCGCTCAGCTCTCTCTTCACCACGACAGACCGGTGCAGCGTCCGCATTATTGCAGCAGCCGCACCGCATACTTATTACAAAGTGTTCCTTTAATTTATATTTATATATATACATATATATATATATATATATATATATATATATATTCTATTTGAGCCACCTTTGGCTGCAACAGCTATCATGAAGCATCAAGTCTTGAAATGCAACTTTAACATTATTGTGGATGAGTTTGAAGCACTCTTCTATACAAAGTTATCACTTCAAGATCCGGACTGACAAACAGGTGATGGCTAACCAACCAGACATCGTGATGATTGACAAACAGCAGAAGAAGGTAGTAGTGATAGATGTGGCAATCCCAAGCGACAGCAACATCAAGAAGAAAACACGAGAAGCTTGAGAAATACCAAGGGCTGAAAGAGGAGCTAGAAAAGATGTGGAAAGTAAGAGCAGCAGTGGTGCCAGTGGTAATTGGAGCACTGGGGGTTGTGACCCCCAAACTGGGAGAGTGGCTACAGCAGATTCCAGGTAAAACATCAGAGGTCTCTGTCCAGAAGAGTGCAGTCCTAGGAACAGCTAAGATACTGCGCAGAACCCTCAAACTCCCAGGCCTCTGGTAGAGGACCCGAGCTTGAGGATGACACATGCCACCCCACGAGGGGTGAGAAAATAGTTTTAGTTTTTACATATATATATGTGTTGGTCTCTGTATGACCGGTGTCAGAGCCTGGTCCGCATTGTCGGCAGTAAGTCGGACTCGTTTCCAGTGAGGGTTGGACTCTGCCAAGGTTGCCCTTTGTCACAGATTCTGTTCATAACCCTTATGGACAGAATTTCTAGGTGCGGCCAAGGTGTTGAGGGGATCTGTTTTGGTGGCTTAAGGATTGCATCTCTGTTATTTGCAGATGATGTGGTTCTGTTGGCTTCATTGGGGCATGATCTACAGCTCTCACTGAAGCGGTTCGCAGCCAAGTGTTAAGTGGCGCGGATGAGGATCAGTGCCTCCAAATCCGAGACCAAGGTCTTGAGCTGCAAAAGGGTAGAGTGCCTTCTCCAGGTTGGGGGGGATGTACTGCCCCTAGTGAAGGAGATTAAGTTTCTTGGGGTCTTGCTCATGAATGAGGGGAAGATGGAGCAGGAGATCGATAGGCAGATTGGTGCGGCGTCTGCTGTGAAGTGTGGGCTGTACCGGTCTGTTGTGGTGAAGAGAGAGCTGAGCAAAAAGGCAAAGCTCTCAATTTACTGGTTGATCTACGTTCCTACCCTCATCTATGGTCATGAGCTTTGGGTCATGACCGAAAGAAAGAGGTCCCGGATACAAGCGGCTGAAATTAGTTTTCTCCGTAGAAATAGAGATAGGGCGAGGAGCTCAGTCATCCGGGGAGAACTCAGAGTAGAGCCGCTGCTCTTCCACATCGAGAGGAGCCAGTTGTGGTGGCTCGGGAATCTCCCTGGTGAGGTGTTCCAGGCACGTCCCACCGGGAGGAGGCCCAGGGGGAGACCCAGGACACGCTGGAGGGATTATGTTTCTCGGCTGGCCTAGGAGCGCCTTGGGATTCCCCGGGAGGAGCTGTCCCAAGTGGCTGGGGAGAGGGACTTCTGGGCCTCCCTACTGAAGCTGCTACCCCCGCGACCTGACCCCGGATAAGCAGAAGAAGATGGATGGATGAACAAAGTTGAATGTTCAACAAAATCACACAAAAATCATCAATCCTCTAAGACCTGGAATAAAGCACCCACCAATTCCTGGACAGTCTGTGGTACAACCTGACATTAGTGGATGGATCCAGACATGATGTCCCACATGTGCTCAATCGGATTCAGGCATGGGGAACAGATGGGCCAGTTCTTAGCTTCAAGGATCATCTTACAGGAACTGCTGACACACTCCAGCCACATGAGGTCTAGCATTGTCCTGGGTTAGGAGAAACCCAGGACCAACCGCACTAACATATGGTCTCACAATGGGTCTGAGGATCTAACTTCGGTACCTAATGGGAGTCATGCTACCTATGGCGAACATATGGAAGGCTGTGCAGCCCCCAAAGAAATGCTACCCCACATAATTATTGAACCACTGCCAAACCGTTCATGCTGAAGGATGTTGTAGGCAGCAGATAACTATCCACAGCATTTCCAGACTCTTTCAAATTTGTCACATGTGCTCAGTGTGAACCTGCTTTCATCTGTGAAAAGCACAGTGTGCCAGTGACAAATTTGCCAATCCTGGTGTTCCCTGGCAAATGGCAAATGTCTTATGACCTGCATCCTGCCAGATAATCATTACTGGGTTTTCTGTTTAAGACCCGCCCTATTATGTTGTAAACTGTTAATAAAAGGCTTTGCTGTGAAGGGATCTGAGAGAGAGATCTGGTTTTGAGCCAGCAGTCTTTCTCCCCTGTGCAGAGGTTGACATTTCAAAATCCCTGTCTGTGTTTGATCATTTCGTCCTCTTAAACTTTTAAACTCACATTTCTCTGGATTTAAACCCAACATTTTTGGTGCCGAAAACTCCGTGAGTCAAGATCCAATTGTCCAGGACCATGCGGGACCAAGGCCAAGAAACTGTCGACAGCCGTCCACCCTTTGCCGGACGGGGCCAATAGGTTGGTCCAGCCCTGCCCTGGGCATCCTGGTGACGACTCACACTGAGGACTGATCTACACGACAAAGGGTAGGCCTAAAGCTTTTGATCAAAAGTTGGTCTGGGACCATGTGAAAGCTATAACTGGTTGTAGTCGCAAGAATATTTGACAAACAAGGTTTTGTTGTGATAGATCTGGGATCGGTATTCTGTGCGTTTGGGTCTGGGACCCTCTGTGTTCAAGCTATAACTGGGTTGTAGTCGCAAGAATATTTGACAAACAGGGTTTTGTTGTGATAGATCTGGGATCGGTATTCTGTGCATTTGGGTCTGGGACCCTCTGTGTTCAAGCTATAACTGGTTGTAGTCGCAAGAATATTTGACAAACAAGGTTTTGTTGTGATAGATCTGGGATCGGTATTCTGTGCGTTTGGGTCTGGGACCCTCTGTGTTCAAGCTATAACTGGTTGTAGTCGCAAGAATATTTGACAAACAGGGTTTTGTTGTGATAGATCTGGGATCGGTATTCTGTGCGTTTGGGTCTGGGACCCTCTGTGTTCAAGTTATAACTGGTTGTAGTCGCAAGAATATTTGACAAACAGGGTTTTGTTGTGATAGATCTGGGAACGGTATTCTGTGCGTTTGGGTCTGGGACCCTCTGTGTTCTTTTAAGATAAGAACACAGCTAAGTAAGGTTTTTAGCTGCCGCAGCAGGGATAGCAGATACGGCATCTGGGTATCCAGTGCGTGCAAGGGCCTGGAGTTGGAGACTCCAAAGTGTACACGTAACTTTAGGTGTTTTTTGTCTATGTTGGTTAAAATAAAAAAATATATTAGGCCTTAGAATAGATGTGTGTGACTGTGTGAAAGTGTGTGAGGAAACAATCGAACCTTTCAGGTTCTGTTGTTTCATACTAAAACAGCAGGAATTAATACAGTATAACTCTTGTGGATGCAGAGGCAAGAATTTCTCACCTGAAAAGGTAGAAGCAGAAATTACCACAACAGTGTTTGGGTGCTGTACTGCTGAATAAACATCCAGTGCGTAGAATACCCTAGGTGTTTGTACTGGACTAAATTCTTTAAAATGGGAAAAGGTCAAAATAAATTAGAGATAATTTAGAATCTATGATTAGAAGTTGTAGATGTGCAGGATCCAACAAAAAAATAATCACTTGAATATATAGTTTGGAAAAAATATGGGTTTGAGGGACGCCTCTATTCCAAGATAAAATAGTAGAACTAGAACTAAATGATAAAATAATAGAACTAAAGTGAGTCAGGGAGGTAAAAGAATTAAAAAGGATGGGTTCAGGGAAGAGTATAGAGAAGATCATAAAGGGGATGTAAAGTTTGTGTCAGATTGATCCAAGTAATTTAAAATACTTGTAGGAGTGGAAGTTAGAGTATGAAATATATGGTATGTGGTAGTAGATCAATGGAGAAATGTTATGTGCCGGCTAAAAACAAGCACTAGTGAAAAAATAGATACATAAATAGATAGATAAATAAATAAATAGATAAGCTCCAAATGGCGAGGTGTAGGTATGATACATGCACAAAGTAGATACGATTAAAACCTAAATGAATAGATCTAATGTTGTGTTTGTCCGGTTTTAATATTATGTGTTTCTGTCTTTAAAGTTATGTTTGTGGGTCTTTTAAGTTGTTTGTGTGTCCAAAAAATAATGAAACACAGTTTAGAGGGAGACAGCTTGAATTTGCAGTGGTGGGGGAGTATGTTTTCTGGTTCGGTGGCTGCAGCACTGATCCGGTTGGCACCTTCCTAATTACTGCAGGGTCTCCATAAATTATTAATTTAAAAATTAATAACCCACAAGAAAATTATTTTAGTCATGCAAGCTACATACAGGGAATAAAAAAAAATAGAGGGATTAAATAGGTGGATTGTGCAAGCTAAAACATAGAAACAGCTATGAAGCATAGTTTGGACCATAATTGGGCTCAAGGGAGGGGCCGGTGGTCACAGGGGAAAAACAAGGGGTCACGTAGAAAGCACAATAGGTGCTACAACTGTGATAAGGAGGGCCACTTTGCTCGAGAATGTCCAGACCCCCGCAGAGTGACCCTCCCTGTCACCAATGTTATGACCAGCACTGACGCCAGGAGTCATGTGCACCAGCAAAAATTGCAGTTAATTGTGGACCCAGTGTAAGGTCTTGGACCTACAGCAAATTTTCCTTTCTTTTTTAAACACATCAGAAAAACCATACTGGCATTTAAACATTCAAGGGGTAAAAGTAAAATTCCTGTGTGACATCGGGGCCAATATATCTATTCTGAGGGATACAATACCTCAGGTTAAACCGGGACTAAAATGGATCACTGTAGCCTCTGCTGATGGGAAAATGGTAGTTCAACACATTTCTAAAAAACAATTGGTCAGTGATGAAGAGGGATTCAGGGTGGAAGCTGATTTTGTGTTAAACCCAGACTGTCCAGTTAATCTATTAGGCAGAGATTTGTTAAGGAAATTGCAATTAGTGCTAGAGCCTACAGACAGAGGAGTATTAGTAAAAAGGTGTACATGCTGCAGGGGGAAGTTACTTTAGAGATGCAGCTGACACACATGTGATACATTCAGGCTCATCCCCGAAAACATTTTACTACCTGAATCTAACCACCCAAAAGAAAAGATGAACCATAGGACGGGTTATAAAATTTGTATGTGGATGTGTCAGTTTCCAGAAAGAAATTAGTTGTTTTTACAATTGTAGATGAGTTTAAAAAAAAAAAAAAACCTCTTTACAGTGCTGCTTTAAAATCATCATATTCTGCGCAAGCTGCAGAAATTGTTGCATTAACGAAAACATGTGAAATTTCAAAAGGCATCAAGGATGCAGGGGCGGTTCTAGAACTTCAAAGGGGGCTTTCAGCCCAGACCAGTAAAAGCAGACCAGGAAGGAAGAGTCCACAGGGGAAGTTCTTCATCTGAGTGTGAATAGGTGTTTGAGCAAATGTGTTTGAGCAAATGTGTATGAAGCATGGGGGATATTAAATGCATTAAAGGAAAAAACATGAATAGTTCTAACAATTATTAGACAAGCAGTTAGACTTATATGCAATTCAGGAGCCTGTAAAATTTGCATTAAAGATAATGTAGGACTAAAACCATCTAAATTGCAAATTTTTGTAAAATCAGCAAATGGTCAAATGGAATACCTTTAAAAATAGAAAACCTTCAAACAGGAAAAAGATTGCAAGGTTCTATGTTTTTGTAGTAATATCACCAACTCACCACATTAATTTGTTAGGATGGGAATTGATGGGAAAATGAAGCAATTTTTCCCAAACAGGGGGGCATGAAGGCTGAATGTGGAGAACATATAAATAGCGTTTCAACAAAATCTTCTTGTGTTTATATGCACTATGCTAGAAGCACATTGTCAGATCCACAGGATGAAACTCTGTTAGTTGAACAGTAGAACACTATGAATTTGTGCTTAACCCCACATGAAAAGTTTGCAAAACAGTTTCTGAAACAAGACATTACTATAATGGCTACACAAATTATGTACATAGATGGGGGTTCTTAGCAGCAGTTACTGTTATGCTTTCTACACAGATGTAAGGAATGTACCGCTTATCATGGGTAAATCATTTGTCATTGGTTAAGACCAGTGAAGCACAGTGGAGAGACACAGGCCTGTGTTTAGAAGCTGCAGAAGGCGCATCTGATTTCTATCTATATCCGCACCACACAAACCAGGCTGGTTTTATAGCCCTAACACAGAACTATGGAAACAGCCTTGTAAAATTCTGTTCAATGTAAAACCCCAGGTTCAAGATTTAGCATGTGTTATAATAACTCAGCATTCTTTGCTATCACAATTTGATGAAAATGATTTCAAAGATATTCCAAATGCATTGTGGTCTACAAGAAGAATTGATGCAAGACTGTTGACAACTATAGATTTAGCTGAAATAGTTCCTAATACAGGCCAAGGATAAAACAATATCTGCTAGATTGTGAAGCAAAGGAAAGTATAAACTAGTTATAAAAATTTTAGCGGGTGCATAAATAAGTTTGTTGTTTGAGCCATGTTATTTCGGAGGAGGGTGAAAAGCTACAAGGGTGTCTTTTTGGAGTTGTGTAATGACTGCAGGGCTTAGATTCCACATTATAAAAAAGAACAAAAAACTCAGCTTTTCTTAAGTTTTTTATTTTTATTTTATTTTTTTATTTTTTTTATGACACACTAATAGCTATGTCAGAGAAGCAGACAGCAGTTCGCAGAGCTGAATGTAGAACTTTTCTCGGCAACTGTCTTAGCTTTGTAGACTTATCAAAAGCCGTGCATCCAAACAGTTGGCGGTTGAGCAGGTCTACTTTTAGCGTTAAAGGGGACCCGTGTGGACAACAGTTCCCCCATATTCTTATTCTTTAGTTGGATATATATATATATATATATATATATATATATATATATATATATATATATATATATATATATATATATATATATATAACTGTAACTTGAGCATGTAGCAAAAGCAATTTCCCTCTGGAATTATTCTGATTCTGATTAAAACCAGCAGCTATTTTGATAATTTTTTGCATGTCTCACATGTTGTAAATACAATTCACAAGGAAATCAGATAACTAAGTGAATTCTGAAACTGTTCAAATACCGAACTGTTCAAAGAACATGTAATCTGCCCAGAGCTCTTTTTGTTTCCCCACAGGAAGGCCTGAAGCCTGGAGACCGAGTGCTGATTAAAATCATCAAAAGGAAGAATTGGGAAGCTCCGAGGTGGGAAGGACCCTACATAGTGCAACTAACAACCCCAACCACTGTGAAGATCCAGGAGAGAAACACTTGGATCCACCAGAGTCATTGTAAGCTGATTAAAAAAAATTCCTCAGCAAAAAGCCCAGTTACTTTTACAGGGACCCCACGACTAAGGTAAAGATCTATGGTGAAGTCCAGCTTCAAAGGGGTTTGGTTTTTTAGGGCCACTCGTCTCAACGCTGGTGAAGAAACCAACCTAACCCAGTCTTTTAGAGTCCGGTTAGTGGGTGCTTCCTTGCAAGAACTGGTGAAGATGTGAAAAACCAAAGTGGTTTTGCTGCCCGGTGATGACCGTTGGACTGGTGTTACTAGGGACTCAAACTGACTGTCTGAAACAAAGGAGGAACAGAATGGTCTTTGATGGATCCACAGCAAGTCATTCTACAGTCCCAAAACTGTCAATAATTTCAACCTGTTGTCTATTCCAGGTGACAACAGGTGCAATTGATTGTCAGTCAGTGCTTTTTATTCTTAGTGTTTCATGCCAAGCTAGTTTTATTTTTTTTAACCTTTATTTATCAGTTATAATTTAAGACAAAAATGTGACAATATATTATCATGGAGAACAATATGATCATTTATTCAGACTCCATACATTGAAAAAGTATTGACCCCCTTTCTTTTTGTTGCCATTATAGTTTTCTTCTTTCAATTGTTTCAGAGGTTTTCTTTATACAGATTTTAAGTTTTTTAACTCAACACTGCCCAGTTGGTCACTAAGCTCATCAAAGTAGTTATCAACAAAGCGAAGCATTTGGATGACGGCGCTAAGCAGCAGGATGTCACAATTCAAGTCCAGCTCCAACTCCTCGCTGTAGCTCTTCACTGGAACAACGCAGGACATTGGCACGCCCACCTTAGCACTGACTTCCTGCATCTGGATCACAGAGGGGTTCAAATGGGGATTCAGAAGAGTTTCATCAAATTTATAATCAGGACTGAATTATTTCTGTATAAGTACAAGAATCCTCACTATTTCCTTGATGTATCCACTCCTGTAGATGCTTCTCAGATCCTCTTTTACCAAAGGACAAGCTTCATCTACTTTAGTGAGCAGCACCAGCTGAGGAATGCCTACAACCAAGAAAGATTAGATTATTCACAACATGCTGTAAACAATCTGAATTTAAACTTTATTCAAAAATATTTCAGTTATAAATTGTACTGACCCAACAGGTTAGCCTTTTTGCGGATGGCTTCCAGCTTCTCCTCCAACTTTGTGGGCATAATGGAGACCTTGCAGGCATCAATGACATAGGCCACACAGTGGATCTTGTCATTGACGCCTGGAGACTTGCGATAGCCATGAGCGTCATCATGCAGAGGAGCAGCAGGATTGAACTGTCGGTGTAAAAAAAGAATATCTTTAATCTATTTCATGTTACACTAGTTATCTCCACTAACTACATATAATCAATACCACACCTGGTAACGATCTGGCATATGTCCTTTAAAAATGCTGCCGATGTCATCAATATCAATCCCCGCCCCTTTGCTGTCTTCCAGGCCCATGGTATCACACAGGGCGATTGGCAGAGGTTTGCCTTCTCGTCCTGCTTTCAGAGAGTAGGTTCGAAACTGGAAAAGGTGAAATATTAGACATAGAAAAACCCAACTGGAAGGATTTCATTTAAATGAGAGACTAGAAGCTGCATGAATGAGCAGTAGAGACACACCTGAGTGGTGAGACTGGTGGAGGAACAACCAGAGATGGCCTGGCTGGTGACATGACCTCTGAATACAGAGTTGATGGATTGATTGATGGAGTGATTGGATGCATTGGCCGTGAGACTCTTGTATCTCAGTGTCTTTACACTTTCTCACTCCATATCCGCAATTTTTCACGCTAAAAAATGACAGACAATAAAACTCAACTCCATTCCACTTATTTATAAATAAAAATACCATGGTAATAAAAATCCAGTCCACGTTTGCAACAAAACCTTAGTACTAACACACAAGGACATGCAAGGTTTATTCCCAGTCCGTTTTTTTACCAGCTCACCTGACAGCAGGAGCTGAAGGACCTGTGCCAGATATTAAAAAGGACCAGGATTTCTGAGCGGTTATTATTACGAGGTATGTCATTTGATTTTTTTTATCTTATCTTATCTGGACTAAGATAATTAGCTTTGTAAATTAATGAAGATTTTAACCAATCTAGTACTTGGGTAAATATTGATAAAATATACAACAGCTTAAATTATTAATGTGGAGAATGAGCGTAGGATCACATCAAATGGTTTGTTTTCTCTATACCTAGTGCTGTTTTAGTAAGCTTTACTCCTTGTTTGCTCTAGTTTATCCTTCTGATTTAGTCCCAGTTTTAGTCCATGTTTTGCTCGCAAGTAAAATAATTATTGCTCAGTATAGTTTAATAATCTCTTGTTGGAATTTAGGACTAATTGAACCAACAAAACTATCTAAATTCTTAAAGCTTTAAGGTATGCCTCACAAACCCTTAGGAGGTCCACAAAAAAGAAAAAGGACCATTGCACTTTATTTTTCAAAAGATCAGCTACCCAAGAAAAGACCAACCACATCCAGAGAGGATGTGCAGAACAGCTCAGTTATCCAGGATTCATAGAGGAGAGGCTACAGGGATGTTCTTATTTTATTTTTTATTATTACTCATCTCATACATTTATCATTATTTTGGTCCATTCAATATGTTTAGAAACTTAATTTCCATGACATTTTCCAAAATGAGACATCCAGAGAAGTGCTGTCTTGAGTCATTGAAAGTTTCTATAGGCTCTACATCCTCCTAGAAGGTCTGAATTGTTAAAAAAATAAATAAGATAATGATTTTTAATCCTTAGCCTTAGTTTACACGGGATTCAATTTCATTGGTTCCTGTATTAGTGTAACGCAGTAATAACTTATTATCTTACCATTGGTTATTTTACTTGAAATGCATAGAATAGTTTATAGAGTTCTTGAAAAACTTTCTTTACAGTATATTTAAGATGCAATTATTTTAGCAGGGCCCATTCTTCTTTACTTCAGTTCTCTGAAAATCAAATGAATATAGAAAAAATTTATATTGTGTGAAAAATATTTCCACATAACTACAGATCACTAATTGTTCCTCAGTGACATTCACTGTTCTATCAAAAAATCCACATTTTGCCTCTTAGTTTCAGTTAAATCCTCTGAAAACCTACAACTTATAGCTGCACATATCCTCATAGCCTTTCAGTCTAACCCTGACAAGGGTTGCCTGTCCAAGCTATTTTAATATCCCACTCACAGGTTGTGTAAAAGGTTGGCGGCCCTGGAGTTCATTTCACTGCTCTGATGCAGTGGAATGTTGCTTCTTTAGAGTTGCCATGGGCTCTCCCTCTGCTTCTTTCATTACGGTGCTCTTTGGCTACCTGTCCTGTTCCCAAAGCTCAGAATATTATCTTATAACTTTATTCTGCTACAGTGTGTGACCTTGGTCTTGATGAAGATGTTTTTCACTAATGTTCTCTAAATTGTGGTCCTATTTGATATTTATTGATTCATTATTATAAAGGATGTTGGTTGCACTGAAAATTAATAGATGTATCCGAGCAAAGGGGGTTTAGTATATATCTATATACCACATATTTGCTTTTGTAATTTTGTAATCAAATTTTTTTAAATCTAAACTGAAATATTTTCTACAGTAATGTAAAGATTATAAGTTGACACAATTTGGAAAAAGTTCAAGGGATGCAAATACAGTACTTTTGAACCTACCCAGATTCCCAGATGACAGTCCTCCATGGCTTCTCAAATTCAGTAGATTCTGTTAAAAAAGAAAACTTGTTTGATAATTGAACTTTATCAACTATAGCTTTTATTTTATAATACAAACCTTGTCTACAAGACGTTGATGAAAAGTCATATTTGAAATATATTTTATGTGTATGCTAGGAGAAGGATGAAAGTACATTTAACCTAGTATAGAAATGTGTAATTGATGTATTAATGATAATGTATTACAATTGTTGTTTTTAAATTTCAATGAAAATGAAAGGCTGATAACTCACCCTCCACTTGGTAAACTTCACATTCAGTCAGGTTCAGGTCATTTCCATGCATTTCTGCAGCATTGAAGTTGTACTGAACTCCTGGGTTGCTGTATATCACTGGTTGGCTTCCACACACAAGAACTAGGGATTCACCAAAATAAGGACCAGAGTTTCCAATCATTCTGACGGCATGAGGAGCACTGGTAACTGGATATTTTTTGAGTTTTCCACCAGTAAAACTAAAAAGAAAAGCCTGATCATCATTCACATACTGTTCAGACTGACTAAAAGGCTGGCTGGTGTAGCCTCCAAACACATAACCAGAAGCGTTGTAGCCCACAGACACAGTGGGTGACTGATTGTCACATCGCTGGTGGAAGGCGGCACCAGTAAAGCCGTGGACGGTGGCTTTGTAGAGAAGATTCAGTTCAACTCTTCCCAGCTGAGAGCAGATGTTTCTCTGCTGGTCCCTGGAGAGCTTTGACTTTAGAGTAGACATCTGAGCTGTTGATCTTAATGTAAAGTTGAAATTCAAGTTCAGACTGAAAAGAATAAAACAAAACAGATTTGTTAAGGATTTTTGAAAAATCAAACAGTTAAACTTTCTTTGAAATCTTTGTTTACAATAAACGGTATATATCAAAACCAATGGCTACTCTAAAGTCTGAATAAGCCTGGAATAATATGCTACAAACTAAGTATTTCAATAATTACCATCACTATAAAATTTTTTCCAGGACCTAAGTTACCTTTATGTTATATAGATTCATAACACACAACATTATATATTCCAGACATTTATTTCTGTTAATTTTGACTACTATTTGTAAAAGCTAATCAAAACCTGAACTTGAATTTCACATAGAACGAAATCAGTTTAGAAACAAAAATGTTAAATTTTGATCTAAACAATCCTGGTTGTATTGAAAGATGTCCAGCAGACAGACAATGGAGGGCTCCTTAGGAGGAGGAACCAGTAAAGAAACTGGCTGTTTACTCATATCCCTGTTAGATTAGTAAAATATGAGCTACAACCGTTTAATTGATAGTGATAACCAGTGGCGGATCTAGGGAGAGGCTAATTGGGCTACAGCCCAGGATGTTTCCCAAAGAGCCCCGGATCTCGCTTCTGAGCTGAGCTGACTAAAATGTGCAGTACTGGAATTCACCAGATGGTGGCAGCATGCGCAGGAAAGCAGCCTGTAGCATTCGCGTACAGAAAAAAAATTGTCACCACTAGCAGTTGCTAAACAGACTGATGTCCCAGGGATGTGAAGCTCTGACTGACATCCAGACGTTCTTTATCCCGGTGTTGTATGAAATTCTGTCCCCTTAGGGAGCGCGCATTGAAGCCAGAGAGGCGGACATGGCGGATGGGACCATCTGATCAATTTCTCGCTAAAAACAACTCCTGTAATGATGACGATGTTGTATCATCCAGTTTAATCAGCAGCTGTTGTTTAGAAAATTGTAAAATAAATGAATAAATAAACAAGGTCCTTTTCAAGCTGTTTTGTGTTGTTTTTTAACGCCAAGATCTTTCTACAACAAATTTTTCATTGGTGATATAAGAGGATGGAAACCGGCTGATAGCAGGACACAAAAATTAAGAGCTCCTGAAAAGATGAGTGTAGACTTTCTGCTAAATCCCATTCCAATGTAAAATATGACAGATTACTGGATTAAGAGCATTTCTAGTAAATGACATGCTATAACACATAACCATTTTTGAGAATTTGGAAACAGCTGCTCTTTCTTTTACAAAAATAACGGGGCAGGAAAGGAGAGAATGGATATTTCAGCTGCCTTAAATAATCTGTTCCCCCTCTATAACATGGGATTAAATTCATTCACCTGAAAGTCTTTAACTGTATTTATTCCTCTCTTCCGTGTATGACGTCATCCGTGTGCCGGACTGGAGTCGTGACAGGCAGCCCGGGCCACAGGCGGCTACGCTCTACCCCTTCTATTCATTCGGCTAGCTAATCTGAATCGTTCAATTCCATTTCGAGAGCGAGATCATCTGTGGTGGTAGCACTAGACATCTTCCAGGCATGTGAGTAAAACTAGCAGCAGTTCATTTGACAGGATGAATGAACGGTAGCCAGCGCGCGCAGATGACGTCATAAACACTCCGCTTTGTTTTTAAAAAATATAAATATAAAAGGGATGTCTGGGGGACAGTGATTCGCCTACATGTTCTGAATGCTGGCGTACCATAAATGATAAATTATGAACAGTTTACTTTGTGCCTTCAACTTGTTTGCCCATAGGAAGACGTTACTTTGATATAACCTAAAGGAATATCTTCAGAACAGCTCCAAATGACACAAAACTCATATGGGTGAGTAGAACATGATGTAATAACATAAAATCAAGGGCCCAATGTAAAAGAAACGGCGTTCCCCTTTATTATCAAATTATTTAAATATCAATACTTGATACTGAATTTGACTTTTGGAACGGATGACAATACATGAATTTCCTTACGAAGCTGAAGTTGGCTTCCAATTCTAGCTTCCGATTCGGGAAATGAATAAAGGGCGATTCCAATTGATTTTTCCCTACCTTTAGCATCTTCACTCTACTCTAATTAAAAAACTACAACACCTAAACACATCAAAACTTGGCTAGATTATTCTTTTTTAAATCTGCCAGTGCAGCAGCAGCGTGCCTGTCAGTGAGAGGGACAGACCAGACCACTTTGGCCAGTAGCATTAAAGGAGGAACACAGACAGCAGAGTTTGGAGGAAGGGGTGTGTGATGTATGTCTGATGCCCCTGCAAAAATTTGCATCATCTCGTCGGGAGCGCGCGAGGAGTAGGAGGAGCTGACCGAGTTCACTCCGCCTCAATTCCAATGTACTAAACGTGAAATTTGAAAGGTGTTATGTTTATGAAAGATGAGCTTTTCTGTTTTATTCTTCCCTTCACATGTTATAGCAGAATATCACCAGTGATACTAATAAAACAAAAAGAAAAGCGTTTGCTTCAAAACAGGTCGTGACAGCACTACTTAGCCTAGTAAACTAGCCCCACCCGCCAGCGGCCAAAATCATTTTTGCCTGCAAGTTTGATTTAGCCTCGATCAATGCCCTAGGCCCTTGAACTGGCTGGCTAATCACATCGCAGAGGTGTGTTTTGAATTTCTGGATGCAAAGTGGGCAGGTTTTAGAGGGCGGGACGACAAAGCTGCACGACGCTGGAGAAAGCACAAGGAAGATGGCAACAACTATCGAACAGTTCTCGTTTGACTCAGCTTTGGAATCAGTTTTGGAAGGATTAGATCTGGGGTTTTCATTGAAACGTGAGCAGGAAGAGGCTCTACGCTCATTCATTTTTAGGACGTATTTGCCGTTTCAACGACAGGCTGTTTGTTTACAGTGGTGTCAAAAGTACACACATTTGTTACTTAAGTAGAAGTATAGATACTGTAGTTTAAAAACACTGGTAAAAGTTGAAGTATCAACTTTACCTCTTTACTCAAGTAAAAGTGAAAAAGTATGTGCTCCAACAACTACTTAAAGTATAAAAGTATAAAGTAACCTTTAAAAAAAACAGCCAGATGCCTCTATATGAATTGAAAGCTAAATTTTTTTGTCTATTTAGAAGCATTCAATGAGATAGGGCCAAGGATGAGGGAGGTCTTGTTGGTCTCCGTCTCCCGATACGCTCTCGCCTGTGTCTGACCTTTCAGACATTTCAACATCTTTTTCTGAATCCAACATTGTAGCATGGTATAGACAATTCACGTTTGCAGGTTGAAGAACACCTGCTTGTTTCTGATGATTTCCTTTAGCTAACCAATGAGTATTTGCGTTATATGACTCATCCAATTACACTAGTTTTCACTAGATGTGGATGGCGCCAATGATCTGCATTGGATGGTGCGCATGACGTGAAATAAATATTTATAAACATTAAACTGAAGCCAAGAGTAACGAGTAACGTTTGTTTTAAAAATGTAAGAAATAGAAAGTACAGATACCTGTATGAAAATGTAATGAGTAGAAGTAAGAAGTAGGAAGAAAAACAAGTAATGGAGTAAAGTATAGATACCTAAAAAGTACAGTAACAAAGTATTTGTACTTTGTTATTTGATACCTCTGTTTGTTTACACTCCCCTACCAGCGTCCTGTCATGCTTATTACGTCAGTTATTTGCGCTCATTGGTCAGAACGTTGGCCAATAGGCACAGACATGGTCTGAAATACAATGGGTTGTTCTCATCAACAATCTTCAGATGTCTCATTCATCGGGGCCAGACTAAATTAAACATTTAATCTTACATTTAGTCTGGTTTATCAGGCTAGTGTCTACTCTTTTCTCTGAAAACCAACAGTCTTTGTTCTAACAAAGGCATTATATTTCATCCCATATTGCCAGAATTTGTATGCCTATGAACTACGCACATCCAGCATCCAGAATATACACATTCCTAAGATTAGGATTTGACACTAGGCTTGAACTTCATCAACCGTAGTGTTTGCTGTAGATTTGATCAGGCTGCCTGTCCCTGCTTCAATTTGTCCCCCTGTCTAAACTGGACACAACTTTCTCATTTTTGGCTTATAAACATATTTTATGATGAAAAATAGATCCTGAAACTTTGGAGGTGATATACCTTTGTTTTGTAAAGTTACAAGGGGGAACTTGTAACTTTACTTGTAACAAAAGCAAATTTCACGTTCAGTACGTTGGAATTGAGAAGTAGTGAACTCGGTCAGCTCTTCCTACTCCACACGCGCTCCCGATAACTACCTTGGCACAACACTTGTCTGGAATCAGTACTTTCACCTATTAGTTTTCTAGGTCACTTTATATAAAACATATATCTATTCCACTTTTGAAAAGGAATATAAATATATATGCAATCTATTTTTTTTAAATACATTGAGATCTACGCGTATTTAAAATAAGCTGTAAAATGCGGTGTAATGTTTTCTATTGTTTATAGCTTTCAGAGAGGCATAGGTTTCGATTCAATGACGGCCTGGAAAATTACACTTCACATTTGGAACCACATAAAGATTTGCTGCCAGACTGAAACTGTTTTCCAAGGAAAATTATATCCCTAAATACAAGAGTGAAGTACAATAATATTTGAACATATTCAGGCTTAGTAATAGTGTCTGTCTTACCTTTATATCCTGACAGGTCGTAAGTCTCAAAGCCTTGCCATAAAAGCTGCTGCAGAAATTAAACTTGTGATTGAGATGACACAACAGTTGAAGCTGGAAAGATCAAAGACCAACAAAGCCAGAGTGACAAGGTGTAATAAACAAAGCTAGAAGGCTTTGAATCAACAGGAGGTCAAACCAGTTGAAATTAAAACAGTTCCTAAAACAGGAAAAAAATCTCCAAACTCTGAGTTAACACTAAGAAAATTGCTCTAAAGATGTCCAAAGTCAAAGTAGTGTCACGGGCAGAGACAGGGAGGAACAATTAGATCACTTGGTAAAGTCAAGCAGTTTAAAATGTTGCAAGGTACAACTATCCAATCCATTCTCTGTTTTACACCACTTTGACCGAGCACCAAGTGCCAGAATTCACAGCTTGAAAAAAACTTAGGAGAATCAGTCTCCCTTGTGTTATCAAAGGTTAGAGCCAAATCCCCCACCAATTTATGAGCAGAACCAACTTCCTGACGGGCCAGGTCCACCGAGTGACCATATAATTTAACAAATTTAATTCTTGACCAAAGACATTGATATTTTTGACCCAGAAAGTCAATACTCCAACATAATTGATTATCTGCAAGAGGTTGAGCACTGTCTAAAAGACTTGCCATTTCCTTCTCATGAGAAATTGAAGCTGATTTGGAAAACAAGCATCCATGTTTTCATAAAAATCTCTTCATCCAAAAATCAGAGAAAGTTATTCAGCTCTTTGTCAAACCTTAAGAGAAGAATATTCTGGTTAGAGAGCTCTGGCGTTAGCAACGCTTGAAGCATCTTTAGTTCTCCAAGGAGAACATGAAACACCCAGAGAATATTACTTTCACTTGAGGCAGGTTTATTTTGAGGGCTGCAGTTCTCAAGATATTGAATTGAAGATTCCACATTTAAGGCACTGTACAATGTAAAATCTACATGAAAGTGTACGATATGATGTAGCAATGCACTGCAGGATAGAGAACCTTTCTATGCACGAGACTCGCAGATATGCTCAGCTTGTTTGGGAAATACGTCTTAAATCAGATAGATTTCAAAGCAAGCTTAGAGTTTTAAACCTTCAAACAAAGAACAGGACCAGAAAGAGACACAGAGTCAGTTCCCAAGTGGTTCACAAAGATGAAGGAATTAATGACTTGAGATTACGAAAAACAGAACCTCAAACAGAATCTCAAAAGAAAACGGCTTCTCTGACAAATCACAAAGTTCTACATTTCCAAGCTAATGGTAAAACTTATCATATCCAAGAGTATGATCATTGCTGATAATTTCTAACATACTTTAACCTGTTTTATCCTTTCCTTCCTTTGTTTTACAACTTGAGAAATGATGAAGATTGAACAACAGCATCATGAAGTTTTAGGAAATTTTGTTTGGAATGTATATATTTGTGTATCAGGGTCAGACTTTCCTGCCAGACATGCTTCAACCAGACACAAAACCTCTGAAGAAAACAAATGTTTATCATAAGTTAGGGTCAGCTTCTGCCAGACCTGAAACATATCGTCCAGGGATAAACACTGGAGAAGATATGAACCCTAAATGAAATTTCTTCCTGCCAACAGGAACCTGAAACATCACTGTTCCAGATCTCATGGTTTTATGGACCTATTTGTTGATCTGAAAACAAAGAACTGCATCTCTATTTCCAGATCAAAAAGGAGGAATATGTTGTGCCATATGCCATGGTCATGGTTCTTGGACATTGGGAACCAGTGTCCATATTTCATTTTGGCATGATGACCAGAGAAGAGGATAAAGTTTAGCTCACAAGAAGCTCTAAGATCTCTGCAACCCCCCCTTTTGCAGTCACATGGTAAGTAACATAGGTGTGACCAACCACCCCCCTCTCCTGCTCTCTTGCCCATTAAGCTGGGGTCCGCTTCAGCAGGATCTCCGTCTAGATGGAGATCCAAGGCCTAGGGGGGACCCAGATCTCCAGAATCATCAAGGATAGGTCAGAACCAAACTGCAAAACATACCTTTTGCAACACATATCTCTTGAGTTTCAGAACTTATGGAACCTGCCTTGATGAGCCACTGAGACAAAGAGGACCCCTGCTGTCAGCCGCTGAGACATAGAGAGCCTGTCTTGCTGTTAGCTGCCTGCCACGCTGCTGGATGAAACTCAAGCCTTCCATTGGACATGGACTAAAAGGTTTGCAGTTCTGGCATGATTAGGGACAGAACAAACAATATTTCTTTTGATGATGCCTAGAGACAAGCTAACAGGATGGACTGCATGTTATACTATGCTATAGTAACATGTTTTGAGCTACTGTTGAAGCTTGGACAAGCTTTATTTCACTAAGGGTTTGAACACTGATATAACATTAGTGTTCATCTGTTCCTCATATGCTCATTACATTTTGCTTACCAAGTATGACCAAGAGTCATTTAGTGGAATCCTCATGATCAAATAATGTTTTATTCCCCTCATGGATTTGCATCCTGAATTGGTCTGGAAACTTTCCAATTCCAAAGCTCATTTTAACATATCCCAAATTCTTCCAGATAAACTTTGGTTTTCAAACACAACATCCATCTTAAACTGAATGTTAGGTTTCACTAGTTTTAGTTAAGAGTGTTAAACTAAAATATGTTTGACTTGGAGCTGAATGATTTTTGTTAATAAACTATTATATTTTGAACAGATGTGGTGAATTTATTCCATGTATGTGCAGAATTAACTGTTTGACCAAGATTTGTGCTATAATCACTCTTTCATTTATTGTTCTAACACACAGTTAGTAGGGCTGTGTGTCATAAACAGTATATAACAGCCAAAATAATATCTGATTAAATAAAATATTTTCCACCCCTACCGGGGAGGGCAACAAACAACTTAAAGTATCAGAAACATATATAGCATAAAACTGCTACATACATAAATTCCCAGCTGGCTGGGAATGTATGTATGCCCCTCATTGCTAATATATTTGAGAAAGTTCAAACTGCTAATGACAATCTCGTCTTTACTAATAAAGGTAAAGTAGCATGTCAAGTGCTTACTGCAGGGAATACTAAGCTCTAAGATTCAGAAGGTTCTTGTTTTGTAGTGTATAATGGATCAATACCTCTTTTCAAACTATTAGGTCAACAGAGCAGTGAATAAAGCCTCATTTAACAAGCTAAAATGGGGGAGATGATCAGATAACCTGCCCAGAAAAACACCTGTGAAAGATGACTGGCTTGAAGATGGTCTGACAACCCTTATGGATTCCTCAGGTCTCCAGGATGGTCTACTTTTTAGTCTAAAAAAATATTGAATCACAAAGTATTTCTGGATCCAGCCTTGAATGTTGCATTAATTTTAAGCTCAAAATTTGCACCTAAAAGATTTGACCCATTGGTTGATTCCAGCCTTAATAATTATTAAAATACAAACCTTTCAGCAAATCAAATGAGCTGCTATTGTAATCTAGTGGATAGAGTAAAGCTTACTACTACCTAACTTTTGCCAATCTGTGTAATTAAACCAACAATGAGTAACTTTTTAACAGTCATAATATATTTTCATAACTGTGGTGGGTATACATAAGTCGTTGATGAGCCGGATGAGTTTGGGGGGGAGGGGAGGTGCAAGAATACGGTACAAAAATTAAGTAACATTTTTGTTATTTTCAACATCATCATATTACATCATTTCACCACAATTAAATTCATTACCTCATCACCATTGATCTTTCATACAGCCACTGGAAACAGGAATGTAGTTTAATCCAAATGGAGCCGACTGGAAGATCAGGTTTTTACCATGCTATACTCTATGGAGAAGATGACCCCCTAAAACACAGCCCTTCCTCATTTACATAATGAGGCAGAAATGCATAGAGAAAAATGACAGGCAGAAATAAATAGCGTTGAAGAAATAAAACGGGTAAAGAAATACAAAGGAAAAATAAAACAGAGAAAAATATTATCACATACACATAAATACTTAAAAAAATAAGTAATAAATAAATAAAGTTGAAGATTAGAATGGACAATGAATAAATAAGGTAATTATTACAAAGGCGAATAAATAAAGAAGCTAATTAAAAGAGATATACACTCACTGGCCACTTTATTAGGTACACCTGTCCAACTGCTCGTTAACACTTAATTTCTAAGCAGCCAATCACATGGCGGCAACTCAGTGCATTTAAGCATGTAGACGTGGTCAAGACAATCTCCTGCAGTTCAAACCGAGCATCAGTATGGGGAAGAAAGGTGATTTGAGTGACTTTGAACGTGGCATGATTGTTGGTGCTTAGAAGGGCTGGTCTGAGTATTTCAGAAACTGCTGATCTACTGGGATTTTCACGCACAACCATCTCTAGGGTTTACAGAGAATGGTCCGAAAAAGAAAAAACATCCAGTGAGCGGCAGTTCTGTGGGCGGAAATGCCTTGTTGATGCCAGAGGTCAGAGGAAAATGGCCAGACTGGTTCGAGCTGATAGAAGGGCAACAGTGACTCAAATAACCACCCGTTACAACCAAGGTGGGCAGAAGAGCATCTCTGAACGCACAGTACGTCGAACTTTGAGGCAGATGGGCTACAGCAGCAGAAGACCACACCAGGTGCCACTCCTTTCAGCTAAGAACAGGAAACTGAGGCTACAATTTGCACAAGCTCATCGAAATTGGACAATAGAAGATTGGAAAAACGTTGCCTGGTCTGATGAGTCTCGATTTCTGCTGCAACATTTTGATGGTAGGGTCAGAATTTGGCGTCTACAGCATGAAAGCATGGATCCATCCTGCCTTGTATCAACGGTTCAGGCTGGTGGTGATGGTGTCATGGTGTGGGGAATATTTTCTTGGCACTCTTTGGGCCCCTTGGTACCAATTGAGCATTGTTGCAACGCCACAGCCTACCTGAGTATTGTTGCTGACCATGTCCATCCCTTTATGACCACAATGTACCCAACTTCTGATGGCTACTTTCAGCAGGATAATGCGCCATGTCATAAAGCTGAAATCATCTCAGACTGGTTTCTTGAACATGTCAAAGAGTTCACTGTACTCAAATGGCCTCCACAGTCACCAGATCTCAATCCAATAGAGCATCTTTGGGATGTGGTGGAACGGGAGATTCGCATCAGGGATTTGTAGCCGACAAATCTGCGGCAACTGTGTGATGCCATCATGTCAATATGGACCAAACTCCCTGAGGAATGCTTCCAGCACCTTGTTGAATCTATGCCACGAAGAATTGAGGCCGGTGAGTGTACATTTATGTATTACTGTATAATTTAATTTCTACCTACATTTATTTGTTTTTTTTGGGACAGTTAATTGTATGCTTATTTTTTATTGAGAATTTATGTTTTTCTGTATTTATTTTTGAATATGACAGAGTTGGTCCTCATGCTTCTGCATTACCATGCTCTGGTCCTCATGGAAAATGCCGTCTTCCTTCAGGCAAAATAATACAGCTTTTGTCCACTGGGGTGGGCCACAATTGACCAAAACTGGAAGTTTTTTAGATCAGCTTTATAACACAACAATCTGTTTTTAATTCGGCATCTGATTGATGGCAAAAACTTGTTTTGGGTTGTTAAATAATATAGTGAGAGACTATAAAGATTATTTTCAGGCACTCACTTTTAATTTTCAGTTCTATTGAGTTTAATTATAGAGCACCAATTCACAATCATCTCAAGGCACTTTACAAAAAGAATTTAATTAGATCTCACACTCTGATTGGTTAACGTTTTGTATCTTAAGAAAAGAAAGAAAGAAAAATATTACTGTGCCTCAAAAATAATATTGCTATTATATCAAAATACCACTATTCTTGTTTATTGATTAATAAAGAAATGAAATAGCATTCTAGTTTACAAGTGAAAAAAAAAGAAAAACCTTCTCAACAGTAATTTTGCTGTAAGGTAATTATTGCCTTTTGCCATTATGATTTTAGTGCATTTTAGAAAAAATACAGCCTACAAGTAATAAGAACTACAGAAAGTTGTTATGTTCCAGTTTTGTATGAATAACAAAGTACTCTTTGTAACAAAAATGCCAAATTATTACAAGTGAATTTTTATAGCAACTCGTTTCCAATAAATCATGAAAAACATTCCACGTTTAAGGAAATCTTAATTGTAAACATGTGTTCCAGACGTTTTCTGTGGCGTGTATTCCTGAAGAAACAGGTCAACGTACTGCAGGATGTGATCAACAGCACTGAGCAGCAGCACATCTGCCTTCACATCCAGGTCCAGCTCTGATGAGTAGTTCTTCACTGGAACAATGTAGGAGGTGGACAAACCCAGTAGAGCTCCGGCTTTATTCATCTGCAAATACACAAGTCTTATATTCCAGTCTACACATTCTAAATTAAAATACTAAAAGATGTTTAATAAAAAGAATGTTTAATAAAGAATGTATAATGATTTCAGATGTGTAGTGAATATTCTGTAGGGATATTCTGATCTATGAAGATAAGTCTCTTCTAAATACACAATTTGAGGGAGCTGAACACTTAGGCCCAAATCCAAATTCAGCAGTATATCGTTGTTATTAAAGCTGCATCAAGATATTTAATCTTGCACCTATTCAACATAAAGACTATCCAGATAAACAGTTGTGTGATCACTTTTCATCCTGTCTCATTGATTTTAAGGATGTGAGTGTGATGGTCACATGGTCAGTAACCCCACACACAACCACTTTTTCATAAGTTTTAAATCACAGTAGCATAAATATATTGGTTTGTTTATTTTGACAATATTGAAGACATTAGTTTGTAGCGTGCACATTTGGTTAACTTTTGTTTATTTAATTTTGTCAAATGCTTAATATATTTTGTGCTTTCTTTTCTGGTGTTGTGGGACTGCAATCAACTGGGAGAATGTGGCTGACATGTTCATGGACTAATTGGGTGATACCATCTGGAGTTCCACTATGGGGGAAGACCATGGACTCAACATTTTAAATATGTTGCATAATTTCTTCTTTTTGTGATTTGCTCATTTTGTTAATTTGTTTAATGATTGTCATTTAAGTTTAATCCTTAAGCTAACTGTTTAGTTATTTTTTGTTAATTTGGTGTAGATGTTCTCCCTACCTCTTCCTCAGTGTGTCAGTCTGGTCTGATCAGCCAGTACTTAAGTCCCCTTTGTTTGCTGTTTGTCAGGTCAGTTTTTTGTTTGTTCAGTTAGTTTGAGGTTTCATATGTTTGAACTTGATATTTTTTGCCCTTAGTTAATCTCTTCATTTGACCTCTTTTAAGGGCCCTGAAGTTTTGTTTGGATTATTGTTACTTTTGGGAAATAAAACCCAGTTTTCTTGACAATCACCACTGTGTCCTCATGCTTGGCTGGCTCTGTCCCTCACAGTGAGTCTGGATGGAAAGAACAAGATGATGTGATTTATCTACAGCTTTGGTGTTAATGTTTGAAGGTCGATCACTAACTGGCTGGCATCAAACTTTAAGAAAGAAGAAGAGGGAGAGACCAAAAATGCTATAGGCACATCCAAGCTCAGACTGGGAACAATTGTCGGCTCTGGCATTTTTCCATTTACACCGGCCCACTTATTGATGCATGTAAGACAATGCACGTAAGATGGGTAACGTTAGCCTTTAGATGCAAAACCCCATCATGCACCGCAGCATATTTTTGCACAATATTCAAGCATAAATTTGCCAAATATAAGAGGAACATCATAGTTTGGTTTAAAGAAAGCATTTTAGTTTTATTAGAATCTAGTTTGTTGCAAGGATTTTACGGTTTGAAGAAATAGAAAATTACACCATATGTCAACCGTCACAAGGATGTGCATGAAAAGGAAGGGCTACGGTATATATACTGCATGCATCATTGAGGTAGTTAACATTGTATTACTTCTTGAGCTCCTTGAGTTATTTACTGTCACAGGTAGCTGCTTTGGCCACAGAGTGGGTCGGTATGATCTAAGGAGGGCTGGCCCTTGCACGCTGAAATTAAGACCGGCCCAGGTATAACAGATTACGAGTCCGAGCCCGGGCACACCTACCTTTGAAAATAGTTTTTTGTAAAGGTTGGGTTGGATCTGCATTAGACTGGACGACCTTCATATGGTGAATACAGTAGCTCGGGTGTCTTTGGTGGGCAATAAAATGAGAAAGACTTAGGATAAAGGACGTTTCCACCCACCGTCTCTTGAACGCTTGGGCTTCTATAAACTTGGCTCACATCTTTGGCCGTTTCTTGGCAAATCTGGTCAACATGGGTCAGCAGAGCCACCTGGTGAACACCTAAATGAAGGAAAGAAAGATACCAATAACCCTTGAAAAGTTCTTATAATTCCAAACATATTTGCTCCTTCGTTGTGCATTCATACCCCCAGTTTCACCCAATTGACACCTAAGCCCTAAACCACACACACACACACAGGCAAAATTGCAAATACTGAAGTATAACATTTTGCTGCCTGCATTTGATCAAAAACAGTAGTGTGACCTGGTGAAAAAACATAGTTATTACAGAAGTGGGAAAATAATATTGTACTGAAATAAACGTGTTTCTATTGCAAACAATTTAAAATTAAAGACTAATCATTTCATGATCCGCAAATGTAAGGCTATAATGATCTATGACAGTATAGGATAATTTAATGATCTGAGTACAAAACAAAAAAGCTACATGAATCCAATTTGATTTATATTCTTTCAGGCAGCAGTTTTACAGTCTTTAAAAAAACTTGAATATCTTAGTCTAAATATGTTTATAGCCCTTTGATTCATGCTGTGGGGCATTCTCTGAAAAGCCTTGCTGCCTGATGTGCCCCTCTGAGTGTAAAAGGTGTTTTTTATTTGCTCACCCAGCTCGCTGATGTACTCTCTGAGCTGTTTGAAGGCAGGGGTGAAGCCTTTGCCATAGGATGTGATTTTTGAGGCATCCACCACAAAAGCAACACAATGGATTTTGTTGCTGAGGCTGGGCGTCTTCACATAGCCCACAGTGTCTGTGCCAACTGGTTGATCTGGACTGAACTGAGAACAATAAATTATGAGGTTACTTTTTAAACTTTTAACAAGGTTATACATACAGAGGAAAGAGTTGAAGGAGCTTGGTTTTAGCTTGATCTGATGGCTTTTATATCTAAGTCCTTGTAAGGAATATGCTTTTCATAAACAGGGGAGTAGCGGTTTAGTGGTTAGGGCATAGAGCTTGGAATCTTGAGGTTCTGAGCTCAAGCTCCACCCCTACAGACTGCCACTCTGGGTCCCTGAGCAAGACCCTTAACCCCACACTGCTCCCCGGGTGCCTCACGATGGCAGCCCACTTTACCCCAAAGAAATGGGTTAAATGCAGAGCTAAATTTCTCCAATATGAGTTCAATAAACTTCAATTATTATTATTATTGAATAAACAAAAATGTCAATCTAATCTTCTTACCTTGTGCCCCTCAGGAACGTGGCCTTTTATCACTGACAGGATGTCATGTAAGGTCATCCCAGTCATCTCTCCGTCCCCGAGGCCCATGCTGTCACACAGAACCAGCCTAGTATTCTCTTCTCCCTTCTGAGCACGTATGTTGAAGGACTGTAACTAACAAAAGATCAGTGTTGTGGGACATAAAGCTATTACAACAAACCTGCTCGACAAGATGGAGTGGGGAAATGCACTGCTAAATGGTCCTTTTATCATATGGAAAAATTACTTTAGTTGCAACAACAAATGAAAAAGTAGACGAGAATACAGAGTTTATGTGACCCGCCATGAAAAACAACGAAAAAGTTAGCGCAAAGTGAGAAAAACAGCACAAATCAGCAAATTCTGAGAAGATCGATCTCTGTTTTAAAGGAAAATGTGAAAGTTGAAGATTTAAAGTTACCACTCAGGGCTCTAAATACCTTCCACTGCACTTTAATTTAGATAGCGTCTGTCCAAACTATATTTATTCATTTTATAGTAAAACCCACCTGTATATATGCTATTAGATATAACTGTAAAAACCCTTTTTATAGTAATATCCACCTGTATAATATATTCGATACATATCCAGCTTTAAATTTAGTTCATAACACTAGTGATCTATATATTATATTCATCTATTAGTAAGATTCTGTTTCTAATGGTATTCATCTCTATACGTATTCAGTAGAAACCCATGTCCTGTATTAACGGAACCATTATTTATCCTGCACTTGCTGCTATTGCACTTCTGGTTAGACCTAAACTGCATTTCGTTGCCTTGTACCTTTATCTGTGTAATGACAATAAAGTTGAATCTAATCTGAAAAATCTAATCTAATCTATAGTATGGAGGACCAGGAAAGTCACTAAAAAAGAAAAAAACTATAATTTCAAAATCTAAAATTAAATCATACAAATAGAAATCCATTTTGAAAAGCATTTTCCAATTGTAAATTTTAAAGCTAAATTCCCACAGACTGCCACTTGGGGTCTTTGAGCAAAGCCCCTTAACCCCACGCTGCTCCCTGGGCGCCACACAATGGCAGCCCACTGCTCCCCATGGGGATGGGTTAAATGCAGAGCTAAATTTCTCCAATGTCAGATCAATAAAATATATATTTTTTAATTATATTTATCTTCTTTTGTTAATACTCCGATTTGAAAAGGACACACTGAAAACCAGTTGTAAGATGTATCTAGCTCCATCATTGGTCATTTTTTGAACTAAATGCGATGCTGAACTGGTTTTCAGTGTGCTCAGAGACCAGAGGGGTCATGTGAAAGGTAAATGGAGAGAGAAAAGTGAAAAGAAAACATGACTGCAAAAAAGAATTTGAAAATGTAAGGTGAAAAACAAAATGGAAATAAAAAATGTTATTTCCTTTTTAGATGTGTGATTAGGAAAGCTATTTACAATCTACTCATGAATTGTGGATTGTAAAGCTGTATTAAAAAGTAGGATTTGAAAATAAATTTTGAAATTGCCGAATTTAATATTGAATTAATAAATACAATTTACAGTTCCTCTTTGGAATTTTAAAAAGCTTTGGAATGGAAAAGCTTTTCAAATTCGATTTCTAATTATATGATTTAAACGTTAAATTTGAAATGGCTGTTTTTCTTTTTAACTGACCCCAATGGTCTTCCATACTAAATGGGGGGAAGCCATCAGCCAATTTATATAGTAGCTTTTAATTTTAAATTTTTTTTTATTAGTGCAGGATTTTAAAATACCTACACTAATTAAAACAGCCAGGTAAAAAGCAAAAAAAAAAAAAAAAAACAAGCAAAAAACTCAAATAAACCCCAATGTAGGCTATGTTTTGAATGTTTTTCTTTTCTTTTTAAAGTAACAGTTTGCATGGTTACAATAGTTTTGTCCCTAAAATGAATGAAACACAAAAATGACAATGCCTGTAACATATTTTCAGATAAAAAGTAAGATTTTGGGGATGCTATTATTTTGGGGGCCCTGAGCACAAATACTGCGTGAGGCCCCCCTTACACCTGGAAATGAACAATAATACAGTATTTTTATTATCTTGTTTCACTTGATTTCCAGAATAACATCAAAGTATTAATGCTTTGAAAATAGCAACAATAAATAAGAGGAAGGATTAAAATCTAGAAAAAAAACAACAATTTAACTATTTTTGCTCGAATGGTGCATATATCCCACACAAAATAACGGTGTTTCACTTTTCATTTGGGAAAATAGTAAAGACAATATATTTGAATTAAGATTCAAATCAGGACACAAACAAAGAACAAAGAAAAAAAAGCAACGTTGTAGAGTGCATTATAGAACTAGGACTCATCCTATAAGTACTGTTAGAATAAAGCTGTTAGAATAAATCTTTCTCTACATAACCATACATTGTAATAGATCAAGTCACTCCATCTTAGGTCTTTTATAGATTAACACTATACTATTAAATACTTTTAAAGTCACATCAGTTGCGTCTGAGTTTTTATGCGCCATTTTTTTTACCCATCATACTGACACGGTAGAGGCTCTGCATAGTGGAGTTTCACTGAATGTTTCTGCTGCTGTTCAACCTATACCTTTTTGGTGAAGCTGGTATTGAAGGAGGAGCCCACCATGACCCGGTTAGTGACTCTCCCATTAAACACAGACTGGACTGAACTGATGAAGCTGGACTTTCCAGAACAAACCGGTCCAAGGAGGAGAACCCGAGCATGAGGCACATCCTTACAATGCGGTTTGTAGGAGCTGACGATCTTCATCAGGTTTTTCTTTTGCCTAAAATGTAAGAACATTAAGCATTAAAATGAGGCTGGAAATGACTATATTTATCAGAGCATAATAGTACCCACTCTTCAGTCCACTGCACATCTCTCCACGGAGTTTCCAACTTTATTGGAAGTCCTGAAAACACTAGAACAATTGAAGATTAGAAACCAAGTCAATAGCTGGCCTAAAAAAAATACTTTATGTTAAATAGGCATTTGCTTTTTATGTTTGGTCATTGTTTCTGTGTTATCAAATAAAACATTTCATATTATATTCAAAAAGAAGCAAACTGTAATAATTAATTTATCATGTGGACTTGATGCAACTTTTCTTTGATGTACCTTTTTGAATAATTATAATATTATTGTAGTCTGGTAAACCTCAAACTAAAATATTATTTTCAAATTTGAAGTGGTTTTTAAACACTTAAAAAAATTCTAATACCATGTACAGTAAGCACAGAGCTGTACATTTACAATGGGCACCTCAGAAAAACTTTCAGTTCGGATTAAATGTGTTTAATTGTTTCGACTTTAAAAGCGTGCATAAATTATTTTACAAGATTAAACATCTGCTAGGAGCTTACCTGGGATTGCTACACGTCTTTCCTTCTTGTTATCTTTTGTGGTTTCATTTTGTAACACGGTGTTTGTACTGAAGCTGGCAGAAGTCATACCAAACACAGAAGTTGTTGTATTTGTTGTAGCTCCAAAGGGGGTCACTGCAGTTGTAGTCACTGGAGCTCCAAAAAGGGGGAAAGTAGCTGTAGTCCTTGGTCCCCCAAACAAGCTGACAAAAGAAAACAAATGCATTAGACAGTACGCTGCTAAAATAGCATAATGCAAAGAGATGCAGCGATTCCTTGTTTCTCAAAGTAAAATACGAAAAATCTAATAACATAAATTTTGTGTATTCTACATTTCTCTGAATTATTTTTTTTTTGCCTCTTGCAATATATTAACAACACAAAATGTCTTCCCCCTCACATCTTCAAAGTGATAACACATTTTCGGTTTGGCGTTTGTGTTGTATTTACAACATTTGAAAAGATGTAGATGAAACATGCTCAAACTTAATTCTGGAAAGTATGATTAGGTAGATTTGAAAAAAAAGGTGTTTTCTGTCAACACAAAGTCAAAGGAAGTAATGAAGATTTAGGAAAATATCTAAAATGGAGCTAGAAATTGGCAGCAAATGGCTGCATGAGAGTTCAAAAAGAAATTCATAAGGCTGACTCCCCTTAATTGCTGAGACTAAAAACAGGAAAACTATTTGAACTCAATACCATTTCCATTGCAAAACCACATTATGAACAACACAACAAAGCAACAAAGATTAAATGGTTTATTAAAGTAGACCAATAAAATATGAGAAAAGATAATTTAATATGTGTAGTTTTTATTTTTAAGACGTGAATACATTTGTTTCATGATTTACTAAATTATTTCATGTTCCTGCACTAAAGCACAGCGTAATTTAATTGAAACTGTCACAAATCCATCAAAGTCAAAGCATTCAAGAGGCGGGACCAGATCTGTATCCACAGAAACCCTGATGCTGTGCAAAATAAGACAATTATTTTCTGGTTTTCTTTCACTCTACTGTCAGTGTTTTTGCAAGAAAATTTGTAATTAAATTTCTAAAATGCGTTGCCATTTATTTACAGCAGATTGAGTGAGCAGTGTGAGCTCCTTTATCCCTTTTCTGGTCTCTGAAAGGTTAAGTAGATAAGGTTAGTCAGTGGGATGGGCTAACTTTGATTCTGCTGAAGTCCTAAAGCCTGCTCAAACTAGTGGCTTATGACTTTTGAATCTCTGATCTGATTTTTTTCCATGTGACACAGACTGCAGTGCGTATAGAGGGGCTCTGACCACACAGGGTGAGCAGATCACAATATATGCAGATTTGTTTTCACCTCTGTCCACAATTTAAAACATTGTCTCATATTTGATTAAGAAATATTATAAAAAGTCATTAAAAATAAGGAAAAAAAGATGCTATGGCTACTAAGAAACATCCCACTCCATGCCCAGACTGATGTGCATCATCTCAAACCAGAACAGATCCAGGGTTTAATTGGCTTGTATTAGAATTACAATGGGAACTACATTTGAAGCAAAGAAAACACAGCAATAAACGCTATGGGATGATTTATAGCTGCTGTGTGGGGCAATGAGAGCTGTTACTCAGAGAGATATCTGTGGAGTTCATTAGAGTTTTTTTTTTTTTTTCCATAAAGAAGGGAGAGTGATACGCTCTGCCTTCCTAGCCCTCACAGTTTTGCCCTCCCTGTTTTTTTTTTTGTGAGGCTCAAAGAGGATCACTATTTTACTAAGTCTGTTTTCTGTCTTTTTGAAGTTTATCAATGTTTTTTTTTTTTTTTTCGTGGATGTGACTCTTTTCTTGTCAGACCCGTGAAATTGCTGCTAAATTGATGTCCGATTTAAATAGACCTGGGGTCTATCTCTTTCAGAGTTATGCTCCCTTGCAGGAAATCCTGTCGATATGTTAATCCCGAATGACTTTCAAAGAGTGCTAAATGCCACAACCTTGTCCTGTACGATTTTCTGTCAGATCAGATGCAAAATCAGATTTGATATGTTCAGGGCTTTTATGCAGCTCCCACCACACTAGACCACAGCAAGCTCTCTCATTAGTTTATATTCAGACAGAACTAGGGGTATACAGGCTGAATTGGATCACAAATTTTGCTGTGAATAAATTAAAACACATTTTTTAAGTTATTTCCACCTTTCCCCAGAGATCATATCGACTTTTAGGTAAAAGAAAGCCAGAAAGAGGTCGCCATATTATTTTGCTCAATTAGAAGCTGCCAATCAGACGTCAGGGATTCTATAAGAGCTGCTCTAGTCCCGCCTTCTTGACTTTCATGGATATGTGACAGTTTAAAGTAATTTCAAGGTCTGCTTCAATGCAGGAACATGAACACATGAAATAAGTAGGCCTACATTTACTTCATAAAATCCCTTTATTTAACTGAGATCTATTAATTCTGGATGGAGTTTTGTTGGGTGTAGCAGCAAGTTGCTGATTCATAAAAATCACATGAGCATGGTTTATTCTTTACTGCTGTTGAAACAGAAATTTAACAATTTAACATTGGTATTTTTAAATGTTGGTATTTGAGATACAATACCAAGTTTGCAGAACTTATTGCCTTCTAGTCTCTCATATATGCTGAAAAAAATAATGCAACCACTTTTGGCATTTACTTAATCATATTTAGTAACACAATTTCTTATGTCCTAACCTGCTTACATGAAACAATTGTGTTAAAGTAACTAAATATGATTAAGTAACTGCCAAAAACGGTTGCATAATTTTTTTCAGATGTTTTGTGGGTGAATAACAGGTGAAGCAGCCGTCACGCAAACTGAACTGGAATGAGCTTAAAAATTATGTTCTGTCAAAAGGAATACCGAGCCGTCCAAAGTGCCATGGTCCTTCTAAGTTTTACAGATTCTTGCTGTTACCCAAAATCAAGCAGAGTTTTGACAAACAATTGGACCATTATTCTGCAGCCATACAAAAAAAAAAAAAAAAAAAAACTAGTGACAAAGAAGGAATTGAATTAGACACATTTGAATAAATAGGGGGAGAAAACAGAAAACACATAACAGACCAGACAAATACAGTTAAGCTCAAATATGTTATGTTATTTTGACAGACTTATAATAAATAAAAAAATACATAAAATAACTCTCCTGGATTGTGTTTTATCTTTCAGCCCTTCATATCAAAATTAATATGACTGAATTTATTGAAGTTACAATGATTTTTATCTGCAGCTGCTTTCATGGTTTAATTTACGAATGAAGAAGAGAAATACTCATTAATATTTTCTATGCCTACTATGCATGATACAGCTGACTGAATTACCAACATTGTAAGTAGCCTATGTAAGCCCAATTTCACTCTGTGTAAAAAGCGTTTTACTATTTGAACTTGACAAGTGAAACAAATGAACTTTAATCAGAATCCCTGACATGGTTGCAGTGTTGGCTCTCTGTCAGCTGCATTTCTGGATTTTTTAATCTGGTATTTAACAAACACATGTGGACAGACTAAACATTATCATTATCTATCACCAACAGAAAATCTGCCTACCCAGTTTGGACATCATTTTTCTCCATAGTGACTTCTGCAAGCAGACGTGAAGGAGAGCAGCTGGGTGAAGATTCGTCCTCAGCGATGTTTTTAGAAGAAAAGAAAGTGAAACTAAAAGCTTTTATATAAAGAGCGGGTAGAGACAGGCGTGTTGCATGAAAAGGCTTCAGTTGTCAAAGATCCTATTCAATTCCATTCAATTCAGTTTATTTATATAGAGTCAATTCACAACACATGTCATCTAAAGGCTATTCACAGTTCACTACTCATACAGTCAAACTGATTCAAAGTTTTCTATTAAAGGAAACCCAGTTTATTGCATCGTCTCATTGACTCCAAGGCAGACATGGGCAATGTGGAGTCAACAAGTCATCTCCATGTCATTACGGGGTATATGTCATGTATTTGTTATACCCAGCCACTGAAGCAGGTGAGTCCAATCTTCATCGTGAAATAACCTGTGCAGATTGGACTCACCTGGTTAATTGACTGGGTAGATTAAATACATGACATGGAGACTTGTTGACTCGGTTTGACAGCAGAGTTGGAGAGAAGCCGCTGTTTATGAAACGCTCAGTGAGCGAGGTGCTCGCTTCGACTTGGTGGACCTCATCGGAAGAAGGAGACGACGACAACGACACGACATAAGCCAGTTTGTGACGGGATCAAGATGGCGGCTCAAGTTGTAGAGGATGAGGAAGAGCTAGAAAGTGATTCGGATATGGATAGTTGGACGCCAGTGGGTACTTACCGGAGAAGTGGAAAATTCAAAAGTAGTGAAGCGGGAAGAGCTTGTGGGAATTCAGGAAACAAAAGAAACCTTGAAGACGAAAGCACAGATGATGGAAGCAAGGGTGTACGTAAAAAAATCATGAAAGAAGAGGTGAAGATAATATTAAAATTCAGAAAGGAAGATGAAAATATTATTCTGAGTCCAGTAATAGTTTCTAAGGAACTAAAAAAGAAAGTGGGGGAAGTTGAAATGGCTAAAACTCTGAGAGATGGAAACTTGCTAATCGTCTGTAAATCAGAAGAACAAAAAAGGAAGGCAATGAGTGTTGAAAGTATTGGAAAGAAAAGAGTGGAAAGTAAAAGAGTGTTGGGAGAAAAGAAAGGATCCCGAGGAGTTATTTACGGAATTCCGGTTGGTGAAGATTTGGAGAGATTAAAGCATAACATCCATAATGTTGAAGTCAGTGATATAAAGAGATTGCAGAAAACAGTTAACAATGAGAGAGTTGACAGCTTATCTGTGCTTCTGGAATTTTCTACTCCAGAAGTCCCGGAGAGAGTTAAAGTGGGTTTCTTGTGTTATCCAGTCAGGCCTTATGTTCCTCCTCCACTTCGGTGTTACAAGTGTCAGAGATATGGTCACATTGCTGCAGTGTGCAGGGGCAAACAGAGATGTTTAAAATGTGGAGGGGAGCACAAAATACAAGAATGTGGTGAAAATACTCAGGATAAATGCTGTAATTGTGGTGGAGAGCACAGGGCAACATATGGAGGGTGTGAATTTAGGAAGAAAGCGATTGAGGTTCAAAAAGTGAAAACAACAAACAACCTAAGTTATGCTGAGGCATTAAAGAAGGTTCAGGAAAAGCAAAAGGAAACTGTGAGTAACATTCAAGTATTAAGGCGAGAACCAGAGCAGCATGCCAGGGTATATAACCCTGTTGAGTTTGACAAACTAGTTTTGTTTATGGCTTATGTTATTAACTGCACGGACCAGGTTAAACATAAAAATGAGAAAATCAAAATCATTGTTAAAGGAGCTGAGAAATTCTTAGGGATGAGGAATATTTCGTGGGATCAAGTTATACAAAAACTTGAGGCAGATGACAATAAGCCAAAGTAAGAGTGATATAAGAATCGATATGAGTAAAATAGAAGTTAAAAGAATTATTAAAAGAAAGATCCGAGAAGATTGGCAAAAACAGTGGGAAGAAGATTCAAAAGGAAGATTACTTTTTTGTTATTTATTGGCTACAGGTTTAGCGAAAAGAATTTAGGTTTTTACCCTTTTTGTTTTTTTGTTTTTTTTTTGTTTTTGAGCATGTCTGTCTTGATCCATACTCCTTACTGGTTGGTGGCGGTAATGCACCTCTTAGTTCTTCTTAAATCAAGAAGAAGAAGAAGAAGACTTGTTGACTCCACATTGCCCATGTCTGCTCCAAAGTAATCCCTATTCGTTTCCTATAGGATCGATTATGTGCACTATACTAATTCTTCTTGGTCAATACATTAGATTGGCGGTTTTCAAAGTGTGAGGCGCGCCTCCCCTGGGGGGCGCCAGAGCACCTTAGGGTAGGCGCGGTGAGAGGGAAAAAATAAATATGGATTTAGGACCAAGTTGGAACTGTGGGGTGCGCGTGTGGAGCGGGGATCAGTGGAAATGTTTCCCATCTTAGAGGATGTTTTGGCCAGAGCGGGGCTGAAGGTGGAGTTTTTACAGCAGGCTGTCTGCGCGCATTTGGAGGGGATGTGCGAGCAGTTTGGAGAGGAGACAATGGCAAACCAGTGGGTGAGAAACCAATTTTCCTTCCCAGTGACACTCAAAGATGGACTTTCAGCAGGAGATGAAGAGGCTCTGGCTGAGCTGAACTGTGACATGGACTTGAAACAGAGGATGAGTGACGTGTCACTTGCGCACATTTGGCTCTCAGTAGGGACTGAATTTCAACAGCTCTCAATGAAGATCTGATCAAAATGTTTTTGTTAAGATGTGAAAACACTGTTGGTATCTCAAACATTAAACTCAGAATTTCAGATGTAACGTTTGTTTGAGAAAACAGTTGAAAAGTGAGTTTGGGGTTTTTGTTATCATTAGAAAAATGAAAAAAAGGGCGTATTTGCCATACAAAGGCCCCGATAAAATAATAAAAATGGGAGGAAATGTTTTAAAATGTTCATGTGTTAAATTTCATTCAGATAGTGTCATTTTAAAAGATGAGATGGTTCTAAAATAAAAGCAATTACAAGGTGTTTTGTAGTGGCATTTGTTTGTGTGTGGGTTGATTATCTTTTTTTTTTGGGGGGGGGGGGGGGGGGGGGGGGGGAGCAGCAGGCATAGGAGGGGGGGCTCACCCTTTCATACTTTGAAAACCCCTGCATTAGATAACAAAAATTATTAACACCAAAACCTTAAAGAAAAAAAAAATACAAAAAGAAAACAGTAATTTGTTTGAAGTTCTAGGGAAGACATATTTAAATTTCAAATCATTCTGGCTTAAGCATGTATATAAATGTACTCTTCATCAGACCATATTGTCCCAAAAGTAAAAAAAATATCTCTATACAATGTTTAATATCTATAATTTAAAAAAATACTGTTAAAATCTGAGTTTTTTTCATGATTTTATGCTGCCAAATAGTTATATGTCAGCTTGTACACCTAAATTCAGCCAATCATATATCGATGGCAATCTATTAATCAAATTTTTTCGGTCCAAGCATCTTGATTCATATGTCCCAGCTAATATATGGCTCCTTAATTGTTTTAAAAGACTGGAAACCAGCCCAGGATCACTTCTCTCCTCAGTCTAACGCTATTTTAATGTGTTACAATGCTAGTCGGTTCCCAATGGGAAATTACATTGGGACCAAGTAGCACTTCGCAACGCCACTGTCAAGGAACGCTATGGACAGCAGAAACATGCAAGAGGAGCAGAGTTTTGTGTCGGAGGTCGTGGACGAGTCTCTACCGTCATGCATTTTTTATTTAGAGGAGGAAAGCGGGGATGAAGATGTTGTGGAAGAGGACGCCAGGGTGGCAGAAGCTTGGTTTGGTATAGGAGGCTTACAGCCATCCATGTTTGAGCCCTTGCCTCGCAACGCTGCCAGTTCTGTTAGCTCGCCTGCTGAGGACACAGACGTCCATCCCCATGAACACTGGGACGGAACTCAAAGGTAAAGTTGATTATTATTTTTTATATCAACCGTTGCATATATTAGCTGTTAGATATGAATCAAGATGCTATGACCAAAAAAATTGATTGACAGAAGACTGTCAATCAGAGCCTGGTTCTGCCAGAGGTTCTTCCCAATGGGGAGTTTTTCCTCTCCACTGTCGCTTCATGCTTGCTCATCATGGACAGGTTCTCTAAACCTGTGTTATCCAAACTGGACTTCCATCTTCCAGGTCCCTGAGTGAAGCTCTAGTATCAGCTCACGTAGTCCACTGTATCTCCCATAAAGCTCAGCATACCGTCTCGCTAACCAGCAGTCTACAGACTGACCAACTTCATCTGTCTCCACTCCACCACTAGTTTCAGGCCTGGGAGGGAAACAGCCCTATTCTTTGCTTCTGTTCTTGCATATCCATCAAAATTAAGCGCTATGTTTCCTGCCGAGGTCTGAGCGCCAAAGACAAAGTAATCGTATCAGTAAATTTCTCCTAATTGTCTTTTCTCTTCATGTGAGTTTTTCAAATTGAAATATTCATTGCTTACAATAAAAGCTTTCAAACCTTTATTTCTTGTGATTTGGTGATTGTATCTTAAAGATAACGAAAACCCCAAATTTAGAGTATCAGAAATTTAGAATTTTGTAACTTAAATAGATATTAAAATTTGTAGTTTCACAACCCTAATAAGCCAATTAGCTAAAAACACTAGCAAAAACCTCTGAATAAAAGGCCGAAACCCCATTAGCATCACTGTGCTGCAACTTTCAGATGCATCCCTGCTGCAACACACCTGAATCAAATGGCTGCTTGAGAACAGGGGTTGAAGTTTATATATCTATATCTATAAGTATATGCTCTGCTTTTCTGGATTGTTTGGTTCTGTTCTGGTTTTCACTTTGGATTTTCAGTGACGCTTTGATTCTTGTTATTCTGTGTTTAATATTGTTTTTGAATTTCTTATTAGTTTAACTCTTCCTATATGTTTATTTTAGTTATTTCTTTTCAACATTCTTGATAGGAATTTAATCACTATTAAATAGTTCCTGTTACTCCCCTCCTGTATTACCCCACTATGTTCCTTGCCTGTTTTCCCTTTGGATTCAAATTACTGCTGCCATCATTAATAAATCTACTAGAAACCATCTTTGCCTCTTCAATTTGGATCCTTCTACAAACCATAAACAAACCCTGGCAGATAGTAGAGTGAGCAGCTTTGAACTGCTTTTACAGTGTGACTCTGCTTTATGCGACTTCTCTTCTTAAAATACATTTACTCCACTAGAGGGCGTTCCAGGATTGAATTGGATGCTCCTGATCTTTTCTTGTTGATAGACAGCAGGGGTCAACCTTTGGCCATACTTGAGGTGTTGTCCCTTCATTGGACAAGCCTGCTACCAAATATGAGAAACTTGTCCCCTTGCTCCACCTCAGTCTGCCCTGCTTCACCCTCACCTTCATCAATCAGCATCTTTTAATAACTTCAGGATATTATAAACTAATATTCATCTGCTTATGGTTGTGCTGACTGCTAGACCTTAAAGTCAAACTCCCATTGTGCATGTGTGTGTTCTTGTGTCTGAGTGTGGGTCCAAGAACCTCATTTTGATCATGTATGACCTCAAAATCTGCCAGGTTTGTAAAATGACCTCTCTACTGGAAGGTTATTTATTTGATTTTGGGAGAAGAACTATTTACCCTAAAAGTTTGGTGACTATTCCCTGTTTATTAGGCAAGGCAAGGCAAATTTATTTGTATAGCCCAATCAGTACAAAGACAATGCAAAGTGCTTTACATGATTAAAATATAGGAAAATAAAACAGAATCAAAGCCAGTAGGAAAAAAATTAAAATAAAAAATGCAGAAGCAAAAAAGAAATTACAAACAGTTGGACTAAAGAAAATAAAAAAGATGAACTAATGATGTTTCAGTTGAATTGTTTAACTAGAAAAGTCAAAGGCAATCCTAAACTAATGTGTTTTTAGTCTTGATTTAAAGGAACTCAGGCTTTCCGCACTTTTACAGTTTTCTGGAAGTTTGTTCTAGCTTTATCAGTTTCTAACAGCTATTACCAGATCTAACCTTGGTTTTATTTGTTTTTTATTTTAATTTGTTCTTTTGAACCTTCTCTGGTGACTGTAGCTCAGAAATAGTTGCACAAATGATCATCCATTACCAGAAAAACACTCTCGGGGGTCCTTTTTTTATAATCTTAGATGCATTAAGTTACACACCTTACACTAAAACAATGATGAGTTTTGCTGTGTCAGCAGAAATACATTACAGCCTTAATTCTAATTATGAGAACTCTTAAAGAAATAGTGTTTGTAAAATAAAGATCCAAAGTGGATGTAACTGTTTTTGAAGTAGTCTTACTCATCAGGTAGCATTGAAGCTCCAGCTGCTTTGTCATTCAAAGGCCTCAACTCAAACTGAAATACAACCTGACACGGCCTTGTGGTCATGACTCAGTGTCACTTTAAGTTATACAAGTGTCAGTTATTAGAAGGGACGCTCTGTAGTCTCATATCTGTGGACAGAAGATGTTGTTTCAAAAACAACCCATAACTCCAATAACAGAAGCAACCAGAACATGGACTTCAGGTATTTTTAAACTTGTGAAATCATCCTTTCACTTCCAGGTTACTTTTATAGGATTAGTGGAATCTTAAAAAAGGGAAGCATTAAGGTTTGATTTGAAATGAAAATCCATCCTTCCTTATGTTCTCATGATGTTTTACACTGACTCAATGAGGAGTAGGCAGTTTCATACAAAAGAAACCAATAAGAAACATTTACATTTTTCCAAAAATTAAGGTTCAACAACAAACGTCTCTACTTTCTTTTTGTTTTTGTTTTTTAGGATTTTAACTTAAGCTGTTGTATTTGCAGTAGTTGTACATCAGTGAATTTATTTTAAAGACTTACGTCAAAACTGATGATTCTCTTTAAAATACATTTTCCATTTCTTATTGGAAATCAGATCTTGACATATTGACAAGTAATTTAACCTACATATTCTGTGCACACAGCTCTGGACATGTTCAAATTAAATACCTGAATGATAATTTGGTTAAAAAAAACAACAAAAAAAAACAGACTTTTTATATATGAAACTGTTAAAAAATAACATGATGTATTTTTAATTTATATGGCAGTGTACAAATGTTCTCTTCATTAAGTAGTAGTCTTACAAGTTTGTTTAAGCATTCCATACCTGGCATATCTATATGGTTCTTAAAACACCAGAATATGAAAGTGTGGTCAAATATCTGACCAAATATTTGGCAGGAACTGGTTGAAGTCTTGAAAAATGTTTCAGTTTCTCTACAGCTTAGTAAAAATGTTATTCTAATGTGAGTGTTAATTTGTCTGTACAGTTATATTATAACTAGAATATTATTGGAGGTTTGTTTAATTAGGTAAACGTATTACATGAAATAATTACACACTGTCATGTTTTCAAACCTTAATTCTGTTAAGTATATAAATGGCTAAAAAATATGAGATTTGATGTCTTAATGAAAAGTTTGTTTAATATGTCAAGGTTATTTTCGAAAGGAGGAAAGGAGGTCAGATTCTGACAAATGAGCTTTAATCGAAAGCATTTTCAGATTTCATGACTGTATTTGAGCCTGTAAGGATTGAATGAAATATATATATATATATATATATATATATATATATATATATATATATATATATATATATACAGTGGGGCAAAAAAGTATTTAGTCAGCCACCAATAGTGCAAGTTCTCCCACTTAAAAAGATGAGAGAGGCCGGTAATTTTCATCATAGATATACCTCAACTATGAGAGACAAGAAGAGAAAAAAAAATCCAGAAAATCACATTGTCTGATTTTTAAAGAATTTATTTGCAAAATATGGTGGAAAATAAGTATTTGGTCAGTTACAAACAAGCAAGATTTCTGGCTCTCACAGACCTGTAACTTCTTCTGTAAGAGGCTCCTCTGTCCTCCACTCGTTACCTTCATTAATGGCACCTGTTTGAACCCGTTATCAGTATAAAAGACACCTGTCCACAACCTCAAACAGTCACACTCTAAACTCCACCATGGCCAAAACTAGAGAGCTGTCAAAGGACACACGAAACAAAATTATAGACCTGCACCAGGCTGGGAAGTCTGAATCTGCAATAGGTAAACAGCTTGGTGTGAAGAAATCAACTGTGGGATCAATTATTAGAAAATGGAAAACATACAAGACCACTGATAATCTTCCGCGATCTGGGGCTCCACGCAAGATCTCACCCCGTGGGGTCAAAATGATCACAAGAATGGTGAGTAAAAATCCCAGAACCACACGGGGGGACCTAGTGAATGACCTGCAGAGAGCTGGGACCAAAGTAACAAAGGCTACCATCAGTAACACACTACGCTGCCAGGGACTCAAATCCTGCAGTGCCAGACGTGTCCCCCTGCTTAAGCCAGTACATGTCAAGGCCTGTCTCAAGTTTGCTAGAGAGCATTTGGATGATCCAGACGATGACTGGGAGAATATCATATGGTCAGATGAAACCAAAATAGAACTTTTTGGTAAAAACTCTACTCGTCGTGTTTGGAGGAGAGAGAATGCTGAGTTGCATCCAAAGAACACCATACCTACAGTGAAGCATGGGGGTGGAAACATCATGCTTTGGGGCTGTTTTTCTGCTAAGGGACCAGGACGACTGATCCGTGTGAAGGAAAGAATGAATGGGGCCATGTATCGTCAAATTTTGAGTGAAAACCTCCTTTCATCAGCAAGGGCATTGAAGATGAAACGTGGCTCGGTCTTTCAGCATGACAATGATCCCAAACACACCGCCCGGGTAACGAAGGAGTGGCTTCGTAAGAAGCATTTCAAGGTCCTGGAGTGGCCTAGCCAGTCTCCAGATCTCAACCCCATAGAAAATCTTTGGAGGGAGTTGAAAGTCTGTGTTGCCCAGCGACAGCCCCAGAACATCACTGCTCTAGAGGAGATCTGCATGGAGGAATGGGCCAAAATACCAGCAACAGTGTGTGAAAACCTTGTGAAGACTTACAGAAAACGTTTGATCTCTGTCATTGCCAACAAAGGGTATATAACAAAGTATTGAGATGAACTTTTGTTATTGACCAAATACTTATTTTCCACCATATTTTGCAAATAAATTCTTTAAAAATCAGACAATGTGATTTTCTGGATTTTTTTTTTCTCATTTTGTCTCTCATAGTTGAGGTATATATATGATGAAAATTACCGGCCTCTCTCATCTTTTTAATTGGGAGAACTTGCACTATTGGTGGCTGACTAAATACTTTTTTGCCCCACTGTATATACCGTATCTTGTATTATGAGTCAACCTTGAAGATGTTTACATTTAATTTATATAACTAGATGAAAAACCATATTTGGATCTGGATCTCATTTACAAAGTGGGTGTTTGGCAGTCTGCAGCCAATGCCATTTGTGAAAAACATCATTAAAACCAAACAGTAATGTTGCAGTAAAGCAGATGATGAGTGGCTGTAAACCTTTGACTGCAGATTTGCAGAATGTAGATGTTACCACACAGCAATTTTAAGGCCTGTCTTCTCTTTCAAATAACAGGTTTGCATTTAAAGTAACCTGACTGGTTGAAAATGTTCTAAGTTGCATTCCTTGAGGACAGTGATGCTCTATTAGCAGATGAAGCACATTTATTTAGACGGTTCTAAATATTTATCCTCCATCTGGTTAGGCTATCACACACAAATACATCACATATAGATAGAAAAATATTTGTAGCCCTCTATGCTGGAACCACATAAAAAGGATGATTTGATTTTAATATGAAAAGTTTAACTGATTAATTTCCTGATGTTTTTATGTAACGTTACTAGAATCCAAAATGAGATATTCCAATGGCTGCTTTTGGCACTCAGACTGCCTTCTGTCAATGTGTGATCCACATTATGAAATAGTCCTGTAGATGCTCTGCCAAATGTCAGCCAGCAGTTATGTAACTTGTAGAGCAGAGGTCAAGTTCCCCAGCATCTCTGTTGACGTGTTTATTCTGTTGTTTTCTCCATTTGATATTAGTGTCAGTGATTGGCTGATTGTTCACATGTCTCTAGCTGCTCATCCTCAACATCTGGGGAGTTCAGCTGGTTTGGACAGCTTTGACTCAGCAGCCGCTAACAATATCTGCGAAGTGAGAGGAGGAGGTTGAAGTTCTAAACATGGAGCTATCCTGGCTATGCAGGCGTGTGACACAGCAGTCTGTTTTAAAAGCAGAGCCCCACTCCCATCATGGACACACTGCATCCCTCCACTGTATCACTATCAGCCACACTAGATGACACACATTCACTCAAGTTCTCCCTCCGTCTGACTGTAGCCTGCCAGCAACCTCGGTAACCCAAAGTGCAGAGAGGGTGGAAATGAAAGCGCTGCAGGGATCTGGATGGAACAGGTCAGAGCAGCGAAGAGGGCTCTCAGAATAACAACTCAAAAGCTGTTTACTAGACAGCTATGGCTGTGGAGCAACAGATGTACATGGAACATTAATGAACAAATAAAAAAAAATCTTCAAAGTTTTTATCCGTATATGATTTCTTTTTTCATGTCATTATGTTAAAAATGCAAAGGACACAGGATTTTCTTTTTTTTTTTTATAACTTTTTTTTTTTTACTTTGCCTATAAGAAGCTGGGCTTTTGTCTAATCTTTTAGAACCAGTTAGCATCAGTAGTTCTCCAAGCTTTCTAAAGCTCTTTCAACATTTTCTCCAGACTTTCCTCCCTTTTTTATTCAATCTCCATTTAGAGTTAGATATTTTTTTCTAATGTTTCTTAGTTTTTTTTTTAAACACTTGTGTATTTAATAACATAGAAAATACATTTCAATTTAACCTTTGTACCCTCTAGACTGAAACTGAAACTCATTGGGTAGCTATGTCTCTTTCCCAAAGTCATCCCTGAGTAACAGGTTTATTCTTGGACTTAATTTGGTCATTAAAAGCTTTAATTGTATCCTGATTCAGTTAGTTTTAATGATTAGATTTCTACCACACATGTGAAGGTTAAAAATTGAAAGTTATTTTGAACTTCATCATTTTCACTACCATGTTTTTTTCCTATTTTATTCCAATTACAGATTGCTGATATTGACATTCTGTGCCCTGACCGACATCTTTGACTTTTGTGGAAAGTTTGACATTGATGCATTCAAAAACAAACTCAGGGGAGGAAAGTTATACCACTTTTCTGAACTGAAAACATCACATGCAGGACTTTAAAGATGGATCTTCTTTCATCTGATTATTTGGATGTCAAGTATTAAGAAGTTATTCTTTTGAAAATCACCTTGTTGGCAATAAAATAACATTACAGCTCTGTCCAACTAAGATTTTTCAGGTCAACAAAACTTTAAAATACAAATTATGCAAATTATGGGCTCTTTGCTTTGTCATTTATTATTTGTAACCACACCAATTCACCCCCTGGTTTAGATGCATTTTATGAGTGATTCTTAAATGCATTAGATGTCAGCAGTGGATAATGCTTTTTCTTTCAGGAAGGTTTTCGTTTTAAATTGTAGAGGTCATGAAGTTTACCTCGTGTTATTCTCACACCATCCAAAATTAAACATAATGATTTATTTAGTCATTTTAAATTGACCTTTTGTATGGATTTGCATAAGAGTGTTTTTTTTTTCATGCTACCATACAGCAGTTAAAGAAAAATGTATGAATAGCCTCACATTAAAGTAGAACAAACAGAAATGAATATAACTCAGAAAGTAACTAAACTCCAAAGGAGGACAGCAAACATGGAGAACTGTTTTCCATCCACCTTGACAGACTGAAGAAGGGTTTCAGCTCCCTGGAGGCTCAATATAGACAAAGAAGAGGGACAACTCAAAACTTTTGCACAGTTTAATATCAAGAGAGATTTCCTACAAATGAGCATAAAAACTGAACAGCCTTAGGTTACCCATCAGCTGACAACATATAAAGAAGAACCTTTTTTTTTTCCATCATGTTTGACGTATTTTTTTATTTTTCCATTCTCTAAGAATAAAGCAGACAGAGTTTCAGCATTTCCTGAGGCCTCCTCTCAGCTATTAGTGTGACTGTGTATGTAACTCTCTGTTTGGCTCTAACTTGTTTGCTGTGTTGCAACTTTTTTGCTTGGAGGGTTTTATCATCCAAATGGTTTTTCATTAGTCACATTAGAAGGAATATTTTTTCATTTTTGTTGTTGCGTAAAAGTTGCTGAATTTTCCATTGAATTGAAAAAAAAAAAAAACCAGTAAGATCTCAGTGATTATTGGCTGGATAGAGCTCTGTAAATGTATCAGGTAATATAGTCTTCAGCTACTTGAATAATGAATACAGGTAAACGTAACACTATTGTTGTCCATGGAGTCTACAGGTGGTCTCACGTTACACGGTGAATTTAAACTTTCACTATGCACTCAATGGGAATGCATTCTGAAAGCTTGTGTAATTTTGTTTTCATCTTTTTTTCGTTTATTCCGTTTCTAATCGGAGTAAATCTTTGTTTTCTGCTAAAATCTCTATTTCCAGTTACTCATACTTGGAAGGGTGTTTATTTCTTGTACGTTACTCACATGTACTTGCAGTTGGAAAACATTAATTGGGATGCTTTATTGAGACATTTACTCATTTTCTGTTTAATAAGGAGGAGGTTTATTGTTAGTGACTCAGGCAGACTTCAGTGCTTGAACACCTTGTGATTCATTGTTGATATTTTTTTTTGAAAATGTATTACCTATTTTGTTGGGACAAATAGCCTGTGACTCATAAACACTTAGGGACTGGGTGCCTGAGGTCCTTTTAGGCAACAGCTGACTGCAGTCAGGGAACCAGTTTTTTCCAAACCAGAGGTTTCATTTCTGTAAGCTATGTTGCAACACCACAATAGAAACCCCTTACTATACTTTTCTAGATTTGACTTACCTTGTTGTTTTATTTGCCCATTTTTTTGTTGTTTTTGGTGGAGAAGCAGCACAGTCCACTGGATACACTAAAGGTATCTTTGTATTTATTCTGGAATATTTAACACCCTATTAACAAGTAGACTGGACTATGTCAAAATGTTTGTGGAGAAACAGATCGGATAAAAAACATTTTTTGACGTCTTAAAAAACATATTTCTAAAAGGTTTTGTGGGTCATACTGAAAGGCAACCCTCTTAGTTCCACAAACTGCCAAGACAACGTCCAAGCCAAGTGATATAATCTTTCATGTGGAAATTCAGGGGTGCATCATGAAGAGTTCAACAAGAAGCTCTTGTACTGAACTCTGTGTCCCAGGCCAAAGAGATTCACAGGTGCTAAGGCAGCGCTGCTTAACAACAATGCTGCCTCCTTAAGTGAAATAGGCTGACATATCTGCCACTGAAATGTTTGGTTTTATTACACAACTTTGATACAAAATACTCAAATATATTATGTAAATAGCTTATAACATAGCATCACTTTAAAAAAGATTTGTTTAAACTTATTGAATGGACAAAACAAAATTTACAGAGTAAGATAATGCAATCTTGATCTTGAATATAAGGTGCAGGAGAAAGAGAAAATTAAATCTTTGTATGTTTAGTTGATACCTGTTGGCTGAGCTTTTACTTTGTGTTGGGGCCTATATTGTGCCACTAATGTTATAATGCTATACTTTTATTAAAAGCATCCTTAGTGTTAGAATGAAAATCACAAATGTCTGAATAATCATCTGACTCCTGTTCTCTAGACAGCAGCTACTCCGTGTCGTGGAAATACAGTTACCCTGACAGGCCGACTTGGAGCTGACATAACCTGCCCCCTCCAGTAAGCATACCTTTACCGTACTGCGCCTACACAGTAAACAACACGCCCACATTGTCCGATCGGTGAGCCGCTGAGGCAGGCCAGAGGCAGAAAAGTGGCACCTTTTCTGTTTTTGGGGTCATGTCCAATGAAGGGATAGAGTGTTTTTTCAACCTCTTCCAGGAAGGTCTTGAACATTCTTTCGCCTTCCTTAAGAAGAGCTTAATCAGCAAAAGTAGTGCAATAACATGTAACAGCAGCTCTACTTTGATGTCATGGCATGGGCAGCAGCCACACAGGGACAGGCAGTGTCTCAGTGTATGCAGGTGTCTTTCTTTCCATTTCTAAAAATAGCACCAGATAACGACTAATATTTCATAAGAATAATGCTCTGTATCAACAAAGACATAATCAAAGAAGTCAACTTTTGATAGCTTTAAAAAGCATTATGTAGAATCTTCAAGTAAAGTCAAAGGCAACGACTAATCTGTCTGCTGATCTTAGAAGCTTTGCGCAATATTAAGGGCCAAAATGTTATACATAAGCCTTCATATTCATTACAATCAAAATAATATTTAATCAAATAAACATTTAGCACACAAAAAAGAGTGATGCAGTATTTTTTTTATAACCGACCCCCATATGATTATTAAAATGGGTAGAGTTTATTAAACATGCAATTTAATACCTGCATTTACCACAATATGAATGTATTATGTGCAATAATTTGCATTTTACCTTCTAATATATCCTAGGTTTTAAACCATTATGAGATATTTTATTCCTTTTTTCAGTTATTACTCATCAAAAACATCTAACAGGTTAACCTGCCCCACTTCATGTCAGCAATAGTAATAATTATATGAATGAAGATGTGTTTCGCCATATATTAATGTATAAACACATATATTTATATGTCCATAAACTTATTTATTGATTACGTAATGGCCTTTTGGGTAGTATGGACTCCTTAGTACAAATACAAATAGGAAAGATTGTTTATTTCTAGTTTTAATTATACATATTGTGTTAAAATTGCCCTTTTTTACTCCACTATCTTAAATTGAGTTATTTACTCATTAACTGAAGCAGTATCTACTTTCTATATGATGATGATCTCTCATAAAGAGCACAAAATTACCACACAGATATTTGTTTTTTTGTAATGGATAATTGATGTGACAGACAGTAGCAGGAGTTTGGTAAAGGAGGTTTATTCAATGTTCATGCTTCTTCCTGGCTGTTTAGAATACAGTTATAGTGGAAATGTGTTATTGTGAAATTTTTATTTTAGATATTCGCATGTGTTAGAAATATACACAGGAAAATTGTCTGTAAAGATATTGTTGGAGTATTTCTATTTAGCTAAAGGCAGCTTCATCTTGTCTTGTGGCTATTGGAAGGAAAGAAAACGAGAAGAAAAGCAACAAGTGAACCATACCAAAATAAGACAGGAACAGAAAAACAGGAGGGGAACAGTGATAAAGCAAGTAAGCCAGAGGTTATAGAAGAGTGCAGAAGAAGAGAGCAAAAAACCGGTCTGATCCAGCTGACTGTGGGGTTTTACATCCTCCTCCTCCTCTGCGCACTCTCTCCCTCCCTCCCCGTCTTTCCTCTGACTCAGACGGGATGAACTTTTTCTTTTAGAGCTCCGTCATGCGCTCGCTGTCACACGAAAAAAAAAAAAAAGGGGGTGCAGACTTCCGAGAAGTGAAAGAAGATCCGGATTAGGGAGTGGGGCAGAGGGGTGATGCTCCCCTGATGGGCAGGTGTCCCCCACTCATTATGTAAGGATCCAGAGGGTGTCTGGAGGGAGCAAAGCTGGTAGCACTGAATATTGACAACATGTCTGGGATTTGTTGGATACTTTGGTGGGGCGATTTTTTCCCCCAGCTACACCGGCTGTAATCTCTATTTCTGGGTACAAGTTGTAGGTCTAAAATTAGGTACTATGTAGGATGAGCTGGAGGACTGACATTTTTTCAAAAAGTATTTGAATGTTTTGAAGACTTGACTGACATGATTTAGTGCATTTTATATATTAGCTCAACATTCTTTTTCTCCTTTTGTTTTGTTTTACCAACACAGAATTATGGAAAACATTAGGAAATTAAGACTTGATTGGAGTTGCCATGGATATTTGTATAGTATATTACAAAAGAAGTGTTAAAGATGAGCACAAAGAAGAAAATGTGTTTGTTATAAATGATGAGATCAAGCACAATATAAGGTAACTCTGTTTTGATTAATAAGACTTTTTTATCTGTTTCTTTTCATACGGCTGTCTTTTCTCTACAACAATTTCAGATTAACTAAACTCTAAACCAATAATTTAAAACTAGGAAAATAAAACAACTTTAAGCTACTGTTACTTGTTCTTGTTTATTAAAAGCTGTTTTTTAACATGAGACCTCAATGATGGTCCACAGAAAGCCGTGTCTAGGACTATGGGACCATTTCCATCTGATGTAACATGGCTATTGGTCAAAAGCGTTATGAGAACCGACTGCGTTCCCTGGCTCTGCCAAGTACACGACTTGCTTTCATGGACCGGCTCAGACTGGCTCCTGTCTTCACTCAAGATCAGAGGCGATCTATTAATACACATTTCAGCCCCGTCTTTACTCATCGTCGCATACAGGAGCACTGCTTTGAGTCTGTAGCCATACGTCTAGGTTTCCATTCTGGGTGATTTGGTTACTGATAACTAGTCAAAGTTTCATGGAAAATGTTATCAGATTTATGATACAGGAAAAGAAATGAAAATCTTAATATTACTTTTTTAAGATGGCTTTTTTGAGACAAAAATGCTTTCTGAGCAATCTTCCCTAATCCTAGAAACATGCGAATGGTTTCATAACTGGTACTGCATCATAAACCACTGAGCTTAACTGCTCATTGTTATAAACGGAAAACATATTTTCTATTCTTCTTGGCAAAAACAGACTTTCCAATGGCAAGATTGCTCTGAGTGAGTCAGTTTTTAGCTCATCTTAGAGTGCCAAACTATTGTTTAAGCACAACAAATAACCCGGTTTGTTTTATACTTTTTATGTATCCTGTTTTAAAGTAAAATGTTTATTGATATCAACAAGTCCAAATGTTAGTATTGCATTTTATGTCTCCAAGGATTTGTGTAAGATTTTGTGTGTGTGCCTCCCCACCTCTGATTACAGGATGTGAGAGGCAGGTGTTTCTACGCAGCTGAAGATTGTTTGAACTAATTGGGGGTAGCCTAAAAAGTAATGGATTCTTTAGGACAGACGGCAGATAGTTCTTTACCTGGTAATTTGGGTCCCTCTCTCTCATACGCCTTCCAAGGTCTTATGATACTTCCTTTGTATTTCCTCCATAGGAAGTCACACTTTCTCTCACTGTTCATTTCTGCTCTAAAGTACCTTGGTGAATGGAACGCTAGTGTCCTCAATCCTGGAAATCCTCTGTGAAGTCTTCTAATAGCAGCTCTAGGAAACCCTCCGTAACACCTGCCTGCCACTCCTGTGGCCGCTCTCTTTTCGATCTGCTGTTTGTGTCGCCACAGCCCCTCCATTCCCTCACCTTCCTGTCCACCTACTAACTGTCCACTGTTACACCACCATTTTTCCTCCTTTTCCACTGAAAGAGAGAGAACTTCAGAGTTAGAATCCATATCACAAACATATCCAACCTGCCAACTCCTACTCAACCTCTTTATTTGATCTTTAACATCTACTCAAGTAAATCTTCGTGTAACACGGAAACTAAGCATCCAGTCCTGAAATCCTTTATCTCTCCTCCCAGTTTCTATTCTGGAACCAATTTCCAATCCTGTAAAAATGCTCAAAGATGTCATAAATCATTTAAGCCATTAACTTTTATCAGGGGTTGTTGCTTGCACCATGATCTCATTAAATGCACAAATGCACATCAAGATTGCTGTGACACCACATTTTATACAAATGATATTTAGCTGCAGCAGCCGCTTGTTTGCTGTTTTGCAACATCAATGAACTATATTTCCGTAGAGCATGTAAACCCTCACCAATAAAAGAGGCTCTTTTTACAGAACTGAGCCGACCAGCTTCTTCAACACGGTGTCACTATGCTTCTTGAAGGACTTTAAAAACAACAGTGGTGGGCAAAAATAGAAAAAAGCATATATCTGAGTGCTGTCAAAATAAGAGTTATTTAAATGTTTGAACTTCTGACAAGTAGTTAATTGCAAATATGATACACTGCAGACACACTGAGATCACCTAAGATTACTTTAACCTTTCTTTATAGGGGGCATTTTGGTTAGTTTCTTAAGGTAGTGCTTTTGGACACCATAAGTTCTTGCATCCGGCCCTGGTAAATCTTCAGATAAGTTTCCAATCACTCCCTCCTTGTGGGGTGGCAGAATGTCTGACTTTCGCCTTTTGCATATTCCTTTACCAGCCTTTGGTAACTTTAAGCTGTTTTCTTAGCAGCCTTTAACTTATTTATTTTATTAGAAGTTTTTAATGCAATTGACATCAAAGAACATTAAAATAAATATGATATAGACAGACCCTGCCTGCCGGACTCCTCTCTGTACTACCACAAATTTTCAATAAAACTCTTAACAGATCATTGCCTCCGTGATTGCTCCTATTCAGAGTCTAAAAACCTAAACATGACAGAACGAACTGACCAAGCTGACTCTGGAGAGCAATTACGCAGTGCTATTTCCCACCAGGGTTTACTGCTAGGCCAGCATGAAGCCCTGATTCAGACCATGATACAACAGCAGACACAGGTTATGCAGACTATGAGCTCCCTAACCCGGGAACTACAGGATGTGAAGACCTTGCTGAATGTTAACCCACCTACCTCTGTTCCTCCGCCTGCAGCCAGTGCTCCCGTTGTCCCCGCAGCGTCATCTGCGCCCGACGTGGGGATTTCCACTCCGGCCCCCGAACCTTTCACAGGAGATCTGAGTAAGTCCAGGGGATTCCTTTTACAATGCTCTCTAGTTTTCAGTCGTAATCCTCGGTCTTTTCCTGACGACTCCCACAAGATCTCCTATTTAATTGGTCTTTTCCGAGACAGAGCCTTAAGATGGGCTGAGTCTTTTATTGATGAGGAAACAATCCACGGTTACAGTTATGCCGATTTTCTGGACCGCTTCAAAAGAACGTTCGCCTCCTCCATGGGGGAGGAGGAGGCGGCTAAGAAATTATGGTCGCTCAAACAGGGAAGTCGATCGGTCGCCGACTTTACAGTCGACTTCCGCACTTTGGCAGCTCAAGCTGGCTGGGACTACCGCGCTTTAAAGGCCGTGTTCCTCAATGCTCTGTCAGAGAAATTAAAGGACGAGCTAGCAAGCCGTGACAAACCCGACAGTCTTGAGGATTTAATCGATCTTGCTATTCGGGTAGACGAGCGACTCAGGGAGAGGGTTCGTGAGAGGCGGAGTCACGATCAGTCTCCGGCACAGCGTTCTTCCCCCTCAGCTCCTCCCGTGCCTTCCCAAGCCCGGCCCATCTTTAGCCAGCCCACCGAGGAGCCCATGCAGATAGGCAGAGCCCACCTGTCAGCTGAGGAACGGGATAAGCGCATAAGGGGCCAACTTTGCCTTTACTGCGGTGGTACCGGTCATTTCCGTTTGTCGTGTCCCCTCCGCCCAAAAGACCAGGTCCGTCAGTAACTCTGGGGATACTGGCGGGCGCGTGTATTGAAGACCCCAGTCCTAGGTTTCAGTTAAAGGCCGTTATTAACCTTCAGGACTCTCGCCACCATGTTTCAGCCTTAGTGGACTCGGGCTCTGAGCAGAATTTAATAGATCCCACTTTGGTTAATCGTTTTCAGATCCCGGTTCGCACGTTACCGTCTCCCATTTCTGTTGCAGCTTTAGATGGTAGTCCTTTAGCAACTATTACCCAACAGACACTTCCTTTTCAGTTTATAACTTCTGGTAATCACCATGAATCCATTTCCTTTTTTGTTTTTCCCACCAAACACTCACCTGTAGTCCTTGGCTACCCTTGGTTGTCAGCTCACAATCCCCATATTAATTGGAGAGAATCCAGAATAGAGACCTGGAGCTCCAGTTGTCTGGCTTCATGTCTTCAGTCAGCTCTTCCTCGTTCTTCGGCCGCCCCAGTCTGTCCTGAGGTCCCTCCTGATCTGTCCCTGGTACCCTCTGAGTACCACGACCTCAATCGGGTTTTTAGTAAAGATCTGGCTCTCTGTCTTCCTCCCCACCGGCCTTATGACTGTTCCATAGATCTTCTACCTGGGGCTCCGCTGCCATCGGCCCGTCTTTACAAATTATCCCAGTCTGAACAGGGGGCCATGGAGAAATACATTAATGACTCATTAAATGCAGGCATAATTCGCCCGTCATCCTCACCCCTCGGAGCAGGGTTTTTCTTTGTAGAGAAGAAGGATAAGACCTTACGCCCCTGCATCGATTACCGGGGGTTAAATCAGATAACTATAAAAAACAAGTACTCTCTTCCCCTCCTGGCATCAGCCTTCGATACGGTTCGGGGAGCCATGGTGTTCACTAAACTGGACCTCCGCAATGCGTATCACTTGGTCCGGATTCGAGAAGGGGATGAGTGGAAGACGGCATTCAAGACCCCCATCGGCCACTTTGAATATTTGGTCATGCCATTCGGTCTGACCAACGCCCCTGCTGTTTTCCAGGCTCTCATAAACGACATTCTCAGAGACTTCATTAATCAATTCGTCTTTGTGTACATTGATGATATACTTATTTTTTCTAAGGATCCACTACAACACAAGCAGCATGTCCGTTTGGTCCTACAGCGCCTCCTGGAAAATCGACTCTTCGTTAAGGCAGAGAAATGTGAGTTCCACCAAGAATCCATCAGCTTCCTTGGTTTCATTTTTGAGGGTGGACAGGTGAAGACAGATCCCAGAAAGGTCAAAGCAGTTACTGATTGGCCCACTCCCACGTCCCGAAAGCAGCTTCAGCGCTTCCTCGGGTTTGCAAACTTTTATAGAGTGTTCATCAAGAACTACAGTGTCATTGCTTCCCCTCTTACAGCTCTCACTTCGACCAAAAGGATGTTCCTGTGGTCATCAGAAGCAGATCAGGCCTTCAGACTCCTTAAGGAGAGATTCTCTCAGGCCCCCATCCTCACCTACCCTGATCCACTGGTCCAGTTTACTCTGGAGGTTGATGCCTCAGACACAGGAGTTGGAGCGGTTCTGTCCCAGATGTCAGCCTCCGACGGGAAACTCCATCCCTGCGCCTTCTTCTCTAGACGCTTCTCTTCTGCAGAACGAAACTACGACGTAGGAGACCGAGAGCTTCTGGCCGTCAAGCTGGCCTTGGAGGAGTGGCGCCACTGGCTGGAGGGGACAGAGTTACCCATCATCATTTGGACCGACCACAAGAACCTCTCCTACATCCAGTCCGCCAAACGTCTGAACTCCCGCCAGAGTCGTTGGTCGCTGTTTTTCTCCCGTTTCAACTTCACCATCACTTATCGCCCTGGCTCTAAGAACACTAAGCCTGACGCCCTGTCCCGGCTATTCTCCTCCTCTGAAGACCCCGGAGATCCAGAAACCATTATCCCTGAGTCCTGCGTTGTTGGAGCTATCTCCTGGGAGCTAGAGAGACAGTTGCAGCAAGCACTGGTGGGCGAACCAGACCCCGGAGACGGTCCCCCAAGAAGACGCTATGTGCCCTCCACAGTCCGTTCCCAAGTTATCCGCTGGGGTCATTCTTCTAAGTTCTCTGGTCATCCTGGCTCTAGTCGCACAATCGCCCTTATCCGGCGGTATTACTGGTGGCCATCACTCAATAAAGATGTCTCTGAATTTGTTTCTGCCTGTCCTGTCTGTGCCAGAAATAAAGGCTCCAGCAAACCACCTACTGGTCTTCTCCAACCCTTACCCAGACCCAGCCGCCCCTGGTCTCACATTGCCTTGGATTTTATCACTGGTCTTCCTCCTTCCAACCACAAAACAGTTATCCTCTCCATCATTGACCGGTTCTCCAAGGCCTGCCACCTGGTGGCCCTGTCAGGACTCCCGTCTGCCCATCAGACAGCCCGGCTTCTAATCAGCCACGTCTTCAGGCTTCATGGACTCCCCACTGAGATAGTTTCTGACCGCGGTCCACAGTTCATCTCCAGAGTATGGCGTGACTTTTGTCAGAGTCTGGGAGCTGGGGTCTCGCTCTCTTCAGGATTTCACCCACAGTCCAATGGGCAATGCGAGCGGCTCAACCAGGAAATCGAGAACACCCTCCGCTGTCTCTGTTCCCAGAACCCCAACACCTGGAGTCAGCATCTCGCTTGGGTTGAATACGCCCATAATACCCACGTATCCGCGGCCACTGGTTTTTCTCCATTCGAAGCTTCTGTGGGTTACCAGCCATCTCTCCTCCCCACATCCTTCCCTGACTCTGTCCTCCCTTCCGTCAGATCACACCTCTCCCGTTGCCGTAGAATCTGGGACCAGACCCGAGCAGCCCTGGAACGTGCCTCCATCCGTGACAAGGCGTTTGCAGATCGCAAACGCCTTCCTGCACCCGCCTATTTGCCTGGACAGGAGGTTTGGCTCTCCTCTAAGGACTTCCCACTGAAGGCTGTTTCCAGAAAGATGGCCCCCCGGTTTCTCGGTCCATTTAAGATTGACCGGGTTATCAGCCCATCAGCTGTCCGTCTCAAACTCCCTCCACATCTTCGTGTACACCCCACCTTCCATGTTTCCCAGATCAAGCCTGTTTCCTCCAGCCGACTGTGCCCTCCTGCCGAGCCCCCTCCACCCGCCCGGGTTGTGGGTGGTCACCCGGCCTTCACAGTCCGCAAGATTGTTGCCTCTAGGCGCCGTGGTCGAGGCCACCAGTTCCTGGTGGATTGGGCGGGTTATGGCCCTGAGGAACGCTCCTGGGTTCCTCGCTCTTTTATTCTTGACCCTTCTCTTATTTCTGAGTTCGAGTCTTCTTCATCCGGACGGCCGCCAGGGGGCGTCCGTTAAAGGGGGGGTGCTGTCATACTTCCAGTCCTGGGTGCAGGCTGGGGTTTGTTTTCCTTTTTTCTCTCTCTGCAGGGCTGGACGGGCAGGTGCTCCTCATCAGCTGATTTCCACCCTTTTTAAGGAGCTGGAACTAGGAGGAGGGCGTCAGTTCGTTAATGCTTCAGCGTTGGTACAACTGATCCAGAACCAAGCCTAGAACCTAAGCTTTGCCAGAATCTAACCCTGTCCTCTCTGCTCCCTTCTCCTAGAACCCAGGATCCCAAGCCTTGAAACAACTCAGTCAGCCTCTAGGAACCAGTGAGGCTTCTGGTCTCTGAACCTTAAGACGCCCTCCTGCCTGAGCGCGCCTGCCTGTCCACCCTCAGACACCACCAACCGATCTCGCCAACCGGACCTGCACCAATCGGCTGGACCACAGGACACCATCCTCCCAAACAGACGCCAAGCCGTCCTCTCTGTGAGTCTCATACATCCCTCACTCCTCAACCAGCACCGAACGGTTGCTAACCTGTCACCTAACCTATTCCAGCCGCATCCTGACAACCCTGCCTGCCGGACTCCTCTCTGTACTACCACAAATTTTCAATAAAACTCTTAACAGATCATTGCCTCCGTGATTGCTCCTATTCAGAGTCTAAAAACCTAAACATGACAGACAGACAGATAAGCCCCTTTTCTGCATCTCAAAAGATCTGTAAGAGAATATCACCAAACTGTATTTTGGACAAAGACAAAGCCCTCATTTTTTGTTTATAAGTAATTCCTCTTCATCTTAAAGTATTCTTAATAGCATAGAACATTTCAAATAAAAAAATGTATCTACATCACATTCATGAGTTTATACTGTTTCTGGTCATAAGAATGAAAGCTCAGCGTGAACTCTGACCTTTCCAAGATTCATGGATTCTTGTAAAGCAAACGTTACTTCCTTACATTGTAACTGAAACTGGCTAGTCAGTGCAGACTCACAGGTTTTATTAGGTTGGAGCAGCAATCCAGAAAGCAATGAACTCATCTTTGTTTTATTCACTGGCACCACCACTGATCCTTCTTCCTGTAAACCTCTGCCAAGGGATGTTTGAAGTGTTTACTTTTTGTCCACAGCAGCCAGAGAAAGGGGTTTTGTTAACAATCTTACATTCTTTCCATCATTTATGTAATCCAGGATGTTGTAAAGAACAAGTTATCCATCACATCCATGAGAAATGAGAATGCTGTGACCTTTGGGTCTTTTTTTAATTACTGAATTGAGTTGTTACTGAATAGCAGGGTGTTAAACTTTTGTTATCCTCTGACTGGATGATCAGTTAAACCTTGAGCTGAGAGTCCTTAAAACAACTTTAAAACGAAACAAAAAAATCTAGTGTCTTTATAGTTGAAACACTTAACTTCATATAACTATTATTCATGGCTGGGTTTTGAACCATTACAATTAAACTGAACTTTTTCAGGTTTAAAGATTTATGGCAATTTACCTTAAAATATTTTAAATCTGGTAATGTAATTAGGTTTACAGTGTAAACTATAGACTATCATAAGGTTAAAACAGAGTAGTTATCATCGCATCTGGATCACAAAACATTATGTAACATTCAGGAAAAACATGAAAATAAAATTATTGAATTATTGACTATGTAAATATCTCTAAATGATGAAACAATGGTTTTAGAAGCCAAAATGATCTTTTCCTGACCTCATTTGAGGAAAAAAACAACAACTGAGCTGTGCAGTCAAGGGAATTATAAAAACTTTCTCCCTTAGCCAGAGCAGAAAATCAATCCCACCTGTAACGAGGTGACCTGGTGCCTTTTAGATTTTCCATTGCATAACTCTCCAGCTGCATCTTATTTACTACTCTAAAGATGCCATTCCATGTTCAGCAATTGTTGGCAACCTTGACTTGTTTCCAAAAGGAAATGTTTCTATATTTCCAGTTTGCCAGGAATTAGATGAATTTTCCACCCTAAAAATAGGTCCTAAAAAGCCTTACAGAAAAGGGTTGAAGAAAGTGTATTGAGTGAATTTAAAACCATGTATATAAAAAGACTTTTATAAGACATTAAATAACGTGCATACTAAATTCAAATCCAACTTTTATTCAAATGGAGCAACTAACAAATAGATTAAAGCAGATGAGCTATCTTAAACTTATTAGAACACCACCTGAAGTCGACTCTCAAATCTGATTTCTTACCTGAAGTAAAAACAACAAAAAAGTCTAGTTCAATGTATGTTAAAAAATCTGGGAGATTAGAGGAGAAAAACACCTGTCAGGGTCGAAACCTGGGTTTAGTGATGGACTCAACATTGAGCCTTCAGAGGGACATAAAGATAGTAACAAAGTCAGCCTTCCATCACCTAAAGAACATCTTTAGGATTAAAGGACTAAATGAATAAATAATAAATAAATTGAACTTTATTGATCTCACAATGGCGAAATCAACGCTCTGCATTTAACCCGTCCCCTTTGGCGATCAGATGGCTGCATCCCCACTAAAACTAAGAAGGTGGAGAACATCTCCCAAGTCATAACATTGGCTCACTGTATCTCAGACGTCTGTTATTCTAAATATCCCAGAATGGCTTTGCACCAAATACATTACAGGTCTGTTGTCACTGTATTTACGGTCGGACCTCTCAAGTCCTCTGCATCAAATCCACTATGCAAACCCAAAATCATCAATTAATTATCAAATATTTTAAAGCAGAAGCAGCTTTTAGATTCTATGCTCCACTAATCTTTACTTAACTACCAGAAAACTCTAAATTTGCTTTAAATCTAGATCAAAAACATCTTGTTTAAAGTGGCCTTTATGGTATCAAAACTTGATTAGATGTTTTCTTTTCAGCTAGTATTATAATCATCTTATTTTAATTTTTCCTTTTTATTCTTGATTATCTATCTTTATACCACTGTAATGTAACTTTCCTTTATGTTCATTTTCAATTGTGTTGCAACTGAAATATGCTCAATAAATATACTTACCTCACCTTTCCTATTGTCAAACTACCCATTGCATTTTCTTTTCTTGCGTTTTTCATTGAAAGCACTTTTAATTTTTCTGGTACCTAAATGTGCTGTACAAGCTTGCACTCCCTTACAGCCTACTTTAAAGTTATGTTATAAATAGACCTCTAATTAACGCAGATCCTGTAGAATTTCTAAAGTCTACAATCTTTAGTATTTGTCTATCAAAGAGCCGATGAGGGGCAGCATTTTTTAATTTTATTTTTATTTTTTTGCAGCAGCAGTGTTTTAAGCTGTGGTTGCCTTGTATACACAGGATGCTACACTGTGCAGTGTTTGAGTTCAACAGCTGTGTAAGGGACCCTGCACTCAACATTTCAACACGTAACAGTTATGTGCACGGACCCTCGTAGAAACATAAAGATAGCTTATGTTGTTGTAGATCTATTCTTCCAGGGCTGTATTTCTCAGTAAACATCTCTAAACACCTGTTAAGGCACCAGATTGGATCATTTGCATTAGAACCAAATTCTGAGGTTGTTGAAATGGTTCTTAAATCTGTTTCCTTCTATTGTGAATTTAGCTTGTTACAGATCCTGTAACCAAAGTAGTCTTCTCCACTTTCTTCCATGTGAATAAAATGTGCAGAAAGGTTGTATGCTTGAATTCAATTCAGTTCAATTTCAATTCAGTTTATTTCTATAGCGCCAATTCACAACACATGTCATCTCAAGGCACTTTAAAGTTCAACCAGATCATACAGTCAGATTGATTCAAAGTTTTTTATCTACAGAAAACCAGTTGATTGCATTGACTCATTGACTCAAACACAATCCCTCACACTAAACATGCTTGTAGTGACAGTGGAGAGGAAAAACTCCCTTTTAACAGGAAGAAACCTCCAGCAGAACCAGGCTCAGTGTGAGCGGCCATCTGTTGAGGCCGACTGGGGTTCAAGGACACAGAAGCAGAGATACAAAAAGCAGCTGTAAAACGTGGCCCCGTGCAGGAAACACACAGCCAGGCAGACGAGCTCCGAATATAATTTATAAATTATGAATAAAATGAATGACTTCTTGACATAATTCATGTTAATTTGAGTTAGTTTGCAGTGATGACAAACCGTCTCACATTTATCAGAGAGTTAAATTACTATGAACAGATTAAACTTAACCCTTTAAAGCCAAGTATATCATATTTGTTACATGAGTTTTTGCGACTTCTGCATCATTGTGATGTTTTTGTTCTTGAAACACAGAAGAAAACATTCAGACATGTATAGTGAACAGAAGATATATAATAGGTTATACAGAAATGTGAATAATGTATCAAATAAATTATCTAATTTTAAAAAAGTTCAATGACATTCTAATTTAGAAAGATTAGAATGTTCTGTCAATTATTTCATGGTTTAGGCTTTAAAGGGTTAATAGGCCAAGTTTCCAGACTCGAACCACTAGTGCTAATGGCTCTTAAGATCTGTTTTCTATGACAAAGTTTGGTTTTTATATATATATATATATATATATATATATATATATATATATACATATATGTATATATATATATATATATATATATATACATATATGTATATATATATATATATATATATATATGTATATATATATACATATATGTATATATATATATATATATATATATATATATACATATACACTATATTGCCAAAAGTATTTGCTCACCTGCCTTGACTCACATATGAGCTTAAGTGACATCCCGTTCCTAATCCATAGGGTTCAATATGACGTCGGTCCACCCTTTGCAGCTAGAACAGCTTCAACTCTTCTGGGAAGGCTGTCCACAAGGTTTAGGAGTGTGTTTATGGGAATTTTTGACCATTCTTCCAGAAGCGCATTTGTGAGGTCGCACACTGATGTTGGACGAGAAGGCCTGGCTCTCAGTCTCCGCTCTAATTCATCCCAAAGGTGTTCTATCGGGTTGAGGTCAGGACTCTGTGCAGGCCAGTCAAGTTCATCCACACCAGACTCTGTCATCCATGTCTTTATGGACCTTGCTTTGTGCACTGGTGCACAGTCATGTTGGAAGAGGAAGGGGCCAGCTCCAAACTGTTCCCACAAAGTTGGGAGCATGGAATTGTCCAAAATGTCTTGGTATGCTGAAGCATTCAGAGTTCCTTTCACTGGAACTAAGGGGCCAAGCCCAGCTCCTGAAAAACAACCCCACACCATAATCCCCCCTCCATCAAACTTTACACTTGGCACAATGCAGTCAGACAAGTACCGTTCTCCTGGCAACCGCCAAACCCAGACCCGTCCATCAGATTGCCAGATGGAGAAGCGCGATTCGTCACTCCAGAGAACGCGTCTCCACTGCTCTAGAGTCCAGTGGCGGCGTGCTTTACACCACCGCATCCGACGCTTTGCATTGCACTTGGTTATGTATGGCTTGGATGCAGCTGCTCGACCATGGAAACCCATTCCATGAAGCTCTCTGCGCACTGTTCTTGAGCTAATCTGAAGGCCACATGAAGTTTGGAGGTCTGTAGTGATTGACTCTGCAGAAAGTTGGCGACCTCTTCGCACTATGCGCTTCAGCATCCGCTGACCCCGCTCCGTCAGTTTACGTGGCCTACCACTTCGTGGCTGAGTTGCTGTCGTTCCCAAACACTTCCATTTTCTTATAATACAGCTGACAGTTGACTGTGGAATATTTAGGAGCGAGGAAATTTCACGACTGGATTTGTTGCACAGGTGGCATCCTATCACAGTTCCACGCTGGAATTCACTGAGCTCCTGAGAGCGACCCATTCTTTCACAAATGTTTGTAAAAACAGTCTGCATGCCTAGGTGCTTGAATTTATACACCTGTGGCCATGGAAGTGATTGGAACACCTGATTCCAATAATTTGGATGGGTGAGCAAATACTTTTGGCAATATAGTGTATATATATATATATATATATATATATACATATATGTATATATATATATATATACATATATGTATATATATATATATATATATATATATATATATATATATATATATATATATATATATATATATATATATATATATACATATATGTATACAGTCTTTAATCTGCTAAGAGGCAAGGGTGATGGCTGTTGCATGCTTTCAGATAACACAGATAGCTGGCCCACATTTCATCAGGCAGCCATGCCAAGAACTTCAGAGCTGCAAAGGGCAATCGAGGCTCTAAGTATCCCCCCTTCCTCTCGAATCAACCCCTCCTCCCCCTCCAAATTTGCCGTGGTGCGCCAGCAAGAAGCGGAGCAAACCGGTGTGAGGCAGTGCTGGGAGCTGCATCAACCCCCCCTCCCCCTCGCCTCCAGCCCTCATGACTTCTTCCTCTCAATGTCTGCACACACAAAATTACGATGCTTGTACTTATGATGACTTGATGCTGCTTCTTTCTAACTTCTCAAAGCTAATTAAAGCTGCTAGAGTTTCCTCAAAATCTTAAACAAACCATAAACTTGTTCTTAAACTGCTCAAAAAACTTTAGTTGTAAATGTTTGTTTTTGTTTAGCATGTTCAGTCATTAAGGATAAGTCTATTACCTTATCGGTAATTCAAACCCGTTTCAAAATGCTTTTATGATCATTGTAATATGGATTTAACTTTTGTTTACATTTCTTTGCATAAAACCTTTGTTTTGTAGCACTTTCATCCACTGTCACCAGTTTTTACCCTTTAACTGTAATGCTATTCTTTTTTATTTATTTATTTAGGGTAATAACACATTTTTTTAGGTCAAATTTCTATTTTTTTTTTAAAGAAAAACCAGTAAAAACCCCTGCCTTAAGGAATGGACAGGATATGTAATAAACACTTTTATCGGATAGTAAATAAAGTCTGGAAATATCATTATTAACTCTATTTTCTTTTACTTATACTTATTCTGACCTTATTTTCCAGATGGGGCTGGAACCCCATTTACTTGACCTTATCTTTGTTAGATGACTGTGTCTTTCTCTTGGCTGTGGTTGGTTCCAACACGACTTGGCTAATTCAGTCTTATGAGAACATTTACTTTTAAATCAATTTTTATATGTATATTTACAATCTCTTTCTCTGGACCTGTATCAATAGATTTATTATTATTATTATTATTATTATTATTATTATTATTATTAAACAGCTTTCACCTAAATATTTCCAGCTTTGGAAGAAAAGGGAAAAAACTCTAACACTGATCTAAACTCACACTTCCTCTTCTTCCCTCCAGAAATTCTCAATGTGATATTTAAAGGAAAAAAAAGGAATCGGTTAAGAAAAAGGGATGTAAATGTCTTTCCATTAGTATGGGTTTTGTTTCTGTGGGAAAAAAACAACATTCTGTTTTGCAGATCCAAGTTGATAAACCCTCTTCCTGTTATGAGGGAGCTGGAAGTATTTTTGGAGCCAACTTCCCTTTAAATACCAGCCAAGGACACTTGCCTCCCATCTCAGTGAACTTCTTTGCTGCTACTTAAATGCAAAACCAACCAGGATGCTCTTATTAAAGGTCCAATAGGTTCCCAGCTTAAAATGCACCAATAATGTTTAGTAACTCATGATTTTAAGGTGTAACCCTTATTTTGTAACACAAAATACCTTCTATTTTAAAGAATATCAAGAATATTTTTATTACATTGGTCTAGAATAATATAAATCACTCCTAATCTTCATTTGTCCATTGAATAGTTCATTTATCCACCTCAGCCATATGCTATGCATGTACCATCCATGCAAGATTACCTGTCATAGCTTAAAATTCTGCAAAACAAATGCATTTTTCACCTCATGCACAAAACTAGAGTCAGATCTGCCCTAATTCCCGAAAATATGTTTATCAGTTTCTATCATTTTTAAGGAGGTTTGAAAAAACTAATTTTATGCTGTTTCTTGCCTTTATCATGACACTGCATCATGCGTGATAAGGACAGATGTAGCAATTTAAGGTGTGATGCTGTTTAGCTCATGTACTGATTTCAAGAAGCTGCAGCATGTTCTTTAGTGAACTTTCTTGTAAGTCAGGTTCAACAAAGCCAAGGAAAAAAACAAAGTGGGAGACGTCAGCCTGTTTTTGTGTGAGAGGGTTGATGCAGTATTGCAGCAGGCTGGAGGAGGGGCTCCTACAGCATAAGCAAGCTGATGAGTCACATGTTTAAAACTCAATGGAACACAGGAAGTACTTTTCTCCTCTCTAAAGATGTATCAGAGCAGCACTGTGTGGTCCGATATGTGCGTCTGTTAACCACATGGGGCAGATATAGTGGATTTGTATCTCTGCCCACATAAAAAACCCAAAACAAAACAGGAAAAATGTCTGCTGGGAGAAATTGAAGATGAATTTTGGAGTCAGTTAAAATGGTCACAAAAAAAAAAAGATTCTTATTCCGATGTACTCTGAGGGCTTTAAATTCAAGCATGTGCACAACGTCAGATATTAGGACTTGCTACAGATGAACAACACGCCAATCTGCCACTGCAACCCCAGTGGCACAGACATCTTTGACAAAGGCCATAGATTTCTGCTGTGAGGGAACATTAAAAAAATTATATGTGCAAATATTTCATATCAATGATATTATTGTACTTTTAACATTTTGCTCAGGAGTTCCATTATTTCTCCGGATGAACAATGCCTCACTGTGGAGCTCAAATTCAACCTATTCTTACTTGCTGGAGATCAGAGCTTCCTCTCAGCAAGACCATAAGCTACCTGTCTGCCTCTGCACCCAAATTCTCATCACATTTCATTTTAAGGGTGTATATATATTATTTGCTTCTTGGTTCTCCTTTAAAATGTATGTATACGTTCTACCCACCTTTAGGAGTTGGCATAACTACATTCTTGTTCAGTGCAAAGCAAAAACCATCATAGCTCTCTTGAATTTACAGCTCATGTAGTAGAATGCAGTTTCAAAAATGAAAATAACTCATAAATGCCCCTACATTTTCACGCAAAAGAAAAACCTGAGAACAGTTGCATATCCTTCTTTCCAATCCTCTAAAATACAATAACCTTAAATAAAACCGGGGGGGGCAAAATGGCCCAAACTGACTAACTGGCTAAACAAGGAGATTATCAATTACAGGACTACCAAAGAGATGTATTGCTCAGCTGGAAGAAGCTGCTGATAGAACAGCTATTAGTTAAAATTGGCCTTTGTGGAGGCCAGAGGTGAGAAAGCTATTAGAAGTTATATTTGCAGTTTGACACAAGCCAAATAGGGGCCACACTACAGTAAACATGTGCGAGAAGAGGGTATCTGAACTTTTTGTCCAAACCCCTATGGGCTAAAAAGTCATATAAAAGTATTATCAAAAATTAATTTATGTCTGTAACTCAATTCATTTAGTGGAGCACATCATATAGATTGATCACGCATAGACTGATATGGGCTAAATAAAAAAAGTGTTCAACACATGCTTAAAGGTCTATATTTTCAAATGGAAGTTGTACTCTGACAAACAATCCTCATCGGTATGCACAGTGTAATTTACAGAATATGTCTGCATGTTTAAGAAAACCAACTCTGCAGATCACAATAAATATACTATCCCCACTATAATACATGGAGTTGGTGGCATCATCATCTTTCCTTTAGAAGACACATAGAGGATGGAGAATACTTGATGAAATGGTGGAGCTAAATAGAAAGAACGTCCAAGAAAACATGTTAATATTCTAGAATGGCCTAGTCCAAGTCAGTTCAAATTCATCTGATAATCTTTGGCAAAACTTGATACAAGGTGTTAACTTAATTTCTTAAATGCTCTTCATATGACTGAGCTTAATTTAGATAAAGATAAAGATGATAAAGAAGAATTTTCCATCTTTTTTTCTGTTTGCAAAGCAGTTAGTGACATACCTAAGGATATTTTCAGCTGTTTAATTCTCTTATTAATAGTTTTAAAACTCTTTTAAAATAACAATGAATAAAGTGCAAGAAGTTTGTGCAAGAAGTTTGTGTTTATTTATATATAGATCTTCGGACTGTTTTCTAGGCTTGAAAATATGATACAATACTTGCTTTTGTCTTTAATCAACACCTACATTTCCTATTCCAACAAAAGTTAAAGCTACAGTGTGTAATAATTTCAGGGATATACAGTCAGAAATGTAATATATTATACATAACTATGTTATTTATCATCATCTACGAGCTCAGCCTCTTAACCTTAATATTTGCGTTGCCTTAGAATTCGTTATTTATAATTACATAGGAGCGGGTCTCGCAGCCATGGAGGCAGACATCTTTGCGCTACGGCAGCGCAGAGCCAACAAACTAGCGATTGCGAGATCACCCATTACGCTCGAAAGTAAGTATATTTATTATCTTAAGTCTACATGAAATCTATACCCTACCCAGACTAATGAAATACTATCTAAAACTATCTAATCTATAAACCTCATCACTTGAGAAGGTAGGTGATGCGGACGTCGTGGAAGACATATTGCCCCGTAACGCTCGCCGTACTGTTGGGGGGGAGAAGTGGTGGGGGGGAGATGTTCATGTTGCTGCGGTCTATAGTCTAGACATTAGATGTCGCTGAAAATTACACACTGTAGCTTTAAAGTTGAAAGTAAAATGAATGTTTTGAATAAGCTACATTTTAGTTAGATGTTGATATTTTTCCAACACCTTAAAAAACTTATTAGGGATGTGATTACATATAATCTTTTTTGAATAAATTAAAGCTGGGAGCATTTAGGATCATATTTAAGCCTACAGTCGAGTTAGTCTTAAAATATGTCTTACTATCTTTAAGTGTGCTCCAATCCTTTACAATTTAGAGTTAATCTGATGACCCATTAAAACATACAGTATTTAAAGCGCCGAACACACCATAAGGTGTCATTGTCATGAATTCCAAACATTCTGCTCCTAAAACAGACAGCAGTCTGAGTCGGTTGTTTTCTGTAGGTGTTTTTTGTCCCTTTAGGCCATTTAAACTCTGCATTTAAAGGGCCATGTGATGTCACCACAGACAAGTCTCTCTGGCAGATCAGGGGAAATTCTTGCTCTTTTGTGATTGGCAGAGCAGCCAAGTTGTTTTTAATTAAATGTGCCTAACGACAGCCCAGCCAATGAGAAGCCGAGCAGTGGGTGTGACCTCATGTTCCCAGCTGTCTGACCTTACAGACATACACAAACAGACACCCACAGACACCCACACCCACGTTCTTGAGTTTCACTTCCCCTTTTGTTGTGGAGGCTGATGTTTGAAAGCGAGTTTGCCAAGTTCTCTGCCGCGTGCTGCAGCAAGTTTTAACAAGTTAGCCCTGAGAACTAATATGCAACACGAAAGTTGTGGTTTTACAGCTTTAGAACAAGATAGCTAATTCTGATGCAAATATTGTTCCGTATAAATGCATCAAGGTGCAAAGAACATGATGCATTCAGACTGAATGTTTTCACTAAGAATATTTCTGCTTTCCAAAAAAAAAAAATGTGCCACACTATTACTAAAAAAAAAAAAAAAAAAAAAAGAAGCCTTTGGACTAAAACTGAAAGTCAAAGTGTGGAGCACAGAATAATTTTTTTATTTGGGTTTTTTGAGCTCTTGTTTGTCTTATTTTTGGGGCAATTGCATATAAAAATGTTTATTTATGTGACTGAAGAATGAAATGGGAGGTCTTTAAAAAGGAGGTCAAAAGTCAGACTTGTTTTGTTGCAAGCTGCTGCAGAAACAAGTCTAAAAAAATTTTGATAAAATGCTCCATGTTTTTAAGAAAAGTTCAAAAATAAAAAAATATCTCTATATCTTTGAACATTATATAAAAAAAATGTACATTATGTGTTTTTTGTCACAGCTGTCTGACAGTCATTTCTATATACAGCTGTTGTTCTGAGGTGGTTTTTTTAAAGGCACCTATCTTACAAAAGTTATTGCCAGCAATGATTGTTTTTGTGCATGCAAAGATCTTTCCTATGCTATACAAAGAAGCATAGACCCACATCAGATCTAACTAACAAAAATATCCAGGAAGGCCGCCCACATGAGAGGAACATGCTTCTGCACATTCTGTACACCGTCACACAGTTAGGCACGCACATCCTCCATATGCTGTTACACTTAACTGTTTGCAGCCCCAACACAGCTGGAGCTGAACAGAGGAAGTGTGTAAGTGTGTATGTGTTGGTTGCCTTTTGTTCACAAGCAGCCCAAGTCTCTCTGATTTAGTCAATCAAAGTTTTGGCAATTTATATTTTTCATATTTATGCATGATTTTGCGTCCACATTCTTCATGCCTGTTATATGGCAGCACAATGTGGTTATTTTTCTGTGTTATGCTCTCAACAGAATGCAAAAAAAGTCTCAGAAAGAAGAGACAAACTTGAAGAGAGCTTAGCTATACTTGTGACACCTGTAATCTTTGCACAGTGGTACCATCCCAGTCTAGGGTGAGCCTTATGCGACTTCCTCAAATAGGTGAAAAAACTTTATTTTTTTATTTTTTTTTATTTTACCTTTATTTTACCAGGAAGTCCCTTGAGATAAAATCTCTTTTTCGAGGGAGACCTGGCCAAACTCTTTTGTCTCTGTTTCTGCTTGACTCATGTGTCTGATCTAGAATGTAAGGATGGATGGATGGAGTTGAGTCTTGCTTTATCTTTTTTATTTTTTTTTTTATTTGATTGTTGACTTTCTCTGTCAAACTAAAATTTCCCAGATAAACTTTGTATAATTTATCATTCAATATATATATATAACCCCCTTAATAAAAAAATCTGATATACAGGTGCTTAATTCTGCATGTTGGTGCAGTTTTAACACTCTTGCCTTGCAGCGTAAAAGGGTCCAAACTAACAAGCGACTTTCAATATATTTATAGAATGTCCTTTGTTTATGTTCTCTATATGCATAGGTTCTTACTTACCACCTTCAGAAACACACATGTTAGTGTGGGCTTGTGTGTGCTTGGTTGCTTTACTTGTAACCCTGAAGGCTTGATAGGTGATCATCTGATGACCTCTCTAAGATCTCTTATCTAGTAACCATTAGGGATGGCCAACAGCTCCTAGGTGAACCTGTAAGGGTTAAACCGTCCCAAACATGTTCATACCTTCTTAACATTTCACATTTTTTCACCTATAATAAACAAATTTGAACTAAATCATCTCATTAGATATTCAGTTTAGGTTAGCAAATATATATGCCAATAACTAGTCTATTTTTTTCCTCTCTGGAAACCTAAGTGATTTAATTACAGTAAACACTAAAAACTAACCTGGCTTCACTTATAAATGAAAATACGTGAAAGTGAATTCCACCATGAGTAAGCATTAGAGACACCCTACCTATTCAAAGCTAGTCTCATCCCATCAGGTTGAAATGTCTTTTTTTTTCTTCTCAAAAATGTATTTAACATGAGGTACAATATAAAGGCAATGCAATAGTTATTTAGTTAACATTGTACCTTTAACACACAAACATACCACATATATACACCTACACAAAGTAGATCAAATGGATCAAGTCAGAGTAAATGGACAGAAACAGATACATCACAAGATTTAAAAAAATTATAAAAAGGACCACAGTACTAAATACATGTAAGCCTCTTTCCCTCAGCCCATACAAACACACACTCAAAAACAAGAAAAAAAAAAACAAAAAAAGGTGCCAGGGGATACTTCAGTCAATATATCAGTCAAACTTAATTAAAGAAAGAAGATGATAGAAAAAGAAATATTGATGAACATCAGCTATATACGTACTACCTTATCAGTGTGGGATGTTAGGAAAATTAATCTTTCTTAACAAGGAGCTCCACAAACCAAAAATCTTGCAGAGGAGACTCTTAAAGTAAAACCGATTTTCTCAAATTTAATTAAAGGAAATGTGATGCTTCTTGTATTTATGCAGCAGTCCCTGACATCAGCCTGAGGAACTGGTGGCCCACTCCCCACATTCTGCTTTGACTGCTGCACAGTCCATCTCTAATGACCCTCTGATTGCACTATGATCTCTTTCTTGCACACCTGCCATTAAACTTAATATACGTAATATTCTGATATTACAGACATGTCTATTTTATTGCACGAAGAAGCCTGCTGTAAGTTCTTTCATGAAATGCAGAGTATCTGCAGACTTCTTTTAGCATATTGCTTGCATGACCAGACCATCATGAAGGTGGCAAACTCTGTCGTAATTCCTTTAGAAGTCCTCAGACAGCTCATGATGTGTAAATGTAAATCCCTTTATTGTCCCAAAATAAAGGGATGCTGGATGGATGGAGGAACAAAGCCAAACAGATCTCAACATGGCATTCCCTCTAACCTAAACAGTCAGAAGCACATAAAGCAAACTTGGACTGTTCTGTTGAATCCAGTAAGAGTTGTGTTCTTGTTATGTTTTTAATGGTAATTAATGCAGAGGTAGCTAAGGTATTCTTACCAGAGAAAATAAAGATTTTTTTGTAACTTTTTATTTGTATGATTTGTCATTATGAGAAAATTTCTTTTTAGTTCTTACATTGGATATTGACATGTAAGACAAAGGCAGCATTTAAGGTGCAATTAAAGTGAAAGGTCCTTCAAAAATAACACAAACATAAACAATATTTTGAAATATATACTGTAAAAGAACACTAAGTACAGATTTTCAACTCCACAATATGGATTGTTGATTATTTCTATTTATAGTCTCTTGCCTTACAGATCTTGTTGAATCACGTGTCTTATAAACCACAGCCAAACCTTTGGCTTTCAGTCACTTATTCTACCTCCACTAAGCCACAGGTTTGCTTATTTCAAACCTGTTTTGACTTGCCATACGCTGCATTGATCAACAATTATCTCCAAATATTGCCCAAGTAGATGACGAGGAACAGCTGGTTTTCTGGATTCCCCTGAACCTTTGCACCAGCATTCCGCCTATTTGCTCCAATGTATGCAGCACATCTTCAGGACATGATGATGCAGCTGTTTCCATGATTGCTTCTAATCCTATAGTCAAGGCAGGGAAAGCAGGTACAGTGTGTTCCCAAATCCAGTCAAAAAGTTTGTCTGTTTGGCTTTGTTCCTCCATCCATCCAGCAGCAGTCTCCCTTTCTTCTCAACTGCTTGCTTTGCAGATTTTGATCAGATATGGCACAATGGACCTACTGTGTTGCAGGTATTCTCATGCTTCACTGGTTTCAGGTACAGGCAGTCCTCACTGTACTGTGGCCACCACGTGTCACCAAAAAAGTTTAAACTTCAACAGGATTTATTTCTGCTGATTTCATACACTGATCTTCTTTCAAATAGCCATTAAAGGTTAATTATTTCGTCTATATTTCCCTTATGTCTTCTTTTTCCAAGTTCCCTTCTTTCTAATATTATTTATTTTAACTCTTTGATAATATTGCATTGTGATCTTTTACTTAATGGGTTTTTCTCTGCTGGAACACAGTATTTGTGTTGTTTTCCAAAACCTCCATAGGTCCGTTTTCTTATTTCTTTCCCAATGCTTCAGAGATTTTTCTTTACACTCCTCGACCTCTCTTATCTCTGAACTATCAGAACATAAATATTCAGTTCTCTGATATGAAGTTGCGTGACCACATAGAGATTGTGTGATTCAAAGCAGCTGCTTTCTCTGGTAGACATGAGTCTTGCATTGTTCTTAACATGAGATAAATGTAAAGGGGCAGGTTTGAGTGAGGAGAAAAGCACGGGTGCTTGCACAAGTATTCATACATCTTTATTAAGCATGATATACTACAGGATTGTGATACTGACAGTTTTTTGCTAATTCTTGTTTGCTAAATGTCAAAGGTTGAGTCCAGTTGTATAAAGAGCAGAGCTAAACATATGTTTTAAAAATCTTGTAGTAACCTTTCAATAGGATCACTGGTTATTGGTCACTGGTTGTATCATAGGGTCACCGTCCTGCTGGAAGGTGATCTGAGTCTTAAGACCTTTGCCGTCTGTAACTGTTTATTTTGTTTAATTAAAAGCCAATTTGACTTTTCTTGTTGTCTAAAGATGTCTCAACTCTTAGCCAAAAAAGAACAGAAGAACTAATGCAAAAAAAAGGATAAAAATGCAACCACTGGTCTTTTTTTGCATGTTTGAAGATGAATCGCTTCCCATCCAGAAACCTTCTTTAATTTAAAATATCTGAAGTAGCGTGGAGGCCTTATAGAGTAGCCCAACAAAAGCCTTGTGATGGGTTAGAAAACATGCAAATTGAACTGAAACGGGTCCACCCCTTGTAATGGTGAGTTGTTAGGGTCATTATTGGCCTGGCTAACAGAAGCAATGTTTTAACCAACTGCATGGCGATGAGGATTGAGGTGATAGTGGCAAGGAATCAAATCTTATGCTGCATTATAGGTCTTAGAGAGCTTCAACCCGAGTCATCCTCCTCTGTTTAAGGTTGGTTTTTCTCTCTTAACATAAATGTATTCCTTCACACCCCAGTCAAACCACATGTCTTCTTTGTCCAAAATGTGAACATTGTGGTCCTCAAACGAGTGTCCTTTGTTCCTTAGGTGTAGGTTGACAGCAGAGTCCTGTCCAGAGGAGGTAGCTCTCCTGTGTTGAGCCAATGCGTCTGTGGAGAGGTTGCTTGGTTTCTTCCAATATAAATATCAGACCATTCTTCATTGCACTGAACTGCATACACCACTCGGCTCATCTTACTTATCGGGATTTTGTCCTTAGGATGCACCAGCCTCTGTCCAAGGGTACTGTTTGGTTGGAAATGTACTGGTGTATATAGTAATGGACATGAAGCTTCGGGGATCCTGTCCACAGCATGTTTCATGGTTGGTGTAATATGTTCAGGGTGATGTCCAATGATAGCATTGTTCTCACACTGTATTTTGCATGAAGGCCAAAAATGTTTTGTTCCCTTATGTCCAGACAACAACCTGTCTTTTGTTTCCTAGGTCCCTTTTAAAGCCTTAGACCAAGAGGAGCCCAAGACTTGTCACAGAAAGCGGCCATCTTGAAACTTTTCGATGCATACATCCTACAACATCCCTGAATCAAATTAGTGTCTATTTACCAAGTCTCCGCTTAGCTACATCACAGGGGGAGTCTGCTGTTAGATTGAGGTGTGTTCAAGAAGGAATGCATCTAAAGTTTGCAGGATGGTAGCTCATGAGGATCTGGGAACCCTGCAAAACTACAAACACTAGTTTATATGGTTTCCTTTCAACAAGGATTTTTTTTGGTAGCAAGTAATTGAACCTGAGCTGTGAATCTCTGTTCCTCCTCTTAGCTGCCTGGTATATTTAAAGCTATCTGTCAGCTTTGATGGAATTCCATGTTTTAATAGGTGTGCGATTATAGGTAACATGATTTTTTTCCAGCTGATGGATTTATTCAACAGACCAAGATTTAGGGTGTGGTATTAGTTTATTAAGTACATATATAAAGCAACATACAAACATATCTTTATGGAGCATGCTATTTACTGTCAGGCGAATTAAAAACCAAACCCTTACTGATCACTTCACATGCCACTGGCCTTTTGAAAACAAATTATCCTGCCAGAAATGATTAATATAAGTTCCATAAAACCCCTCAAAGCACTTTTGGCAGCTTTAATTAGTGGTTTTCCCACTGCTGTGTGTTTATGTGACCTAAACGAGGGATTAGATCAGCTGAGTGACCTCCTGACTTTCCAGCTGGACTGTTGGCTGCAGGAGGAGATGATGGGGTTTCCCATGGCGCTGCGGTTGACAAGTGCAATGGGGGACATCAGAGGTTGAATATGTTTCCCCAGCTTTGTTTCCGTAAAAGAGTCCCTATTGAGAGAAGTTTTTCAGCAGACTGTCAGTGACACAGTCCTGCTGTGACTACCATTTACTTATCTAAAAACAGCTCTTAAATCATCTCTACCCCTTTTTTCTTTCACTTTTTTTTCTCTACTTCTTTTATTGACAGTCATGTTGCCAGACAACATAAGCTTGTTATCAATCTATTACTAAAGCTGTTCGGAAATTCCTTTGATTTGATTGTTCAGTCTTGTTCCTGTACTTTAGGGGAAATCCTTCTCAGGCTACCTCTATATCACCATTTACAGAAAATCACATGTTTCTCTGCCTTAACCTTAACTTCACAGGGCATAAAAGTCTACTGGTGTTTTTTTTTAAATAATCATCAGTAGATGGGATTATATCAAGAAGGAAGAAAAACTAACACTGACGTAAAACCCTGGTGTCTTAATGCCAATCATAATCTTGGATGTCGCAAGATACGTTTTACTTTAATCCTGTTTACTAAATCACTATAGCTTCTTGTCTGACATGGAAACATGAATCTAAAACTGTTAATATGTTGGGATCCTGAGGCTTTGCCCACCAGAGTGCGCCGAGGATCCTCTTCTGTTTTATGTTTTCTGTTAGGGACTGGGGTTACTGTTGGGATCTGGAGATCCACCATCTGTCTCCAGCAGAGAGCGCTGTGGGTCTCCTGGGTTGGAGCCTCCAGCACACCTGAAGCTCATCAGCCCATCAGGAGACCTTCCTACATAAGCAGCAGTCAGACCTTCCTTCGACGCCGCAGTGTTGACCAAGTTTGGTTAGCGAAACCCGAGCCTCTGTTAATTTATAGAATTCTAGTAGACTCTAGAGAGAAACTAGATTCTAACCTGCCTCTGTCTTCCCTGCCTCATAGGAAACCCGATCAAGGTCTGAAGCTCTGGATGAGCTTTGTCTGGGAACCTGCCTGCCTGCCCAAGGAAGCCAAACCCGAAGACATCAGTCTGGATTCCCCCAACAGCTCTCAAGGAAGAGCTAGGAAACCAAGTCAAGGTCTGAAGCTCACGAGTCAGAAGCTAGACGCTGCTGCCGCTGAGCTCCCTGCTGAATCTACAGTCTCTGGACCCAACCAGTTCCCCCCTCTCTCAAAGGATCTGCCAGAACCTCATCTAGGTACATTCTGAATTAACACACTTGACAAGCCATCTCGCTGCCTGGCTAATCAAACTATCCATCTCTGCAGATGTCAGTGATTCCAGTCCCGGACCTGTACCAGAACCAGTTAATTATTACTCTGTGTTTTTTCAATAAACTCTGTTAAACTTTTACTCAGCTTTCTGTGGTGTTCTGCATGTGGGTTCAGCCTCTTAAGCCTATCATGACATAATATTGATAAAACAGACATATTAACTGTGATTAAAGACAACATGAAGTAAGTTCTCCAACACTTTGGAATGACTATGACTGAGAATCTTCATCAGCCTGTTGCACCCCAGAGAGATGCTTTTTGTAAACCTCCAAAGGAAGGTCATCCCAAAGCATTAAAATGCTTTGGGAGACCACAGAGTGGCTAAATCTTTAGCTCTTTTACTGTTTTTAATTTAACAATAGTATTTAACATTGAGATTAGCAATATATAAGTTACTATGTGTCACCTAAACAACAGACTGGACTAAGGTCATAGTACTGACGCTCTTTACAAGAAGGGTCAGGGCTTTGATAAACAGGAAGTAGAGGTAGCAAAGTAGCAGGGACTACAGATCAGTAATGGGCCAAATACTAAATAAATGTGTTAGAATTGGACAAGTTGTACTTAGTTTATCATTTCTCTTAGTATACGCAGTGTTGAACTCTAACCACAGAGCCATAGCTCTGTTGAACAGTCCATCCCACCTGCTCTTAGCAGCAATGATTTTATGGGATTCTTTATAAATAAGATTGATCTTATTAAAAATAAGATCATAAGCACTCCTCTATCCGCGATTGTACCTGAGGTAGTCATGGAATCTGAACCGGGTTTAGACTGCTTTGATCCAGTTGAACTTTCTGAATTAGCAAAATTATCCAGTTCCAACCAGGTTATTTAAGGAGGTATTCCCTTTGATCTCCTCCTCCATTTTAGATGTGATTAATCTATCTCTGTTACAGGGATATGTACCTAAAGCTTTTAAGGTTGCTGTAATTAAACCTCTGCTTAAGAAACCGTCTCTTGACCTAGATGACTTGGTCAATTATAGACCTATATCCAATCTTCATTTCTTATCCAAAATTCTTGAGAAAGTAGTTGCCAAACAAGTTTGCGATCACTTACACCATAATGAACTTTTTGAAGAGTTTCAGTCTGGCTTTAGAGCTCATCATAGCACTGAGACAGCTCTGGTGAAAGTCACTAATGATATTCTCATGGCCTCAGATAATGGACTTGTATCTGTGCTCGTCCTGTTGGATCTTAGTGCTGCATTTGATACAGTTGACCATAATATTCTTTTAGAAAGACTTGAATATTTTGTTGGAATTAAAGGAACAGCACTAGACTGGTTTAAATCTTATCTATCTGATCGAATTCAGTTTGTTCATTTTAATGATAGATCTTCAACATGCTCAAAGGTTACCTGTGGAGTACCACAGGGATCAGTGCTAGGACCATTTCTCTTTACTTTATACATGCTCCCAATTGGTAGAATTATTAGACAGCATGGGATTAATTTTCACAGTTATGCTGATGATACCCAGCTATATCTGTCTATAAATCCAGATGAAGCTAACCCATTACATAAATTACAGGCATGTCTTGAAGACATAAAAACCTGGATGACTCTTAACTTTCTGCTTCTGAATGCAGACAAAACAGAGGTTATAGTCTTTGGACCAGAGTCTCTGAAAAAAAGAAGCTGATTAGCCAGTCACTTCATTTGGATGGGATTAAACTGATTTCAGATAATAAAGTAAAAAATCTTGGTGTTATTTTTGATCAGGACCTGTCATTTAAATCCCATGTCAAAGAGGTTTCTAGAATTTCCTTCTTTCATCTGAGGAACATTGCAAAAATTAGAAATCTCCTGTCCAGGGGTGATGCTGAGAAACTAGTCCATGCATTTGTTACTTCAAGGCTGGACTATTGTAATTCTTTGCTATCAGGAAGTCCACAAACTGTAGTTAAAAGCCTTCAGCTGATCCAAAATGCTGCAGCCAGAGTTCTGATGAAAATTAAAAAGAGAGATCACATCTCTCCTATCCTGGCTTCTCTTCATTGGCTTCCTGTTAAATCAAGAATTGAATTTAAAATCCTCCTTCTCACATATAAAGCCTTAAATGGCCAAGCTCCATCTTATATCACAGATCTGATTGTTCCTTATGTTCCTAACAGAGTACTTCGCTCTCAATCTGCAGGTTTACTAGTGGTTCCTAGAATTTCTAAAAGTAGAATGGGAGGCAGATCTTTTAGTTATCAGGCTCCTCTCCTGTGGAACCAACTACCAATTTTAGTCTGTGAGGCAGACACCCTGTCTACTTTTAAGGCTAGGCTTAAAACTTTCCTTTTTGATAAAGCTTATAGTTAGGGTGGCTCAGGTTATCCTGAGCTATCTCTATAGTTATGCTGCTATAGGCGTAGACTTCTGGAGGACATAGGGACCCCCATTTCATCATTCTGCTTCATTCTCTCTCTGTTCTCCTATTCTGCAGAATCTGTTAGTTCAATCTTTAACGTTCTGCTCTATCTGCTTTTCCTCAGAGTAGCTTTGCCTCGTCTGTTCCTGTTTGGCTGTGACGTCATCCTGGAAAGAAACATCAGGTGTGCTGCTTCCATCAACACCCTTGTTTATAGATGCTGGAGATCGGCCTGTTTTCCAGTGTGGTCCTGTGACTGAGTGGATGTGCTCTCTTCGTCCTCTGGCATGGGAGCTGGCTCGGAGCTCGTCTTCCTGGCTGTGTGTTTCCTGGACGGGGCTGCCTTTTACAGCTGCTTTTTGTGTCTCTGCTTCCATCTCCTTGAACCCCAGTCGGCCTCGGCAGATGGCCGCTCACACTGAGCCTGGTTCTGCTGGAGGTTTCTTCCTGTTAAAAGTGAGTTTTTCCTCTCCACTGTCGCTACAAGCATGCTTAGTGTGAGGGATTATATTTGAGTCAATGAGTCGATGCAATCAACTGGTTTTCCTTAGATATAAAACTTTGTATCAATTTGACTGTATGATCTGGTTGAACTGTAAAGTGCCTTGAGATGACATGTGTTGTGAATTTGGCGCTATATAAATAAACTGAATTGAATTGAATTGAAGAGAGAAATGCAATTCTAGTGCTGCCATTCAGGAAGCCAGCAGCGGAAACAGCTGATTAGTCATGTGAGGTAACAGATTTAGCAACAAATGTGTTTCTATCCCCTTTATAAAGCATTTACTCAGTCAAAAAGTAAGTCAAAAACCACCTCCAGCAAGCCCAAAAAAAAAAAAACATTTTTGTGCAATTTTGTGAGTTTATTCAAATGTTGCTATTTAGATCAAACTCTTCTAATGTGATACTAAAAAATGCATATAAAAAATGATGATGGAAATGCATATTTTAAATCTATGTGGCATTAATAATATAATGTGAAGTAGAATGTTCGAGCATCAGCCTTTAGAAAGATGAGAGAAGGAATAGATCAGCTTGTCAGGAAGTTCCGCTCTGTGTTTATGCATCCTTTTTCTTTTTTTTGCCTTTTTTTTTAAAATAATCTGTGTTTTTTTTATGCATGATTTTCCATACACATTTTACTATATTTTTACATCACCCCACTAAGTTGCACCCATTTTAATATTTTGCATATGCTATTTTTTACTTTGCGTTTTCATTAATTTTAAATTTGCTGTTACTTTCCACCATCTCATTTTGTCTCATTGCATTGTATCCTGTATTGTACCTGCATTCTCTTATGTGTTTTACTTTCCTACTGGTAAATAACATTTCACTAATATGGGAAGTAAAGGAGTTTTTCTGTTCTGTTCTTTTGAAATACTGAGATTTAAATAGACAAAGGTCTCTAATCACCCCCAAATTTAAAATGCAACATGGTGTAATGCATGTCAAAGAGTGAATATCAACTATGTATGAAGAGATTCTTCAACACACGAAAATATGTTTTGTTTTTATAGGCAAGTGCTTTACTACTGTTTAGCAAACTATTATTTAGCTAATCTAAACATCACTAATTTGATGTGATGTCAACCCCAGATCTAGCCCAAATCTTCCAAAACAATTCTGAACACATCATTAGTCTATGACCTAATTCAGAAAATGTTTACAGCGCATTTAGAAACACAATTCTGGTTCAATTCATTGACAAATGACTCAGAAGTATGAAAATATAAAAACATAAATGTTTGATAAGTGCTGACTCATGAAAAAGCAAATAATCACAAATGTGTGGGTGACTTATATCTTTGCTTGTCTGAACAACAGCATGTTTTGCCTGCTCCGGCTGGAAAACGCGGCAGGTTTTGACGGGTTCATCAGGCGCGCTGCCATATTCACCACTGCAAGAGCGTGTCTTAGGACGGCTAAAAACAAAAACAATCTTTATACTCAGAGAAACTTCTGCAGAGTGTTAGGGAAAGTTGTAGACTGTTAAAGTAGTCTTTTTCTTTCTGGACTTTTTTCTTTTCTGGACTTTTTCTTTCAGAAAATGTAGAGAATACATTTTCCAAAGTTTATGCTATACTTCAAAAATACCTTCTTTTTCACAAATGACGTGCCAATAAGAATAGGAAGCTGTTTGCTCAGCTAGTGGCAGAAATACTTTCAGACTAGCCTTAAATTTGCTCATCAGAAGATCATAGAGATACCTCCTACACACTCTGATCCACCTGCACAGTACAATGTAAAAAGTGATTGTGATTTTTTTTCCACTGTTGTCCTACTACAACTATAACCTGACAACAGCCAGATGCATGTCTCGCTCCGCCTAGCTCCACTCACATACATCTGGGAACCCGCCATAGGAATTGCCTTTACTGAAGGCTGGGCCTTATCAAAACTCCTTGCATATGATTGGATAAGCCACTTGTCTGTCATCTTTATTGACGTGCTATTTCAACCACTCACACCGAAGCTAACCCGTGACGCTGTGAGAGGTGGAGCCATTTGGTAGATCAAGCTCTTGCCAAATCCGGTCGGGAGAAGGGCGAAAACATCGTTTCCACCAACAAAAGCCTTCAAAGCCGTTCTCTGATGTTCTTTTAATGAAACAATATCAGATAGATTGGATAACACAGAAGAAATAGCAGCATCAATGCTAACGCTTGCTTCCTCATTGCGAGCCGCCATTGTTGTTGGAATCTCACGGTCGCTTCTCCACTCCAGGACACACCCGCCCTGTGTCCTGATTGGACAGACCATAAATTCGGTTGGGGAAATCACTTTCAATGAGCGGGTTCCCAGATGTATGTGAGTGGAGCTAGGCGGAGCGAGACATGCATCTGGCTGTTGTCAGGTTACTACAACTATGCCCTTTAATGTACTTTATTAGAATTTGAATTATATAGAGCAACAGAAACTCACTTATAATTTTGAAGTGTTACAAAAATTGTTTTCTTTGTCTTTCTTTTTTTTAACTATAATGTGAAAATATGCTGCATACTTCAGTCACCCAGAGGAAATATAGAGAAAGTTAAGGCCAAATATTCACAAAAAGAGATTGAAAACTTAGTTTTCTCTTTTTAAATTAAGATTAGATGGAGAGCATCTGTGCCGTATTTTTGTATTGTAGTCTCAGACTGTGATTTAGATTTAGGTCTGCACTTTGACCAAACCAATCTGGTGATATATTCTGACCTAAACTGTTTCCTTTATGTGTCACTGGGTCACTTTCTTTCTTGAAAGTGAATCTTAATGCTAGTCTCAAGTTTGCTTCCAAACTATGATTAGTTTCCCATCTTTCCTAATTCTGTTCCTGCTGTAAAGATGTATTCTTATAAGGTTCGAAGGTTTGTGATAAAAATTTTAAAGGATGTGAACACTTTTGCAAGACATTGTTTAACAAAACATTTCGCTACATGTTTTGCAAAAAGCTGAACAGATTATTTGACATATCCTGTGCTTTAAAAATCCCAAACGGAGGCTCCTGTATGAAGAATGAATAGAAAGAAGGAAAGAGAGAGACATGACGATGAGGAGCTGGTTGGCCTCATCACCATCTGAGAAAGGAGCCTGTTTGTTGGCCTTCGACACAGAGCCAGCAGGACTTCTCCTGAAGTAGCAGTTTGCTGCAAGCCTGCGGGTGGGAGTAGGGGGTGGGAGCATTAGAAAGGCGAGAAAAACAGAGGTCCAATGGCTTGTTGCCGTAAAGGAGGAGGGAGTCCGTCCACTGTTTGACCTTTTTCCTCTTGGTAGCAAACAGCTCATAATTCCACAAAGTCACATCCACTTTCTAAAAGTTGGGAGGACGGGTTGGTCAAATAAATCAGCGTTTCTACATGCATTGGTTAAAAACCACACATGAAATATGATGAATAAAGATGATGGAGATCCAGGAATAAATAGCTATCTAGTAAAGACATTAACTTGTTTGATTTGTTTGTGTTTTATATTAACTTCTTGATATTTCATTTTTGTTTTCATGATCCAGTCTATATCTCTTTAAACCAGATTTAAAAAAAATTATATAACCATCATCATGCTCCATCAGCTGTATTGAGGTTTCTTCTCTGGTCTGTCAAAAACAACCCCATTCCTTTGTGCAAAACCCCTGACACTATCCTCTCTCGGGAGACGAGCTGAAGAAAAACACTAGTCCGCCACTCGTAACATCAGACCCAGCTGTTGTTCCTCCTGCAGCTCCAGAGCTCCGTATGGATAGAAAAACTGAAATCGGGGCAGGGGGGATCTTCCATAGTAGTCAGATGACTTAGCTGAAACATCAACCGACAATGCAAATAGTCAGCGGTGGTTTCTGATATGGCCTATAGGGCTGTCTGTCCAGGATAGCATAACAGAGATCCTACGAGTTTGTCAGAGCAGACAGATCTGAGCAAATATCCAGGTGATTCTGCACCACACTTTGAATACTTATAATCCTTATAATACTTATAATCCCTCAGGTTAAAATCTGAGGTAAATTAAGTTAATTCATTTCATGTTTATTTACCCAATAACATTTCTTCATATGGGGGTTAGAGGTTCACCTAGGGCAACATTCACATAAAACACCCCACTGCTAAAGGTGGTCCTTCATTAGAGATGATCAAAACTCAGTATCAGGGCAGTTTGCCGAAAGGGTAACAGACTGATAAACAGAAAAACTTACCCTGAAGCCATACTGGTGGTACTTTAGAGAAACTGATGGTATCTGCTTTACCTGAGGTAACAATCTGCATTCAAATTACACCTCTGTGTTTATGGCAGCAAATAATCTCTTGGTAATGTCAACCAGAGGCCAGTGTGACTCATCACTTGCAGTTCGCTGCACAAAAGCACCTTTCAGACCACAATATGATTTCATGACAGGCAATCAACCCATTTCATTCCGATTTACTTCAGTGGTTTTATGCTGTTTGCATTTAACTAAAAGCTTTTTTATTTCTGTTCTCAGTGACGAAAAGTACCTCAGATGGGGATAAAATTAGATAGATCACACCGAGTTTCCCTTTTAGGTTGTACTGATTGTTGCTTTATCTAATCTTTATTTTTGACTAAGAATAGAAGAATTGAAGCTACATTTTTATTTTGTAGAATCAATTGGATACCTCATTTAAGTCAATTTGTACAGAAATGATGCAGTGTGTTTGAACTAAGATAAAGAACGAGCATGCATAATTTTATTTCAAGGTAGAACACAACAAAGGTGGCAGGCAATGCACAGGCAAAACAATGTTTTAAAGGAAAATATCACACTAAAGTAATTACTGTCTACCTGGTTTTGTTTATATTCTCCTCATACTTCCTAAAATGTTCAAAGACAAAATTGGCACTGAACATGTGGGAATATCCTGTGGTAGCAGGCATCACAATGGTTGTAGCTGATTCTTTGGGTCCTGTGCAGCAGGATGGAAGCTTCCATCTGCCTAACTGATTGTGTATGGAGGTCACTGCTCTGAGTCTTTCATCAGCATTTTGTCTGGTTTAGAAAAGCACAGAAACTAAGACTCTCTGGGATTGATGCTTTCAGTTTGGGTTTGGTTTTAATCTGGTTGATATGTTTAGAATTTCAAAAATATTCTTGCATTAGGCTATTTTTTTTAACTTCAAATAAAACATCATCTCCCCTGCTTCCCATTTCCCTCCTGGCCTCTCTTGCATGTTAATACCAGTAAGCAGATGCACATTAACATGCTGCATGTTGCGTGGTGAACCCTAAAAGAATGGCTTTATACGATCATCTGGGATTCATTTGGACCTTATGCATTCCATGGGAAGCTCTCTTAATCTCATGAGAAGGTATAAGCTGCATGACAGCTGTTGCTCTATACATCTGTAATTGTTTTAATTAATTAATTGTTGGGTATGCACAAGTCTTTTGTTTCACATATGGACTGAGGTGTTAGAAATATTAACAAACCCACAATTGGTAGAATATGTGATCACTTCTATAGATAGCTGCCTTTTGTCAATGGCTGGATTGATTATAGTATTTTAGAGTCATTCAACTTAGATCAGAAAGTTAACACCTCCTAGATAATAATAAATTCTTACCTTATTCATTTGGGTAGGGGGGTAATAATTAACAGAGTCATACAAATAGAAATCAAATGAACGTTTTGCCAAATAAAACCAGTTTAAATGCCATCAGAGCCAGCGCTACTTCACACAAGGCTATGCCGGGAGAGGGCTGCTGCAGACGGACTAACTTTAGTCCTGGCTGTGGTTAGCCTCGGAGGTCCGATGGTTGCCGCGGTCCTCTCAACATTGGATCTTTTTACAATACGCACTAAATCAGTAAGTAGGCCATATAGTGACGCTTAAAAGTATAATTTCCTCGCCTCAAATTATCTTAAAATGTAGTTTAGTAGAACAATGGTAACAGAAAAGAGAACTTTTGACTTAATAATCTGAGCTCTGTGAGCGCACCACTGGAAGCTGCTGCTGCCGCAGTGCATGCTGGGACAGCTGTCAATCTCGAGATCGGACTAGTCTGCTATGATGCATGCTTACTAAAGAGGGAGGAGCTAGAACAACATCCCGGGACATATTGAGAAAAGGCCATAGCCTAATCCCTTTTTCTCTTTAGTCCAATTACTTCTAAAGTTGCATCTGTTACAGGACCAGAATAAATGAAGGATTACAAGAGCACAAAACTCAGATGTAGTTATTCTGCAGTCCTCCCACACATATACTTAAACTTGTTTCTTGTTTATCTTTTAATACAACATATTTTCCTTTTACTTAGCTTTCCTTTGATATGCAATCTGTTTAGCAGTTAAGGCTTGTGTTACCCTTCTTTAGTTTTCTTTTAATTCAGAAATACTTGCTGCACAAATTAGTGCAGCAAGTATTTCTTCATTTCATTGCTGAAAGGTGTCACTGAAAGAAAATGCAGCTGTGAATATCAGTTGCCTTTCTGTAAAGACTCCATGACTCTCCAACGTGTCACAAAAAGAAATTAAACAAAATCTGACATCTGTCTTCCCACCACTTCAAAAAGTCAACCAAACAGAGAAGGTAAGTTTGATAAAGCGTGTCTTCACTTCCTCCTCAGATGGTTACAGAACAGAATGTACAGATAGACTGCTTTTCTCGTCCTAAATACTCTAGGTAGAAAATTCATCTACAATATTTCCCCTAACCTTTACATTCTAATCATTCTAATTTATTGTACAATAATTTGACATATTTTGGCCTCAGGATAGTCTTCAGCAATCCTATATAAGCTGTGGAGTATGTGCTGTAGATGCTAAGGCCATATTAAGCCTGGGACAATCTATCTATCTATCTATCTATCTATCTATCTATCTATCTATCTATCTATCTATCTATCTATCTATCTATCTATCTATCTATCTATCTATCTATCTATCTATCTATCTATCTATCTATCTATCTATCTATCTATCTATCTATCTATCTATCTATCTATCTATCTATCTATCTATCTATCTATCTATCTATCTATCTATCTATGATTTCAACAAGGGAAATACCGGACATACTAGGAAAAAAAATCTCTGAGATTGTTAATAGCAATAGCTGTTAATTTATTGTTGTGTTTATTTTGTGTTAAGAGCTGAACACCAGAATGCAAAGCTACTTTTTAAGAGACAAAATAGTTTTCCTTCTTTTTCACCCAACTAAATTAGATAACTGCTGGCAGCCACTTTGTATATTTAAAGAGGATGGATTTCACTGATTCATCAGTCAGCAAAATTAGGATATGACAGAGCTCTAGATAACATGCAGGTTTAGAAAGCACTGAAATGTAAACATCTACATATGGCTCTGGTGCATGTAAGGACTGACATTATGTTGTTGAAGTTAACCCTCTGCTGGTATGCCTCTGATTGTCCACTAGAGGCAGTAACAGAGCATAAAGGGTGAGCTGGGGCAGCAGAACAGCAGCAGAGGTCAGCTGCAGAGGGATATGCATTGCTGCATGTTGCACAAGTACACAATTACAGAAGGTGCACCGCTTAAATGACATGCTGTTGATGATTAGGTTTCCCAGTATTTCAGGGTTTATACACCATCCTTTGAAACAAGAAACACATAACTTTACACATCTATTTCTTCCATATGCATCTGCAAGAATCAGGCTGGCATTCCTGGTCCTTTTTAAATCTAACAGTTATAAGAGAAAGCTGTGGCAAAAGGTCTGGCTTTGGAAATCTTACAAATTTTAGAAACTTAGGAGCAAAAAGAAATGTGACACACAGCCATGCCTAAGATTACCAGTGCTGGTGAGTTCAAAACCTGGCAGGAAAATAATGAGTCTAGCTGATAATAGAGGAGAGACAGCAGACAGATTAGAAAGCAGCTAATAAGTATCTGGAAGTTAACATTTGAACCAAATCTAGATCCGGCTTCAAGGAAAAATTTCTTGTGGGAACAAAAACTTTAAAGAGACTCGTGGGACAGAGCAGAGCATCATTTGGGATTAAAGCTGGAGTTAGGAAAGTTGGATTTTAAGCAAAGTAGAAACAAAATAGTTTTTTTATATATATCTTTCAATTTTGCAATGATGTCAATCTCTGTCATATGTATAAATACAGATAAATTCAGTGTACAACAAAGTTTATCAAATCAAAAATCAGTAAAGCATCAAATCATAAACGTGCTGTTTAACGTCAAATACTTTTAGCTGTAATTGCAATGAAAGGGGGTATCGACTCAGGGGTGAAACAAAAAACAATTTCTATCACAAAAATCTCTAACAAAATACAGACTGTGGCCGTGGAGTCACCAGATGAGGAAAAAGTCAAGGGGTGTGAATACTTTCACACAATACAGTAAGTAACATCTTATATTATAAAAGTGCAAAGCTTTTGTCAGCCATAAAGATTGATCCGTTGGAGAGCAACATAAACCTAGTAAGAAATTAAAGGAACATTTTCCAAACTTGACCGGGGTGCATGTTTGGCTCTTCATCTATATCTTATTGACAGTGACAACAGCTCTGTTTATATGGAGAATCTTTTCCTGATTGGGCTTTGTTTACTTACTCATGAAGGCTGACGTCAGAACCAGGGAATAGCCTCTTTTCCCATCTCTGTGCAGATCTAACCCTATGTTTCAGGCATTGCTATTCTAAAATGTCCAGTTTTCTGACTGAGTTCACCAGGTTTTTGATTTGATTTGACTTTATGATACCCTGCACTCTAAAAAACTTCCAGTGTTTTGGAGAGAAAGAGCCTACAAAGGCATAAATTCACCACTTTACTTATCAGTGTAATGAAAGTAAGAAAGTTGCTCTTCAATATATTGATCTTTTATTTATTTATTTCTTCCTAAAGGCAATATTACCTCAATAGATCTGAGCAACCTGTTTGATATTTACATATATTAATGTGAACATATGTAAGGATTATCCTGTCATGCCTCCTAAAATACCTGGTTTACTCATTGATGGTGGCTTTTATACAGCCTTGTTATGTTTATCTTTCCTGCTACTCTTTAGCAGGAAACTGTTTTTACCACTGTTATCATCGTGCTCACTATGTTGTACCAGCAACCTTCTCCTCAGTGTTTCAGCAGTTTTATCATGGTTTTCATCACTGCCCTGACTGCAGATATGGGTTATCATAGTAGATCAGCAATATTTTAGTCGTTTTCTTAATAAGGAAGATCATTACACATATGTGATCAATAAACATCTATCTGTTTTGTAGAATAGCAAAGAGAAATGGGTTCAATTGTCACATAACATTCGTACTTCAGGGACGCAGGAAGTAAGAGACAAGACATTGACCAGTAAAAATTATAAATTATAAACTTTTAAAACCAAAGCTCCTTCCTTTGTATAAACCCTACATACACAAATGCAATCTCTCACAAACAACTACAGGCACTTGGCTCCAGGTACTTAGAGATTCACCTCCATACAGAAAGCCCATATTCTGATCTTCAGCTACCACAGTATAGATGTCAGATTAAATAATGCTACTTATACTTTAGCGATAGTATAAGGCGACAGCCGTACTGCTCCACTTGTGAAAGCAAAATCTGTTAGGCTCTCTTTTTGGCATCAAGACACCTAATCTTATTGCCACATTGCCAGACAGGACATTGTAAAATAAAAAATAAATAAAACCAAAGCTCCATTCAGTAATGTATAAACAAACTAGACAAATAATAATTTCTTTATGCTGCTTATAAACATGGTCAGGTTTGAAGTTTGCTCACTTAGTCCATAACAAAAAAATGTTCTGTTTCTCATTAGTGTCTTAAATGTCAGTAACCCTAATGCTGTGAAACTATGTAAAAACCTCAACAGATATTCTGCTGAACTCTCCATCATGTCTTGTTTACTGTAGCAGGGGTAGCCTACATTGACTCATAATGTCTCAAACAATCCCAGTGCTCACACTAAAATCTCTGCAGGGAGTTTCTTTAGTCCGCCAGATCAGATCTGTCCAAACAAAGTGTAACAAGTCCTGCACAGAACGAATTAAATTACATTTTGAAAAACATTGATGTTTAAGGTGTTCAGCTTACACCCGTATTCAGTCATTCGCTGCATGCAGGAGATCACCTGCAGAAAACAGGAAACGAGAGATGATCATGATGTTGACCTGCAGAGATGTATCTCAGAGGCCTGTAGGAAAGTTGTGAAATAGGACCAGAAGAGGTGAAGTTACTCTTTAGAAAGAAAGTCATTTATCTAGGTCAGTGGTGTAAGAACGTACCAATCAACATGATCCTGATGTTTTTCTTAAACTTCTATTTTTAACGGAATCTGATCTTTATTATCCAAACATCATATTTGTTTTGTCATATTTTTTTTTTCTTTTAAAGTTAAATATCATATGAATATGTGGCTTATTAATAAAATATGTTTGGGCAGATTGGGAGACACTACAGTCTTGCTAATATTATTTTATAATTATTTTTCTGTTTTCTCCACCATTTATTGTGCTTCGCTTTCAAAATCACTTGTAACTATTTTTCTCCATAAATGACAATTATATTGAGTGAATTATACAAGGAATAAAGTAAAAAGGTCCTTTGTAATGTTTGAACTAAATTTGAAAGTCCTCATAGAATGAAAGAGAAGAAAAACAAATTGAAAATGTCTTTTTAACTGAGACATACAGTTGCAGATTTTAAAATGTATTTTCAGTTTCCTTTACTTAAAAGAGCAAAGCTATTTATTATTCTGTTTGGTATTTTTAGTTTTTTCTCCTTCAGTTTTGATTTTACCAACCTTATAGTTTCTGTTTTGGATCTCGAATGATCCAGTTGGCAGCTTAACTCATTTCACTTTTTTCCTTCATCTGATCAGCAATGTTTGAGAGCTACTGTCTTTTGCTTTCTCTTAAAAGTACCATAAGAAAATATAATTAGATTCAGGAAACAATACCTTTTTTAACTTTTTGTAAAAATGTATAAATAGTTTATAGTGGCACATGCATAAGAACTGATGTCTTTGACTCGTCTCCATATTTTTAAGATTACTGAGAAGAGTTGGGTTCGATGAAAGACATTTGTCAGAAAAAAATGCTTTTAATCTGGTATTAAAATATATACTCTTTAGTAAAACCATATATTTGTCACTGATTTTTTATGATTTAAGGTCCTGATCTTGACTAGGTCACTTGATAGGAGCTGATATAATTAAAACAATTGTAATGTTGTTCTAGTTGTATGTTTATGGTTGTTGTCATGCTGGAGGATGAACCACCAACCCAAACCTAAGTATTCTCTGAATATCCTTTCTTTGCTATCCTACAGCATAAAGCTGAAGGATGGCATCAAGCTTTATGTTATTGGTGATGTGCTGTGTTAGATTATATGTAGTTATTATTTTTCATTTTGCTCAGTTGATCACCTTTTTCAAAATGTTTAGTCCCAAATTTATATAGGACTTCTTGTGTCTCCTTAAGTCCCTCTATAGAACAGGTTACATGTGTTCCACTCTTTCAGAAAAAAGAAAAAAAAAAGGTGCTATTAGATTTGTCCATCTGAGGTATAAAACTCTGTAGCTTCTCAAAGGTTACCACATGCTGCTTAGCTTCTTCAATGAAAAAGGCATTCCATGCATACAGGTGCTGGTCATAAAATTAGAATATCATGAAAAAGTAGATTGATTTCAGTAATTCCATTTAAAAAGTGAAACTTGTATATTATATTCATACATTACATACAAACTCATATATTTCAGATGTTTATTTTGTTTAATTTTGATGATTACAAATGACAACAAATGAAAATCTCAAATTCATCATATCAGAAAATTAGAATATTGTGAAAAGGTTCAAAATTGATGGCCCCTGGTGCCACACTCTAATCAGCTAATTAACTCAAACCACCTGCAAAAGCCTTTAAATGGTCTTTCAGTCTAGTTCTATAGGCTACACAATCATGGGGAAGACTGCTGACTTGACAGTTGTCCAAAAGACGACCATCGACACCTTGCACAAGGAGGGCAAGACACAAAAGGTCATCGCTAAAGAGGCTGGCTGTTCACAGAGCTCAGTGTCCAAGCACATTAATAGAGAGGCGAAGGGATGGAAAAGATGTGGTCGAAAAAAGTGTACAAGCAAGAGAGATAACCGCACCCTGGAGAGGATTGTGAAACAAAACCCATTCAAAAATGTGGGGGAGATTCACAAAGAGTGGACTGCAGCTGGAGTGAGTGCTTCAAGAACCACCACACACAGACGTATGAAAGACATGGGTTTCTGCTGTCGCATTCCTTGTGTCAAGCCACTCTTGAACCACAGACAGCGTCAGAAGCGTCTTGCCTGGGCTAAAGAGAAACAGGACTGGACTGCTGGTGAGTGGTCCAAAGTCATGTTCTCTGATGAAAGTAAATTTTGCATTTCCTTTGGAAATCAAGGTCCCAGAGTCTGGAGGAAAAGAAGAGAGGCACTTCATCCACGTTGCTTGAAGTCCAGTGTAAAGTTTCCACAGTCAGTGATGGTTTGGGGTGCCATGTCATCTGCTGGTGTTGGTCCATTGTGTTTTCTGAGGTCCAGGGTTAACGCAGCCACATACCAGGAAGTTTTAGAGCACTTCATGCTTCCTGCAGCTGACCAACTTTTTGGAGATGCAGATTTCATTTTCCAACAGGACTTGGCACCTGCACACAGTGCCAAAGCTACCAGTACCTGGTTGAAAGACCATGGTATCCCTGTTCTTAATTGGCCAGCAAACTCTCCTGACCTTAACCCCATAGAAAATCTATGGGGTATTGTGAAGAAGAAGATGCAATACACCAGACCCAACAATTCAGAAGAGCTAAAAGCCACTATTAGAGCAACCTGGGCTATCATAACACCTGAGCAGTGCCACAGACTGATCGACTCCATGCCACGCCGCATTGCTGCAGTAATACAGGCCAAAGGAGGCCCAACTAAATACTGAGTGCTGTACATGCTCATACTTTTCATGTTCATACTTTTCAGTTGGCCAACATTTCTATAAATCCTTTGTTTTTATTGGTCTTCAGTAATATTCTAATTTTCTAATATGATGAATTTGAGATTTTCATTTGTTGTCATTTGTAATCATCAAAATTAAACAAAATAAACATCTGAAATATATGAGTTTGTATGTAATGTATGAATATAATATACAAGTTTCACTTTTTAAATGGAATTACTGAAATCAATCTACTTTTTCATGATATTCTAATTTTATGACCAGCACCTGTAGTCAGTTTAGGTTGGCAATCATTGCTATAGTGGAGGATGTTCTTTTTCTGGGTGGATCATCAAAATAAGTGGTCCTCCTAAATGTCATTCATTCTGGTAATATGTTTGTGTAAGGATGTCCTTCTTGCTCATCCCCATTTTCACTAACTGGTGGAGAGTCTGACATAGTGGAAAAACTGCAAATCTTCTTTTGGAAAGTATGCTTCTATGAGCGATGCAAACAGCAACTTTTAAACAGTGTGCAAGAGCCCATTTTTTCTTGTCCACGCTCTCTTTAAAAGTTGCTGTTTGCACACACATTTAATAGACGTTCACGCCCGGGACCGGCCAGATGTGCATGTGCATTTGTTTTAAAGTGGAGAGGGTGGGTCTTTTCGGGAATTCTCGAAAACCCTCCATTGTACCTTTAATTGTTAGATAGTGAAGAACTAAAAATGTTTTATATATTATATTATATATATATATATATATATATATATATATATATATATATATATATATATATATATATATATATATATGTGTGTGTGTGTGTGTGTGTGTATAGAGAGATGAGAAAGTAATCGATATATAGATAGATATATAGATATCTATAGATATATAGATTTTTTAATAATTCTCATTTATTATTTGTTTGTCAATTTATATTTATTTCACTGGCAGCTGATATTTTAGAGTCTTTAATGGAGAGGTATGTAAACTTTCAAGAACATCTGTATATTTTGTTTTTTTTCCATAAAAATCTTGAACACTGCATAACTTTATCTCAGACTAATTGTTATTTGCATGAAATCCCAATAAATTGTGGCTATGACTCTGTCAAATGTGAAAATATTTAAAGTGTGAAGCCTTTTTCATGGGAATGCTTTCACCAAAAAAAAAAGAAGAAATAATCCTGAGGTAAAGGTTGAAGAATAACGCCTGAAAATGTAAATACGGATGGTGGAAAGCTTTGTCTGAGGCATTTGAAGCACGTGCTAGAGAGAAAAAGCACTGAAAGAGCAGCTGCTATTGGAGACGTGTGTTTGTCTTACAGCCCCTCCATCTCCCATACATTTTCATATGATCCAGGATATCTGACACTTACACACCCCTTTTTTTCTCTTTCAAGAGTGTTTACATCAGACTTATTTTGCTTTCACTTGACATGATGTTCCTTCTGCCGCGAAATGCAAGATGATTGGGTAATGTGTTTAAGTTAAAACTGGCTTCTCTCTTCAGCTTATCCCTGAATATTGTTTTTCCTTCTCTGAAGGAGCTACACAATGTGCTAATCTTGTTCCCTTTCCAAGAAAAACACATTCCTGAGCAGCACTGCTTTAATATTTGTCGCATTTAACAGTTCTGCCTGGTAGACTTGGCCACGAGCCAGTTCTCTCTGAGCCAAACAGCCAGGCCATGTGCTCAGTTGTTCGGGACAAAAGGGGATACCACTTATATGCATAGGTCTGCAAAACACAGGAGGCAAAATACATTTGCACAATCTGACAAAGTATGGTTGCAGTCTAAGCTGAATGACCTTGGGCCTGGTTTATCTGTGCTTCAAAGGGGCACACCAAACTAAGACAACATTGAATTCAGTTTATACTGTTCATTTGTTACAAACCCATTTTTCTATATATTTTGATTTACATTTATTTGCTTTAATCTAAATGTTCAGATAGCTAATTTGGCCATTAAAAAGATGCTTCCTCAAATGAACAGAGCACTATTAAGATGTAAATTCCTCTCATTACTTTGCATGAAATAGGCACCTTCATGATTGCAAACATAGGCATGAATTAAGAAACGATACCTGCTCCTACTGGCCACAGATACGACGGAGTATTAGGGCCACACATGAAGAGAAAAAATATTTTTGCCATGACGAGATTAAACTCAACATTTCGAGAATAAAGTTGAAATGTCATGTTAAGTTTAATCTCGACGTGTCAACAATAAAGTTGAAATTAGTTCCATAGAGCCAACCGCTGCACAGGATACATGCACAGAATCCAGAATCAGACATGCCTTGTGTAGATGATTTGGTCAAATTGTACTTTCTGTGATGATTATACAGTTATACAGTTGCTACACGTCAAAGACTACCTTCACTCTTAAAACGCAGACTGCAGCTGTGGAGCGCGGTTGCTCTTTTCTCCAAACTTTGGAATGTCGAGATTAAAGTCGCCACGATATATCAACTTTATTCTCGAAATGGCGAGTTTAAAGTCGACACGTCGAGATTAAACTCAGCAAGACATTTCAACTTTATTCTCGAAATGTTGAGTTTAATGTCGACATGTCGACTTTAAAGTTGACATGTCGAGTTTAATCTCGTCATGGCAAAAATATTTTTTCTCTTCATGTGTGGCCCTAATACTCCGTCGTACACAGAAGTTAATTACCCTGATTTAGACTGATTTTTTTGTCCAATGTGTTTAATTTAAATTGTGCCTGTTGGTGACTTCCCCTTATGAACACAGGATGGATTTATTTGACAAAATTCCTGCTCTTTATGCCGAGCCTCCATTGTATCAAGGAGGATTCACAAAACAAAGGGCTTCGTAGAGAAACACTGAAACAAAGAGAGACCGATCATAAGCACCACAAAGTCGATTTTCATGGGGCCTTCGATTCTCGACTGGAGGAGGAGCAGGGACAGACAAAGCTGCTCTCACTGCATGTTGTTTGCTCCAGTGTAGTATTTTTCCACTTCTAAAATATTTTGGGGAGCAGCTCTCTGCTGTCTGCACCCTGACCCCTATGATGTTACACTGCTTTCCATGAAGGCTTGAAAACCGTTGAGGGAGGCCTGCAAATCAATACCCCACGACCCCATCCCTTTAAAGGCAGCAAGGTGCTGATCCAAATCAGCGCTGGGGTTCTTGTATTACACTACCAATGTCCAAGTTAGAAAACACAGACATCAATAAACAATCACACTTTACAAGGAGTTTACATGCACTTAACAGCATGGATGTGATGTTAGCAGGCAGTGGGAGCAGCAGGCATATAGAAATATACAAGTGATACAAATCACTTCATTTACTAAATGCTTGTTACTGAAGATGAAACCAGGTAACCATTCAGTTTAAATAGTCCCCCTTTGCACATGAGCTCAAATATCCAGTCCGACCTCTCTGGACCTTGTTAACTGCAAATAAGCATGCAGCTTATTACAGGACATTTTCCGATATTTTGTGAGGCGTGTATCCCAAAAATATGTGAAACAACATTGTTAACATTTGCAAATTAGACAAAATATTAATTGAGGTCAAAACCTTTAGATCCAAATCTTTTCTTAGAAAACTATTCCACCTCTGAAAAAGAATTAATATTGAGTAGCAAGCATTTAGTAAATTTGGTGTTTTTTTTATAATCCTATGCACTGACTGCCTATTTTTTTTTTTTTTTCAATTGTTACAACACAAAGATATTAAGGACACTAAAGGACACTTGGATTGGACTGCTCTCAAAGTTTGCTCAAACCAGCTATGATATTGCAAAGCATTTTAATCTCTTCCAAAAGATAATGTGTCCTTCTATGCAGAAGCAGAGGAGAGACAGTGAAAGCAACTTGTTTTGATCAGTCTGCCACCCTCGTTGTGTCGTCTGCAATTAATTTACGTCAGCACATATTTTTTAATGGAGGAAGGATAAACAATTCTGGACATTTTGCTTCCGGCAAACCTAATAATTTCTTTAACAAAGGCATTTTCTAATGATGTTGCTGTTTTGCTCAATTTCATCTAGGCTGCAAGAGAAAATAGTAATTAAGATGGAGAGTTTGCTCTAATACATGGATAAAAAAAAACTATACTCTATTAAGAAGAAGGGAAAATTTGTTATCAGGAGTCCTTGCTTTGTGACGGTTGAAGATACACTGTGTCTCTGAGTAACAATAACTTTCAACATCAACAGTAATTTCAAAAATGCTATTTAAAAAAACAAAAGAAATAAGAAAAGGACCGGCATTCTGCTTTTTGTTTCCAAAAACAGGAAAAACTTCTGTAATAGAAAGTTACAAATGCAAATTACCCCAAAAAATCCTGATATAAAAAAACAAACAAACAAGAAATAATTATATATTTAACAAATGTTACTACCAAGATAATAAAAAAAAGCAGCCAAAACAGCACTTAGTGTGTGTGGGTGTTTGTGTGTGTGTGTGTGGGTGCACCTCTCTAGCCTTCAGAGTGAGGATCATTTTTCCAATTTCACCATCAGACTGAGGACCAGTTGTTGCAAAGTGAGGACATTTCGCTGGTCCTCAAACGGTTAGGTCTAGGGCTAAGGTGTCAGTTGGGTTAGGGTTAGGGTGAGGTATGCATTGGCAATGGTTAGGTTTAGGGTTAGTTCTAGGGTAAGGGCATAGAAAGGTTTGAAGATGGCTGAAAAGGGTTAGGGTTAGTAGGTCACATGCAGCGAAACTTCATTAATTTCTTCTTCAACAGCTGAGATTAACGTCTGGATCAAATAGCTTCAGATCTTAATGACATGCTGTACATAAGCTTCAGTCTAAAGTTTAAACATCTCTAAATAGTCCTTAGTTGTGATCTTTGGGTGCATGGTTGTACTGCGACAGACTGGCGACCTGTTCAAGGTGTACCCCGCCTCTCGCCGGTGAGAGGCGGGGTACACCTGCCAGAGATAGGGAGGTGTACCCATTGCAACCCTGATGGAATAAGCGGAAGAAGAAAGACTGATATAGTTTTGATTTTTACATCTCATTTCACATCACTTTAATTCAGGATTTACAGAATGGCCTGAATATAACCCCCAGAACAAACCATTTCCAGATCATTTAACACTGTAAAATGATGCATAAAACCTTCTAATGTGGTGATCTGGCACTTTAACTGTGATTGATGTTGATAAGTTCAGGTTATGTGCAAATTAACCCCAAAAGATGAACACATGAAGGTGAGTATTCTCATTTATAGAGCTTAGCGAAAAAAAATTCCTTATTTGACATTAAAATGAAATCGAATTAAAAGCAATATGTGTTTCAAAAAGAATATTTAACCTTTTATTTGAGATCTTTTCCAAATTCCTTACTTTCTATTACATTTTGAGCAAAAGAAATTAAAGGTATAGTGGAGGATTCTCGCGAATTTTTGACAAGACCCTTCCTCTCCACTTAAAAAAAAAATGCACGTGCACAACCCTGTAGCCACTCCCGAGAGGGAACACTTATTAAACATGTGTTTAAAAGTTGTTGTTTGCATCGGTCATGCAAGCTTACTTTCTAAAAGAAGATTTGCAATTTTTCCACTATGTCAGACTCACCACCAGTAAGTAAAAACACGTAGGACGGCCTTATGTAAACATATCACCAGACTGATTGACAATTAGGGGGACCACTGATTTTGATGATCCACCTGGAAAAAGAGCATCTTCCACTGTACCTTTGAGGAACATCAGATGCAGGTGGCCGATGTTTCTGGTATTAACACAGCTAGTGACAGTTTATTAAATGGTCGACATGGCTCAACACCTTGAGGGCTATTATGTTAGGAGATATAATAAGCAACTCATTATCTGTTTATTGGGTCCACAGTGGATTTCCTAGGGAACTTTCTTGTGAATCGGTTATTGTTTTTTAAATTTAGTTCCATATTTACTAAGGATGACATTTTTACAAACGCATTTGAGTAAGCTTTCCAGAAAATCTTAAATTCTTAGATTGATTGAGTTCTTAGAGTGAACAAATGTTAAGAAGACTTTTAAGGCTGATTCATACTTCATGAAAACTGAGACCATTTTTCTTGCTCTATAGTTTGCAAAGATGACAAAAAAGTTTGTTTTGGCTCAAAGAGTTTATATTCCACAAGTAGGGGAGCAGAAAAAAATAGGAGTTCAAGGTGCGCTCTGGCTAAATCCTGTCCAATCACAGCACAGCAGTTAGGAACCCAGCGAGAAACACCCAGATGTTTCAAGAGCAGCCATTGAGTGAGGGCTGAGAGAACAAAATGACATTATTCTTTGCTGGAGGAAAAAACATGTCTAATTTCTCTTGAAATATGTAAAAGCCTTTAGTGAGAGAGCTTTTTAGGTTGATGTACGGCATGAAATGTGGAATAGGTTAGCAGAGAAACCTATTTAAAAGTCATAAAATAATAACATTACTATCTTAATGCTACAGTGTGTAATTTTCAGCGACATCTAACGTCCAGACTGCAGACCGCAGCAACATGAACATCTCCCCCCCACCGCTTCTCCCCCCCAACAGTACGGCGAGCGTTACAGGACAAAATGTCTTCCACAACGTCCGCATCACCTACCTTCTTAAGTGATGAGGTTTGTTTACATAGATAATTTTACAGATAGTATTTCATTAGTCTGTGTAGGGTATAGATTTCATGTAGACTTAAGATAATAAATATACCCGTTATTTTTTCTACATCGTTGTGACGTTTTGGTGAGCTGCTTTGCATGGTGATATAAACAGACGAAGTAATTGTAGTCATTAGTTTAACAGCGAGATTGTGTTCGCTGGAAGAATACTGTACATATTCCCCGTTTACAGAGTCCAAGTTTTGTTTGTGGCATGGGGGTTACAAGGCGAGGAAGAGGGCGAGGAAGAGGGCAGAGAGGCCGGGGTGGGCGTGCAGCCAGGGCCAGGCGAGGGAGAGGTGCCAGCGGGGTGACTAGAGCAGAGGAGGAAAGGCTTGAAGATCTCAAAAGGAGCTGGAGAGAAGTAACCGAGGTATATATCCAGAAAATTATTTTACAGAAAATTACTGAATCATAACCTGTGAAACGTCAGGGACGTTGCTGAATAAGTATACTGGAGAGTAACAGCATCATCACGCAGCATGTTATTGTAATGGGCGATCTCGCAATCGCTAGTTTGTTGGCTCTGCGCTGCCGTAGCACAAAGATGTCTGCCTCCATGGCTGCGAGACCCGCTCCTATGTAATTATAAATAACGAATTCTAGACAACGCAAATATTAAGGTAAGAGGCTGAGCTCGTAGATGATGATAAATAACATAGTTATGTATAATATATTACATTTCTGACTGTATATCCCTGTAATTATTACACACTGTACCTTTAATAGGGGATACCAATTTCAAAACCATATGTTTAAAAAAACAAACAAAAGATGTTACTTGTCACCATTTAAAATGCAGAGAAGCTTTGGGGTTGTAAGGTCAAATATTCTTGTCCAGTAACAGCTAATATTGCATTGGCTTACTTGCCTCAATATTTCTACAGTATTAGGTAACATTAGTTTGTGCAACGAGCTAAAAAACAAATGGCTGAAAAGGAAACGAAAACTAGAGCCCTAAACCATACTGTATTTACTGTACACAGGCAGCTCACCTTATATAAACAGCAAATATTGACTAAATCTCTGTGTGTGAGGGGTAAATACTTCACAGTCATATTGCTTGCATTTCTATATGTTATCTTTCTTTTTAATTCTGTAATGCATCTCGGCCAATGTTTTTTTTTTTTTTATTTAATAAGCAAAAATAGGTTTGAATGGACCTGAATTGGATAAAATTAACATAAATTCAATTCACATAACCTGAGCCACCCTAACTATAAGCTTTATCAAAAAGGAAAGTTTTAAGTCTAGCCTTAAAAGTAGACAGGGTGTCTGCCTCACGGACTAAAACTGGTAGTTGGTTCCACAGGAGATGAGCCTGATAACTAAAAGATCTGCCTCCCATTCTAGTTTTAGAAATTCTAGGAACCACTAGTAAACCTGCAGATTGAGAGCGAAGTGCTCTGTTAGGAACATAAGGAACAATCAGATCTCTGATATAAGATGGAGCTTGGCCATTTAAGGCTTTATATGTGAGAAGAAGGATTTTAAATTCTATTCTTGATTTAACAGGAAGCCAATGAAGAGAAGCCAGGATAGGAGAGATGTGATCTCTCTTTTTAATTTTCATCAGAACTCTGGCTGCAGCATTTTGGATCAGCTGAAGGCTTTTAACTACAGTTTGTGGACTTCCTGATAGTAAAGAATTACAATAGTCCAGCCTTGAAGTAACAAATGCATGGACTAGTTTCTCAGCATCACCCCTGGACAGGAGATTTCTAATTTTTGCAATGTTCCTCAGATGAAAGAAGGAAATTCTAGAAACCTCTTTGATATGGGATTTAAATGACAGGTCCTGATCAAAATTAACACCAAGATTTTTTACTTTATTATCTGAAATCAGTTTAATCCCATCCAAATGAAGTGACTGGCTAATCAGCTTCTTTTTCAGAGACTCTGGTCCAAAGACTATAACTTCTGTTTTGTCTGCATTCAGAAGCAGAAAGTTAAGAGTCATCCAGGTTTTTATTTCTTCAAGACATGCCTGTAATCTATGTAATGGGTTAGCTTCATCTGGATTTATAGACAGATATAGCTGGGTATCATCAGCATAACAGTGAAAATTAATCCCATGCTGTCTAATAATTCTACCGATTGGTAGCATGTATAAAGTAAAGAGAATTGGCACTGATCCCTGTAGTACTCCACAGGTAACCTTTGAGCGTGTTGAAGATCTATCATTAACATGAACAAACTGAATTCGATCAAATAGATAAGATTTAAACCAGTCTAGTGCTGTTCCTTTAATTCCAACAAAATATTCAAGTCTTTCTAAAAGAATATTATGGTCAACTGTATCAAATGCAGCACTAAGATCCAACAGGACGAGCACAGATACAAGTCCATTATCTGAGGCCATGAGAATATCATTAGTGACTTTCACTAGAGCCGTTTCAGTGCTATGATGAGCTCTAAAGCCAGACTGAAACTCTTCAAAAAGTTCATTATGGTGTAAGTGATCACAAACTTGTTTGGCAACTACTTTCTCAAGAATTTTGGATAAGAAAGGAAGATTGGATATAGGTCTATAATTAACCAAGTCATCTAGGTCAAGAGACGGTTTCTTAAGCAAAGGTTTAATTACAGCAACCTTAAAAGCTTTAGGTACATATCCCTGTAACAGAGATAGATTAATCACATCTAAAATGGAGGAGGAGATCAAAGGGAATACCTCCTTAAATAACCTGGTTGGAACTGGATCTAACATACAAGTTGAAGGCTTAGATGAAGACAATAATTTTGCTAATTCAGAAAGTTCAACTGGATCAAAGCAGTCTAAACCCGGTTCAGATTCCATGACTACCTCAGGTACAATCGCGGATAGAGGAGTGCTTATGATTTTATTTTTAATAAGATCAATCTTATTTATAAAGAATCCCATAAAATCATTGCTGCTAAGAGCAGGTGGAATGGACGGTTCAACAGAGCTATGGCTCTGGGTGAGTTTGGCAACTGTATTAAAAAGAAATCTAGGATTATTCTTATTCTCCTCTATTAATGAGGAGAAGTATGCTGCTCTTGCTTTACAAAGGGTCCTCTTATACAGCAGTAAACCATTTTTCCAGACTAGGAAGGACTCCCGCAGGCCTGTGGAGTGATATTTTCTCTCCAGTTTCCTAGCATTTTGCTTCAAAGTACGCAGCTCTGCATTAAACCAAGGAGCAAGCTTTCTATTTTTAACTGTTTTCATTTTCAAGGGAGCTGCGTTGTCTAAGGCAGTACGCAGAGAACTAGCAACCCCATCAACAAAATCATCAACCTGTGAAGGGGAATAAGCTATGCTTTTGCACTCTGCAACACTGCTCAGCGACACAGAGGAAAGAGAAAGTGAAGCAGATTCTTTAAAATTTATAACTGCACTCTCTGATAAAGATCTACTAAAATTGAACCTTCTTTTGGGGGAGGAGAACTCTGTTAAAGTAATCCTGAAGGTTATTAGAAAGTGGTCAGAGAGGACAGGGTTGTGAGGAAATACTTTTATTTCTTCACATTCTATGCCGTATGTCAGCACAAGATCCAAAGTATGAAGATGAGAATGTGTGGGATTATTCACATTTTGAACAAAGCCAATAGTGTCTAAGATAGCATTAAAGGCTGCTCTTAAGCTATCGCCTTCAATGTCAGCATGGATGTTAAAATCTCCCACTATGATGACCCTGTCAGTATTTAATACCAAATCAGAAAGGAACTCTGAAAACTCATCTAAAAATTCAGAGTAAGGACCTGGTGGACGATACAAAGTTACAAAAAGAAGAGGTTTTCTTGCCTTGAAATTTGGATGAGGGAAATTAAGGGTTAAATGTTCAAAAGAGTTGTAGGTATTAACTGTTTTGGGAGTACTCAGTAAGTCAGCCTGGAAGATTGTTGCTACTCCTCCTCCTCGCCCAGAACTTCTGGGTATGTGAAAATTTAAATAGCTTGAAGGAGTTGCCTCATTTATGCTCACATAATCCTCTTGCTGCAGCCAGGTTTCTGTAAGGCAAAACAAGTCAATGTGATTATCACAAATCAAGTCATTAACTAGCAGACTTTTAGAGGAAAGCGATCTTATGTTAAACAGACCGCATTTAATTGTTTTAACTTTTTCCCCAATTGGAGTTATTTTGATTTTAATTAGATTATCATGATTTACTCCTTTGGGAATCTTTGCTAATTTATTAGATTTTGGTCGTTGGCAAGACACTGTCTGGATGGAGTAAAGAGTGGGTAACAGTAGAGAAGCTGCAGAGATGTGTGTTAAACTACAACTCTGCTTAACCATAAAAGATTTTGTAAACTTAAAACTAATATGTATAGCCCTAATGCCAAGACCGACTGGGCAGATGGCTCGGTCAGGAGATGGCCGCTGTCACTGAGCCTGGTTCTGCTTGAGGTTTCCTCCTGTTCAAAGGGAGTTTTCCTCTCCACTGTCGCTACAAGCATGCCTGGTGTGAGGTATTGCTGTTGAGTCTATTAGTCGATGCAATAAACTGGTTTTGCTTAGATAGAAAACTTTGAATCAATCTTTATGATCTAGTTGAATTGTCTCTGTAAAGTGCCTTGAGATGACATGTTGTTAATTGGCGCTATAGAAATGAACTGAATTGAATTGAATTGAAAAAAAAAGTGATCTTATCTGTTTACAAAGTTGATTAGTGAAGGGTCAAATAATATATTGTAGAAACAGGGAAGGGCCTTTACCATGGCCATATTCATGCTAGAACCACGACTGACCACAGAAGTCAAACCCTCTTTATAACTGTTACACCTAGAGGATCATCAGTTCAACTAAAGACTATAGTTTTGAGTCACCTGAAAGTGGCACTCTGAGTTTGTTTGTGGGGTGTCATTGTAAACTCGTTGGAGCTGTCAGTCCTGATTGACTGGTTATGTCTAAAACTCAAGATGTTATTAAATCTTCCCAACCTTAATGTTCTTCATTGTTGCAGTAAACATAGTTTACATACTAAGTGCTCATTATATCATAAATTTCAGGTGAAGCATATTATTAGCTGGCTTGCAGTTGCTGGGCATGTCCTTTTAGAGTTTCTGATGCAGTTTGTTTGTGTCTGGAAACGTGATCAGACATGGTCTGGAAAACAGCTGTGGTTGCTCATTATGGCCAAGACAAAAACAGAATACTATTTATTAAATGTGCAGGTGTAACAAAAGTATGCTGTCCAAAAATCAGACCTTAAACATGTGCAGTCGCTGCAATGTGTTAAATTACAGTTTGTGTGCCATAACATGTAATTCTGCACACATTTACAAATGATTCACAGTGGTTAAGAAGCTGCCATTACATCATGTTATTTTACAAACCACAAACATCTAATTTTAAATCGCTGAACAGTTTTAGCCCAGCAGCCAACAGAGTTTAAACAAAGCGGGTATGGTCTTTTCTTTAGCTCCTTCAGGTAAAAAATAATCAACAGTTATGGTCCAGTTATGCAGTAATAGAGAACTTTTATGTGTGCCTAAAATGTGCTGACGACACCCAGCTCTATCTGTCATTTCCAACTGATGTCTCAGCACGCATCTCAGACTATCTCTTTGCCAAATAGAGGAAAATCCCATCAACTCCAGCTGAATCTCTCAAAAACTGAACTGTTTGTTTTCCCAGCCAGACCAACCATACACCACAATATTCACATCCAGACTGGATCCGTCTCTGACACCAGCAAAGGCAGCAAGAAACTTGGGAGTCATAGTTTATGACCAACTGACCTTTACAGATCATGTTACCTCCGTCTCTCGATCTTGTCACTTCACACTACTAAACATACCTAACCCATACCCAACCATACCTAACCCAACATACCCAGCTCCTGGTGCAGTCTATAGTTATCTCCTGCCTTGACTATTGTAACGTACTCCTGACTGGTCTCCCAGCCTGTACCGTTACAAATGTTCCAGAACGAGGCGGTGAGTCTGGTCTTTCAATCAGCCCAAAAAGTCTCTTGTCACCCCTCAGTTCATTGAGCTTCACTGGTTACTCCTGGCTGCCCGCATCAAATTCAAGTCGCTGATGCTAGCCTGCAGGGTGCTTAACGGTACGGCTTCCGTCTACTTGAACCCTCTAGCAAAGGCTTATGTCACAACTCGCTACTCCGGTCATCAATGGATTGCCGTTTAGCAGTGCCTTCACCATGCTAAAGACAATCCAGACTGTTTTCATGGGTTGTTCCAAGATGGTGGAATGACTTACCAAGCGCTACAGGAACAGCACCTCTTCAAAGAGAATCTCTTATAATAACTCTTACCCATAGCTCAGTACCTCTCTACTACTCTTTCTGCACTTCCCTCTATCTCTTTGCCTTCACCACTGATTCTGACCAGGGATTTTTAATCCTCTGGAGAACTTATTGTCATATTGATGATAACTGTTACATTATATCTACTTTGTAAGTTGCTTTGGATAAAAGCGTCATCTAAATACATAAACAAAAACATAAAACATAGTGGTGTAATAATATTTGTTTTCTGTATAAAAAATGTTGCATAGATTTGTATTCCACCACTCTGGAAACTTTCTAAAACCACCTTTCGCTGCAGCTACAGCCTCCAGCCTCCAGCCTCAAGCCTATACTGGTATGTCTCTACTGGCATTAGGAAACCAGAGATAATATTTTTACCAAGTGTCCAAAATTTTAGAAGAAATTGATAAAAAAAAAAAAAAAAATTGAATAACATTTTAATTTTTTTTATCACAGTTTCTCAGATGTATTAATTTGTGGACTTTGACTAGGCCATTGGAATAAATATGATTTGGTCTAGAGAAGTGGTTTTCAAATGGCCAAGTGTAAAGGATATTTTAGATGTTTCCCTGATTTCCCATGCTGGATCTAAACCAATGACTAATAACCAGCTCGGCCTTTGATTAGATAGCTGTGCTGGGGTGTATCACATCACCTCTGAGGATATGAGTTTGATCTAAACTCTCCCATTGTAGCTCTGTTTATACAATAGATATAAAGATATTCCTTTATGCAGAATACGGTCTGTATGTTTACAGTTGTTTTCAAGCTGAAAAGTGGGCCTCCATCCCAGTGTCTCTTGCAGCATCTGAAAATCGAAACCTAAGTTATTATTTTTCTCTTACATTAAATGGATTTTTTCATGAACTGAGCAGCTTAGTGAGACTTTGCCAATTGAATGAGACAATTTATATTTAAAATATGAAAAAACAACTGCAGTCTATTATTTAAAGTGCATTATATCTAATTATATTATTTTAAGGAAAAGAATACTATTTCCACTGGCAGATCATCTTATTTATCAACTTAAATTGGGGGTAAATACATTTATTGTAATACGTTTTTAGTAATTTTTAATTGTTTTTCAAGTGTGGTGAGTGAAAAGATTAAGTTGGACATGTTATGACTTTTTTCAATTATGACTTTCCTCTAGTCGGTCCTCCATTAAAGCTAGTTGTCCTGGTCACAGATCCTCCTACCTTAGCTATGGGTCTCTGCAACTCCTCAAGAGGTGCCATGGGCCTCTCCTCTTAGCTTGTTCTCTGATTAATGCTCTGTTAGCCCAGCCAGTTAGTTCAGGATGTAATAATTGTCTGTTAGGTACATTTTGACTTTCAGATTGACTGAATAGTGCACTTTCAACATTCAACACTATTATTATATTGTTGTATAACCTGCCCCTGCTATAAACTAAGATGTCTAAATAGTTTACTGCATTAGGCAAGCAATCTAATCTATCAGAAAATCCTATGAATGATGGTTTGCAATCAAACTGAACTTCATGTGAGACATGAAAACTTTAATAAGGTTATTTCTTCTTATAAATCTAATTGTAAAAAATGTAACTTATGTAAACAGGTCTGTTAAATAACTTTTTACAGTTACATCAAACTGAGTGTCTATTTGTGACTTCTTGGCAAAGGCTGGTTGAGGAGGTGATGGGGGTGCAGTTTGCAGACAGGACTATTAGTTGGAATAGAGTATGAGGTCCACTGCGTCATTTTCAGTGTTGTAAAATAAACAAAACCATAAGATTGTCTCCCAGCATAAATACAAAAAGAGATGCTGTCTTAAATTGTATGACGTACATAAGCTTCAAAACATTTTTCAGCATGGGTTGTTTAGATAACTGGAATTTGCATCAGCATGAGTCTAACGTGGATTCCTCTGTGGGAACAGATCCATTTTTTCCACACTGAGCTCTGCTTTTTAGGAAAAAAACTTAGTCTTTATTTACTTTGAGAGATCCATATCCAAACAAAGTTTGTTCGCTTAAAGACTTTGGAAATCCCTGCAGTTTTAAGGATGTTTACTAAAATCTAATTTGTTCTGTAAACCTGAGGGCACAAGGCATAGAGAGCATGAAAACTTCTTGTTACATACTCACAGACTCACTTGTTACTGAGCCAGTTTATTTAGAAATGCATAAGCATGACTCGGGGGTCAATTGATCCCTGGAAGCTGCCTATAGTGTGTCAGAGTTAGCATGATTGTCTTTTTTGTGTGTCTCTGCATTACAAATTGATGGACAGATGACCTATATTGCAGGGAAGAAGTGTTTTATTGTAGGAAATAAAGGGTGAAGCAAATGCATGTTCTCAAATTAACCTTTGGGGCAAATACCTTGTTGGTGTTATTATAATTTTTACAGATACCATGGGCTTGAACTTCAAAGATTCCAAATAAGAGGGACTAAATTTCATGTGAATGTTTTTTTTAGTATGTGTAATAGGTCGGAGTGTTGTGGGTTTGAGAGTAATCATAAAAGAAAAATGAGATTCAACGTCATGGAGATGGAGGTAATACTGATAATTATTTAAACAATAATAATCCATCCATCCATCCATCCATCCATCCATCCATTTTCTGTCATGCTTATCCCTGTTGTGGTCCCAACGGGTGCTGGGGCCAAACTCCAGCTATCAATGGTTGAGAGGCGGGGTACACCCTGAACAGGTCGCCAGTCAATCGCAGGGCAACACAGAGACAAAAAGGACAAACAAACATTCACGCACACAGCCACACCTAAGCAGAATTTAGAGAAGCCAATTAACCCTTCAGACATGTTTTCTGACAATGGGAGGAAGCCGGAGTACCTGGAGAGAACCCATGCATGCAAAGGGAGAACATGCAAACTCCATGCAGAACTTGGAACCTTCTTGCTGCAAGGCAGCAGTGCTACCCACTGTTGCACTGTGCATCCACCAACAATAATATTAAATAATAATACAAAATATTTATTGTAGTGCACATCCTAGCCTATCATAAAGTGTTATAAACAAAAGTAAAATAAAATAAAACATAATTGTGTTTTGTGTTTATTCGCAGAACAGCTCTCTGCTTAGCTTGACTGCATGCTGGTGATGTAGTTTAGCCACTGGATTGGCTAAACTACTATCTATCAGTATGAAGGGAAAGAGACATTTGAAAAGTTGTGGGACACTTCAAAGATCTGAGATTGAAATAGTTTTTTTACTCTCTGAACCCAGAGTCTGAATGAGAGCCAGCCTTTGGCCAACAGTAGAAAGTGCTTTGCAGTGTTGTGCCTGAACGCGTTCATTGAACGAAAGTTCATGAACTCGTTCATATTTTGGGCGAACGTGAACTGAACGTACTGCATTACTGCCTGATGAACGTTATTGTGAACTCGTTCATTCTGGTGTCTGTGAACGGCACGCTCTCTCAGTTCAACTCCGTTCAATAGGTTGCCAAATTTCTATAGAGCCCTGCAGGCAAAACCCCGGGTAAATCACACCGTAAACAGGCCTTAATATGTAGAGGGGGAAAACACCCAATCTGGCAACACCAGCTACCAGTGTCGTAGCCTACAGCCGCGTGCGTCATCAAAACAAAATGCAGCGTGGAAACCACAGCAGCATGGAGGCGACCGTGGATGTGACAAAGCAGCAGTATGATCACTTAAAACAGGTTTATCACCAGGTGGTCGGTGAGGATGATGGCAACAATCTTACATTTCTCTGCAAACTTTCCCCGCCGGCTTTCAGTAAAAAAAATCCGCACTTCAGTAACCTTAAATTTCTACCTCAGTCTGGTCCCTCAGTTTGTGTTAGTAAAATGTTCTTGGGTTTTACTATTCATGTAACTTGTTTCTTAAACCTGCCTGGTATAATTTTCCAGGATTCCTTTTTAGTATGTACTGAAATGGAATTTCAAATTGAAAAAAATATTAAAATTAAAAAAACATTTGCACCTTAAAGACTACTTTCCTGTTTTTCTTTTAATAATTCCTCATAAAAAAGACCATTCAAGCAGCACATTTTTCCTGATGTTTTTGAGAATATACTGTAGGGGTGAAAGCTGCAGCTGCTACTAGTGTGGAGTGAATGGACAGCAACAAAGCGTTAAAGCAACAATGGGGAAATGCTGTCCCCTCAATGCTAATATAAACCCTGGTTGGATAAGGATTCAAAACTGGATATGAAGATGAAATCTGACGCAAAGTTTCAGTGTTACAACTGCTAAAATAATTGCTGTCTGTGGTTCTACAGTAGGCTATGGTGTAATTGAGCAATATATGAAAAAAAAAAAGAAGAACTGAACTAGTTCATTTTTTGGAACTGTGAACTTAGTTCAAAATTATGAACTATGAACTGAACTAGTTCATTTTAAAATGTGTGAACTGAACTTTGAACTAGTTCACGTAGAAAGAGAACTTTCCCAACACTGGTGCTTTGTCCGTTGGAAAACTAGCCCTGCACTGCACCCTGAATATACAGCCCTCAAAGAGAGACATGGTAACATTGTGTTGGCAGTATAAAAAAAAACAACAATCTAGCCTGTTGTTTCATGTATTTACAACACTGGAGAATATTAACTGTTTATTTGGGTTTAATTCCCGACTCTGTTTGTCCTTAGGGGCTTAAATCTAAACTTTTGTTGCTATTCCTGCTAGTGAATTGTTGATTTTTTTCATAAACTTTGAGTCACTCATGAAACCATTTGAGGAAAAGCTCATAGGTTAATGTATTTAAACTGAGCCACAAACATCTGTCAGAATTCAACCAAATGTAAATGTTGGTAAGATCGCAGTACTTTTTCCCACCATGCTTTGGTCACAGAAAAAAACAATGTCATCAACAGTTCGTGCTTTTTGATATCATTATGGAATAAAAACCTGACAAGTAAACTTAACAATGTGAGGTTTCTTTCCCCAAGGTTTGGGGGATACTAAGGAGGTTTTTTTTTTTTTTAGCAGATTCTGGCCTTTTTTCTGTCTGTTGTGTATGGAGAGTTTTCAACCTTATACTCCTCCATGGATAGCATGGAGGAATATAACAGTAATTGAGGCTGAGTGTGGCTGGTAAAGCTAAATATTAACCTAATAATAGGTCAATAACAGTTAATCAGGTCATTTTTATTTTCATATAGGGCCAGGTTGGTTGGAAGTCAATTTTAAATAAATTGATTAGTTAAAATAAAACATTTTTGATTTTTATCAGGTTAATATGTCTGATATTTGAATTTATTTCATATTAAAATGTTAGTGTTGACTAATCATGACAAAAAGGGAAGCAGGGGTAAATTCCCTGGTTGTTTTAATAGCCACCTGTAGCTGATGTTCTTGGTTGGTTCTGTTTCCCCCTTATCTTCCTCCCGATGATGCTCTTTAGATTCTTTGCACTGTTCAGTTTAGGTGAGTTCTAAAGTAAATTCAGCACAATGATACCATGTACACTGAACCAGCCTGCTGTTCTTTGAACAAACAAAAGCCAAGACCTTCTGGTAATGACATTGGACTTGATCCAGCTAGGCCCAGATGATAACATGACTCCCCAAATTCCCACTCACTGTGGAAACCTCACATGTGACATCAAGCAATTGGGAGTATTTTGCCACCTCTCCTCCTCTAGACAGGGAGATCAAATAAAAGAAAAAGAAAAGAAAAATTCAAACTACGGTAAATGAGGAGTTTGGATGACAGTTACAGTCTAGTTCTTTTACTCCCTAGCCAAGATATGCTGCTATATGTTTAGACTGCTGGAGGACATAGTGACCACTTTTCCTCAGTCTGCCTCATTCTATCTCGATTCTCCTATTCTAAAGTATTTATTAAAGCTACAGTGTGTAATAATTATAGGGATATACAGTCAGAAATGTAATATATTATACATAACTATGTTATTTATCATCATCTACGAGCTCAGCCTCCTAACCTTAATATTTGCGTTGCCTTAGAATTCGTTATTTATAATTACATAGGAGCGGGTCTCGCAGCCATGGAGGCAGACATCTTTGCGCTACGGCAGCGCAGAGCCAACAAACTAGCGATTGCGAGATCGCCCATGTAGAAAAAATAACAGGTATATTTATTATCTTAAGTCTAGATGAAATCTATACCCTACACAGACTAATGAAATACTATCTGTAAAATGATCTATGTACAGTAAACAAACCTCATCACTTGAGAAGGTAGGTGATGCGGACGTCGTGGAAGACATTTTGTCCGGTAACGCTCGCCGTACTGTTGGGGGGGAGAAGCGGTGAGGAGGAGATGTTCATGTTGCTGCAGTCTGGACGTTAGATGTCGCTGAAAATTACACACTGTAGCTTTAAATTCCACCCACAACGTTATGCAGGCTCTGCTTTTTCTTGCCTTAGAGCTTCATCTGGTCTGTTCCTGTTTGGCTGTCCATCCATCCTGAAATATCAGCTTTGCTGCTGCCATCAACATCTCTGTTTATAGATGTTGGAGCTTGGCCTGTTTTTAGTGTAGTCAGGTTTCTTTTAATGTAACTAACTGTATGTGATCACTTTCATCCTCTGACATAGGAGCTGGCTCGGAGCTTGTCTGCCTGGCTGTCTTTCCTAGACGGGGCCAGCTGTGTAGCTGGTTAATAGTAACCTTTTTTTTATCTTTGCTTCTTCCTTTATGTCTGCTTCTGCCTCCTTGAAACCCAGTCGGCCTCAGCAGATGACACTGATCACAGATCACACTGAGCCTGGTTCTGCTGGAGGTTTCTTCTTGATAAAAGGGAGTTTTTCCTCTCCACTGTTGCTACATGCATGCTCAGTGGGAGGGATCGCTAAGAATCAACGACAAATTGCAAGTGAAAATCGTTGCCACAAGCTCATCCAGGAGGAGCATTTCTTGAAAGTCAATGACTGAATGCAGTCAACTGGTTTTCCTTGTCAAAAACCAATTTGATTGTATTTTCTTATTAGAGTGCCCTGAGATGATGTGTTGTGAATTGGTGCTATATAGATTATCTGAAGAGAATTGGAAACTGTCAAGTCGGAAATCTTCCTTAAGCATGAACACTAGATGAAATTGCTGCATTAAAATATTTTTTTGTTGCTTAAATGTTCAATTAATACATTTTATTAGAATTTTTATTTTCAATTTTCATTTTTTTCAAAAAAGTCTATTTTCAATCCTGAAATTAAATGTGCTGCTTCTTAAAAATGTTCAACTATATGTTTGCTGATCTTAATATGTTACCACAGGTGTCCTTGCCCCCATTGCCTCCTATCTGGATGATCATCCTCCATCAACAGTTTTTTTTTTAAATTAAGAATTTCCCAGTGATGTTCACAGCTTTGCGTTGAAGTTTGCATGTTACAATTTAGCAGACAGCTCATTCATTCTGTGTATCTACATGAAGCAAAAACATGACTGGTTTCTTTTTTGTATATAGCCATGTAAACAAACTGAACTGAAGATGATTAAACCCGACCTGCTGTTCTGTTTTTTGTTTTTTCAGAAAATTGTACATTTAATCTGCAACCATTGTAACTTTGGTCTGTAATTATAGTCATTTTTTTCACTGAGTGCAGCTTGTTTTTCCCAGTTAACTCAAGCGTTGGACATGGCACACCCGTTTCTTGGCATGCAACAAAAACAAAGTGCCTGGCATTTATGTTCATGACAGAGTATGCACCTTGCAAGTGCATGTCTACAAATTCACATCAGTGAAAAGATAATTCACACTCAATCTAAAAGAATCACAGAATCATTCTGTGAATAATAGTGAAATTAGTACTTATTTCTTATAATTTCATGATTATGTCTAACAGATGAACAGTTTGGTTTGTTGCAAAAGTCACTTTATTGTATTAGACTGAAAGATTTTAAAAGCATGACTGCTTCAGCCCATGTTACTCTGAGAAATATTAGCTGGTCAGAAAGATGTATCCAAAAATATTACTGGAAAAATAAGTAAAGGAAAAAGTGCAGATGACCAAGCACAGACAGCAATGATTCAGAATGTGGTTGAATTTCTTTTAGAAGTACCTCCGACAAATGTCTCAATTTTATCTTATTTTTTTTTAAATAGAAGTATTTCTAGAGCAGAAGCAAGCACTCTGCTAGTTTGTGGCTTATCCATGTCACAAGCCACAAAATGTTATTGCCTCTGTATCAAATCACATGTAATCCAGTGAAACGACATTGCATTACCATGTTTAAAGAATCAATAAAATTATTTTTCTTTCCCCTGATTGAACTGAATTTGCCTATGATAACATTTCAGCTCATAAATGTGCTTGTATTTCATTCAAAAAACAAAAACAACAATATGCATATTTTTTTATCTTTATTAGTTAAAAAGGTATAGAGAAATTTGGTATACATCAGAAATTGCATTTGTAAAAAAAAAATACATTTATCTTTGAGTCATGTTTTTTCCACCTCAGAGTGTGCTCTGACATCACACACCTGACCCTGAACTGATACAGACTGACTTTTTTTGGAAGTTTAGGAAAATAAAAACATAATCCTCAAAGTCAGTTATTTGGAATGGTCTTAGTCCATACATTTCAGTGGCATCTCCAGCTTTAAAGCTTGACCGTACAGCACCGGAGAATTTAGTCCGTATGGCTCAGAGGTCTTTTCTCCGTTTAGCAGCCCTAAAAACACATCTTTGTGGCAAACTTCAACATCCTTATTGTGGGCGATCCTCTTAAACCAAACACCACAGCTTTCCCACTTCCAGTGTTTTCAGCTTTTGCTTTGACACAAAATTTCTTGTTGACTTTAACTTTTTTCTGCTCTTTTTTCTGCTCTTTTTTCTGCTCTCTGCTAACATTCAGCTCTACCCAGCTCTCAGAGAACACCACACTTAAAACTCATGCCACCTTTAACTGCAGATTATTAAAGGCGTACGTCGTTCTTTTTCCACATATTTTTACCTACATGCATTAAGAACATCAGCCTCTCATTATTCGACTTCTCAGCTAAATCATGTACCTTCATGTACATTATATGCTTATGCAACATTACATAGCCATCAAGTAACAACGCATAGCAATGTAGGCATGTAACATCTTCCCTGCAATCAGGCAAAGTTTGAACACAGGATAATTTTCATGCCAATCAAAGCCGACAAGGTGCCTCTGAATATGACAGCTTATCAAAAGCACTCAGAGCAAGACTTTGCCTGATAAATATCAAGTGATCCTAAACCCCTCAATATGACCCAAACTCCTTACGTCTCACAAAAAGAACGAAATTGTTGATTGGGAGGTATTTCGTCTCTCATTTCTCTGAGAGCAAGAAACACATTAAATCACTTGTGGAGGACAGGAACTGATGCAGAACCAGAAAAAGTCCACTTCATCTCTGCAGGCCTCCAGCTCCTGTGAGCTCCATCTCCTGTCCGTGGCGCTCCAGTCCGCCTTCACCACCCAGGCAGGGACCAGGTGCTCGTTCAGCAATGAGGAAAAAATCCAGAAGACAACAAATCTCTTGATTTGTTTAGCTCAAAACATAGCTTGTCGCTAAGGTGGGGCTCATGGTTCAACACGTCATGCAGCGAGGTCTGATGTTGAGGGGCTGAGGGTTGGGGTCGATCTGTAGGCAGAAAACATACATTAAAATATGCAATGAAGGTTAGGCATACAGAAATTCAGGCAGGCAGCCAAGTTCCAGCCTACGCCGCCCACAGAAGTTTTCATGAATTTTTTTTTTTTTTTAATTATTCAGGCAATTTTTTCTTTTAAGTAACCAGAAAAAAAAATATTTAATTTTAGTTTTTTTTACTATAAAGTAATAGTGTTGCGTCACTCACCTCGCTGTAAACAGGTGGAGGTCGGAAGCGAAACTCTTGGAGGAAATCCCTGAGGGGTCGTTCCAATATCCCGCTCAGGTCTTCCGCCGGCTCCTGAACCGCTGAGCTGTTTCGCTGCTCTGCCTCCTCCTCTGTCACCACAGAGCTGTATTCTGGAGGAGCTGCAGGGAAACAGGCTGGTTATCCAACTGATCTGACTCTATAAACACCAAGCTCTCTTAGGATCGTTAAAGGATACTCACGCTCAGGTTGCTCTGGGATAGCCATGCGCAGCCACTCCAGGTTGACGCTGTAGTGGCTGCTGATGCTGGACGTTCGGCTGCCGAAGGGATGCAGCGGGATGGTGCCAATGACAAGGGGAAGCTCCAAACACAGCTTTGATGTCCCCGGAACGTCAACGCAAACCTTGTTGAAAGGAAACAAAAGGTTAGCATTTTTTGATACAGATTTAAAAGTGATTTTTAAATATGAAAAGACGGAAACAGAACCAGCTTCTGGAAGATGAACTTACCTTCAGCATATATTCCACCTTGATGATGCGACACTGCTGGATGGATGGACCCACAGGTGGGATCTTGATGGCCCGACCGTGCCATGTCTCCCTCGTCCTTGCGCTCACGATGTCGCCACACAGCGTGGCCACAACAGAGCGCTTCTGCTTCATGGTGCCGCGGGCGATGAACGTCTGAGTCTGAGTGATGAAGGCTTTGGGTACTATTGATCTGGAGGTGGCGTTGTCAAACTCTGCAAATACAGGAATAACCTCGCCTGCAGGGAGAAGATGCATGTTAAAACCTGCAGATGCTTTAATGGGCCTTTAAAGATGATCATATGGAGGCTTTCCTTACCTGGAGTGTAACCTTTGCGGTCAATCTTTGCAGTAACAGACACCTGTCCAAAGTTGTGGTACCAGGTCCGTGCCAGCTTGTCCTTCGTCCCTGCCTGTGGAGCCTGAAAATATAAAACACAATTCAATAAATCACAAGCTTTAAAAAATTCTAGTAATTATTGGGTTAATCCAAGCAGACATATACAAATATAGGAATGACTTGCGCACCAGCAGGCTCGGCGTGTTGATGTCGATGGGCTCGATGACAGTAAACTCTTTCTTGATTTTCCTGACGGGACACCAAGGCCTGTGCAGCTTTACTTTGACCCAGTAACGGATGCTGCCGTGCTTTCCCTCGAAGGAGGTGACGAGCGTCTCCTCTGGAAGCTGGAAACTAAACGGGAACTCATGTCTGCCGGCTGGAAGGACAGTCACCTCACCATTATCTGCAGAGATGCAAAGAAAGATGGGAAAAAAATGGTTTAGTTAACAAGTTGTACATTATTTCCATCTAAATGGAGGAGAGATTAAATATGAAGGGCATAAATTCTGCAGCTACAAGCATTAACTCTAAACTTCAGCTATAACCTCTTTGCTTTTCTTAGCAATCACATGGTCTTTGTTTTTGTTCGAAGGGAGGTTCTTACATTGTGCTGACAGAGAAGATGTTTTTCCTCCCTCAAGCCACAAGATGCAGCCCATTTCACCAGCTTTATTCAATTCTTGCAGAATAGGTTAAATAACACATGTTTGGGCTCAACAGGCTGGCCACCCATCTTGAGATGCATTTCTGTTTAAATGGAGCCTTATTTGCAAAACTGATTCAGAAGTCAAGTGGTTTGTAATATACAAGGATACCTCAAGTGGAACTAAAAAAAAAGTTGTTTTTATTAAAAGATGATATATTGTAATCGAAAGTTCAGCCTTAGAAAAACAAAGCCCCAGACTTCCTGCTTTGCCCTTTAAACTGAAGCAGCTTTGTACTCGATGAATGAAGGCAGAAACCTGAGGCTTCCTTGTTCTGTAGAGAAAAACAACCTCAGAATCTGCAACAGCAGATGGTTTCCCAAAGAGGAGGAAGCTCCTCAAGTATTTGGACTCCTTATTACTAAACTAATACATGCATTAAAGGTTTTCTGACACTTCTTTGCAACAAATAAGAAGAAAACTAAAATAAGTTATTGTTATAAAAGGATTTGGATCATTTCAATGATTGCTCCAGGTTGGATAGAAACCCAAACTCTGATTAGCAGAAAATCAAAACTCTGCCAAAGCAGAACCACAGCTCCCCTGCCTGCCGTCCCATCACCAGCGGACTAACCTGCCTGAAGCAGCGCCTCTCTCCGGTTCAGGTATTCCACCTCGTCGCTGTAGTTCTGGGTGTAAGCCGTGCTGGAGCCGGCGGACCGAGACTCGGTCCAGTGGACTTTAGCGAACCCCTCGGCGTGCAGCTTCAGGGAGTCCACTTTGGTCTCGCTGAGCAGCTCTAAAACCACCCGTCCGGACACCACGTCCCCGCTGCTGAACACCGGGGGACAGTCCATCTCCGGAGAGTCAAAAATCACCAGAAACTTTTTCAACTTGTTGAAAATCATTTCCGCGGTTTGGTAATGTTTCTTCAGAGAGAAAATTCAGTCTTTCTGTTGCGGAGGAAGTTTAAATGTCGCAGTTGAAGCTGCTTCCCTACTTGTGAAAAAGCTCAAAGTGTGCAGCTAAGCGCGAGGGCAGCCTTTTTGGAGGCTGCTCGGTGGGCGTGGCTTCAAATTTATTATGCAAGGCCTCAGGAGAGGGTTGGGCTCTGTGCTGCGTTCAGGAACTCCTCCTTGGCACAGACAACACAGTACTAAAGTCCTAAAGCATGACATTCCCTAACAAGGTGAATCTCATTTTTCATAACTAGTATCACATCAGTAAACGTTGTTTATAATATTTTTAAAGCATTAATCTAAACTAGGGTTAAACTTTTTTAGTTTGTCATACAATTAGCTAATATAAGGTTATTAGAAAGGTTCTGCAAAACTGTAATTCCAAGCAGGAGAATCAGATATTTCCCACCAACTTTTAACTTATAATTTTGATAAGTGTAAAAAAAGAAAGAAAAAATGTTACTTCAATTTCGACAACTTTTATCATAAAAGAAAAAAATATTTGATAATGGTATAAATAATAATTATAAATTTTACTTATTTTGACAGTAATGTCTGTCCCCCAAGATTTTACAGGGAGAATTAAATGGGTTGAATTGTTAGAAATTAAAAACATACCAACCAAAATGTGCAAAATATTTCAATGATGCACATTTAGAAATTTTTTAATTTTACCAAACCAAATATTTAGAGTAATCAAAGTTAATAAAACCAGATTTTATAAGAAGCTAATCTTTTGAACAGGAAATTTATACAAAAGAACAAAAAAAAAACAAACAAAAAAAAGAACAACTATTAGGCACTTTAAATTCGTACAAAAGTCACTTGCTGCAGCTCCACATGAAACTCCGGAGTGTCCTTGAAGGCAGCAGAGTAAACATGCAGACTGGGTGTGGAAGTAGAGGAGGAAAACAGGGTGATGATTGATGGTTACAGGTTCTTAGAAGAAAACAGGCTTACTGAGCATGACCCAGTCTGGCAGAGCTCAGGGGAAAATTGTTTCACTCTGGACTAAAGCTGTTTACTCCACTTCTTCTGTTTCATAGTGCGAAACGGCTGTTAAATAAAAACACACGACAAAGCACTAACTAATTATAACAATTCCTTGTGTAATAATAAAGCGAAACAGAAACTATCACAATTGTTTGTGCGCATAAAGGCTGCAGCATCTAGAGTATCAGCTGAAATCAAACTGATATAAACTTGCAATGAATGAAACAAAAGCAAAGCAACATCCTAGATAAAAATCATAATTCTAAACTTTTTATCTAAATCTTTCTCATCTCTACTGTTGCTCAAGTCCTTTCAGTTCAACTCTTCCAATAAATCGCGTCTTTTCTGTGAAAAACAAAGTTGTTTACTCCTTTGTTCCTGGGATAGTGGCTCTCTAGTGGCCCCAACTGGCCAACTGTTATTAAAAAAAAGGGGGGGAAAAAGCTACATGACAATCATACGACGGAGTATTAGGGCCACACATGAAGAGAAAAAATATTTTTGCCATGACGAGATTAAACTCGACATGTCGACTTTAAACTCAACATTTCGAGAATAAAGTTGAAATGTCATGTTGAGTTTAATCTCAACGTGTCGACTTTAAACTCGCCCTGTCGACTTTAAACTCGCCATTTCGAGAATAAAGTTGAAATGTCATGTTAAGTTTAATCTCGACGTGTCGACAATAAAGTTGAAATTAGTTCCAGAGAGCCAACTGCTGCACAGGATACATGCACAGAATCCAGAATCAGACATGCCTTGTGTAGATGATTTGGTCAAATTGTACTTTCTGTGATGATTATACAGTTGCAGCACATCAAAGACTACCTTCACTCTTAAAACGCAGACTGCAGCTGTGGAGCGCGGTTGCTCTTTTCTCCAAACTTTGGAATGTCGAGATTAAAGTCGCCACGATATATCAACTTTATTCTCGAAATGGCGAGTTTAAAGTCGACACGTCGAGATTAAACCCAACAAGACATTTCAACTTTATTCTCGAAATGGCGAGTTTAAAGTCGACAGGGCGAGTTTAAAGTCGACACGTCGAGATTAAACTCAACATAACATTTCGACTTTATTCTCGAAATGTTGAGTTTAATGTCGACATGTCGACTTTAAACTCGCCCTGTCGACTTTAATCTCGTCATGGGAAAAATATTTTTTCTCTTCATGTGTGGCCCTAATACTCCGTCGTACAATCAAGATGCCTGCAGATAAGTAACGAATTATTGTTATGAAAAAAAAAAACGACTGGTAGTAAGGATAAGGGTCGACATTCTCGGCAAAAAACAAAACAAAACAAAATATATACTCAAGAAAGTTCCCAAAAGCAATCCCCTAAAATGGGGCAAGTAACTATTCTGAAATGTTTACAGGGATTTTTGCAGTCAGCAATGTTGTAAGAAAACTCCCCAACATTTGTTAAGTTGTGCATCTTTTTCTATTAAGATCATTACCATCGTTTGTGTCAATGTTTTGTTGTAAAATTCTTCAAACAGATCTGATGCAGAGCAAGCATGCCGCCTGCTGGAGAGAGTGAGCTGCAGAGTAGCTTTCCTTGTCACTTTACAGATAAGAGCCCCAAGATGTGGTCCCTGCAACCCTTGAAGTGAGAGATAATCCCCTGACTGTGCAGATGTCTTGGTGAGATTAACCCCACTCTGTGGCTGAAAACGGGTTTAACTCTGCAGCGGCTCCAGGGGAAAGTAGCTGCATTCACACAAGCGAGCCGGTCTCGATTTAACCAAAGGTGTGCTGAGTCTACAGTGTTATGAAACAAACAGTAATGATGCCCTTTATGTCAAAACACAGAGACATTTTATATATCAGAAGGGGATTTCTTCCCTTGAGTTTAAATGTAATTGCTCATAGGGATTCACATAAAACATTACTAAACTGAAATATAAAAAAAACTTGACATTAAATGAAATTTAGAAACACCATTAATTTCTTATAGTACAAGTAAAAGTAAAAGTCCAGCTTTGTAAAGTAAATGAGCAGATCTGCTTGCCATATCTGTAGGGGGAGGGGCCAATGAGAACCACGTGTTGTTTTCTTTGTTGCCAGGGGGACTGAGGCTGTTTCTTTTTAAAAACTGCTTCACTGTGTTTCCTGTGTCAACTCAGCATTTATTTCTGCTTTAGCCCAAACTGACAGAGACAACCAAGTTCTTATCTCTCTATTTAGTATTCACCTTTTTCTAAAGGTACATTTATATACTTATTAACCCGCTGTGATAAAATAAAAACTTTATGGCTGCAGGTCAAGACAACAATAAATGAGAATAACCATTTCATGTTGCATAGTTCCTATTACAACAGTTTAATAATCAGGAGTCATGTGCATTTTGGAGTCACTTAATTATTCTGTTTTATTTAGAAATGTGGCACAAAACCATTTAAAAGAATATATTGGCAGATGAAACTGCCAAACATTAAACCTGCCACAGTTTATTGACAAAGCTTCTATTGCCAATATTCTATGATTGCATGATTTAAGCCCCGGCCTTCTCCAATGGGGGAATTTCAGTGTTTCACACATGATGTGTATTTGGACTCTGCACTCATAGATTTGTGTTCGATGTCAACGATTGTCTTATCTGGCAGATCTCTCTGCCCTTTCTACTAAGTTTCCACAGAACACATTTGGCCCAAGCACGTTTTCTTTGTAAACCTCGAGGACTACAACACTGTTCAGATGCATAGGCTTCAGCGTAATCACAATAGTTACATTTAATTATTTTTTTGTTTTAATTAAACTGCTTTTATATATCGGACAAGCTGCCATTTGCTTGCAAACCTTACATCTAAGACACAAATCAACTGGTGGCATAAAAGGCAAGGAAAGTCCAGTTAGCTGGTCAAATTTTTTAAGGTAAGTGGGCTTTAAACACATGCACCTGAAATATTAACATATACTGACAGTCTGGTAGCCCTTTAAGAATGTATATAAACTGAAATTACAATAATATTTGTGCACCTTTATTATTTACTACCTGTACTGACCTCTGATCAGATGTTGCCTCTTCCTAAAATAGGTGACTTTGGAGGCGTAGTCATTATACACCGAGTTCATGCCACGATTCTCTAGCCAGTGAGCAGTGGCCACCCCTCTCCCCTGCACCTTCATGGACTGCACTCGTGTGGCCCTGCAGAGGTCCAGGACCACCAGGCCAGACACCACCTCCCCAACCGTGAAGGCTGCATCTGCAGGACTGTCCAGCTTAAGGCTGAACGTCTTGATGGAGCTCAGAGACATTCCTTTGAAGGGGAGGAAACAAGATGAGGAAATTAATTAGATTCATGTTTTGATAAAAGAAAGGGATAGAATACAGTAATTGTTTTATCATGTAGTTAACTCAGGAGTTTGTTATTTAGATTCCATAAGGAAGCAGTGAAGATGGATATCATCCACATACAGGTGGTTTTGCTAAATTTCTGTATAATCTGTTTTTGTGGGAGTATATATTATAGGGATGTCCCAATCTGATGTCAGTCCAATAAGCCAAAAAATTATATCGAATTTTATCTAAAATCTCTGATACTTTCCTGCTGATAGAAACACTCTGCTATTGCTAAAAGTTTCTGTAACTCATTGGTTAATTTTACATGGTTATTAGTTGTTATTAGTGATATTAGTTGATCAAGTATTTTCTAACATACTGCAGTATAAAGTAAGTAATGGTAAGTAAAAGTCAACCTTTCTGAGGGTTACCGGACATCTCCATCAGCTCATGTCATGTGTTTTAATCTGTCATAAAATTCTGTGGTCAATAGAAATGAAACTTCAGGACAGCTAAGATTTAATCAAACAAAAGGAGTAAATTGCCCAGTCTAGCCATCAATGCCACTTGACACCCTGAGCTGATGACTTCCATCTTTGAATAGCTAAAAAAAACAAAAAAAAACTATTGTGTTGATCTTGAAAACAAGAAAAACAAGGACGATTTTTTATGATTAACTTCAATGGTTTTGATCTGATTTTAGGTCATTTTCATAAATATCTTGCTTTCTGTTGGACGTTTATTTTTAGGGAGGGTGGGGTTGCTTGAGGTGATTCCTAATAGTCTATTCACTATCTACTGAATGCAGGCTAAATACCGGTATTTCTATTTCATGTTCCAGACTCTGTAGATATGTGTTATAAGTCAACATTAACTACACAATTAACTGTGAAAAAAAAAATTTCCTGCGGGAGAATTCATTTGCAACTGAAATATGCTGACAATGTGGAAAAAAAAAACGTTCGCCTGTTGATAAACATTTTCATATAAAGTAACTTTGAATATCTCTAAATTAATTGAGCCAGCTAAATTATAATGTCAGTACTGTGACACTTCCCATTATAAAATGGTAATTAAATATAAAATGTATTTTCTAAAATAAAGAATATAAAGAACAAAACAAAAATTAGTATACACTAATGCAATAAGTTAAGATTGTTTTTCTGTCTTGGTTTGGTTTCTTTTTTTAAAGCCTGGTTTGCTGAAACACCTTGGAAAGAATCTAAGCCAATCAGGCAGCAGAAAGGGGCCTTTTCGGTTTGTAAACACAGCTGAAATAATGAATGAAACCCCCCCACTCACCTATCAGATGTGGGCTACGTGAGGGCCGTCACGCGGACGCTGTTTCCTGCAGAAACACTCCACTCCCTGTCTCCTCTGCTGTGGGTTTCTGATGGCAGTGGCTCCTCACTTTCAAAGGCAGCAGTGTTTAACGCCCATACATACAGTGACCCCCCTCCTGTTTTACACCAATGAAAGAGAGCTTTTAGGTTGGCCACGCCCACCCCCCACCCACCCAAAAAAAAGAGAGGAGGGGGGATGGGACCCACGCGGAGTGGGCTGAGGTTCACTCACCTCACATTTCCAATGTTTTGGCTTTTTAACATAAGACTATTTTTATAATGAACATTTTAGCCTTTTAGTGATTCTACTCAACTTAAACTAAGTTTATCATTCAATTCAATAAAAAAAAACATTAATTACATTACATTTTGTAGTAAATTATGGGCAGTTTTTCAACAAGTTGTTACAGTTGATATTCCTTGCAAGTAGGAAGGGTTTTCTATTGGGATCTGTCAGTGGTGGATGGAGTACTTAATAGTAGTATTTGAGTAAAACTACTGATACTCCAGTCACTGGTGCCTATCTCCAGCAGTCTACGGACGAGAGGCGGGGTACACGCTGGACAGGTCACCAGTCCATCGCAGGACTAACAAGCATTCAAACACATACCTAACCATCATGTTTTCGGACTGTGGGAGGAAGCCAGAGTACCCAGAGAGAACCCACACATGCTCAGGGAGAACACACAAACTCTATGCAGAAAGACCCCAGACCAGGAATTGAACTCAGAACCTTCTCACTGCAAGGCAGCAGTGCCAACCACTGCGCCACTTAAATCTTATCAAATCTTGTCAAATCTTATTGAACTACAAGTAAATGTTGCTTGGTCGAATGACTATTCAATAAATAATATGAAAGTACTCACTTTAGGAAATACTTAAGTATTCAAAAGTACATGCATTTAAAAGTATTTGACTCTTTAAAAATACAAATGAAATTTTCTAATATCAGTACATTTCTGTCTTATTTTCTAAGTAATCTTAAAGAACCTTGTAACTGTCGGAAACCACCTGTTGCATTGACGTGTAGAACCACCTGCTACAAGCCTAGTAAACTAGCCCCACCCACCAGTGGCCAAAATTATTTTTGCCTGCGATTGGTCTAACCTCGATCAATGCCCCAGGCCCTAGAACTGGCGGGCCAATCACAACGCAGAAATGTGTTTTGAATTTTTGGACGCAAAGCGGACGGGGTTTAGAGGGCGTGACGAAAAAGCTGCGCTACCCTGGAGAAAGTACAATAGTAGCAGCTTTCAATGGAAAGCTCCATTTTCTGTTGTTCAATAAAAGTACGTTTTAAGATCATTTGAGGCGACAATATCATACTTTAAAGCGTCACTATATGGTCCATTTACCGATTCAATGCCTAATTTTAAAAAACATTTTCCTAGGTTTAAAGGACCGTGGTAACCAGCGGAGCTCCGAATCTAATAGCAGCCAGGGCAAACCCCCAGCCCGTCTACACCAGCCCTGATTTTTGACTCAGCTTTGTAAATCAGTTTTGGAAGGATTAGACTTGGGGTTTTCGTTGAAACATGAGCAGGAAGAGGCTCTACGCTCATTTTCAATAAGGATGTATTCGCCGTTTTACCGACAGGCTGTTGTTTACCCTCACCCACCAACTTTCTGTCACGCTTCCTACTTCACAGTCAGTTGCGCTCATTGGTCAGAGCACAGACAGCGGTTTAAAAAACAACGGGTTGTTCTCATTAACACTCTTCAGATGTCTCATTCATCGGGGCCAGACTAAATTACACATTTAATCTCACATTTAGTCTGGTTTATCAGGCTAACCTGCTACAGATTCTAGACCGCATGTAAAGAACTTTAGGATAAAAATGGCACAAAAATTCTTACTTAAAATCAAACCAAAAAAGAAAAACCAGTAGTGTCCTGATTCTCCTCACACTTTTTGATTACTGCTGCACCGTATGGAATGGAGAGGTTCATTTACTGTATGGAAAGCTGTACTAAATGAAATTTCCTTTTGTATAAACTCTGTGTATAGAAAATAATAAAAGTTGTCTAAGTCTAAGACTTTCACTATGGGATAGAGGTTTAAGTTTCAATCTATTAAACAAAGTTTCTCACATTTGTGGAACGTCAAGCAAATGTCTAAAACAGTGGTGTCCAGATTTAGTCCTAAGAGCTGCTAGCTTACATGTTAAATTTGCATTTCAAGAGAGAAAAACAGCAACAGTGGATTATAAAGCTAAACTGAACTAAAAGGAACAAGTAACTAGCAGCTTCCTGGAAATGTAGTAGAGTAGAAAGTGCAAGATTTGAGTTTGAAATGTAGTGGAGTGAAAGTACCTCCCAAAAAAATAACTAAGGTAAAAATACTAGAAAAACCTACTTAAGTACAGTAATGAAGTAAATTTACTTTTTTAATTTCCACCACCGCTTACAGCAGATCTGAACAGGCCGCTTTTTAAAGACATGGTTGTCATTTAACAATTTTCTGAAGATGATGCTCACTGTTGTACACAGTGTTCTTCACTATGAAATAATCTCCAGAGGAGTTCCTAGAACAGAGCAGGCCTTCTAGCTTGTTGAACTTCTTTAAGCAATTTGCTCAGATGCTGATACTCCAGCAGATGGTGGATCCCACTGTCAACAACAGACTGATAGAAGATATGCAGGATCTTGCTGCAAATTTCAAAGGACCTACACCCACCTCCCTAATGCAGTCTGTTGTTTTCGTTCTGGTAGACAGCTTCACAGTTGCATCCCCAGCGCAGTTTGCTGTCCAGGTGAACACCGAGGTATTTATGCTCCTCTATCACCTCCACCTTTTCTCCATATATTATATGGATAGTATATTATCAAAGGAAGCTAAAACTGAAAATCAATTTCTGATCTCATTAAATTTCTCATTTCAGTTCTTGATGATGGTATTAAGATGGAAGCTGAAAGGTTTTGTACTTTTTTTGTTGTCCTTGTTTCTTAAATGTTTTATAATCAAGCCTTTTTAAGCAGTGCACTACTTCTTGAGTGTCTTAAGAACCATTTCCTCCAAAAACATTTTACCCAATCTGAACATGTAGGTGTCCATATTAAAAAATGACTAATTTGTAAATGGCATCAATGCAACTTAAACCAGGTATCTTCAAAATCTCGAAATAATAAGTTTTATATACATAACAGCATACAGTTCAGTATGGAGAGTTTATGTATTTTGGTTTAAAAAAAATATATGAATCAACCCAAAGAATGAAACAGCAGGCAGTGTCACGTGAATCCTCAGGTTGGAGAGTTTGTTTTTCACAATCAAATGAGCCATATGCTGACATGGACTGAAAGGTCAGCTGGAAAAGAAGAAGCTATAAATGAAATAACAAAAAAAAGCAAAACAGATATAATTATGGTTACAAGAACAATTCTTATAAGTAAAAGAAGAATCTCCTAAAGAAAAGAAAGATCCTCCTTATTGGGAAACACGTATTAATTGGGCTTCAAGAAAGACAGAGATTATGATGATCTCAGTCCCATGGAATACTAGCAGGCAGAGCTGAGAAGGTGTTTTAAAGCAGATCTGCATAAAAGCCAGATCAACAAGAACTGAGAATCAGCAAAAATGTATGCAAACCCTTAACCAAAACCCTTCAGACACTCCTATGAATTGCAAAATGTGCATGAATATAAACCTCTCATTCTGAAGAAAATAATCGCCAAAGTGTTGTTTCATAATTTTGGCAATGAACAAATGCAAATATTTTTTTTGTAATCTGAACTGGCATTTAATGAAACATTTGATCGGAAATAATGTCTAACCATAAAAATGTACCTTAATATATGTTTGGTTTCAGCTGAAGATTCAAGTGACAAACAAATTGAACATAAAATGTATTCTAATTCAAACTGACTGTCTTAAACTCCCATTTTGAGACCAAGTTCAGACAAACATAGAACTGGTTTTCTTTTTATAGATTGTAATTTGCAAACCAAATAGGTTCTGTCCCCCAATGGGACTCAAAGCCCGCTTACTGCCTTGAGTAAGGGCACAATGAATTTCGGCCCTCACATACACATAATGACCTCACAGAAAATTGTCTTTTAGTCCGTAAAAAAAGACAAAAAGTCATCTCATATGTTTTCTTTAATTGTAGCACATTTAGGGGAGGGGTGGCCTAGTGGTTAGGACATTGCATTTGGAATCCAGAGGTTCTGAGTTCAAGCCCCACTCCTAGGGACTGTCACTCTGGGTCCATGAGCAAAGCCCCTTAACCCCACACTGCTCCCCGGGTGTCGCACAATGGCAGCCCACTGCTCTCCAAGGGGATGGGTTAAATGCAGAAGTGAATTTCTCCACTGTTAGATAAGTTCAGTTATTATTATTAATTGAAAATGTGATTATTTGCAAAAGGGAGGCTTAATGCTTAATGAAATATTTCCATTACAAATCACCTTTTTTGAAAAAAGGTTTGTATGCTCTGTAGACCAGACTTTTTCATAAGCATCGTGGCCAGAACCTTTAAGGTTTTTTTTGTTTTTACCAAGTTTTTTATATCCATGTTCAGTTTATTTTATGTTATCTGCCAGCATTTTTTGATCATCAAAGGTGTAGGGCTCTGTTTAAGGAACAACATGGTTTTGTTCTAATGGGATTTGTGGTCAGTCATGCAAAGGCTATGAGTATGCTTCTGCAGCACCTCCATGGTGCCTTTAATTGACAGTGTAAACAGAGTGGAAGGAGGACAGTGAGGAGAGGTTGCGGTTTCTTCTGCGAAACAGTGACCTTAGCACTTCTGCATGAAAGGGAGTAAAACATTGAGATTTAAAACTGCTTCTGTTGAAGACGATGTTAAAGGTTTATGTTTAACAGCTAGAGTAGTGGTTGTCTTCTGCTTCAATATTTCACATTACACTGTTCTGAGAAAACATTTATCAGCATTTCAGGATTACAAGAATTTGCCTGCAGTTTACCAGAAAATAGATATTTAGTGGAGCTGGTTAGATGTATCATTCACTTGTGAAGGATTTATCATTCTAACTAAATGTGGAGAATCTTGGAACACTGAAAATGTAATGAGCTTTTTAACGTTTTTTAATATTCAACCACTATTTGTATAGGTTAAAAAAAAAAACCATGACAGTGACTACAGCACTCATAAAAAACAAGCATCTTTTCAAGCCCACATTTATACTCAATGACATTAATGTAAACCAGACTTGCCCTGGATTCTGTTATATAACATTGTTTACACTGATAATAGCAGAAGATTTGAAATCATTGGAAAGCCCTGCTATTTGTATTTGCTTCTGAATGTGGCAAAGCTGTTCTTGGGCAATAATACAGCTAAAAAACATTCATTAGGAGGAATACACAAAATCCCGTTTTAATTCATTGTCACTAAATGGCTTCAGACAGAACTAGGACTCTCCAGGATCAGTGGCTTGGCATTATAGTCTACCCTATATGATCTCCTTTAAACCAAAATTTTCTGTTTGATGGAAAGTCAGACGTACACCTGTCAAAATACATCCAAACTAAATAAAATGTAAATTAGAAAATTCAATGCTGAAAGTTGTTGAGAACTTTCTAAATGATCACAAAAAATCTATTGGTAATACAGCTGTTAAATCTGACTTTTAATTTATGCCTTTTTTTTTTCTCTTTTTTTAATGCTGTTTTTAGATTTTTCTTAAATGATGAGTCTCCAGTCATTAAGGATGAAAGGCCTCCTTACCATCTCCGTAATCTTTAACCCGGCGCACAGATTCTCGTTCAGATCAAGGAGGAACTCTCTCTGAGAAACTCCGAAAGAAAAACCATGTTTGGTTAAAGCATTTTGGGAGGGTATCAATTATCTAACTTTATACGATTATTGTTTTTTTAGTTTTGTCTTGTTTTTGTTTTTAGAATTTATATTTATGCTCTGTAAATTTTATTGATTTATTCTATTTATTGTTGGGTTTATTAAATCTTTCAAATTAAACCAACATAAAAATAAACCATTCCATTTATAACCAACAAAATCTTGTTTGTTTGTTTGTTTGTTTCTCTCATTGTTTTCCAAACAGCACAACAAAGACTATAAACTTTTCATTATATTTTTGAAAGAATTTTGGGGTATATTGTTGAATATTTTTCATTCATTCTGGCTCTATAGATCAAAAATATGATAAAGGGAATATTTGTTAGCTTTTTAATCATAAAAGTGTTTACTCTAATGTTACTTGTGTACTGACATTCCCTTTTCTAAAACCAGCAAGTTGATTCCTCTACACAGAAAAACTGCAGTTGCATGCATTTCTCAGCCATTATTTTCTCCCAGAATTTCACACAAACTGCTTTCATATTTGAAAGCTTCTGGGTCATTTTTCTATGTCCTATAATATTTATATCCATATGTTCAGGACTGGCAATTTTCTGGGCAATTCCATCAGCTTCATTTTATATTTTTGAAATTCATTAACATTTCCATCGCTAGGTGTCTATCTTAAAACCCACCCGTTGTTTCATCTTTAGATAAAATTTGTTTTAGAGAAATTCTTAATCTTTAACATAGGACTTAAAAAAAATAGCTCACTTTATTTTTCTGCCTCCAGACTTTAGTTTTGGTAAAGGTTTCTGGGGTTTTGAGTTCCTCCTTCAATGGTGTAAACAGTCACATCACTTGAGTTTCAAGTCTATGTCTTTAATCATTCATGCATGTACAGTTATATATGAAAGCACCCAAAAAGATCAAAGCAAGGGGAAAAGGAAAATATATCTGTTCTTACTTCAAAAACTATAAGCTAGCGACAGTAACAATATGCGTAAAGAGATTCTGAGTTTTACCATAACAGAGATATGACTTTTGCATGTGCTCCAAACGGTTGAAGGACAGTACGTAATTTATTTGAGTATGCATTTTACAGGTGTGTTTTGACATTTTGTAGGGATTATAAACTGGATTTATGTCTCGCCATCCTTTTACTTTGCAGTAAAGTTTTGTGAGGCGAACATTTATAGAAGCGAGGCTGAGTTTGTGCATGAAATATGGCTTTAATGGAAAAACTGTAAGTCCTCCTTTGCTTGTTGGTATCTTTTTTGGTAATTTTTTAAACAGTCAGATAATTCTTTTGGAGATTCTGCTTTTCTATGATAAAAATATGTTCTTTATTATTTAGTTCTGGGTCATGGCCCCAATAATGCTAATTGGAACATGTAGAAGTTTAAAACTGTAACAGATGCAATCATGATGTTCAGGAACAATAAGGCTGTGAAGGTCTTTAGAAAGCTTAAGCTTCTATTTTTCATTTGTACATCTGGGTAAATGAGGAACCTTTTGATAGACTTGTGGATAAAACTGTCGGTACCTCTTGTTTCATGAAATAAAAACCCACAATGTTTAAAGAAATAGATTAAATGTCCCAGAACGAATCAATACAAATTTGATGTAAATTAGCAAATGGAAGTCTGACATTGTTTTTCAACTATGCTTCAACAGAATGTCTTCAAAACATAAACTTATGTAACAGGCCTGAACAAAATTATCTTATCTCTAGAAAATAAGAAGATGTGATGAAAGGTACATATAAATGAAGATTGTAGACTTCTTAGCATCACAGGTGTCTACAATCTTGCAGTCAGAGCTACCGATAGAGCTACAGGTAGTCGCTGTGCTATATGATGACACGGGGTTTATCACACTCAACATGGACCGGAGGAGGTGAAGGAAAGAGTTATCTCTGGAGATTAAGAAGAAAATTATGAAATTATAGACATGAATGTTAAAGAGTAAGGCTCTAAGACCATCTCTGAGCAGCTTGATGTTCCTGTATCTACAGTGTCTCATATTATTTTAAGATCTATGGGACTGTAGACAACCCCCCAGCAGGAAAATTGATGATAAATCAAAGAGATGACTAATAAGGATTACAAAAAAGCCCAGAAAAATTTCTATAGAGATTCAAAGTGAACTTCAAGCTCAATAAAAATCATTGTCTGCTCACATCATCTGTTATTCTTTGAGTTAAAGTGGACTTTATGAAAGAACTAAGTCTGACCTAAATCCTAGAATCTTTGGAAGGAGCTGAAACATGCCAGCCTTGAAAGGCACCTTTCAAACCTGAGACAACTGGAGCAGTTTGCTCATGAGGAGTGGGCCAAAATACCTGCTGAGAGGAGCACAAGTCTCATTAGCTGTGTTTCTATCTAACTGAAATCTTTTAAAAGTTTGAAAAAGGGAAATGTGAATTTCAGGGATTTTCATTTCATTTAAATGGAATTAACCTATTGACAATTGTAAGAATCATTTGATTGCAGTGATTGGCTTAAAAGGTTGTGCAACAAAATAATAAATTAGGAACAGTTCAAAAAAGTAAAAAAAAAAAAAAACAATCCACTGGTCTTCCATTCCAAGTTTGAAGACGTTTCGCTTCTCATCCAGGAAACTTTTTCAATTCAAAATTAGAGTTGAGTTCGAAGCTTGATTTCAAAGGGTAGGTTGGAACACCATCTGACCATTTGCTTTTTGTGGTCTGTTAAAAAAAACATTTTGTTAATTAGAAACAGAAGAATAGAATATCATCTAAATGATTTAAAAAGCAACAATAGCATCCCAATTGACAAGCATTGGCTGAACTGAAAAACCTATGAACTATAAAGTTTTTAAATATTAACTTACATCATTTTTAGAATAATTTCAGCATGTCATTTTTTCAAATGCTAATTTTTGTTGCAGTAATCTTAAACTGCAGAACTCTTCTTCCACCCCCCCTGACTATCCTCCGTAAGGTTAAAGTTTGGACTGCAGTAGCTGATTCATGCTTCAGTCTGATGTCCCTTTCCTCAATAAACACTCTTTTGCAACCTGAGCCAGATCCTGATATTGCTTTGTTGCACTGATGCATCCATGAATGTAAACTGGGTAAACCTGAACTCGTCAGATTAATGGTCTTTTTCTAGTGACCCAAAGTCCATTCTTTATCCTCTCTATAGCAAATTGAAGCATTTAGAGGTGTTTAACTTTTATTTATCGAGGCTGTTTTTTTTGACCCAGTACTCACTTGAAAATGATTAGTTACAACATTAAATCCATGTTTTAGCATTTCTTATTACATTTCACGACCCAATGAGTGGTTTTAGCTATTTCAATTGTGTATCTGATGCTGTTAGTTTAATTATTAAAAACACTACTCACTATTATTTGTCAAGATTTGGGTTCAGCCCCTCAGTTCCAGAAAATACCAAAACCTTGTGGACAGTTCTACACCAAAATTTTCATGAGCAGTCCACAAAACCAGGTCTATAAAGACCTGGATGAGGGAGAACTTGACTGGCTGGAATCCTAAACTCCATCCTTGAGAACATCTTAATGGTGAATCAGAATTGAACCTGTGCCCTATTCTTCCTTACCCAAAATCAGAATTTCACCTCATAAATGTGGTTCTAGAAGAGTAGTCAAAAGTTCCCTTAAACCATTAAAAACAAGACTTGAAGCTACAATAGCTACAAAGGTTGGGACGACATTTTATTAATCCAAATGGCTTAAGAGTGAGACATATGTATCATGCTTATAATATTGGCAATGTGGTGTATATTCAAAGGAGAAAGTTTGGATTAGTTTGCAAAACCTTAAGACATGGCAATAAAATTATTTGCAGAGACCTCTTGACTCATTGGTTATCAATGACCTCTGTTTGTTAAACATGTTAAAAATTTTCGACAGCAGCCTCTGGACTGATCGACTCAGCTCCATGGAGCCCATAGGACTAAGTGCAACTTCTAGAGTATTGTGCAAGCTTTCAATGCAAAAGTGTTGCTCAGGAACATTTGAAAAAGCTGTGCATTTCCAGGATCTGTGCTATAAACATCTGCATGTAAGTTGTGAATTATAGTGATTTTTGCAAAAGCTTAAACATGCATTTTCATTTAAAATACAAACTACAGAATGCTTTGTGTACACATCTTTCTGTAGACATTCCCTCACTGGCTCTCATCTGTCTTAAATGAGTGGAAGGGTCTATTATGTGTCCCATTTTCAAAACTGATTAAGACACATGGGGTGTGTCGGATTTGTTTTTATACTTTGAGTAGAAATAAAAATCATTAACTATTAAATAGAACTTCATAGAGAAATTAAAACCTAATTAAAGGACTGAAAAACCCACGTCACCTGCTTATTTAACAGATTCACATTTATGATGCGAGTTACATAAATAACTCCGACTCGTTTGGTACATCTCTAATGGAGTTACTAAAACACTGCCAAACAAAGTCAAACAAATGGTTTCCAACATTATACCTTTTCCATGGGCTTTGCTGGTTGGCTCTTAAAAACGTCATTCTAATGGGAGGCAAAGTTGTAAATACCCAGGTCTCCTTTTATTATTGATAAAGCGTTCTTATGCAGAGTGAAAAAACAACATTTGACATTTTTGTTAAATATTACCAAAAGGGTCAAGAAATGAACCTTCACAGCAAAGATCTCTGTGTTATTCATTATAAGAGAGTTAGGGTTAAAAGGTTCAGAGTTAAATGTTAAACTTTTTTCTGGAAATCAAATCAGCAAAATCTAGAAGAAATAAAAATAAACCAGCTGTGACTGCATTACCTCATAACTTGGCCTTTTTATTACAATACAGCAAATTTGAATAACATAAAAGCAAAGAACATACCTAAATGTTTAACTTCCGACTTCACCAGTGGTATTACAATATGGGGAATAAAGTTTGCATGAGTAGAGCTTTTAGGAATCCTTTCCACTGACCAAATTTTGTCATTTGCTTGTTCAAACCTGGTGAAGGTGGCTTGAGATGACGGGGCTCAATTTCTTGGAATCTGTGGGACAATCTACCATTTCCTGAGCTTCTCTTGGCATTCTGAAGTTATCTGTATGCAGGTTTTCAAAGGCAAAATATAGGCTAACAAGATGTCCCTGGTTTACCTCAGGTTTTTGTGGGTACCTAATCGTTGAGTCTTTGAGGATACTGTTGAGCTCTCTGCAAAGCTGAAAGCTTCAAGGGCTCCACATAAGTTTCATACAAATTTGGTAATTTCTGGCTGTGTAGGAAGTAGGATGTTTTCAAAATTGATACATGTCACTGATCATCCTTGTAGCAATGCATCTTTCTTTGCTTAAGCCAAGTGGTTCTGGAGCATTTCAAAATTGCTACGGAGCTTAACCATGGAAACTTCTGTGATGTGGAACTTGATAATGTTGATAGGCAGCTACTCCTGGTGTTATGTCCACTAGCTCGGTCCAACATAAATTTAGACAGGGAATCAATGAGTTAAAAAGGCATTTAATTAATTAATAATTAATTATTAATTATTCTGCCATTTTTTTAAATACACTATGATGTATAATGGTAAAAGCTTCAAGGAAAGCTCAGGACAAAATAACAAACAAATAAACCCTAAAAGAAAAGTGGACATACCTTACTCAAACTAAAACCAACATATACAAACCTACAAAATAACCTACCTAACAAAAAAATAACCAGGAGAAAACTGGGATTAAACAAAGGGCAGCTCTCCTCTACCATGCCATGTAAACCATCTGAGCAGGTTTACATAGCAGAACAGCCCATTAGATGCTAAGATAGCCACAGAGGTGTATTGCAGACAAATGGCCCAGAGGCCATGAAGTACAGCTTCACAGGCCTTAAATAGTGTGCAGGTGACCACTGATTGGGCTGAGACTCAGGAAGCAGCATCCAGTCTTAGAGGCGGAGCCTCAAACATCGCAAGGTGTGCAAAAAAAAAATTACATCCATCTTGGGGAGGGATGTCAAACTGGTTTCAGAAAGGGCCGTGTGGCTGCAGGTTTTCTTTCCAACCAGGCAAAGCACACCAGACTCCATTCATCTCATCAAGTGAGTCCAGTCTTAACATGATGACTTGATGAGATAACTGGAATCTGGTGTGCTATTGCTTGGTTGGAAAGAAAACCTGCAGCCACATAGCCCTTTCTGGCACCATTTCGACACCTATGGTCTTGCGGAAACTAATGTAAATGTATGGTTAAAATAATTTATCTGTTATTAAAACCTATTATATTATAAAAATAAGGATCTTCTATTAAAAGATAAAACAATAAAATTAACCCTCAGTAATACTCCCTTTAAATGTATTAAAAGGTCAATTTATCTAATGGTTAAAGAAACCCAATCAAAATACCACATTAACTAAATACATTTTTATGATACATCTTAAAGAAGCCATTGAAATATGAAATAGATGAATTTTGTCAAATGAAAGAGGAAAGAATTTCCTATATCTCCTGTGTGTATGCTCTAGTTTTATATCAGGATGGATAACTTTTCAAATTTAAAATTGGCTCATAGAATCTAGGTTGATAGTCTAAGATCGTCGTGTTGATTTTCAATTATTGATTGCAATAAATGAAGAACAGTCACACCTTGAAATATTTTTAAGTGATTTTTAGCTATTTCTCCATCAAAGATGTGAAATCATTAAAAACTATAAGGAAGCTATGCTTTGAAATACCTGAATAGTTACTTTTTTGAAAAGGCATTTATTTTCCAAGCATTTTTTTCAGTTTGACTTATTCCCCAGATGTTGTATATTCTAATGCATATTTTTATATCCCATCCTCACTTATCTTGTACATAGGTAATATTTACCTGTTTATTGAGTAAGATTCACATAAGTTCTCTCTTGTTTTCAGGTGTAACTATTATAATAATTAATATTCTACTATATGGTCCCATTATTGGATGATGCCACCTGCTGGTTATTTAAAATACCTGCCCTGAATGTACCTCTTCAGATTTTTGGCCTATAAATATCTGTCACACATAATATATAGCTTTGTTTCGATTGAAGCCTGTAGCTACAGGATCTGCTTTAATTATTGGCTACAATATGCTACAATGAGGGCAGGAGATACATGAAAGCAGCAGCGGCTGCTGCACTCCAAAATAGGGGAGCCTCAATAGTATTACTGTAATCAAATCCAAAAGTCACCTATTGCATTAACAAATGATGAAACACGTAAAACACATCAATATAACGGGTGAAAATTGCTGTTGTGGAGCGCTCTGAAATAATAAACTCCAGAAACCACGGCAAGAATTCAGCACTGGATCTGTTCTGACTAATTGATAACATTGTTGACTCATAAGGACAACCTCCTCGCAGGTGCTGTAAGTCAAATATCCTTGGATATGTTTGCCAATCTGCATCAAGCAGCCAAATTCACGACCCACCCCTGCTCCATGGACCACCTAAGAGTTTTAGCCTCACTGGAAGTGACATATTTTGGCGTGCTACCCAATAGGGGCTCTAGTTTTTCATTGGTTACGTCAATAGACGGAGGCTCAAACCTCAAGGGGGATTTCTCATAGAGGCTGACCTGCAACGTTCTGCTGAACCAGATCGGGGGTGAGATTGGGTCCAAGTACAGAAAAAAACATATTGCCAGAATGATTGACAATTAGTAGGACCACTTATTTGGATGATCCACCCTGCAAAAGAACATCCTCCAATATACCTTTAACCATAATAAATTAAAGTCAATAATCTTCTTAAACATGATGCAGTCCACCTGTGCTTAAGTGAACGAGCATTCCCCTCCTTATCCTTTGTCACATTATTTTCTCTTTCTTCCGTTTTGATTTTAAAAAGCTTGTCTCAATAAAAAGTGGTTAATTCATGGTATGTTCTCATCTCCTAATTTGTATACTTGTTAATGTACTTGACACAAGAGTGTTGAAGAAATCATGGATTAGATGCTGTTATCTAATGTAAAAAAACATTGTAATTAATTGCCAGGAGAGATAGGAGAGCAGACCTGGCACAAGCCATTTTGTACCATGACGGCCTCCATATAGTTGGACAGAGACAGTGTTGGGTGCAGTTCATGTCTCTACAGTCTGCAGTCTGACCATTAGATGTCACATTGTAGATTAAACCTGAGTTCAACATCAACCAACATGACAAAAAATTCTGCTTAATTCCCTTTTAATACAGCACATGTGCACAGTACATCTCCAGACAAAGTCCCTTCATCGCTCTTATCAACTCTCTCATACAACACATAACAAATGTTAATGCTGAAACTCTAATTTCCACATTTTATGTAATAACAAAGCGAAGGAGCTGTGATGGAGTGAAAAGAAGTGTTACCATGCCGCTGAACTTTCTATCCATTTTCTGTTCTAGATGCTATTTCAATAGTAACTTGATCTCTGACTGTTCTTTCTTTTGATTAACTAAATTGAACCAGTCTCCTCTGGATACATACCAGCTGCAGGTGTAGTGAGCAATAGTACTGTCATCAGCAAATAAATGTATTTCATAATTGCAGAGTTACATAACATACAATGATGTAGCCTTATTATTGTTTCTAAGTAAAACAAATGTAGACATTTAATAAAAAAATAGTTTGGATAACAACTGACTGATTGTATAAGTCCATATCAAGTCTGGTGCATTCATGAAAGTTGTTCATACCTCAGAGAAGATTAGAAATAGGAGAAAAATGATGAATGCAACATTTTCTCCTAAGTCACTCATATGAACGATTTAAGAACAAATTTCTTTGTATGAATGGTTCTTGCATTAGACGTTTGTATGGAGGTTGGAGATGGACAGAAGAACAGAGGCATCCGGTTATTAGTACAGGTGTTAATAATTATTTTTAAAAATTAGGATGTTTAGTAGCAGAGAAAAGGGATTTGATGAATATATGGAGAGGTTAGAAAAGAAAATAGAATTGATAGATAAAAGGAATAGTAAGAGGATGTGGTTTACTTCCTAAATTAAGAAAAAAACATAAAAGTTTAGGATATTGTTTAATAATAATAATAGTTTATATCAGATAAAGATATATTATAGTATAAACTGATTATTGTATATATAGGATATAACTGTGTAGCAGGTAAATATATTATTTAGAATACAGTTACGTTTTTTTCACAATACATAACGGTAGGTGTCGATAACGACATTCAAGTCGTTTGACAAAGAAGAAGAAGAAGCGGAAGTGACGTAAAATAGCAGCAGCCCTTTCCGCCCCCTTTTCGTTGAGGCTCAGCTAGTGGCCGGGTTAGTACACGTTTTGTCCGAGTATAATTTTATAATTTTTAGCCACTTCGAAATGATACATATATAAAACAATGGCTTGTGTCACATATTAAAGAATAAAACACTATTTGTGTAGTTATATATCATGTGTTTTGGGCAAATAAGGGGCTTTATCGTATCTAAAATGCCCGCTAACGGTAGGCATGTGGCGCGGCCTTTCAGCGAGCTAACTTGGCTAATGGCTAAAATTAAATTTCCTTTTTTCCCAAACAAGTTTTTTAGGTAACTTATGTTGTTTTAGATTTATTGTGTGACCAAAATGCCTCATTAACCTTTTGTCAGTAGTGTGTACTAATAGTATGAATGCTGCCATTTCCCTAGTACCTAAGTAGAAGTGCCGGTTGCATTCTAACGCAGATTTGTTTCCCCCAGTCAGCAAACATGCAGATCTTCGTGAAAACGTTGACGGGAAAGACCATTACCCTTGAGGTTGAACCCAGCGACACTATCGAAAATGTCAAGGCAAAGATCCAAGACAAGGAAGGTCGGATAAAAAAATATTCTTCTTAGAGTCGAAAAGTTGCTAGCTCCTTTGCTTCTATAGTATTACTGTATGTATGTTAGCAATATTTCAAAAGATGTAAAATGGTACAGTTTTTTCTCTGAAAAATAAATTACAATTTAAATAATGGGTAAAACGATGACTAATGACACATGTTTTTAAAATAGTAACCACACTTTAATCATGATAAGCGGAAAGCCATTGTTAGATTATTGCTTTAACTCTATGCTGCATTTATTGTAGGGTAAGTATGTGTTTTGCAATGCTGCATTTTCTCTTACAATCTACAGTACTGTTTTATTTGCTGGCTTCTGAGGTGGTCTAGGGGTTATTTTGTTAAGTTGGCTTTAAATCACTAGGTGTGAGGAATTAATCAGGGTTCCATCTTGGTTTAGGAAATATTGTTTTTATCATTAATCAGGTCTTGCAAAGAAATTAAGTATAGAATAATAGAATTCTCATAATTGTGGTCAGTGTTTGATTTTATCATTTAGCTGACCCATCCTATAGTTTTTACTGAATCACTGTATACACCTCAAACAACTAAATTCGGAGGTGAAAGCCTGAGCTCAAATCCTCAAAATCATCTTTAAGAAAATCCCATTAAAGAATGTACAGCACTGCTAGAAAGATAAATGACATGGTCAATGTTAATCCAGATTTCGGGAAAAATGACAGCTACAGATTTCAATTTTTGCAGACCTAGTATAAGTAATTGGTATTCAAATTACTTGGTTATATGCTTACTTAAGCCCTCAGCCTGATTTTAACACATAATAGCAAGTAAGTAAATCAATATTCAAGTTGTTTGCAAAAACTCATTTGTATGTATTGTATTTTGTTGTTTTAAATGGTTTAAGAAATAAAGTTAAAATTCTAAATGGAATTGGAAATGCTTAGAAAATTATTGATTATAAAGTTAAGTTGTACACTTTGTTTAAATGGGATTAGCCAACTTGTGTTTGCATTTGCAGGTATTCCCCCTGATCAGCAACGTCTGATCTTTGCTGGAAAACAGCTTGAGGATGGGCGCACGCTGTCAGACTACAACATCCAGAAAGGTAAGGCATTTTTTTTTACAATATGATCTAGAGGTCTTTGAAGGGAAAAGTAATTCTCAATCATTTAAGCTACAGCATGATTGTCTAGAATTATCATAAAAAAGGAAAGCATTAACCGTTTAGATGTGTTATTCCTCCTATAAATCAAATGTATTGTTCTAATAAAGGAACTACCAAGATGTTAAATAGTTTGAATTGTTTTTTTTCTGTGCACCAGAATCAACCCTCCATCTGGTTCTCCGTCTGCGTGGTGGCATCATTGAACCCTCACTCAGAATGCTGGCCCAGAAGTACAACTGTGACAAGATGATCTGTCGCAAGTAAGTTCAGCCTTTCATAAAAAAATTGTTCTTTGTTTAGCTGAACTCAAAGAATTGACAGATTATTTTCAAACCCATGGCACTACTAGAGGTAAATATTCAGAATTAAAACTTACTGAACTAGAGCTGTTTACTTACATTTTTTTGTTTGTTTTTTTACCTTTAAGTTTCATTAAGTAGATTTTTTATTTAATGCCCTGACTTAAATAATCTTTTTAAAGTTTTATTTTCTAAATATTAAATATCAGTTTATTAAAAAGATTGATAAAGAATGCTTCTTTTCTTCAGATGTTATGCCCGTCTGCACCCCCGTGCCGTCAACTGCCGCAAGAAGAAATGCGGACACACCAACAACCTTCGCCCCAAGAAGAAGCTGAAGTAAATTCTTTGGTTGCATTGGCATTCTGTGCCATGTTGTGTTAAAATAAATATTAGAAAATGACAGAGCCAGTCTGGTGTGTGTTATTCAGTATTTTACCTGCCATATGAAGATGATGCATTTACCTAGAATAAGATGTAGCTGTTGCATTAGAATCATTGTGTTAACCAGATGTTCTCAAATAAAGATTTAAGATGGGTGAGGAGTTTGCATCAGAGTTCTATTCTCAGAAACCTGCACATTATATTATCCTAGATAACTCAAACATTTTCCTGGAAATTTAGCTGTTTAATGGGAATGTTTCCCAACTTAAAAATATTATCTGGTCTCAGCACATTTGATCATATTTTGGAATTGAGCACAGAATATTTCCTGTCCAACACTTCAAAGTAAAGAAAACAAATAAATTGTCTTTCAGAACTGAGAAATGTGTTTTATACTTGAACTGCCAAATGGCTTAACGGCAAAACCAAATAATAAAAATGGGGCTATTGCAGGGCAACATTTTAATGTTTAAAACAGCTCAGTACAAATATGGAATCATCTCATTGTCAAATCCCACAAAAGTCCTCTTTTAACACTGATGGTTCCATCGATGGCTCACTTCTTGGAAAATACTTTAGTCAGACAGGCCTCTACTACATGATAAACAGTTCTGAGGTATTTGGAGTCCTACTTAGAGGTTGAACAAATTTCTAGCAGAAGGAAAGAAGATGGAAAAACAAAACTATGGAGATGAACATCATCTTCCCTCTGGCCAAGTTTGTTCCAGTTCATGTGACTTTAATGTTACATCTTTGGTAATGTGTTTTTTCTTAGCTTAGTGCATGCTTTCTACTCATCCTAAAGTATGAAAGAGGAAATCCTTTTATATTACTGCAGATAATTCATGGCTGCAACATCCTTTGTGCCTCCTAATGGTTTCTAAGAATCTATAAACCAACACACAACGGATACAAGGTTTTCTTTTACTTTTCACAAGCAAATATGGAAAGGAACAGCTCATAAAATGTGTGCTACTTCAATTGTGCAGCTTTTGAGAAAAAGATGGTAAAAGGAATTATTTTAAGTAGAGCATCACAAATAGGCAGAAATGGTAATTACTGTACTTGCTGCATAAAATTACCAAAACAATATTATTCACTTTCTTTTCACACAGTTAAACCTAATCCTCGTCAACACCAAACCCAAAAAAAGTCCAGTAATAGTGCTTCCTGCTTGTTCTTTTCTCAGTCTTATATATTATTCTCAAGGTTACTGTGCAGAAGTCAAACAGAAATGAGGCTGTTGTGTTGTGCCTTGACTTTGATGGGCTTTTCCGTGCAAAAGGCAATTCATAATCCATTCCATGGTTTAAAAAAAAAAAAAAAACTGAAATGTGTATTAATTTACAAACTTCAATTCTACAGGCAACTGTGATAGAAGTATTGCTAAATCAGAGACAGTCACATGCACCATATTTGATCTTTAATTTGCCATTCGAATGTGAAAATTTTGAAATGTATATGATTAATAAAGCATGGCATTTGACCTAGTGAGATTTTTTTGCCAAGGATATTTGTCCCAAATAACTAAATGAAAACCTGTTAGACACGTCAAGTTAAAGCGACTTCCATGTCCTTTGAAATGTTCACATTTCTATCTTAAAACAACCAGATTTTATTGGGTTTTTGTTTTATAGACTAACACAAATTTGTACTCTACTATAAAGGAATGCAATGATTTGTATTCAGCCCCTAGCTTTGTAATTTTTTTGGTGTGCCTAATGCAGTTGCACATTTGGAAAACTTAACTCCTTTCTAATAGCTTAACGATCAGCAAGAGAAACAACGTCTTAGTGATTCTCAATTTCTTTAACTAGGCCATTACCTATACATCTAATTACCTATACATCTATATGCTTTGACCTGAACATTGATGGCGTCTGTATTTTTATTCTGCCACCATGTCTCATCCTGGAGATGTACTGCATTAGCTTTCAGCCACACTTTGTTTTCCATTTAACACCAAACAATTATTATTATGGTCTCATGTGGACTGTATGTCCTACATAGATTTTGATAAACCTTATATCTGATGAAGTTTCTTTTTAGCCACTCCATTCATTTTTCATCATGCTTATCCCTTCTTGGGTCATGAGTTGTGCTGGTGCCTATTTCCAGTTGTTAATGGGCGGGAGGTAAAAACTGGACCGGTCGCCAGTCTATCGCAGGGCAACATAGAGACAAACACCTGTTCACACCTTCAGAGAATTTAGAGAGGCCAATCATCCTAACAGTCATGTTTTTGGACTGTGGGAGGAAGCTGGAGAGAACCCACACATTCACGGGGAGAAAATGCAAACCACTGTGCTGCCCTTTTTAGCAACTATTTCCGTTTAGTAATTCTTTGTAAAGGAATCTCCCACCTTATCTCCCAATCTTTGCAACTTCTCTAAAGTTACTGCAGGCCCCTACCCCGGTTCACTGATTCATGCTGTTATTGCCTATCAAGCTCAGGGCTGGCATCCCTTACACTAATTGCCCCACAAGCCAGCAGTTTAGCTCTAAATAGGGAGATAAAAAGTCTCAGGACATTCACCCTGAAGAACTGCAGTTAAAGACCACTGCACCAAGGTCTTCACAGAACAGCTGGATATAAATTAATCATAAATCCAACTGATGGAAGAACTCTGGATGGAATTTCATAATAGTGCTGACGAGTAACAGGTTTTCTTAAGGGGATTTAGTTGCACTATATTTTATTTCAATATATCTTAGTAAACGAGGCTAAATAAAAAAGCATGTCCAATTTTAGATTTGGAAAAAAAAAACTATTGCTTGTCTTCTATTTCACAATCATGCATTACTTTGTGTTAGTGTATTATGTAAAATCTCAATAAAACGAAAATAAAATAGAAGAAATTTACAAATTTTGCCGAGATAAATAAAGTTCAAGATGTAAAAACGAATTTTTCAAACCAGTGTATGCAGTAACTGGTGCAACTGATTGGTTATGCAGCTTGATACATAAGCTGATTTCACATCTTGATCGGCGTTCTGGTCACCACTGCTCCATCAGCTGCAAAAAGCAGCACCCTATTTGTACCTATACAACTGTCATGAACAAATCAATAACTCATCAGTTGCAGAGAAGCAAAAATCAATGCATTTTGTGCATCTGAAGTTCACATCTTACTCTGACAAGCAAGTCAGCCAAGTACCAGTTTACTACATCTACTGCAGATGTGTTGTTTTTTTTTTTACCTCAAGCAGTTTGGGGCTGTTCACGCACAGCTTCACATTAGTTGGCAGGTAAAGGGTTTCAGCAGAGCTGATGCAGAGCAATCCTCACAATTATTACTCATATTGTTAATAGTGTTTGTTAAAGTAAATACATAAAGCAAATACATTAAGCTTGATTCTCTATTTCAGTAAATACTGACAAATGTAAACAACTAAACTTGGCACAGACATGATGAAATGCAATAAGATGAACTCAACATCAAGGTGAGACAAAAGTTAAGCAAACTCATGCAGTTGTTTGTGAAGGAGCTGCAGCTTGAATTTAAATTCAGCACTTAAAAGAAAATAAAATCTTTCTTGATTTCTGGATGCTTAGTGCTGCAGATTTTTCATCCCGGCTGTGCAAGCAACACATCGATGAACATGAATAATAGAATAAGTGGTGAGAAAGAGCAGTTCTTATAAAATATAAACAGTTTTGTGCTGGCGGTCCTCAGAAGAGAAAGAGCTGGAGTTGAATGGGTTGCATCAGTTTGCTGATGCTCAGGCTGGTGTGATCCCGCTGCCTGTGGATGGTGGTGAGCCGCTTCAAATCAAGGTCTTTGCCTTCATGTTTCCAAACTGGACTCTCTGCTGGGTGCATCTCCACAGAGTCATGGTAATGCAGGTGTTTCACTTATATACATCAATAAATTGAAATATTCCTATAATTCACTAACAGAAACAAGTAGATTTAAAACTAAATGCTGTTTTTCTACAACCACATTTAAGGAATTCAGGCTTTTGTTTTAATATTCTGAAGACATCAGTCTAAGCTACAGTATGAGAAAGAAAAGCATTTCACTCTCTTTCTAGTTTTCTTGAACCACACATCTTGAATTTTGATGAAGCACTGATGTAACTTTCACCCTTAGAGTTATTGTACTGTCTGTCCAGACATGCCCGACTGGTATAAATGTGTACATGCAGCACTGGCGAAAACAGAGCTGCGCTTTCCCTGGCCTCGTTTCAAACTCACACTCAAGGTTTTTGTGTATTACAGAGTTTCATTACCACTCTGTGCTCTCAATTATGGAGAATAAACCAACACATCGAGGTCCATCAATATGAAGTTTAAGCAAAATCATTACCGTATGTTGGAAATTTAACATGTAATCTTCTAAAAAGATATTTTCCATTACTTTCTGTAAATGAGGCTTCACATTATTAATTTTGGATCATTAATTTGATTAGTGTGAACATATTAAGCTAAAAAGGCGGTCAACCCTTAGTTCCTAATTTTACTTTAACCTCTCTTAAAGGGCCTCACTTATAAAAGGGATTTAAAACAGTACGACCTTCTTTGATGCTGGAGTGATTTTTATCTCAAAGGAGAGTTCACGGATGTTCCTTTCCAAATGCTAATTTGAGTTGGCACTGTTGTTGAGTGAGTCATGCAGATGCAAACACATTAAGCAGTGCACATAGTGATAAGAAATATCTAAAAACTAGATGCAATTGATTCGTTTTCAAAGCGATCCCAAACCCGAATTCCCATTTTCTTCCAAATTGTATTCCTAATATACTTGATAATTGTCAGTTAAAGTGACCATTATCATACAATGTTTATTTGGTATCTCAAGGAAGGTTTGGTTATATTTAAATCAAAAATAATACTTTTATGTGAGAAGATTTTAAAATATCGATCAATTAAACACAGAGGGGTTAAAGCAGGGGATTAAAAAGCAAATGTCTTTAGGAATTTGCAGGAAGTGAAGTTTGATGGCAAAAAATTTTATATTTTTGTACTGACACTAGCATGAGAGTGTGCACATTCCAGATTCACAATGATTGTTCTCCACCAGAATCAAAGGAAAGTTAAGACACTGCAGACAGATACCAAACACAGTTGGTGAAACTACAGGGTCTGTTTAGTTTGATTGTTTGTTCCAATAAGGGGTAATGTGTTCCAGATTTGATATGATTACTATATTTCTTAAGTCATCATTAACACCTAAGTACCTCAAAATTGAGTGCAAGTACAACTATATGTCTGTTACTTGTAAATGAGGCCCCAGTTTAGTTTTTTTTTAGTTTAATACTACAGAATCAAAAGCTATAAAGGGTTCCATTCTTTATCTGACAGATCTTCATCACTCAGAGTGACTGGTCAGTAGTGGCAGGTAATACAAAGGACAGTGAGTCACTGAAAAAGGTAATGTCAATCACTTTCTCCAAGAAACAGAAAAAAACCTCAGTCTGATTTCCACCCAGTCTCTTTGATCGTTGCTCTCCTGTTGCCCCAGTTCAGCACTAATCAAGGTTTCCATGGAGGACATGAGCACAGACTGTGGAGATGCATCCCAGCTCCAGCTGTGGCTACTTATCGATCAGTTTTGCTAAGCTTTCTCTCAGGCCTTTCAGGTCACCAATTTTGACATCCAGAACCCCAATGATTCGGTGGATTTCAACTCCTGACTGTTCCTGCTCCTCGCGATTCGTGGCCAGCGTTTTTTCAGCGCTCTGAACACGACCCTCTAGCTCGGTGTTTCGTCTCTCCAGATCCTGCAGAAACATTATTTGTACACAGAGAAAGACATCTTTCAAGACTTTTTTTATGGTAAGATCTTGTCATGATCCTGGCACTGGTGGCTGGCCTGATTGCTCATTCCACTCACCTGTTTAACTCTGCCCGTTTTCTCATTATTGCTTATCTGATCCACCTGTTTTCAGCTCCTATATATGCTGTGTGTTCTCCAGCTACCAGTGCCAGAATATTCAAGCTGTTTTGTGTGAGTAACTCTAGCCCTCTGTTTGTTTTTCTGATTATCTAAATGTGACCTGTTTCTGTCCTGTGGATCCTGAGTTTTGCTTTGCCCTAGTCTGCTCTTTAATCTGCTGTTCTGGACTGATTCCTGGATTCACCTGGTTCACCAAACTTGGACTGTTTTTCTGACATTGGCTTGGATTCCCCTTCTGTACCTCATCGGCTTTCTGCTCCTCTGGTCTGTGAACTTGGTTCTGCTTCGACTTCGGCTTTGGACATTCCCTTCAGGACTCTGTTGCCCCTCGGCCTCGGCTGGCTTCAGCTCCACTCAGAAACAGGTCAGTGACTATTTTCTTTTAATTGTTATCAACCCTTATTAGTCACTGACCTGAGTTTCTGTTCCCACATAGGATCCGGTTTATCCGCCCCAGCTGACGAGCAGCCATACTGAGTGTTAAACAAAGTCTAGTTTTGAGCTATCCAGATCTGTCTGTTTTTGAATATTGGGTCCAAGGTTTTAAACGCATTACAGATCTAATCAATGCACATTAGAGTTGCTTCAAGAAAAAAATCTAATAATTAACATAATTATAATATATATATATTTAACACAAAAGTAACAACAATTGACCCTGGTTAGTGACAGGCAAACTGATAAGAACATAAAAAAACACTTTAATTTTGTAATCAATTAACACACTGCATTAGTTGCAACTACTATGTGCTTAAACAACTCTCTTAAATGTGAAATGCTTTTAATGAGGTAAGAAGACAAACAGGAACCAAAATAAACTACAACACCAATAAAAGAGAGCTATATTTTATATCAAATTTATGTTTTATTTGGTCTGTGAGTAAGAGCAAGACTTCTATCAGGTAACAGGAAGGCTATACATTTTTTTTAAGCCATTCAACCTCTGAACTCCATCTCTCATATATAAGTAATGATGTTGAAATGTTAGAAGCTTTAGGAAATCAGTTAACATAATCTAAATTCCTTTTCAAACACAGAAAAACTGCATTTTTTATGCTAGTCACTCTGATCACAATGATTAATATTATGCAAAATAATTGAGCTAATATCATTACGAAAGGCCAAAGCTGTATAAGAACAAAGTATAACTGTTTTCATAAAGTCATTCTTGTTTTGTAGGTTTATTAAAAGTTTATACAGCTGTGCTTTATGGAATGAGGGTCTAAAAATATGGCCCCTGAATAAATTGTCAATTGAACACAAGGACTACAGAGGTCGAAAGCGATCATCCATAATTCATACCTGACACACAGCTAAGAAAGACAGACGACCTAATAGAGACTATGCAATATGCATCAGTTGCAGTCTGCAACATTAATAAGGAAATTCAGCATAATATGCTGTCCTTGAAGCCCTAAGATCACCTCCTCTGATTCAAGACAACATAAACCATTTATTTTACCCTTGTAAATTCTCAACAGTTTCTTGTGAGTCAATGTCTGGTTTAAAATACATTCAGAGCATCAAGATGGACCACAGACACTATAACAAAGAGAGCGTGTGATGCTGCAAAGCATGATTACAGAACCTCACTTTGTTTAGTGAAGTGATACAAATTATCTTGTAACTGATTTTCTTACTCTTCAAATATCAAATTACAAAAACTTCAACTAGAAATACATAAAAAATTTTAATTTGATAAATAAGCAGAAGTTTAAAAGGAGAACTTGTAATCAAACTAACCTTAAGTCTTTGAATGACTTCGTCCTTCTCCTTTTCCAGTTCCCCCACATCTGTTTTCCTGCTCTGTAAATTTTGAATCTCCTGCAGTTTGAGAAATGATATTCAAACATTGTCAAAGCAACATTTAATGAGGAAATGAACCATCTAAATGGACTGAAGTTGTACAGATTTCTTAGTGTTCAACCACTCAAGGTGAGTTGCTGTGAGGGACCAAACTTAAATAAGGACAAAAAGTGTTCAAAAATGGATTTAATAGTGTCAAAAATAGTTAACAATGGCTCAAAAGCAATACAAAATAATTTAAATAATAAATAACATGGATCTGGGCCCAACTCGACTGAGGTCAACTGAAGAGGAACCAACTCAAACAAAAAAACTGACCTTCTGATAAAGTACATAGGCTGCTTAAATAGGGGTGGAATAACCTAAACTTTCCACATGAGGGAGGCACAATATAAAAGAGAAGCAACAAATAAAAAGTCCATACAAAAGTAAAACATAAATAAAACAACTATCACTTAGCACAATTAATTGATTAAGGTGACAAAATAACTAAAATAAACTTAAACAAAATCCCCCCCTCAGCTCTTGGGAAAGTGGTTTGTTTCTAGATGCTCCAACTCCAGCTGATCTGCATTTGAAGAACTGTGAAATTAAATAAACTTTGCGGTGGTAGAAGGATTCACCACAGTTGCCCTAGGGTTAAATTCATCCAGTCACACTCACAAACATACAAACCTTCATATATCAATTCAAAGATTTATAGGCAACTTTAGGTTAAGTGCCTTGCCCAAAGGGACCTGTGGCAAGACCACATTAGATGGTAAATGGTAAATGGCATGTACTTATATAGCGCCTTTATTCAAGTCAGGAGACTTGACCAAAGCGCTTTACACTACATTCATTCACCCATTCACACACACACTCACACACTGATAGTGGCAAGCTACATTGTAGCCACAGCTGCCCTGGGGCTCACTGACAGAAGTGGGGCTGCCGTACACTGGCGCCACCGGGCCCTCTGACCACCATCAGTAGACAATGCAGGTGAAGTGTCTTGCCCAAGGACACAACGATACTGAAAGTCGGAGTCGGGGCTTGAACCATCAATCCTTCGATTTCAGGGCAAACTCCTACATCCAACGCCACTGTCGCCCCAGGACTTAGTGTGTAAATGAGAAGATGGATGTCAGGTATAAATGGATTTTGCTTGTTTATTTCCTACTCATAAAATATTCCTTTAGTGTGTATTTTATCTGTGTAGTTAGTTTATGTTTTTCAATTCTTCCTAACTTAATCAAGCTGATTATTCTATCCGATTAAGTTGTTATACAATATTAAAGTATTGATAACTTGATATTGACATTTAATAGTGTTGTTTGTAGACAAAAAACGGCAATACTGATGATCCATACAATGATATGAAGGACGTCCGCATTACATAGTTTTTATCAAAAAACCTCCGCCATTCAGAGGACTCTCGGTTCACTCAGTGACTGAGGGAGAACAGGATTGACGTATATATGAGAAATACTGAGAGTTGGAACAGTGCTTCTTTTGTTATGGACAGTGATGGGACTAACGGCGTTGAAAGTAACGGCGTTACTAACGCCGTTACCTTGTTTTAGTTACGAGTAATCTAACTAATTACTTTGACTGTAACTATAACGCAGTTACCATTGCAGACACCCAGTTACTGCGCGTTACTCAGGTCGCACAATGAACCTTTTTTCATGATAGGACTCGTGCGCAGCTGCGTGAAGCTGACACCCCACCCACGTCAAAAAACTCTGCAAATAGACTGAATGGTTAGTGCAACGTTAGTGCAGATTTGTGCAGAAAAAAATATTGTTTGTGCTACTTTTGTTTAAGAGATATTAAAGATTATTTTTTATGTCATCCAGAGGTGCGCGCCTTGTCATGAGAGAGGGGAGGATGAGAATGGCTGATGTATAGTGAGAGTCCGTCTGTCAGTTGGTAGGTGGGTGTTTCTGCTGGCGGGTGTTAACGTACAGCACACAGAGAGATGGAGAGTGAGGAGGATCCAGCAGCAAAACAGCGTTTTCCTGATGGAAATACCGGTGTTACGTCGAGCTGCGTTTCCCCATCACATACGGTTTCCTCTGCATCCCCGCACAGCGCAGGCGGCACGAGTCACCGCGCAAGCGACAAGAAAGGCGCATGCTCGCTAAAGGCGCGCAACAGTCGCCCTGTGCTCGCGCCACAGGAGAACTATGGAGAGCGTGAACGATCAAATGAAAGGGAGAAATCTGGATGGATGGATGGATGGATGGATGGATGGATGGATGGATACTCTGCCTTTTCAACCTACTGTATTTTTTATTTTAAACATTATTTGATGGCCTTTGTGGCAGGGATGGAGATCCACATTTTATGTCACACGCAGAGTATACATCTAGATAGATAGATAGATAGATAGATAGATAGATGTTGCAGTATCTATAACAACCCAAACACACAGGATTTCAGAATTAGACATCTCCAGTTATTAATTTCACCAGATCTGAATGCCCTGTTAAAAAACTTCACATCGCGTTCCCCCTGATGTCATTTACGTTGAGTTGCAATAAATGCTAAACTCTCTGCAGGTTCTTGTCTTTGTCGTCCGCTCTATTCAGCTGGCTTTGGAAACACACCGCGAGAAGGTGGGGGCTGGGTGGTGAGGGTTACGGGGGCGAGAAACGCAAAAGTAACGCAATAGTTACTTTTACTAGTAACTAGTTACTTTTATTGTGGAGTAACTCAGTTAGTAACTCAGTTACTTTTTGGGAGAAGTAACTAGTAACTATAACTAATTACTTTTTCAAAGTAACGTGCCCAACACTGGTTATGGACAGTTGCAGAAGTTTGCATGGATTGATACAGCTGTGCTTCAAGCCAGATGGTATCACCTGATTTACCCCTGGCTCACACCGACTCCGGTCTTACCGTTGCGGTGCGGTGGGTGCGGCGCCGCAGTGATTCCAAGTCATTAAAAAGACGTAAACCTCTCTCACCGGCTGCTGGGCTGTCCGGCTGCGGTTACCGAGACACTCTGGCGCTGCAGAAAATTCAGCAAGAAAGCTATCCTTGCGGCATGCCGGAGCCCTCCGCAACAAGCTCTCGCAAATATCCTTATTTGGGCCGTGTTATCGCGTGAAGTTATGTGAACTCAAGTGAACTTCTGTTAAATCTCCGGACCTGTTGCCGGAGCCGCAGAGCCGCACCGCACCGTAGTCAAAAGGGCGGTGAGAGAGGGGGTGTGCGGGAGTTGCGGTCTCCGTTGGCTCGGTAACCGCACCAGAGCCAGTGTGAGCAAGGGGTTAGGTTTCCTAAGGATCCCAAGCTGCTTCCAAAGTGGGTGAAGCAGGAGACTAGATAGGGAAAGGTATGACCACTCCACGGCATCTCTACTGTGCTTGGAAAATTTTGAGAATGACATGTTTTTTTATTTTGTTCCCTCATTGCTTGGTTGTTCAGTAAAAAACTACTAGGAGAAGCTGTCAGCAAACGTATCTAGAGTGTCTCACCTGGAGCAGAGAGAGAACATTAGCTGGTATCGGGCCAAGATAGGTATCCCTGCCAGAATTTGTATCCCCTCTCCGGGAACACGCACACAGTTCACTCCGCCTCAATTCCAACCTACTAAACGTGAGATGTCTTATCTTCATAAAAGATGAGCATTGTTATTTTATTCTTCACTTCACATGTTATAGCAGAATATCACCAGCGATATTGTTTCAAAAAAATATATGAGAGCGTTTGCTTCAAAAACAGGACGCTGGGAACAGTGTAAACTCCTTTCTCTGATAGCCAACGACTCCTTCTTCGTTTCAACATGTCCCATAAAAAAATGATCTCATTGTTTCACATTGTCTAAATGTTCTCATCTCATTGAAAACTGTTGTCAAACATATTCTTGTATAAAAATCAAATAGTATACTGGAGTGTACATGCACATATTATAGGATACACAAAGTAGAAATATTACTTTATCCTAAATTTAGTGCTTAAATCTATATTTTTGTTTTATATTAACTTACAATTTCTTTATGTTGTACTAACCCTATTTTATTAAGGCACAGTGAACTCAATGAGCTCCTACTCTGTGCTCTGTGCTCCCGGCGAGAGGATACAAATTCTGGCGGGGATGAGCCAGACACGGATGGATTGTTATCAAAAACCTGCTGATGTCGCTCCCATAGCTTCCACTTCCAGCTCCATATCCGACCCGAGATGTTGTTTAGGGGAGAGAAGAAAAAAAAATAACTGAGCTTACTGTTTGTAACTCCTGTAATACCGAAGTTAGAACATTGGTAATACCATGATAATAACATGGCTCTATATTCTATGTTAGGTGTTTTATAGGTTTGTGGTTTCAACAGAAGGATCAGAGGAATTGATGCTTTGTTTTTTTTCTTATTGAGGTGGTGATGTTTCACATTGACTTAGGGCTGGAAACACACAGATCTGACAACTCTGGCAGTGAAGGGCGGGTGGAGTTCCTAGCTATTACTTTAAGACTATAGTAGATGATTGAAGCCTGATTCTAAGCAGAGACTCCCAGACTTCCCTCGGCCTAGATGCCTCCTCCATCCCCTTTGGGGGAGACAGAGGTGTTCCAGGGCCAGCAGAGAGACATAGTCCTTCTAGGGTCGACCTCTAGGCCTCCTCCCAGGACGTGCCTTGGAACACCTCCTGAGGGAGGCGTCCAGGGAGCAAAGGTGTCTGAACCACCTCAGCTGACTCCTCTTGATGTGCAGCAGAAATGGCTTTACTCAGAGCCTCTTCTGTTTAACTGAGCTCCTCACCCGATCTCTAAGGGAGTGCTCAGCCAAGCAGAGAAAGCTAATTTCAGCTGCTTTTATCTATTATCTCGTTCTTTCAGTCATCATCCAGATTTCATGACCATAGGTGAGAGTCGGAACTTAGACTGACAGGTAAATTGAGAGCTCTAAAGGTTATTACGCTTCATCAAACACATCTTATTTTATTTTAGCCAAACAACTAAAAGATATTAACCTGGTATAACATTTAATGCTGCTCACGGGACATTTCTTAGATATTTTCAGGACAGAACTACTCAACACCTACAGGTTTGTTTTAAACAGCAGATAGATCAATTTCTCTAATAACATTAAAACTAGAAAACTCATTTATTCCCCTTTACTTTATGTCCAAGTTCATTTACAAACACTTATTTGCCAGATTAATTGTATTACTATTGACCCAGAAAGAATTTTTTTTTCCTAGGGATGATTTAGAGATAAATTACTCAAACTGACACTTGCTCTTTTCTATCCCTATGCATTCACAAATGATTGATTTATGAATGTTTCAGGAGATGTTTCAACAGTGAGGAGATGACGGTTTGCTCATCTAGCTCACTGCTGGCGGGGTATTATGTATGCCTTTGTATTAATGGGCTAGCTTTCCACTCTTAGATTTTCTTTAATAAGATGGCAAATAGATTTGGACAGCATGCAGTGGAGGGGGAGGGATTGGTTTCTTGCCTGCTCTTTGGCTCTCAGCAAGGCTTCCAGCTCCTCCAACGCCCGACTCAGCTCCTCTTTACCAGGCTGACCAGCGGCAGGACGCCCCAGCTGGGCCTCCAACTCAGCCACCTGGAACACAAAAACACCACAGAGACATGCGTTGAAATATCACCTGCCTGAGAACCCACACTGAGGCAATTGATTTTTAGAAAATCTTTATTTATAGATGCAAAGATTATTAGGACATAAGGTGTCAATTTTTAAGCCAAATAATGGATGGATGGATGGATGGATGTTTAAACAAAATAAAATGTTAAAAGAAACTAATTAGAAGAAGTCATAAAAAAATTAAGGAACTTGATGATGTTAACAGCGTCTTTAAAGTATGTTTAACAACTCTCAGTTCAATTGACCTGTGGAGCTTCAGGTTCAGTTATATTTTGTTGGACATAAAAGCATTATGAAAAAGCTCATTTTAGGTTCTGTTTGTACTGCTGAACACTGAATGTAAGCAGCTCTCTTTGTTTATTCTCTAGGCCTGTTTTTAATAATTCTGCTTGAAAATGACATGTAAAAAAATGTATTGAATAAATCTTAGGAACTAAAAAGTTCCACACTCATGCCACTGGGTTACAGGGACTAAGCAGAAAGTGAAAAAAATGTTTGCCAAAAATCTGACCAACTGCTATACTAAAGTTCATATTAAAGTTAAACATAGAGATGTGTGTTGATAAGAAACAGACAGCCATTTTGGCACAGTGGCATTTTACATTACAAAAGTTCTTAGGCATTTATTTTCTTCTGTTTTTCCCCTCTTATATCTCACCATAGGCAGCATGTGTTCTGCTGCAAAAATATTTTATTTAACTTACTTTCACTTATTTTTTGCTTTCCTCTCTAGGAAATTTTACATGTAATACTTCACTAAATCACTAAATAGAGAAACCAAACCAGTATGGGTGTCTTCAATGAGGAGCAGTTCATAATATCAAACAACCAGTTTTTTTTACTCTGAAATGTCAAACAACCTGGGGATCAAAAAACTGTAATGCAGCTCTGCTTGCATGACACAACCTTGTCATTAGCAAAAAGATCAAAGGACACATCAGTTATATTTTGCACAAATCATGACTGTATATAAAAAAAAATGTTGCTTCTAACATAGAACCTAGTTGCACAGCTTTGAAACACTAACATAAAAGAATAAAACAACATTCAGTTAAACCGCTATAGAATATCCATTCAAAAGCTGCTTTGCTGTCTCCCAGTAAAATTACTTGTCATGCTAAGTTAGATTGGTTTACACTGGGTGTCCAAACCTTCTGCCAAACATACCAAAACCACCAAGTGCAAGGAGCTCAGGTCTTAGCCTTAGTCATATTTTAGTCATTAAGATATGTGGTAGTTTTAGTCGGTTTTAGTCTACTAAACTTAAAAAGGTCTAGTCTAGTTTTAGACAGTTTTATGTTGCAAAAAAGTTAACCTTTACAATTTGTAATGACAACCAGATTCTTTACCAGACTGAAAGCTCTTGCCTAGATACTACAATTGCTGGGTATAGAATGCTGCTGTGCAGTTCATCATTGCTGTGGGGCAGAAAACTTTGATTTATAGAATTCAAATAAACTTTTTTATGAAATAATGCATAGATCTAGTTCAATACATCATATTGGTTAATATAGCAGACAGACAAGCTGATGAAATGTACAATAAAGGAATGGTTTTAGACAACAAAGGTTTCCATTCAAAAGCAAACACTTTCTGGTCTACTACGAATTATGCATTACACACAGATCAATCAATCTTTATTGCTCAAAAAAAGCAAAGAACAAAAAATATTTCTTTCTACTTTGGCAATTATGCTTTTATTTCTTCAATTTGCCCCTTAGTTACCACTGCTCAGGGGTCAAAGTAGATTTAAATTCACAGGGTTCGGATATAACAAAATACAGAGAGAACCTACATAATTGCCTTGTAATTCAATGGCAATCCAGACCTAAATTGTATGAACATGTGAACTAAAATGTTGAAATATTTAAAGGACACAGAGAAAATGTTTTAAAGAAATTTCAAGGAAACATTTACATCATATTTGAATAGATAGAAATGAGAACTAAGAGAAAGAATTATTCAAAAATATATATGTACCTTTTAACCTGGTTCTTTATCCAAAAATAAAAAGAAGGCAGTGAGATACAGTATTTGCTTTGGGTATAATTTAGGGATCCCTTTTGGCAGAAGTTAAAGAATGTTTAGCATCACCTTTTGTGAGCTGGAAGAAATTAAATCTTGATAGAAGTATTGTTTAACGCTTGGCAGAAGATGATCAGCCACATTTAGTTTATTAAGTAGCGAGGGCAGGAATTATTTTCACCCCACCGATGCTGCCATGATCCATCAGTTATCATACAGAATGAGCACCGCTGCACGGCAGGTGGGCTCAAACAGGACACAGCAGCTTAGCTGATACTGCTTAGCAGATTACAGCACAATGATGCTCAAACCTCAAGTTTTCATCAACAAAGATCCTTGTTTAGCTTGTCAGTTCTCGTTATCGTCATGAAAAAAAGGAACGTCAACAAAATAATTTCTTCATCTTCATCCTTGATGAAAACAACACTGCACATGATTAAGAGTAGCTCTGAAAGAAAGATGATGTTCTTAGCAAAAGGATTATAATAATTACAATCATTGAAAACAAATTAACAATGACAATAACTATGAATCATGTTTATAGTCCTTTTTACATACATGTATCTCAATGTGCTATAAGCAAAAGTAAAAAAAAGAAAGAAAAAAAGCTAAAAATGAAAAGCTAAATTAAATAAATAATAAAGAATACAACCTGGAAAAAATCCCTTTCACAGCGCTAACCAACCAGCCAGAGTTTAGTTTTGGAACTGAAAAGAGCCTTTGTCAGAAAGCTCTAAACTGCTGGATTCCTCAACTCCTCACAAAAGGCGCTTGATCCAAAATATTGGATACAAACTACACAATGCTTTTTAGCAGAGTGCGAAATACGGGGGGGTCCATGAGACCCCCTGAAAGCCTCAAAAGCAAAATTTAATGGGGGTCTTAAATTGTGTGAAAAAAATTTAAATAAAATTGTTTCTAAGTTATATACTATAAGCTTTCTTATGTATAATATTTGATATAGTCTTATTTTGAAAGCACCGGAAGTTGAGCAGTTGGTGTTTTCCTGTTTAACGAGTAAACACTGCATAGCTAAATCTGTTCTCTCTGTGCTGCGTTTTTGGCCAGTACAACATGTAATTTGATGTGAAGGGTGTATGTCGTTTATGTACATATAGTACTATGTTTCATGTTATGTTTGGAGGTTTATTGCAAGAAAGGTCACCGAGAAGAGAAGTTTAAAAAGCACTAGCACGCGAGCTAACTAGCCGCTAGCATACGCGCTAACTAGCCGTTAGCGATGCCGCTAGCTAGCGCCTAATGTTAACATGTTGTTTGTGTCATTATGTGTTTCTGTACATATCCAGGGAATATGTTGAGTTTATTTTTTAGGAGAATTGTGCCTGTTTATTTGGAATTGTGCCTGTTTACACAAAGACTTATGCACATTATTTCTTTGTTGCAGTTTTACCATTCATTCATCCATCCATACCAGCCAATAAATCCAAAGAAAAGGCTTACGGTGTGGTTATTGGAAATGATGATTATCTACCTGCTAAGCTAAGAGTGAGGGCAGGACATAAATAATTTTTTTGTCGCTAATGGTCACTAAAATGTTTTTAAGCTCAACATGTCCAGTATTAAAATTCAAAACCTTTATTCACAAATATGCTCTGGTTTTATGGAGAGCCATTTCAGTCAAAATTAAATAAATGGGTGAAATAAATAAAAAATGAGTAAAATAAATAAAAAAATGAAGACAATTAGTGAAATAAATAAAACATTTGTTAAATAAATAATTTAGCTTTTTCATTAAACCAATTTTTAATTTATTTATTTTTCATATCAATTTCCCAATTTCTCTTTTTCATTTATCTATTTGTCATTTATCCCTTTATCCATTTACCCATTTTTCATTGATCTAATTTTCTTTAACCACTTTTCAATTTCCCTTTTTCATTAAGCCAATTTTTTTATTTATTTTTCAGGTTATCTATTTCTCAATTTCTGTTTTATCTATTTTTCATTTGTCCATTTTTCATTTATCCCTTTATTTATTTACCCATTTTTCATTAATCTATTTTTGAATTTAACCATTTTTCAATTTCCTTTTTCCATTAACCCGATTTTCTATTTCCCAGCTTCATTAATCAATTACTCATATATCCTTTTTTTTACTTACCCATTTTCTTTCATCTATTTTCCATTTACCCATTTTTCATTAATCTCTTTATCTATTTACCAATTTTTCATTAATCTATCTTTTAATTTAACCACTGTTCAATTTCCTTTTTCCATTAACCCGATTTCCCATTTCCTGGTTTCATTAATCAATTTCTCATATATCCCTTTTTTATTTACCAATTTTTCTTTTATCTATTTTTCATTTACCATTTGTTTGAAAAATGTTTAATTTTCCAATTTCCCTCATTCATTAAGTATTTCCTTATTTTTTAATTTATCACATTCTATTTTCCCCTCTTCGCTTCTGCTTTAATATGATAATGAGGGGCGATGTCTTCAGGCTACAATGGCAGCCTATTGGTTGGTTAGATGCAACTGCAGCGCTCAGTTCCTGTTCAGTAGCAGTCGAAGTTGAAGTTGTTTTTTCAAAAGTAAAAGTTAAACAAAACTCAAAGGACCACAGTGATGGGACTAACGGCGTTGAAAGTAACGGCGTTACTAACGCCGTTACCTTGTTTTAGTAACGAGTAATCTAACTAATTACTTTGACTGTAACTATAACGCAGTTACCATTGCAGACACCCCGTTACTGCGCGTTACTCAGGTCGCACAATGAACCTTTTTTCATGATAGGACTCGTGCGCAGCTGCGTGAGGCTGACACCCCACCCACGTCAAAAAACTCTGCAAATAGACTGAATGGTTAGTGCAACGTTAGTGAAGATTTGTGCAGAAAAAAATATTGTTTGTGCTACTTTTGTTTAAGAGATATTAAAGATTATTTTTTATGTCATCCAGAGGTGCGCGCCTTGTCATGAGAGAGGGGAGGATGAGAATGGCTGATGTATAGTGAGAGTTCGTCTGTCAGTTGGGTAGGTGGGTGTTTCTGCTGGCGGGTGTTAACGTACAGCACACACAGAGAGATGGAGAGTGAGGAGGATCCAGCAGCAAAACAGCGTTTTCCTGATGGAAATACAGGTGTTACGTCGAGCTGCGTTTCCCCATCACATACGGTTTCCTCTGCATCTCCGCACAGCGCAGGCGGCACGAGTCACCGCGCAAGCGACAGGAAACGCGCATGCTCGCTAAAGGCGCGCAACAGTCGCCCTGTGCTCGCGCCACAGGAGAACTATGGAGAGCGTGAACGATCAAATGAAAGGGAGAAATCTGGATGGATGGATGGATACTCTGCCTTCTCAACCTACTGTATTTTTTATTTTAAACATTATTTGATGGCCTTTGTGGCAGGGATGGAGATCCATATTTTATGTCACACGCAGAGTATACATCTTGATAGATTGATGGATAGATAGATGTTGCAGTATCTATAACAACCCAAACACACAGGATTTCAGAATTAGACATCTCCAGTTATTAATTTCACCAGATCTGAATGCCCTGTTAAAAAACTTCACATCGCGTTCCCCCTGATGTCATTTACGTTGAGTTGCAATAAATGCTAAACTCTCTGCAGGTTCTTGTCTTTGTCATCCGCTCTATTCAGCTGGCTTTGGAAACACACCGCGAGAAGGTGGGGGCTGGGTGGTGAGGGTTACGGGGGCGAGAAACGCAAAAGTAACGCAATAGTTACTTTTACTAGTAACTAGTTACTTTTATTGTGGAGTAACTCAGTTAGTAACTCAGTTACTTTTTGGGAGAAGTAACTAGTAACTATAACTAATTACTTTTTCAAAGTAACGTGCCCAACACTGAAGGACCATAAAACACGTCGGATATTAAACTTACAGCGTTCTAGTTCATCTATTCGATCGGCAGCTTCCCTAAGACGAACCGATACTGTGGACTTTCCCTCCGAAAAGCAGTCTAGAAATGGCGAACACAGAGGGTGCAGCACGTTCTGTATCGGTTCTTAAAGAGAGAGACAGACAGTCTTTGTGCGTGTGTGTGTTTTCATAGACTGTCTATTCAGGCTCTTGCCCGCTCTACCAGATTCACAGAAAGCTTCATCCACTAAGCTGTCAGGAAGCTGAGTCACCCTCAAAAAAAAAAAATCACTCCGGACAAACTGTCTCCTGCACTACTATTAATACTATATTTATTTACTGTTTTTTTGCACTGTTACTGTTACAAAAGCTATATCTTACATAATTGGTAATAATAATATTTTTTCTGCTGCCATTACCATCTGCCTTTTTGGACTAGCATAAGTATTGCATATTTTATATTATTGTATATTTTATTGTGAAATTGAATGTTTAAATTTTAGTATTAGGAACTGATCTTATCTGTTGTGCCTGTGCACTTTATCTGTTTCACTGTTGGTGAATGAGAAACGTCCGCTCTGGTGAATCTGAATAATTGACATTGACATTAAAGCTGACTTTGACTTTGAAATGTTATAGGCCTACTGCATATTGAGAAAATTTAGATCGGTATTGCGCAACAATCTGGAGATGGGGACCCCCCAAATATTGACAGGTATTTCGCACACTGCTTTTTAGTAAACAAGTACATAACATCTATGATTACCATTTAATGGAGGAAATGAAACTGAGATGAGTGTGAACTGTATAATATTTTCACTAAAAGGGATTTATTTAAAGACCTAGTGTCATACTGAACCCCTTGGCAGATGGCTGCTCACCCTGAGCCTGATTTTACTGGAGGTTGCTTCCTGTTAAAAGGGAGTTTTTCCTCTTCACTGTCACTGCGTGCATGTTCTGTTTCAGGGATTGCCATAGCATAAATGACACAATGCAAGCGAACGCCTACTGCCATCACATGATCATCCAGGAAGAATAATTCCTGCAGAGATTGTGATGCGATGCAATCAGCTGGTTTTCCTTAAATAAAGAATAGAGTGTGTTCTGGTTGAATTGTCTCTGGAAAATGTCTTGAAATGACGTTTTATGAATTGGTGCTATATAAATAAACTTAATTTAACTAATAATATTCATTCATATAGCAGTTATACACACTACTATAAATTGTAAAAAATGAAAACTTTTAGTATTATATAACCATTATTAAAGAATTACTCAGCTAATCCCACACAAAAATGTTACTGATGGGATTTTCACATGTGAACACCTTTTATTCTCTGAATATCACTTAGCTGCATCCAGGCACACTCCATAGAGAATCTGCAACAACAAAAAAATCAAGGGCATCTTTTTTTCTTCATGCATGCTTTCATCCCTTTTTACCCTCTACTTGAATATACAGATAAACAACACTACACACACACACACACACACCAATGGAAATTATTCAAAGGAAAAATAGCCTTTCTGCCTGAGGGCTCAGAACCAAATCCTAGAAGACCTCTGTAACAGAGGGATGTGACCTGGCAAAAGATTTTCATGTAAACTGATTTGCCCAATTTGACCCACTTCCCTGAGTTTGACACATTAATGGAAAATTTTGAAGAATCTGAGTGACAACTTAACAAAACAAGGACAAGCTCTACATCCTCACAATGTGACATCACTCAAGAACCTGCAATCAGAGCCCTCTGACTGGGTTGGGGGTTTGAATCCCTCTTGTCTTTGGTTACCGCAGATCTGTGTGGCAGTAATCAGCTTAAGATGTTCAACTAATTGGATCCCAAGTGTTTACAGAGTTTGAATTTGCAGCAATTAACAGAAAATTTTTTAAATTTAGATAAAGCTTTAAATAAAATAAAAATATGAGGAACTGTGTGGAAGATGCATAAAGATGTTAGAAATTGTTCTATTGTTTATTTAACAGTTGTGACGTTCCTTCTGTTCCTTACGTGTAGTTATTTAGTTTTCTTTACCAAATTCATTTCATTCAATATGCTAAAAATAACAATTAAACATAAAAATAAATCTTTTCACCCCATGAATTGAAAGGAAGTAGGAAGAAGAATTATCATATAATCATAGAATATATAATTTATGGCCAATGAAGGCAAGAGTGACCAAAAATATACATTTTGAATTCTGTTGGTAAAAAACAATATAACCCTTTAGGTCCCAATAAGCCATTTGTCTTATTTTGAAGTGGTCAGAATCAGTAACCTCACAGGCCTTCATCATGTTTAACAACTAATCATTTTATTTTTTATACCCAACATACTTGACAAAATTTTTCCTTTTGATGGTTTGTTAAGTCTTTTAAACTCTGACCTTTGAATTATTCTTACTTTAAATGCTTTTTAAGGTTAAGGGCTGTTTGCCACACAGTCTTTGTTGTGATGTTACACAAGGAAAAATGGCAGACACAAATTTCTATTAGACTTTTTGGGCATTTTGTTTTCAGCAGCCTTTTACAAACGCGATTTGATCCAGTTTTTTAGATGATTCTATTAAAACATCATAAAGTTTAAAAGAAGTAAAGTATTTTATCCCCAACAAGGTCATGCTCAAAAAGCTATAAGCTGGGTAATGTTTCTCCTCGTTTTATTGATTAACTTGTGTTTATTATACCTGCAGGGTTTTAACAAGAAGAGGGGAGGGGTTTGTCATTATTATGCTCTGCACCACATTAAGAGATGCTAATAAACACTATTGATTGTGGGAAAAGGGTGATTAAGTTAAAAGCAAAGATGACTACATAATCAGTCTGTTGGTGATAACACTGCAAAAAAATCTATAGAAGTAATTTTTTTCTTAAAACAAGTGCTTGAATTTAGGAGGTGAGTGAGATACTTTACAAATGGAACAGGACAATTTACATTTAAAATAAGAAAAAAACAATTGCATTGTCTTATTTCAAGTGCATATGATCTAACTGTCTTATTTTAAGAGTATAAATATGCTTTTACCTTCTTACAGTAAAGGTAAATAAACTTAATTTAAGAACTTTTTACGTTTTGAAGTGTATGCACCAATGGAGACTTGATATTCTCTAATGTTTGTTTGATTTGAGAAATATGTTTATCTGCAGAATATAAAGAACAAAAAACATGCAGAGGATCTCACTGCAACCTTCAGCTAAGTGATCTCATAACTCACACCGGGGCTATCATTTTAGGGGTATAACATCATCTGAAAAAAAAATATATACTTTTAATAATATCAAAGAACCTTTGATGTAATTAAGAATAAAAATAGATAAATGTAAAATATAATATTATTACAAATAATCAATACAATAGATTATTTTAGCAGCCAAGGTAATAACTATTGAGTTTTTGTTTTTTAATTAAAAACAGCTGAATCCTCCCATTTCTATTCCTTTTTTTGAAAAAAAGAAAGGTATTCTTGGATCAGAATTCACAAGTGTTATGTGTATGATTTTAGGGATATTTATATAATTAATTAAATAATCTATCAAGAAATAACTGAGTATTTCAATTTTAAAATCAATTTTGAATCATTTAAGGATACAAACCTTTTTATTAAGAAGGTGCTTAATATGATCTCCATCTATTACATTTGATCTTTAAGGTTATTTACTTCTATACACCTCCATATCTCCAAAAAACTAAACTAAAACTGCCTTCGTGTAGCTGGACTCAATCCAAACCTCTTTATAACCAGTTTGTCACTTTTCAGTTTTCCCTGAGCTGATTAGGTGAAAATCTTCATTGTGTATCAAGGTATGGAGTCTTTCTTTTTCTCTGTGCCAACATTTCCAGTTGCTCTCTCTTTTAAATTTGCCCCCTCTCTTCCACAGACGGTTTCAAAGGAGTGGTTTAGAGATTCCTCACCATTCTCCGCCGCATCCACACCTTGCTCCAGAAAACCTTGGCAGGTTGAGAGAAAGGATTGTCCACAGTCTTAGAAGTTTCAGTCCCTTTGCATTATGCTCTGTGTGTGTGTGACTGTGTGTGTGAACCACAGCTATTGTCCCAAGAGGCACAAGTTCATTCCTGAGCTCCACACAAACTTTTACAGGCAGAAAAAAACACTGAAGTCGTAATCAATTAATGTTCCTTAGAACGCTTAAATCTTAAAACTAAATGGTTGATGGAGCAGAGGTAATAGATGCCTCTGGTGCCAAAGAAGCAACAAGATTCCCCAAAAACTTCTCAAGCAATGAATGCCCAAATGTAAGCACATATAAGTAATAAAAAAACTAAAATAGTGCGATGAATTACAATCGTCATCAGATTTTTGAGTTTTGTAGTAAAAAAAAAAACTGGGAAAAAAGGATTTAGTAGTCTATGATATCTAATCCATTTTCATCTTTTTGTTTCCCCAACTGATATTCAGATTAGTGACAGAAATCAAGAATGTCAGGAAGACTGGTAGGAACATTGGGCCTCTCAAGATGCGTTTGCATGAATACATTTATTCCTAAATTGTTTGTACACTGCAAAAACGATGTAGAAATAAGCAAAAATGTCTTAAATTAATTGTAATTAAGGTAAATAAGATAATCTGCCAATGGAATTTGTTTTTTTGACTCTTAACCCTGTAATGCCAAATGTATCATATTTGATACATACGGTTTATGAAATATTTTGCGTCGGACACCTTTTGCATAATTAAATGGTAAAAACTTTGCTCAAAATCTTATTGTACACAATCAGATATACCTGATAACAGCCAGTAGAAGACTACACAAAAAATAATTTTGACTTATCGCATAGTAATAAATTATTAATATCAAAAATTTATTTTCGTTTTTTTGTTAAAAGGCCAAATAAGGACTTCAAACCAAAAAAAAGTAATTTTCTGTTTTGTTTTATTCTTGGATCGGGCTTTAAAGGGTTAAGTAAGAAAACTAAATAATATGTACTAGAAATAAGACAATGCAATTGTTTTTTCTTATTTTAAATGTAAATTGTCTTGTTCCATTGCTGTCTCACTAACCTCCTCAGTTCAAGAAAAAATGCATTAATTTAGATTCAATTTTTTTGCAGCGTAGGAGTGATTCAGGAGAAAATGTTATATTCACCATGTTTCTACCTAAATTGTCAATATGTCTAATCTTCTCTCAAGTAAACTTTTACAAGTAAGGCCATTTCTGTAAATGAACACCGTCTGACAAGTGCTGGATAGACGTAGCACTATATAGAATTATCAATGCGGTAATTACGCATGAAAGCGCACTGATATACGCACAGGTGGAATGCCTCATGTTTACCAGGATCTTTTATGAAGTTATCCAAAGTTAAGAACATTTGTTGAATCTGATGTGGCGCACTGGTAGCAGCCCACGGATGGAGAAAAATTAGAGGACATTTACCACAAGAAAACATAAATGTTTTTGCACAAGGGCCACTGGGTTGATGGAAAATGAAAAACAGTAAGTTAAGAGATACAAAGATACACCTCCAAGTGATTAACCTACACTTGCATAGACCCACTCAACATGAACACACCTATTATACACATATTTATATATATATATATATATATACACACACATATACATATATATATATATATATATATATATATATATATATATACACACACATATACATATATATATATATATATATATATATATATATATATATATATATATATATATATATATACACACATATATATATATATATATATATATATATATATATATATATATATATATATATATATATATATACACACATATATATATATATATATATATATATATATATATATATATATATATATATACACATATATATATATATATATATATATACACACATATACACATATATATATATATATATATATATATATATACACATATACACATATATATATATATATATATATATATATATATATACACATATACACATATATATATATATATATATATATATATATATATATATATATATATATATATATATATACACATATATATATATACACATATATATATATATATATATATTTTTTTTTTTTTATGGTAATTAAATCTGCAAAAGGATAAACATCCTCAAGCACAGCCAGGTGAGGAGAAAACTTTAAAGCATCTTAAAATGCAGTTCACACCGTTTTGTGGTGTCAACTCTCATTAAACCTGAACAGAGGTTGCAGTTAAAACCAGAAACCCAGAAAATAAACCCAGAGCTTTTCTCTGGTGGATGAACACCAGTGTGGCAGGAGCTGAGAGTGTGATGAGTGAGGAAAAGCCAACCAACCCCGCTCTCCCTCTGCTTCTCCAGTGATTTATCTTCTTCTTCTAACTGGGACACAGTGGGGAGGAGGAGGTGGGCAAAAGGGGGTGTCTTATCCCAAAAGCAAAAAATAAATAAAAACTATTCCTGCCCCTCTCGATACCCTACCGCCAAACCCTGGAGGCCTGTTCTACTTCCAGCCACCTGGTTTACTTTGCAGCAGCTCAGTGTGTGCGTGTATTGCCCTGTAATTGTGTGTCTTTGAGGGGTAACCTTCACCTGGACATGTGCAGATGGAAAAGAAAATGGATGGAATAATGCCTCAAGCTAAAAATAAAGAGCCACTTTTGTCAGCGGTGATAACATCTCACTCCACACTGTTGAACTGTGCGACTGAAGGCGATTTGTTAAGCCTGACCAGGGGCATAATTTCCTCTCTGTAAATTAAAGATGAAATGTCTGCATTCTGGCCCTGCTATTATCACGGGAGCCTGTCAACAGAAATATGCCAGAGAGAGGGGAGCTGGATGAAAAATGAATCTGCAGTTTGAAGCACTCTTTGGGGATATTTTACTCTGACACATGCATAATATAAGTGAAACAAAAAAAAAAATCTGCATAATAGTCACTGTCCTAATAATAAAAAAAGACTAACAATGCAGAGTAGAACTGAGTTCACTTTACCTGTTTGTTCATTCCTCTTCTTGCTTTATTCTAAGTCTGAGTTTTTTTACTTAACATATGAGAAATGTCACAACAAAACAATGTCTCTCAAACAGGCAGAAATGTTTTAAAAGTGTAATTTTTCCCACAGAAACTTAATGGGAAAGAAAATCCTCTGGGATTGAACTAAAATCAAAAAGCATCAAATGTTGCAGCTCTAGTGTGAAAACACACGTGTGCTGCCATGAAACAGGAAGTCAAGTCATGTTTAATCAAATCGGCGAGTAAATGGTGAATGGTAAATCTATATAAGAAAACAGTATAGACATCATTTAAGTTTTGTATGAACAATATAAACTTAATAGCCAAATGAAAGCACAATTAAAGGGTGTTTACAGTAACTGGAATTAATCTGATAAATTATATGCTAACAATGCTTTAAGACGCATTAAAGTCACTACATAAATCTCAACCACAATGTTAAGAATTGCCTAGAGAGTGGACCACCTAGGGTGCATCAAGAATGCAGAGAGCACCCCATCAAAGTTGATGGAGCCTGACAGTTTCCAGATAGCTTTTATTATGAAAAAAAATGTTTGCAGTGCAATGGTGTTACATTACTGTGGTGACAACACATCTGACTGCAGGGTGCTACGTGGATTATTGCAGCAACATGTTGACATGTTGCCCACACCCACCAACCAGGCTCGGTTATCAAAGAAGGAAGAAGGGATACATTTAAAAACCATCATGTTATCCTGGGAATGATGAGACAAAAAGAGGCTTAATCTAACCTTTTGCATACAGAATGATATATGTTGAACTGCTCACAGATAAAGAGTAGAAAAGCCCCACCTCCAAACTGCAAATATATGGTATAATGGGCCAGGGAGAACAAGGCCAGTTGCATGTTTTCAAGCTCAGACACAAAATGTCTTCATTGTACAGTCAGAGAGAAGTACTTGTCTTTACATGGTCAGGTAACAAGAAAGAAAATTTGAAAAAGAAAAACAATCTGAGACTAAATTGGCTTTTATTAGTTGCAATATGGCAAATATTGTTAAATTAAAAACCTTGATTGTTGATTTTGGGGGAAATTATTCCTTCCAAATAAACTCACAAGTAAAGGCCCAGTTGTTTAGGTCAAATTAAAAATGATTTTGTTACATGGATTACTGGAGATGAACTGCATCCTCTCATACAACTGAAAAGCTTCTTAGAAAACTTATAATGTTTTATTACCCTTAGCTGTAGCATTGTGTCAGGATAGTAGTGAAAGCCTACTTTAAAGTGCTGTGAAAGACAATTATGACTGTCTTGACGTTTAAATAAAATTTTGTTTTCCACATTTCAGTGTCATTTGTTTTAAAGATCATAAAAACTAACTGCATGCTCTAAACAAACCCAAATACTCTTAAATGCATTGGAGTTAAGGGTCCTAAACCATGTTTCAACTCAACAGGATAAATATGAAATTATATAAAGAAAAAAAAAAGAAAATCCCCAAGATCCTTGCAACAGGCTGAAAAAATAAAATAGGAAGTGGAGCAGCTTTAGAAGTTCAATACTTTAAAGCTGATAATCCATTTAATTATTTTACCTACAAAACATTCTCAATATTTTAAGATGCTAATTTATCTTTTTTCTGGCCATTTTCTTTGCTAAAAATCAAAGGTCAAACCAATTTTTCCCCCGCAGACAAATGTTACATGTTTTCCTGTTTTTAAATGTGAAACAATCACATTTAATTAGAAAAGCCATAGTCATAGCAGCAGCACAGACGCTTCTTGAGAATGTAATTACCATAGCCTTTTGTAAACACAACCTCCTTTCCCCTTGGCATCTTTGGTAGATATACCGATAAACCCTTCTGTTATTAAACCAAGTTAATATTGACTTTAACAAGATATTTTCTCACCTTTAAGCTTTATGGCCAATATTTCTGTTTGCTGCCACTTAACCAACAGTGTTGTATTTCAGCTAAAAAAAAATCATATATACTGCCATGAATTTGTTATTGCAATGAAATTGAGACTAGGTCCGTTTGAAACACAGAGGCGAGAGCAACAACGGTGGTCACCTGGTCTCGGAGACGATCGGTTTCCTCCTGGTATTCTGCCAGCTGCTTCTTCCACTGCTCTATGCTGCTGTTGGCTTCCTGAAGCGCTGACACCAGCTTGGCATTGCTGTCCTGCAGAGTGAAGAGTTCAGCCTCCAAGTTGATCTCACACATGGACCTGATAAGATGACCAACAGAGGGCTACTTAGAGAAATTTTACTTTGATAACCGATTGTAATATTTCAAATTTTATTACTGATGGTGGCAATATAAACTCTTAAGTATAACATGAAATAAAATTCTACATCTTTTTTTAGCATTTTTAATATACATAAATAATATCTGTAACTATAAAGATGCATAAACTGATATCCTTTATTTGAGTATGTGGAAATAAAATATTTAGTTTCCTGGAATGAATTGAGGAAAATCTGGGATGAAATGACACCATATCTGCAGGAAGTGTAATTTGATGAGTGAGCAAATTGACCCAAAGCTGTCTTCCTTAGCAGTCACCTGAAATTTGTTTAGGTGACTGATAATTAAGTTTAGTTATTCAGGTCAGTTTCAAGGTGGATCATTGTTGAGACAAAGGCTGTTTCTGTTATGTCAAAACAGCCTTAAAACGAATACCTGTAACTAGAGTGCATTTATTTAATGGGGAAACAATCCTACATATAGAGCTATTAACAAAATTCCTGGTGATACAATAGTTCAAACTGAAAAACTCGCGCAAAGAGAAAAGACGATAAGGAGAAATTTATTGATACAATTACTTTGTCTTTGGTGCTCAGACCTCGGCAGGAAACATAGCGCTTAATTTTGATACATATGCATGAACAGGAGCAAAGAATAGGGCTGTTTCCCCCCAGGCCTGAAACTGGTGGTGGAGTGGAGATAGAGGAAGTTGGTCAGTCTGTAGACTGCTGGTTAGCGAGACGGTCTGCTGAGCTTTATGAGGAGATCCAGTGAACTGCATGAGCTGATACTAGAGCTTCACTCAGGGACCTAGAAGATGGAAGTCCAGTTGGATAACACAGGTTTAGAGAACCTGTCCATGATGAGCAAGCATGAAGCAACAGTGGAGAGGAAAAACTCCCCGTTGGGAAGAAACCTCTGGCTGAACCAGGCTCAACATGGCGGTCTTCTACCGAACTGGCTGAGATGAGACAGGGAACGCAGTACGATTCCGGGAGAAATTACACTCTGATGAAGCTTTAGCTACAAAGGTGGAGGAGGGGCTGGAGGTGGGTTGAAAAGGGGTCATCTGAATAAAGTCACAGCACATCCACCGCCTGCGCACAGGAGCAGACAGGTGCGTATCGGAGGCCTTTTAAGATGAACTTTGGATGTGTTAGAGTGATAACTATCCTGTGATTCAACCAGAAGGGTCATAAACTTTTATGACCTCCAGTATGTCATGAGGCAGAATCACACGGTTGTGTGACTTCCATCCAGCCAGTTGGTCAATTCACACTTATTACCTGCATCCTCCCAGATAATCATTACTGGGTATTCTGTTTTAGGCCCCCCTGTTTGATGTTGTAAACTGTTAATAAAAGGCTTTGCCATGAAGGGATCTGTGTGAGAAGGTGCTGGTTTTCCGAGCCAGCAGCTTCTCTCCGCTCTGCAGACGCTGACGTCACAAAACCCTGTCTCTGTGTTGATTATTTCCTTTTAATCTTTTAAACTCACATTTCTCTGGATTAAAACCCAACAGGATGCTGATTGGCTTTTGTGGAGGTGTGGTTCAAAGCTGATTGGCTGTCGCAGGTGGATGTAGTTGAACTTCTACCTAGGCTCCATTTAACCCCTTAAACAAAATATTTCTAAATAAAATATTCTCTGAAATCATAATGAGGAAAGACGGGCAATCTTAGGACAGCTAATTTTAAAAATAACCATGCTATGATTGTACACAAACTATTTTGCAAGAAAATATTGTTTTCTTTCCTACCATCACAAATCTGAACATGTGAGAGGGCTGGTCTATTCAAAAACCTGCGAAAATCCTTTGACTTCAGCTTGAATTTCTTTAAAATACTGCATGTAAATTATACAACTGCAATGAAAGGTTTTATTTTATTTCAAAAACTTTATCAGGGGTGCCAAAAAATGTGGCCAGTACCACTTACTATACTACATAAGTTTTTAGCTGTGTTGTTGAGTTGTTGATCTAATCTAATACAACCAGTTGGCATTTAAACAACCCAGTAAGTCATTAAATCAGTATTAAACTACAGCGGTGATTGCTTTTGTCATTTTTTTAAGGATTCAGATTTTTAATATGAACCAAAGCAGGTCAGCATGTGTCTTCAGGAGTGGAAAATTACACATCTGGGTCGCATATAAAAACCAACACCAGGCAACAAATGTGTTCTGCTTTATTATTAAATGGGAAAGATCTGGTGTGCCGATAAAGGTCAGGATTCAGCGGGGATAATTAATAAAGCAGTGAGCTCTCAGCTGAGAAGATGCAGTCCAGAAGGATATCTTTGTCTTCACGACAAATCAGCTTGGCCCTCATAAAACCATAGCAACACCAGGGAAGAGTCTGCTTAGGCTTATGAAAATCATAAAGTAAAATCTGAGTGATAATGGGCTGCAAGGCTACAGAGATGGGCTGCTCTGTGGCCTGTTTTCACATGGAGGGTTTAGTATTTAATAATGAACACCACAATGAAGCTTACTGTCTGCTAAGGTGAGCAGCATTACCCTATTTTACCTAAAGCCCCTCAACAAGTTACAAGGTTCTGCAAGGGAGTTCTGGACAAAAAATAAATAAATAAATAAATAAATAAATAAATAATGATAAATCTTAAGTAAACAGATAGCTGAAAACCCAAAAAAGATTTTTTTATTTTTTTTTCAGTAAAATGATGGCTAATCTACAAAGCATCCCTGTCTGGTAAGAGGTAAAATCAGGTGAGAATTTCTGGTGAAAAAAAACAACTAAAGGTAAATTAAGAAAACAACTGTATTTCAGTTCTTCTAATTGAAGACGTTTTGTTCTTCATCAGAAGACAGTCCTCAGTTCCCATCCGTTCATAAACTGGATGACTGAAAACCTAAACCAGCATACTTTAATAATTGGTTCCTGGGGGTCTGTATGGCAGATCTATTGTTTTTAGTTCATGGGATGCAGTCACAGGAATATCTTAACCCAACTAGACCCCAGCTGGTACTCATTTCTCTATGTACAAAGCTGTGAGTAAAAAAATCCCAGTTTTCTTATATAACGGCACTAAAATAGAGATTCTAAACCCAACTGTTCTTAATTTTTTATTTAAATCAAAAGGGCAATTATTGTTATTATTGTTATTGCAGTTTCTATTGCCATTGGAGTAATAAATGCGTTAATGACACTTTTTTGTCATTTATCAGCCTTTGTTGTTAAATCTTTCTTTACATACAGATTTAGCCAAATAGATAAAATAACACAATAAATTTGGTAGAGCTTCTAATGCTGCCTATGCAGCTTTGCTCTTAAGTCGTTCCTCCCAGAGTGTTTTTTGGACAAAATGACACTGGCTGAACAGAAACTTGTAGTGTGAAAAAAAAAAAAACGTCCACATCACTGGTACTAAGATAGTGTTATTTGTAAAGTGCACAGGTTAACAGCCATGCAGGAAGCACCATTCAGTCTGTTCACTGCTGAACTCTGGATCAGAGTTGAGATGAAGCGGTCAGTCCCACAGCGTCAAAGGCTTCACATTAAATGTGCAGCAGCTGCCTCTTCCTATGTGAAAGCAGGCTAGACTAGTGTAGTCGGACTAAATCAGCTTAAAACCCAGGTAATCGCCCAGCTCATGTAACTCTGTAAAGGATTATTCCAGGTTTTTTTTTCAATCTCCCCCCAATCTTTGATTTTCCTTAGCTGATAGCTGCTATGAGTATAAGAAACAGCTGATTTATTTTAGATTGTTAACAATCAATCATGTTTTCTTACTCTCTTCTTCTTTTTGTTTGCAAAACATTTAGTACTTGTTCTGGGTTTGTTTGTGACCTCCTGGATGAGTCTTTGATGCTCTCTTTGAGATTAGCCAGCCGCTTCTGAGAAGGTTCACCACTGTTCCCTGCTTTCCCCCTTTTGGATAACAGCTCTCACTTTGGTCTGATGGATTTGCAAAGCCTTTGAGATATCTTTGTAACAGACAAATATTTATCATCAAAAATGTTAGTTTATATAGTATCAGTTGTAATCTCAAGGCATTTTATAGAGACAATCCAATCAAGTCATACAGTCGGATTGGTTAAAAGGAATAGACAGGAACTAGAGGAAGCAAACTAGCATGGACTACAGATCAGGTATGGGCTCAGCTGGTATTAGTGATGTGATCCATGTTTTTGAAAAAGTCATTAACTACCTTAAGTTTGCGTAAAAAAACTTGTTTGGAAATTTAGTTAATTAATTAAAATGTTGCTTTTCCCATCCAGTTCTTTAAACACGATACTTCATATTACACATCTAAAAAACTGTGATGAAAAGTCTGCTGTAGTCTGGCAGTAATCACACCAGATGACTTACCAAGTAAGTTGTGATTTTTTTTTAATAAAACCTCAGGTTACTTTGGAAAGCCTTTTACCCCCAACAAATAAAATCGATGTTTAAAAAAAGCCATTTTTTATTTGTTCAAAGAATCTAAGTAGGATGTTGAAATAAGTTTTATGAATGGAAAATTTTTTATGTGAGGAAAAAAAGAAAAACAGAATCAGCAGCAAGTATTACAAATATAAATTTACAGATATTTATTAGCTCTGGTTTATAAAAAGCCAGACCTTTAAATAAAGGCTTTTATTACCCTTCAGACAGCATCTTTTTAACCCGTTCCTTCTCGACAGTCAGCTCCACTTCTGCACTCCTGCTGCGAAACAGCTTTTCCTCGCCGGGCCCGTTAACTGTCAGCAGCGGTGGAGAGTGACGCTCCTCTGACAGCTCCTAGGGCGCAACATGAGGTTGATAAAACAAAACATTATTCTTATGACACCAGCTCTGTTGCTAGCATGAAATAAGAAGCAGAACTCTATCCTATGATGAATCGCAATAGGTAAAACTTCCACATACACATATAAATGTCCCTGTAGGGTAAAGTGCCAGTTAAAGTGGTCATAATCCTTGATATTTTTCAATAATTTTTCCATCACAAAAACATACTTTGCTGTATTTTCTATGAAAATACCAATTATTTTTATTTGACTAGATTTTTTTTTTTTTTTTCTTTTTTATTTCATTTAGATTATATCAATACATTTAAGCCATGATTGAAATCATTGTTGGTTGCAATAATTACCACAAATGATTGAGAGAAAATCTTAAACCTATTTAAAACATACTTGTAATAAATGCAGAAAGCAGGTAAAAACAAGAGACAAAAAACATAATCAACAGCTGTGCACATTATATTGTCAAAGCATTTTTTATTTTAATTTTGAGATTGGAATTTAAAAATGTTCAAATTATGTCAATCATTTTGCATGGCCCTGCAAAGATTAACAGCTTGATTAAAAAACATAAGTATGGACAGTAAATTTTATTTTATTTTTTTTTTACTTTCCACACATTCTGGGGAACATTAACAAGAATATTCTAAAAATAACTATAAAGAAAAAGTACTAATTTAGATTGTTAAAGCCAAAATAATAATATAAAAAGATTGCTTTATCATTTATTTGTCTTAAACCGTGTCTAAGTCTAAACTTAGTCTTTAATATTGTATCCAGAAAGGCAGGAGAGCAACATAGGAGTGAGCTCAGTCTGCTGGTGCAGCACATGTCCCATCTGGGCTCCTGTAAACAAGCCCTAAGCATAACAAGTAGCCATGTGTGCAACCCAGCTGTTTTTTTCTTTATACAGCCTTGCAGGTTTGATTGGACTCAACAAGAAATAATTAATGTGCTTATTCATGTTCCGTGGCTTCATCTGGTGTTTGTGTGAATAAAAAGTATGTATTTAAGCATGTCACACCTCAGCTTGAGGGTCTGATGAGATTTTACATTTAAAGCATTTCAGCAGCAGTCAGGACCTCAACATTGGAACAAAATAAAAAAAATTGTACGGGCCAAACTCAAAATAAACGATCTTTAACAGAAACAATAATTTGATATTGAAATTAAAAGATGAATTTATTTTAACAGAGCATTCACTACCTTATTAGAATTTAATATTCATTAAAGCGACAGTGTAGCTAATTTTTTAAGTGTCGCTATCAAAAAGACATATTTTTCTAAAGCCTAATAACAGTTGCTTAAATAAATGACAGTGTAAACTTAGCTTAGAATGAGTTGCTTATAAATACATAGTAGGTGTACAAACTCCCCAGTAATATATGACTAAAATTTTCTGTGCAAACTGTAGAAAACAACACTTTTAAACCATCAACAAGCTTCAGGCATGACTCTGGGTGGCTATTTTAGCCGTCTTCCTTGCAGAAATGTTTGAGTTCATTTACACTAGTTGACTGTTAATCATTGCCTCATCATTTAAACATAGGCAGCTGTTACATGGTTTAATGTCATTAAATCATTATCTCATTGGTATACCCATCTTTATCAAAATAAACCAGAGGTTTATACAACTATTAAGTTGAGTTATCAATTAACTTAGATGCTCTGTCTTTTATATATCAAACACTTTGTGTAATTAACAAATACCACTGGGGGAAACAGACCCCCCTGCATGATGCTACCACCACCATGCCTTAGAAATATTACAGTTCTAGTGGGTTTTAAAAACCTCGCATAACCTCATACAAACATTTATTTTTACTGGCCCTATTAATTTCAATCTATGTTTTCTCCAGGGGGTAAATGGCTTATCCAAGAAGACACCCACAAATTTCTATCAAGCTCAAATGTGTTTATCAAATGAGCACATTCTTGTTAAAAGGAAAAGAAAAAAAATGAAATCACAATGAAAAGATTAATTAAGACATTGGTTCCACAAAAAACTAAACAAATTAAAATTTTCCCATTAAACTAACCCACATAAATGAACCTGAGGAACTTTGACAAAATGAGAAATCAAATATCCAGCCAGAATATGGTCAGGATACAGCTTCTAATGGATATTCAGTAATTAATCATTCCATTTACGGAATAAAGAAACTCAATCACCATTTTAGACCTAATGCTTTCAAAATTCCCTTTAGTGGTTTTTACTATATTCATTCCAAGCTAGAAAGAGAAAAGCTGTATCTGGGCATCATATTTGGCCACTGTGTTGTGAAACCGAGCAGATGAATTATCTCTTTTCTCTTTCTTGCATAAAACCTAAACTTAAACTCTTAATGTTACAACCCTGCACTGCAGAGAGAGCTTTTATTATTCATATGAAAGAGCATGGCTGTACTCTCCAGAGGACTAAAGTTGATTTTCTTTTAGCTCAGCAGCTTTCTGTTTATGCTTTTTTTTTTTCTCTCTGTGGATGGTTGTGGAAGAAAAACACATAGCTAAGTCCTGTGGATAATCTCTTGGTTCGTAGGGGAGGAAAAAACGACTTTGGTCCAGCGCTGAAGCAGACAGATCAGCGGGGTGTTATCAATGAATTATTCATACCAGAGATTAAGTTAAGTCACTACAGATTTAAAGTACTTGTTTTATATACACACACTCCCTGAGAGACTGAGATACAAAGTAAATGGTTTACAGCAAAGACTTGCAAAACCAATAATTCATAGAGAAAGGCATCTTTTTGCCTTTGTATGATTTAAAGGCTGTACATATTTAAATAATACATCACTAATACACTCACATCCTGTACTGCTGTTATTGCTTCCATCTCTTACTTGTTTGCCATAGCTAACTTTGCTCTGAAGTCACTTTGAACAGAGTAAAGATGAAATATTGAGCCTGATAGGCCATGCAACATTAACACTGCCATTCCAGTGAAACTCTTGGCGGCTTATCTTTTCATTGCTTCGATTGTTGTGTGGAGTGTGGGACGTCACGCACCTGCGAGAGCTGAGATGGATGAACATGTCCCAAGCCGCAGCAGGAGGGAAAACACAGAAGACAGAAAAATTAATTAGATAAAAAAGAAAAAAAACAAACAAACATAACAAGCATTTTAAAAACACAGGGAGCCATCTGTTTGTCTTGCACGGGAAATATTCTGTTCTTCATGTAAATCTAGAGCCATGGTTCACTTTCTCTGTTTGACTGAAAGGTAAACTTGCAGAATAAAAAGCCTAAAGTCAGTCATAAATAAATATTGTAGCCCTTTTTTGGAGTATTTTATCTGACCCATTAATATAACTTGACATGATAGTTCTGAATTCTGTTCTTTTATTGGTACCGACCATATTCCATCGATACTACCAAGCACCTATTCATGTAAAATCAAATAGTACCATGTTTCAGCACCCAAAAGCATCATTACGAGGCAGAGCACATGGAAGAGGGGTCGATTTTCCATGAACACAGCGTTGCACGTAAAATATGTAGACGTAAAATGTGATGAAAAGCCGCTCCTACAGCAAACAAAGCACGGCTAACAGAAATAATGTAAATTTTAGGACTTAAGCACACATTTTATCACAAGGCTAAAGAGCGCACAGCTTTCAACAGCCTCGGATCCCCAGCCACAACTCCTGCATTTAGCACGGTCAGCAGCCATTAGCAGCTCATTGTCTATAGCCAGCAACATGAGGCAGCAGCATCATCTTTGTCTGCTTCAGGTAAATAAGTCTAGTGTTTTAGATTATGTTTGCATGTGCTGAAAATCAGCACTGCTGAGTACAGATGGATTCCCAGGTATCGGGAATCAGTACCATATTCGTTCAAATGTGAACGGTACCCATCCCTATACACGATGTGTGCCTAAGGCCTAATAGTATGTTGCTTTATCGATTGCTTTGACAGCAATTGAGGATTCCTTTCAATTGCTCTTTATGCAGAAAACCGTATCCATGGTTTTTTTCAGAATCTCAAATTTTTTATTTAATTACCCCATATAGGCAGCTGGATCATTGTCCTGCTCCATATTCCAAGTGTGCTTAATGCCTGGACATTCTGCTTCTGGAGACCAGCATTCATAGGTACATCGCCTACAATATCTTATGCTGGTGCTGTAGCATTAGCTCTGCACTATATTAGATAATAATATAATAATATATGAGTTTTCCATGTACTCTTGGAGCAATTTTGGTAACACTACAGCTGTTCTACGCTTAAATACGTGAGTCAGGACAGGTACTAAACGTTTCTATTACATTTATTTTGTCTTATAAATATTACAAAATAGTTTTAAACTCCACAAAAACATTTTATGTGTTAACCAGAAATACAAATTTAACTCCAAGTGCAAATTTAACTTGTTGACTTCTGTGAATATATGTCACCACTTTATCAGTTTTTCTGTAAATCTTTTTTCTGTACTTTGTCCTATGTTGCTTTATATCCTTTAGATCAGTGAATAATGTATTGCATTTTGAAATTGTTTAGCCTACTTCCTGTAGTCAGACAGGTTCTTGTTGGGCAGTAGTCAGGGATGCGTGTGACTAAATAAAAAAACGCCAGCTTTCCAAAGGAGTTTAAGTAAAGAATATTCATGATTAAAAAATATTAGAAGGCAAATTTGGATAGGTTTTGTAACCAGTGCCTCTCAGCAATGGGAATGAATGTTGATTGAAAAGAAAGTGAAGCCTGATTACTATTGTCATATTATTGCAGTATTCAAAAATAGCATCACAACCGTTTCTTTTCTTACTACTGTGCAGGCCTGTAACACTGATGGTAACCTGCTGGTTTAAAATTTAAACAACCATCCTGATAGCTTTTATCACAATGTCTCTGCAGTGCTTAAGTACATCCACGTTCTTTACTTATTTATCCCAGCATCCGTCCATCCGTCCCCTCAGCTTTCCAAAGTTTCCATTTCTACATCCTGTGTTTCAATGAGATCCGTTTTACTTATTCATGCATCAGCTAGGGTCTCCCTTCACTCACCTGTCCTGCCCACCAAACAACACACTGCAGTCACATGCAGATTCAGCTCCTTTAGGTTTTTTTAAGCCTTTAGAGTTAGTGACTTGAAATATTGATATGCTGGTTTTTGCTTCTTCTTCTGGCTCTGCAAATGTTTACCCATGTACAGTAAGGAGGGAACAAAAGGCATACCAGGCGCAGCCTTTTATAATTTGGAGAACATTTACGCAGCGGTTTTTAGCTGCTTCTTTCCCTGAAAAAGAAGCTTAACTCTACACTTACAATAAAACTAATCAGTTTGACTACTTTAGGTTCTAAAGTGGAGCCTGTCAATCTTTTTGCTGAAAGTTACATATGCAAACAATAGTTGTTGCCAAAATTCCTCAAAAGTTCTGTTTTTCAGTTTGATCTAATTTTGACTAATAGAAAAAAGGCAGCTGCTTTTTTTTTTTTTTTTTTTTTTTTTTAGTAGGTTAACTTTCTTACCAGACAAATTAAAACCAGAATTTTTTAAAACTGCTAAACTGGTCTCTGAATATCTAATTACCGTCCTTCTGCTTGTTATTCTGGAGGTACAATTTGTCATTTTTCGTTCTCATCTGACTGAGTCCTGCATCTCATGTTTGAGCTGTGTAAATAAGGCTGAAAGCTGGAGCTTTACTGCCGGCGGATCCCCTGCTGCTGCTTGCCTATCAGAGGCAGAACATGCACTCTGCGAAGCTTGAGGCTTCAAAGATACGGCTCTGCATAGCTGTAGCCCCCCACACTGACCATGACTGCTTCTGAGCAGAGGGTTTGCTTCCTTACCTTCAGCTATTTTGATTAATATTTGTTCACTCTAGGCTGTATTCTTTATATTTTAACAATCATCGATGTGTGAACATTTCGTCATACAAAGAATGAATATTCAGTAGGTAGTTCAGATTATCCTCACATAACTGTACATGTGTCAGACAACAGACACATAAAAGCTCCAACTGGAGAAAAAATGGAGAAAAAATGACTACTCAAACGTTAGGGAAGAGTTAACACATCTAGAACTACTTTCAGAAATTTTGCAATTGCTTATGCAGTTTGATAATGGTGTTCTAACAACAGGCATTTTACTTTGCCTATGTACTACAGAAATTCTGTATCATGGCATCATTCACTCTAAGATCAGGTTTCAGTTTACTTGTTTTTATTCCCGTTCTGATCAGTGTTTTTCTCCACCCTGTAAAAGCAATAGACACCTTTCTGTTAGCCAGCTAATTACGGTAAGACAAACGCAGCCGTCTATAACCACTCCTTCTCTGCATGCTGCACACAGCAGGAGGCTGCTCCTGTAAGATTGGTTTTTCACAGCTTGGATTCCTCTGAAGCAGCATTTTGATAAGAATTTGTGATTTTTTATGGTTAGGATCACAGCAGGAACGGTTAAAATCAATCCCATCAAACTCATAAATATGATTGCAGTGATGCTGACAAAGTCTTGATTAAGACGAAGGAAAGATAGTTATGGAAATTGTTTGTTTTAAACTACTTCATTTCATTAAAGTTATACTTGCTTTTGTTTGTTAGCTTTTTTGCTGCAGAGATCTCTGAAATATAGATATTAAAATCAGGTCTGAACCTTGCCTGTGCTTTCGCCAAAAAACAACTCATTATCCAGTCATTTGTAGCTTTGCTGCAATACTTCAGATTTGAACTAAAGATTTAAATAAAAAGAACCTTAAATCATACAGATCAAAGCTAATTTACAAAAACAGGGGAAAAACTGGGGTTAAATGAAGAGACATTTTAGGAAATAAGGGAAGACTGAACTCTTCTGCATAATCATTAAGGCAGTCATATTAACAGTAAGGTTTCTAGGTCCCATGCTGCAAAAAATCCTTAGTCATTATTTATGCCTAAACGCTTGACAGCTGATATGAGAGGCTTGTATCATCATGCTGTGTAAAAGAGTTTTCTAACACAGTGCAGTAGATTAGAGCCAAGCATTTCCACTTTAGCCTGAATGATGTTGTAGAAGTCCTGCAGTTCATTGAATGCAGGCCCATCTGCATGTTTATCATGGTGTGATAATGGGGAGTAAATTGAAATGTTTTACATTGTTGTTTTATTTAGACAGAAATGCAAAATCAAAAATGGGTTAAATGGTCCGTTTTCTTTGTATTTGGGTCTGTTCCATCTGTTGCATCTAAATTTAGAGTAGATGTATTTTTGCATTGCTTGGATGCTTTTTTCCAAGATTTCTTTTTTCAATGGAAAAGCAGTTGTTCTATAGTTCACAATAAAACAAATCCTTTTAACAAAAATCACAACCTACCCAGAATTACTTAAAGTAATCACTACATATCGCCTCAACATAAGGTAATAACATATGTAAATATTTTCCACGTAGGATATATGTCATTAAGAAAGGCATGTGACCACTCTTAATGGGTTTTAAATCTTTCTATAGTCTTTGCAAACAGCAAGAGCATTAATGGTTGAACTGACTGGTAAAATGGCATGCAGAGTGTGACTAAAAGGATTTTGTAATAAACTGTATTTCAATAATAGCATACAAATAACTCTTTGACAATATTACCGTACACAATTTGATCATGCAATTAAAAACTGGGAATCAGTTTATCATTAATCTCAACCAAAGTCTAAAGTTAAAAAGCTGTTATTTTTGTGTTTTTGAAAACTGCATGTTTTATTCCATCCTTTTTTCATTAGAGCTGTCATGAACTTTACTTTCTTACAAGTGATGTAAGGAAGTATTCTAAGATGAAACCTTCAAGGTTTTTTGTCTCTGAGACTCAGAAGTTCTAACATCAAGGTGAATCTACTACACATGCAATCAATGAGTCTTTGTCTTTTTGTAGCAAACCACAGCAGATTAACAGGTAGAAAGAATGATAGAAAAAATAAGAACCAAGATGAAAACTAGAAGCTGTTTTACAGAGGAACCCACAATAATCAGAATGAGACAATTTCACCTGACCAGCTCCTTGAATATATAAAAAAATGAAATTTTGTTTTGTTAAAAGCTTTAATAAAACAAAACGGTGCAGGGCTAGGACCATATGATTTGAAGCATAAAAAATTATAATCATGTTATTCTTGCATATTCCGTTTAACTCATAACCGAACCACCAAAAAAGAATCTGCAACATTTTGATACAACTAAGAAGAAAGTCTTAGGTGGAAACTGGTTTTAGATAGGAAAAGCCTCATGAGTGCATTTCTAGCTAGAATCTATGTTTGCATAAATAGCTTAATTCATAACATTTTAAATAGAAACCTGTCTGTGCTAAAACGTGCCATAGGTGATATTAGTAGCAACAAAACCCATTGCATCTCTCATTCAACATGTTAAATTATCTCATCAGAGGGCAGGGGTCATTATTACTGGGTCCTCTCCAGAAAACTCACTTAGAGCGTTTGCCACAAATCCATTATCTGGGCCAATAATGCTGAAAGCAAGGCTGCAACTAATGATTATTTTGCAAATCAAATAATCTGTAGATTATTTTATCGATTAATCGATTAATAATCGGATAACCAACGGTTCCTTAAAGAAGATTTTATAGGAAATAATACCAGGTGAAACTAAAACTATAAAAAACATTCTGGATAGGGCATATTGACAGACAAAAATGTTATTTTTTTATCTTAAATGAAAAATGTTTTCATTTTTTTTACAATCTTGGTATTATTACTGCTTTAAGTGGGTCACTCTGTCAGCTAAAAGCATGTTTTACAGTCTCTGTACTCCATTTAAGGATTAATTGATTACTAAATTAGGTGACGATTACTGAAATAATCGATTAATCACAATCAATGCGATTGTTTCAGCCCTAGTTGAAAGTTTATCTGTCTTTCTTTATATCAAACCACAATTAAAATAAAGCCATCATATTCTATCCATCGAAGTAATATAGTATCATAGATGAAAATTCAGCAAGAATACATCAAAAGATAAGTCAACCCCGAACCTGGTAATTTATAGCTGAGTTCTGCAGCATCAACCTGAGAAAAAACAGCCAGATTTGTTTTAAACTATTATTACTCCAAGGTGTCCATTTAATGTCGCATACCGTGATAAAACATTGCTCCAATTCTGCTCTAGCTGTCTTGGGATGCTGACCTTATCGGTTTTGATGCTGTGAGGGTTGTTGCGTCCAGAAGAGGTTTCTCTCAGCTGGGCTAAATAAATGACTGAGACAAACCATCAGCTCTTATCTGAGTGTTTCAGAGCTGAGGCCACTGCTGGCAGCTTGACTCTGTACTCTCACAGACCTGCTGAGTGGTTCTTTGTTAAGACTTACACTGTGGCACAAACCTCAGTGCAAAAACAATCACTGCTCTGTTTTGAATCCATGTTAAAACTCCAAGGAAACAGAGTTTCATACTTGGCAGAAGTAGCTCGTAAACAAAAACAACTCTGGGATTTCCAGTCTATTTTGTTAATTGTATTTCTCCAATTTTGCAGAATGAATTCTAGTCCTTATAACTTTTTGAAAGTGTTTGTGTGTTATTCTGCAACAAGAAACAAAATTGTGTCGGTTATTATCCATTGTGAAGGTGGAATGATTTTGAGGAAAAGGCTTTCATGGACCTCACCAAGAAACCAGCAGTTCCGGCAGGATGAAAGTTGCCAATAGCTCCAACAGCAGACGCCAGATCCCTTTCAATTATAGATGATTCAGCTCCCCTTTTTAACCTCCCTCCGCCTGTTACCTCATTCTTCTTTCTTTCAGTTTTCATCATTACTGCCCATCTGCGCACCTTGAGAACTGACATTTTCCAACTCAAAACCTCCATTTGTAATGCATGAATTATTTTAATGGAGTTAACCGAAGAGGGAATAATGGAGCAACCAGATGGGGATTGTTCTAATCCCTGGTGGGTTTATGTGTGTTTCAAATAGAAACCAATGGGCTGGATAGTACTGCTCTGCTGTCAGATTAAAACAGGGGTTAAACGGGCAGACCATAACGTCTTTCTAAGATCACAGATTTGGCAGAAACACTTGGAAAATACTGTTCATCCTTAACCTTATCCAAGACCTGAGATCAGACAATAGTAATGTCCATCTTCTGAACAAAAACATTCCCTCCAAGTGATTTTATGGATCCATAATTTCTTGACTTAAATAGGAAAGTGTTAGTCAGCCTCAGATACAAAACACAAAGAGGATAGAAAGATGAATGGAAACACTGGATAATCTGAAAGGATGAATGTTTGAATGAATGCATAGATGGATAAATGGACCGACCACACAGAAAGAAAAATCTGAAAGCTTTAGATAAAGAGATGCATAAATAATAAAGTCAACAAGCTGCATGGAACTGATAACTACTAAAAAAAAACATTTATTGGTTGCAAAACATTAAAGAATCAGTTATTATAAAATGTCCCATTTAACTGCATCAAACATGGAGAGAAAAAAAGAATGCATCCTCAAAAAAGTTCATTTTATGCAAAACTTTCACACTGCTAGAAGTTCACATCATGCAAGTAGATACAATAACATTAAACCTCCTGTAAAGCACTTAGATTAAACTTGTTAGCAGTAATGCAGTTGTTCTCAGAGAAGGGGAGAATAACCCTAATTTCTGTTCCTACTTTAATAAGAGACTGCAAGGATTAAAAAAAGAAAAGTTTTTGCAACAAACACTCAGTTGAAAAAGTAGTCCGTTATATTTAGTTGACCCAATAACATCAGCAGACTGCCTCAGAGACCGTACCATAAGAATGTGGATGATACATCCACTAGACATGGAAATATACCGATTTAATTCATGTGAGTTTAATAAAAAAATCGCAGAACAATAAGATATAAAGAGGAGAGACTGCCACCTCCTCACCATACCCCACAGTGCTGCACCAAGGACACCAATCCAGTGCTACCATGGTAATAACATGCAACCACAACCTTGCATCAGATGTGTAATGCTTTCTTCAAACCCTCACAACATCAAAACGGCCGTCACTGATTTCTCATCACAACCAAGATGACCTCACCAAAACCCTGCAGATGCATTCCCCCTCCGGGCTGTTAATTATGAAAAATTACGCTAGGTTGACAATCATCAGGTGGTCTGATAGAGAAAAGGGCCCTTTCATGAATATATGTTTAAGTACTCGTTATACACAGCATTTAACACCATATACTTTCCATGTGGGGGGAAATTACTTCATTTTATTTGAAGAAATATTTTCTAAGGTAAGGTAAATCTAAATTGATTAGTCTAATAAATGTATATGGTTATTATTGCTATTTTTGTCTGACTGGTATAGCTAAATTAGTAACTTCAAGGGTTTTATTTCTTAAAACACATATAGAATTTGTTTTTGTTTTTTTTGGTTGGCTTTGCTCTAATGATCCATAAAAAGAGAAAATCCTTTACCTGAGGAGCTGCAATGTTGAGTCCAGGGTTGGCCAGTTCAAACCTCTCCTGGGATTTCTCTCTGGCAAGACGAGCCGCCTCCTTCACCTCCTTAAACTGCTCTGCAAACTTCAGGTGGAGTAGGAAGAGAGGAAGAAGTTAAACTCTGAATCATTAAAATTGAACGAGACTACTGTATTGATGGGGAATCTGTGCTAACTTTGTGCTTATGCATTACATAGATTAAAATCCAGGTACTGCAGCAGAAGTAAAATATAAAAGATCACATCATAACTATAAATTAATGACCTAGAGGGAAACTTCCTTTGGAAAAACTGGACATTGGCATAAATAAAAGATCAAGTTTCAAACATAAAAAATATGCCTTAAAGGAACAGACCTTATACTTCTACAAGATGTCTTTATACAAAGCATATTTTCAGCATGTGAGTCTCCTGAAATGCTGCCACAGTTCTCGTGAAAACAACGTTACTGGTTCAGCAGTGAGCGTGTCCATCAATACCTGCTGCAGCTGCTGTTCTGTGGAGAAACCCAGGCCATAAACGGTGTTCGCCCGGCTGTCTGCCCACTGGCCAAACTTCTGAGACGTTTTGGTAAACGTCATGTTGGGGGTGATGGTGCTGTTGATGATGGCCTATTGACGCATATTTAAATGTCAACGTTATTATCTAATATCCGTAGAGAAGAGAAGTAAAATAACAAATTAAAGCTAAACACACCAGAGACTCATAAACGTTTTCTCTTGATGGCCAAAAGTACATTTATTTTGATAATTAGGGCTCACTGTTCATTAAAAATGTCAGTCTCTCAGACAACTTGATTATTAAAGACTTATAAAACATCCTTTTTGAAACAGAAAGAATGGCCGTATAATGGCGACACATTCTTTGCAATCAGCACGTCTGATGTTCCTATTGCTTGATTAACTGCCTCCATGCAGAGTGGCATGAAGGCAATCAGTCTGTGGTTCTATTGAGGTGTAATGGAAACTCGGGTTTCTTTGATAGCAGCCTTTAGGTGGTCTGCATTGTTTGGTCTCTATGCTCTCATCTTCCGCTTGGCAATAGAACATAGACTCTCTATGAGGTTGAGGTCAGTGATACCTCAGTCATTAAAACGGTTGTCCGCACTTTAACAGAGTGGAAGGGTGCCAATTTCTGCTGAAAAATACAATCAGCATCTCCAGAAAGGGTTGCAGTAGGGCCAGCATGGAGTGCTATGAGGTTTCCTGCACTGTTTCTTGAGGATCCAGTGGACCAATATTAGCAGATACCATGGCTCCTGAAATCATCCGTGAATGTACACTGCAAAAACATTCTGAAAATGAGTAAAAACTTCTTCAAATAGGTGTATTTACCCTTAATTTGAGTATGGAAAATAAGATGATCTGCCAATAGAATGAGCATTTTTAACCTTAGAATAAGGACATTTTTTACATTATGCACTTGAAATAAGAGACTGCTGTTGTTTTTTCTTATTTCAAATGTAAATGTTCTTGTTCCATTGGCATAGTGTCTCACTTACCTGCTTAATTGCAGAAAAAATGTACTTATTTTAAGAAAAAATTACTTACTTAGATTACATTTTTTTTGCAGTGTACCTCTACATTCTCCAGAATGTGGATCTATACTATTCATATAAAGCATTCATTTAACTTTCATTTAAAAAAAGAAAGGTTTAGATCAATGGAGAAAAATTCCACTACTTCTTCTGTTTAGGCCAGATGTGATGATTCCAACGTTGTCGTTGGCTTAAGGCAAGGCTAAAAGACCAGGAATGCAACAGCTGTAGCTGACGTACAGCTGAAGCTCGGTCTACACCTTGTGAGTTTACACTAGTTTTTTGAATGGACTGTGTCTCACCATCCTCTCAAGACCTTATTTATCCTTGGTGTATCCCCTGTTGCTTATCAAATTGGTTATAAACCCCAAAACGACATAGAATCATCATTAATGTGTTGCATGTCCCAGGTACAAAGCATTATAATAATAATCAAATTGTTCATCACAATTTAGGAGCTGCAAGCAGACATTAGTACCTAACATAGATGCAAAAAAGGGAGAGAAAAAAAGATTCCCCCCCTATAAAATCCTCAAGAGAATTCAGTCATTTCAGATGGATTTGTTGCCAAAATAACTTCTTTAGTCTCTACTCCAAAAGCCTCTAGTCTCAGAGGAGAAAAACTGGCACAAATGTCTTTTGTTTTCTCCATGTTCCACTAAAAGACATTCTGCTGGAGTCTCAGGTGCTTTACACCATCGCAATAGATGCTTTAACTAAGAGAAAGTAGGTTAGAAATATTCTTTTGATAACCTGTATATCCTAATAGTATATTGAGGAGAACAAAATTAGGCTATAATAGAATAAAATATAAAATAACATTGCTGATAAATAAATGTATGTTATTAATGTGTCTATGTGTGCTAATGATGTGCTGGGCTCTCACCTTAGTCCCGCCCACACTGATGATTCGGTAGACGCTGCGGCTTGCATCATAGAAGAAGGACACGGTGACAGCATGCTTGCTGGCTGGCAGCCAGTTACGTTTGGTTGCCGGGTCGATCTGGAAGACATGGGCTCGGGTGCTGAAGATGGGCTGCTCCCTTTGAAGAACAGGGATGAATACATGTCACAGTTTATAAAGGCTAGCATGGCAAATGTTGGAGGAATGCAAAGAAACCACATGTATATAGGAAGCTTTGGATCATCCTGTTTTATTATCATCAGACATCATATTCAATAAATAAAAATCTATATTTATATGTTTAAAAAGTAAATATACATTAAATTGGAAATCTCATATCCTTATTCTAACATGAATTTGCTTCTTTTACTCTAAGGATAGAAAAAAATGGATTTCAGAACAATCTACATCCAAATAAAATAATTTATTAAGATTTTCTGGAAAAACTAAATTAAACACAATACTATAATAATAAAAGTCCTATTTCTGTTGCCTTAACAGTGTCATATTATCTTAAGCACACAGAAGACAGTCTACAGGCTGCCACATCAGAGCTCATATTTAAACTTAACACAATATCATTAATGTTTTCCAATGACCCTGAGCCATTGACGGCAAAAGGAAAAAATTGTTTTTATTTTGGTGCGGCGAAGCTTTGCTAACCTCTAGCAGTCCAATTAGCCACTGTGCTCCACATTAAGACAAAATACAAACACTGGCTTTGGGATGAACGATATCCAGAGATGCGCAGAACACTGAAGGACCCACAGAGGCCCTCTGGTGAATTCATGCAACATTACACAGCTAATAGTGTTTGCACAATGTCAATGCATGCAATGAGGCACAGCTTCTTCTGCTACAGATATGTGCCAACATTAGGCTGATAATATGAACTGAGAAGCGGCCTTCCACTGAGGAGGAGAAAACACAGTTTTTATGGGTCAGCACCGCCTATATAAGGAATCCTTCGAGGCAGATTTCATATGAATTACAGCTCATTTGCATTTAAACAATAGTAGTTATTGTTTTTGTCACAATTGACAATAGACAATAGCAACTGAGCCAAGAAAACGGATTTAGATGGTGTTATTCAGGTTGAGCACAGCTGTAGCCATGGAATAACAAATATAACAAACTTTTAATACCAGTTCATTCAACTTCCTCCAATAATCACATAGAAACAAGACCCTGTCTGTCTTGTCTCATTGTGCTAGCAAACAATAACCTCAGGCATTCATGCATATTGAGTAAAACGACTCATAATCCTTAAAGTCCAACGTTATACCAGCATGCTGTTCTTTCACTAAAAATTGTAACGCTGCTAAGTCACAACTCATAGGAGGGGGTAAGCTTTTGGGAACTACAGACTTGGTTTCTTGTTTACTCAGTGAGTTTTTCTGCAGCTGTAGCCCATCTGGTCCAGCGTGATGTGATTATTCAGATGATAAAGACTCAGACAAGTCAACCTATTCTCTTTTGACCTTTGACATCTACAACTTATTTATATTTTTATATTTTTCCCATTCTTCTCTGTAAACTTGAGATATGATTGTTGAAGAAAAATCCCTGTAGTTTCTGACACATTCAGGCTGGCACCAACAACCAGGCTATGTTTAAAGTCTCTTAATTCACCTTTTATCTTCAATTTGATGTTTTGTTTGAACTCCAGCAAGTTGTCTAAAAGCACAGAGTTGTTGATATATCTACCTAATAAAGAAGTGAGTTTCTTTTCCATAAAAAAAAAAGTTTAGGAAATTTGCGGCATGTTTTAGAGCTACATAAATTGAACTGAACATACTTCTGTAATGGTTTCTGCACTGTTTCTGGCCTGATCACTCAGTCCATACACCTGCTCTGCTCCACCCATCTGCAATCATCTCTGACCGAGTCACCTGTTTCCAGCACTTTAAAAACCCCATCAGATCAGTCCTCTGTGCCAGATTATCTCGAGCCATCCCGCTACGAATAGTCCAGCAACTAAAAAAAGAACCTGACCGCCAATCTGTTTCTGACCCGATCTGCCTACTGACTTCGAGCCTGCCTGACCGCTGTTTGATTCTGCCTGCCTGTTTACCCTCTCTGCTCTGCCTCTGGTGCCCCAGATCTCTGAGTCGTTCTGATCGGCCTGCCTGCTCCCCTCTCTCTGGATCTCTGTCTCGGAAAAGCTCCGCTAAACTGCCTGCCTCTCCGTCCTGGATCTAACTGGTAAACCTCCCTCAATCTGCCCGCCTGTCTACCTGCAGCCTGTTTGCCCACACAGATTCAGCCCCGCTTTCAGATTAATAAACCAATCAAAACGTCACTAACCTGTCTTGGTTTATTTGGATCCAGCCTCTGTCTCTTTACAACTTCTCTGTTTTGCACATACTTGTTCTTATAAGTGTAAGTAATTTATTTATTTATTAGCTATTTTTACTGTGTTTCAGGGTGGTGGAGTGGCCTGGTGGTTCTCCCTTGGCTCTTTGAGGAAGAATGGCTTCAAGTTGAACAAAAGTGTTGCTTCTTGTATGAATATATACATATATATTTATATATATTTATGAGGTTGAGCCCTCCTTCTGCAGTTTAACAACACAACTAAGCAAACTCTATCAACACAAATACTCCTTTTGCAACAAAAAAAAAACAAGCTTTTTTAGCTTTAAACTTATCAAAACAAGTTAGAATATTAAATAGTGATGTGAACTAGGGGTGCAACTGACAATTATTTAGCAAATCAATTAATCGTCGATTATTTTTCCATTAGCAAAAGGTTCTTTAAAAAGGGCTATTTGTGAGATTAAACCAGGTGAAACTTTTCCACTTGAGGAGTTCTGCATAGGGCATATTGACAGACGAACACGTTTTTTTATTATCTTAAATGCAAAACTTTTACATATATAAACATTTTTTTTTACAATTTTGGTATGATTATAGCTCTAAATGGATTGCTCTGTCAACTAAAGGAATGCTTTAGAGTCTACACTCGTCTCTGAAGAGAAACTGATGTCTTAACACCATTCAGTCTTTGTGGCTCATGACAAAAACTACACCTATACTGTCAGGTAAAAAACAAAACCGTACAAAAGCATTTGGAAGGACTGTGTCTCCCCTCTCACCCTGAGGCACAGTGCTGTCTTCTATGCTTACAGACATTTATGACATTGAAGACAGGCAACATAGGGCCTACTTCCAATCTCCACCATCAATTCTGTTTCTCAAAAACCAAGGATCGCTAGACTTTAGCCCACATTATATTAGTCCCAGACCCACTTCTGGCTCCATTGCATCACCTATAGAAGCAACAGGTCTGTAGATGATGGCCCTTTATTGCATCCTGCAGCCCCTGGACTCCTCTGGAACCCACAGAATCCTGTTTGTGGACTTCAACTCTGCTTTCAGCACCATCATCCCATCCCTGCCACAGGATTAACTCTCCCAACTGAGCCAGCTTCACTCTACCTGCATGCGGATCACAGACTTCCTGACAGACAGGAAGCAGCACTTAAAGCTTGGGAGACAGGTCTCTGACCCCACCAGGTCACCTCATGGCTGTTTTCTTTCCTCTTTGCTCTTCTCACCGTAAACCAACAGCTGCACCTCACATCACTGTTAGGCTCCTGAAGTTTTAGGATGAACAACGCCCTCATTGGGCTCAACTGTGAGAGTGATGAGTCAGCCAACAGGTGGGAGATTGATCATCTGGTGACCTGGTGCAGCCCGAACAGTCTGGAGCTCAACGCTGTGAAAACAGTGCTGGTTAGGTGCCATCATGGACTCCCTCCACCTCCTGGGCTCCACAATCCGTCAGGACCAAATGGGTAGCTGATCACCACCTCTCTCAACAACAAGGCACATCAGGTAAGACTGAAGCTGATCCTCAGGGCCCAGGTCCATCAGACTCTCTCCCATTTGGAAAAATTAAATAAACACAAACATCTCAGCACATGTTTATATTATTGCAGTTGTATTTCTTTAATATCTGCTGTGGTCCTTTCCCTCTCTCATAAACTGCACTACTCATCTCTTTTCTCATAATATTCCTTTACACTTTCATTTGTTTATTGCAAATGATATATTTCCCAATTTATTTTTATAAACATTATGTTTGTCCGTGTGTAATTCCTAATTCCTCCAATATGTAAAAAATTATTTGGCAATAAAATTATTTGGATATCTGATTCTGAAATGAGGATTATCAATACCACTAGATGTATGCATATGTATGAATGACTGTTCATCCTGTGATGCCCATGGATGCCGTAACTTAGAGATAGGAAGAGACATATTCTTTGTCTCAATTTTCTTCTTACTAACAAAGCTAAATGTCCTTATTTCCTTCCTTTTCTCTGGATATTTTTTAAAATATTATCATGTTAACGGTCAAATAGTACCAAATCATACCAAACTGACCATGTAGCTCCTGCAGCTAATTAACCACAGTCTTTTTTTAGAGGAAAGTTTTTTGAACAATGAACAGAAAAGCAATTAAGAAAGACAAAATTAATACTTCGAGGACAAATAAAAATGTGCAATTTATTTATTATATATTATTCTGTTCATTAAAGCTTCAAGTTCACTTTGTGTTTGTTCTTCCGTCAGTTTATGGTTTCTGGTTTCATGCAGTTAGAAATTGAAATGTGGTTTTAATCTTCTCCCGATGTTGTATCAGTGTGTGTATGCCCAGAAACATTAGAGGCCATTCTCAGCATGATCACACCCAAATCACCAATAAGGAACAACAACATCCAAAGCAATAAGGAGAACAATTCACTGCAATTAGACCCAGAGCAGCAGAAATATCATCAAACATCTCTTTGTGTCCTGAAGATGCAGTGGAACTGGTATACTTAGGAATAGGAGTGAATATATAGAACAGATGAATGCCGCACTTTAAAATACTATGCACTTATTTGTCTTTTTTTGCTAAACCACTTAGATAATCTCTTCTAATGATAAAAAGCTAATATACAACTAAAAGAAGCTAATTATGGGAAAGTTTATTGGCTATTAAGAGGTAATTGTAACCAAAACCCAAAAATTGCAGTTTAATAGGAGCATTCTGTTCAAATATTCGCTTCATGAATTATTGAATGAATAAAACTGGAAAGGTCATGGTGTTCTCCAATAGCAGTTTTCATGGGAACAAAGATTATGCCTGAATTCAAAACAATAGATCTGAATTGATCGCTTTTTTCAACTTAATTAAAGTAATACTCTGGCTGCACCACAAATAAAGACGACAATAAACAAATAAACCAGAATAAGCAGGAAATCATCAACAGAGTAAAGCAGCTTTTGCCAGGATTTCCCTCCTATCATATTCAGATCTTAATGAGAAGCGATGAGTGACTGCTCGACAGCCGTCAAAGAAATTAATTGGCTCGCTTGCAACGTCACAGTGAAAATGCCCGACAAGCTAATCAACTCAGACAGGAAGCGACATGCCGAAGTTTGATGAAATGAGCAGATTAAAGCTGGATTAGCGTCCTCCTGAGGTAAGCACAGCTGCCTGTCACAGACTCCTGTTCAAGCATAATCCAGTGTAAGGCAGAATAGGAAAGTCTACAGATCTACAAAGCTTTACTTTATGAAGAAAAACTTTATCTAACTAATATACATCTGTGCAGCCATTTACCATATCACATGCTCTAATTTGGAAGTTATGCTTCACTGGTTAGAAGGATACAAAGCTAGATTTTTAAGTTCCCTAAAGCAGAGTTCAGGAAACAGTTCGGTTTAAAAGCACTCAGCATGAATGTTACTTAAATCTGGGCTTTTTGAATTCATGTTACCTTTTAGTTTTGTCTAGTCATACAGAGTAGAATTTCTTGACACAAATGATCTGTAATCTACAATGTGAATTTAATGTGCAAAAACAACTGGAACAGCCCATTAAAGTTTATCTATTTTTATTATATTTGGACAGATGGACATTACATACAAATTTGAACAATAACAGAACAAATCAATAAGATTTTTCCTTTTGTTTTAACACCCAATATATTAATAATAGTCATACAGAATAACCCATTTGGTTAACAGCTTTACCAGTTAAGCTGATGTTCAACCTCAACAGACATGATTTAGAATGTGAAAGAAAACTTAAGTCGCTGAAGAAAACACGTACAGTATAAGCAGAAAGGCCCTGTGATAGGATTGGGTTCTAGGTACATATTTCCACAAGTCAAAGTGCATCCTGCAGGCCCAGTTTAAATTTTTTTCATATACATGTCCTAAACTATTTCGCCACAAATTTGAATTTGAAAGTGAGAAAAAAATTGCCTCTTATTCTTTTTAAATGTAATATGACCAAAATTAAGAGCCTCTGTGATTTGAAAATTACATTTTCTTGAATTGTGATTAGAAATTGGAAATGCACTTAATTGCCAGAGCCTAGCTGCTTAACAAAAAGGGTTTCCATAATTCAAAGTTTTGCTCACACAATTTTAAACAATCCATTTGTGAAATCACTTCATTGTGAGATTTCTTGAAGCAACCAGAGACAAACTTGGCTGGTTTAGTAGAAAACATCCAGAACAGCTTTTTATATTTAGAATATTCTTTTACTGAATAACAGGTGCTGTTTAGCGTGTGTTTTACTTGACAGTGAGAGGGAAAAAAAATGTGGGAAGAACCTGAAGAAGGGGAAAGTTCATATGAGATAAGAGGCTTAGGGAGACACAGCTTGAATTGTTCAGACTTGAATAGACTTGATTTTTGTTTGTCTTTATAAGACATTTCCCCTTCATATATTCTGATTTACCAACTGCTACCTTACAAACCGCACTTTTCATCAAGAAAACGTCAGAAAGTTTGCCTCAGTAACATTGTTCCAGTCATTCAGCCATGAAGAGAGGAGGGAATTGGATTTAGAAGGTTAATCTGGGCTCACACACCTTCCCAAATCACAACAGTGACACGAGATAGAGCGAAACACTCCGACTATCAGCTACATTCCTCCCTCTCGATAAACCTATTGCATGAGTGTTCAGATGAAGTTCAAGAGCATGGATACACATAGAGATTTAGAGATCTGATGAAATGTCCAAGGTTAGACAAACAGACATCCTCCTCCTCCTGCAAGTCTGCCCTCTGGCAGACATTTTTTTCCTGCATAGTTTTTTTGGGGGGAGAAAAATATAAATTTTCTTTATTATCTTTAAACACAGCGAATGAGATCCATCCATATAACCTGGACGACAAGCAACAGGAACACTCAGGGTTCAACAAGGAGTCTTATAGACATCTTCTGACCTTCAAGGCTTTACCCGTGCTGCATTTTAAAACACAACAGCCTCCACTTGTAAAACAGTTACAACTCATATGAGCTTAAAACAAGAGTAATGTTTTCAGGAGTCTACTAAAGCTCCTTCTGTTATTTTGAATTAGTGCTTAAACCTGCAAACAATACCAATCCATAACACCAAAATCGTTTCTTCTCTTTACTGGTTGAGCTTTACCTCCTTCCCCTAAAAGCTACTCTCTCCTGTCATACCATGCATTCAAGTACACCCATTCATTGAAAAAATGTATATCTATCTACTAGCTCTGTGAACTCTTAAAGAGCATGGAGGGAGGGGGGGTTTCTAAAGTCATAAGTTACTCTGGTTATTCTTTAAAAAGTGAAGTTTTGCTTAAAAAGAGAACTGAGGGAACTTGAAAAGGGGTGATTCGACATGCTGTGGGCATAGTTGTGCCAGTGATTTAAGGTCAAGAACTGGAATAAAAACTGCAACCAGTTCCGTGAATATCAGCAGAAATAGCTTTATAGGGACATTTCACTTATGTGAAATAAAAAGCACCATCTAAGACAAAATATATATATTTTTTTTAGATAAAATCGAGTAATTCTTGTGATTCAGTGCAATGCAGTTTAAATCTACCCAGTAAAGAGGACAGTAAAGTAATTATACATGCTCTACTTTTTGCCTATTTTGTTGTAGAAATATACAAAATATCCTTAAAGTAGTAAGGGAATGGTTCATAGTATTTCATATATTGTTCAGAAAGCTTTAAACTTGTGTTTAGCCGCCTTTCGTCTTTATAGAAGCATTTTTAGCAGCAATGACAGCAACATCTTTCAGGAACATCTTTACCATCTTTGTGCATTAAAGCTGAAGTCTGTAAGTTTTTAAAAATCACTTTTTTGTCATATTGGCTAAAACTGTCCCTATGCCCAGACAGCAGTACATGTGATATGTAACCTGTGAAAAAAACTGCTTCAGTTGTTCCCGCCTACTGCCTGTATTGCAATCTGGAAAGAATATTTCGGGACGAGACAAAACAACCAATCACAGCCAGAGGAGCGTCTGATGGAGTGTCAATCACAGCTCACACACGCTGAATCGCGCCCCCTCCCTCTCGCCGCTGAACCTGCCGCTGCCGCCCGGCTGCTGCAGTCATGAGGACGCGCATGGAATTTATGGCGGAGCGACAGCCACCAGCGAAAGAGAAACTGCCCTTACTGCCCCTGCCGACAACTGCTTACACGGCAAAGACTTCAAAAAAGAAGATGTCAATGGAAGAGCTGCCGCGTACGTTGCTTGGACGCTTCTGGTCGCATGCGGTAGCCGCGCAGATGCTGTGAGAGGGGTGGAGCTTGGAGGTGGGGCATGAGGGAAGCAGAGAGGGTGGGGGAGTGGCGTGAAACCTGTTTTTCTTTAAATTTTCAGTCGAAGTCTGCTCTCTTCTCAATGTAACAGACTGCAGCTTTAACTATTTTTCTTAACAGTCCTTGCTCTAAAATGGGCTCAGACAGCTTGGACAGAAAGTATTTATTTAAAAACATTTTTAGGTCTTACCCAGATTGTCAAATGGATTCAGACTTGGCCTTTGACTGGGCCATCAGGGATATTAAACCTCTTCCAGTCTGAGCATCCTTGATGGATGGAGAAGATGTTTAAATAAATCATTCTGTTGTTTCTTTGGTGGGTTTAGTGCTTCCCTGTTTTCCTTCTCCAGCCTCTGATGAATTTCTCTGGCACCTCTGAAGAAAATTTTTCCCACTGAATGATGCTGCCATCACTGTATTTCACTATGGGTATAGGGGTGTAAATCACACCCATCATTGAATTAAGTATCAATATCCTGACCCAACGATTCCATTATTACTCTGTCTTACCTAATGTTTATGCGAGTGTGTGTGTGTGCAAGCAGAAAGAAGGTAGTGGTTAAAGGAAGCACAAGAATCAGAATTACATCCAGGAGCAAATGGGTAAAAATAGAATGGAGGAAAATAAAAACATGAATCAACACTCTTGCGGACGTGTCGATGCATTGGATTTTCGGCTGTTGGATTGATGCACTGATACAAAATTATTATTATATACACCCCTATATGGGTATAATGTGTTCAAAGTGTTGGTTTTCCACAATATTTACTGCTTTGCATGCAGTTTTCCTGTCAACAGATTCTTGGACCTGAGTTGTTGGTACCTCCTCCAGATTTACCATAGGTCTCTTGGCTGTTTCTTAATGTTCTCCATAGTATTGCATTCAATACCACACCAACCAAGACCAAGGAGTACAGAGACTGAGACAAGGCCAAGACCTTTAGAGGCCGAGACCAAGACTAAGACCATTTTTTTGGTTTTGGCCTCTAAAGGTTTTGGATTTGTCTCAGTACTCCTTGGACTTGGTTGGTGTGGTCTTGAATACAACACTAGTTCTCTGCATTCAGGCTGTCAGTTTAGGTGGATATCCATGTTTTGGTGGGATTTCAGTTGTTTTGGTTCTTACTCTTAATTTTGTTTGGCAGTCTAACCCTGTCTTAATCCAGTAAATCCCTCGCCTGTCTGTTGTTTTTCTGGATCTGATAATGCTGTTCTTTAACAAACTACTCAGTCCTTGAAGAATGCCAGTATTTAATCAGAGATTAAATGATACAGATAAGGATTGTATTAGCCCTTGAGGATACGTCTGAGCTCAGATGGGGTCTATTTGATTTTATTTTGGGATGTGGGACTAAAGAGGAAATATATGTGTTCAGCATAACTCCAAAAGGGTGAATCTCATCAAATTCCAATGAAATACATTGAAGGCTGTGGTGAAAGTGCATGAATACCTTTAAAGGTATCTTTCCTCAGATGGTAAAAGGCTGCTGAGAGTCAAAGCAGTCTAATCAATTCATTCTGAAAACAAGCATGTTTGAACCATAGACTATAAACATAGACCCTGTTTTTTTGCATCTAACAGAGAATAACTAAACTCTATCCAAACAACTACAGCCGGGCTTCATTGGTGCGTTCAAACAAACTTCAGGCTTCCTGAAGCACGTGAGTGTTGTTGCTTTCCTTTTAAGCTGTTCCGCTTTGCTTCTTAAGGCAACACTTCTCCTTTAAGGGTCCACTTCCTCTGACCTCTCAGCCAGCAGCCCCGGGTCTACTTTTTGGCTCCGTTTGGCAACACAACACGCCCTGCTTTAACATACAGATTAAAATAGCACAGTGAGGCGAAACACCAGCTCATGGTGCTACTGCCCAGCAGGTCACCAAATTGGCAACAAAGACCAGAACCCAAAACAAGCCATGTCTGACATTCTGTTACTATAACAGGAACGCTTGGAAGGATCTGAGAGTAGATTTTTTTTTCCTCCTTTTGGATTGAAAATGAAAAAATGTCCAAATGTGAGATTTGTTGCACAGATCTGAAGGTCAGCTCTTCTTGCAGCATTCAACTGATAACTAGCTCATATTGTGGATAGTAAAGGTGACAAAAAAGACAAAGCATTTACTATATTCAGAATAAAGGTCAGTGAGGAAGAGCTACACCTTGTTCCACACTTCTATGTCGATAAAATGAGGAGAAAGGACAAGAAAAGGCAGTTTGCCAGCCAGGAAGTCTTTTACACATTACTCTGCATGTCTCCTAAGCAGTAATTACAGATGTCCCACACACAGAGTAGCTAATTTAGTTAAAATAACTTCACTTCTTTTATAACCTTGAGATGCATTAGATATGTATTAAATTAGCCTGCCTAATTTGTATATAATTAAACTACAATGATTTATGTTTTTCCAACAAAGTGCTGTTTCTAAAGCTAAACTTTATTGTAATAAAAAAAAAAAGATGATTTTAGTTCTAAGGGGTCCTTTACTTTCTATTCCAGCTATAAAACATATTTACCTCCTCAGATCAGGAGAGAGGAATCCATGTGTTCCAGCAGGGTGCAGTCAGCAGATCCTACATTTTTCATTCCTAAGTGTTTCCTTTTCAGGGCTAAAACAATTAATCAGATAAATCGTGATTGATTGATTATGAAAATAATCATCAACTAATTTAGGAATCCATTAATCCTTGACTGGAGTATTGAGAGTCTAAAAAGTCCCTTTAGCAACCCACTTACAGCAGTAATTATACCAAGATTGTAAAAAAAAATATATGTTAACATTTTGCATGATAAAAAAATTTTTTTGTCTGTAAATATGCTCTATCTACAACTCTTTAAGTGGAAAAGTTACGTTTCGACCGGTTTAATTCTGTAAAAATCTTCTTTAAGATACATTTTGCTATCCAATTATTAATTAAATGATTATTAATTAAATGATCAACAGAGTAATCGATTTGCAAGATAATCATTAGTTGCAGCCCTATTCCTTCAGTTTAATGGCAGTTTTCTTATCAAACTTTTTGGCATTTAAGATCAAAAGATTAGTTTAGATTTATCATGTGCATGTTCCACAAATCATGAATCAAAATGGTTTAGTGTTTGTTTTCACTTCAGCAATGTGGTGTAAGCTATTACACACCCTGCTTTAGCATCTCAGCCACCTCAGCTGTTTCAAAGTCCAAGAGATGCAGGCTGTGTAAAGCAGGTGGTGGGCCATCATAAAAATATAAGCAGCTGCTTTTTGTTAACAGTTAAACTCTAATCTCAAGTCCAAAAATGTTAAATTTTTTGCTTTTTAATTTTATGAATGAGTTTGGATTCTCTGTGGTATTGATCACTGACTTAAACAAACCAAAATGAGAACAAACTATGTACTTTTTTTTCTGAAAAATTACTATTTTTAAGATAATAAAATATGCAACAAAGTCTGGAAACGCAGATGTTTTCTATGCTAAAACTTCCCTTTGCCATTATTAAGACTTTTAAAAAAATTCTATTTCCAGACCTATAAATAAATGCAGAGTGACTCTGTTTTCTGAGGCCAGACCTTAAAAATGGCTTAAAATAAAACCAATATTACTCAAATAACCTGAGACAGAAAATGTCTGAGGGAGTCTGACAGCATCCAGAATATGATTATTTTTAAATTGATGAACCAATCCATGTTCTGCTAGTTGACTGTCAGTGGTAATACTTTAATGGAGCCCAACACTGAACTACTCTTTCAAGAAAGGTAAGGTGCATGTTAAACTTTTGAAACTATTCATTTTGCAGGATGTTGACAGTTTTTTACCGCTTGAACACCAACAGAGTATGAAAAGGTCGACTCATCCTTACGGTCCAGCAGATCTGGATCATGTCTAGGCAGATTTCCAACACATTTAATGGTCCAGAGCATAAGCACAGGGCAAAGAATTTGTCTTGTTAAAAAACTGCAGCAGGTGTTGAATCAGGGAGGGTTAAACGTATGGAGCTAAATCAATCTCAATTTTCATGAATACACATGAGGGATTCATAAATGCGCAGTACAAGCTCCACACACAAACAGCACGATTCACACAAGCACAAAAAAATACACACACAGTACAATCTCTACACACACACACAGCACGATTCACACAAGCATACAAGATTCACACATGCACAGCACATGATTCGCCAAAGTATTTCTGGTTCATAAACAATTATAAATTAAATTAGAAAGTACCATTGGTCTTTACATTTCACTGCATTTGTGTGTGAATTTTTGAGACTCTTCTGACATGCCTCGAGACACAAATGCATTTTTTTAAACAGGGGATAGTTTGCAACCAATCACAGCGCTTCCATGTATAAGCCAATCACAAGAAACTACTTCACGTAGGATAACTATTTGCTCCGCGTGTCCGAGTGTTCTGTCAGCTCGGCATACTGCGTCAGGCCAGCATACCCTTAGTAATACGCATTACATAGAGTTTCCTCTGTCTCCACTCTCCTTACATCCATGCACGATGTTCTATTTCACGATTTAGTCAGGTTTTTGTCATAGTTTGTGCATAAAACAAGAAAAAAAGTCATTCACTAGGTTCGTTACGCACATTTGGTTTAAAAACAAACATTGCTTGTGAGAATTAAGCATTTATAGGGAGAGGATTCTACAACCCAGTTACCAGGATAAGAGATTTACTTGTTTTTAGTTTGTTTAATATGAGCGACATGCGGATCATTTTATTTTTATTTAGAAAATAAAATAACTACTGAAATTATTTTCAGATTAAACATCAATAGATTAATTCATTTCGCCGGGGGAAAGGAATGACTTTAGGATTAGGGTTCACATGGTGATAACCACCTAATGAGCCTACTGGCACAATCTGAAGACATTCTATGGGACTGATAAACACTAATAACGATCATGTGCTTGGATGCGTAATACTAAGGGTATGCTGGGCTGACAGAACTGTCAGATAAAGATCAGATAAAGATCTGCAATTGCAATCGCAGTAAACTGGAAAAAGAACGTTAAGAAGATCAAGTTTGTCAAATTAAAATATGATAACCATAGATCGGTAACTACAAATTAGAGTATAATTCCTAGATATTCTCAAAACCTAAGACCGTTTAATTAAATTATTTGATTGCAGATTATCGGTATTTCAAAATACCAGGAATCAGATTTCTCATATTTCGAAATATTTATTTTATAGTGAGAGGCTTAAAGGTTTCATCAAATCCTGTCACAACAGTTTCCAAGAGTCCATCTGACAACTTCAAAACAAACATTTTATTGCAGGCATGGATGAAGAGAAGCTGAGTTTGGAAATGGAGAACAAACCAATGTCGGATGATTATTCCTATTACAAAGACCCACAACGAAAAAAATATGTTTGGGCAGAAAAATGTGATTGACGCTGAAGGTGAGTTTTAATATGTCATATTAAATGAAGCATTAATTACCGCATGTTTTTCTCCTACAAATTAAATAATATTGTGCATGCTCTCCTCGAGCTCCAAATGAAGTCGGGGTGGAGCAAGATGGCTTTTCTTTGACCAGGCGTTCTGGAGCAAAGCGGTGACTGAGGATGTGGAATATGGAGGTCAGTTATCCTAGGTGAAGTAGTTTCATGAGATTGGCTTATATTAGGGAGCTCTGTGATAGGTTGCAAACTATCCCCTGTTTAAAAAATGCATTTGTGTATTGAGGCACATCAGGAGAGTCTCAAAAATCCACACAGAAATGCAGTGAAGTTTATAGAACACTAGTACTTTGTAATTTAATTTATAAAGGTTTATGGACCAGAAACAATTAGGTGAATCATGTGCTGTGCATGTGTGAATCTTGTATGCTTGCATGAATCGTGCATGTATGAATCACATATGTGTATTTGTGGATATTGAGACCGATTTAGCTCCATAAAAACGAGATAACACGAGCTGTCAATTAGGAAGAGCTGCTTTGTCCCTTCTTATGCAACCTGAGGTCCTCACCTTTGTCTCACCAAAAGTAAGGTATCTTTCCACAGGATTGCTAAATTTGATCTTACCCCTGGATGCTACAATGGTGGTAATCTGTGCTGATTCAGAACTGACATTTCCTTTTGAACAGGAACCAATGCCACTCATCTTCACTCCTTGCTTCCCAGACATGGCAATGATCCAATCACAGCTTTCTGCTCTGATGTTGAGGTGTTAATAAATCTGTAGTCTAATTCTTTCAATCAGGAGTCAAGTCATAGAAGGGAAAGAATATCCAAAGAGTCCAAAGAGTGTGGATGGGAGCTGCAGACATCATGTGGTTCTGCAATGCTCAACACACAAAAATACCAACCCTCTAATCATATTACTTGGCCGGCCCAGGTCATCATCAACAGACAGGGTCCACTTTGACGGCTATATGTTCCACATTTAGGTCAACAGCACAATACAAGGACTAGGCCTGAAGCAACCCCTCGAGGAATCCTCCATCCAACTCTGTCATGTGAGGGTAACGCTGTCTAATGCAGCCTCTTCACTAGCTGTTGTGACTGTCAGAGACTGCAGAAAACTATCTGGAACATCCATCCATCCATTTTCAGACACGCTTAATCCCAAGTGGGGTCGCAAGGGGTGCTGGTGCCTCTCTCCAGCTGTATACGGGCGAGAGGCGGGGTACACCCTGGACAGGTCGCCAGTCCATCACAGGGTAACACGGAGACAAACAGGACAAACAACCATTCATGCACACACTGACACCTAATGAGACTTTAGAGAATCCAATTAACCTAACAGACATTTTTTGGACTCTGGGAGGAAGCCGGAGTACCCGGAGAGAACCCACACATGCTCAGGGAGAACATGCAAACTCCATGCAGAAAGACCTGGAACGATACATCTCCATTTGAACTGCCACCACAACTGCATGCTCTCTACTGCCTCTTGAGGACATGGCAGCACCTTGAAAACTAGATTGCTAATGAATATTTGACTGTTCCTGTGTATACTTTTTTCCTGAACTTAATTTTTTTAACATTTTGTTATATGATAGAGAAGAAAAGGCCTAATCAAAGTTAACTGATGCAAAATTAACCATATTTAGCTCCTTGTGGAAGCAATCATATCCTTTAAACTTTCCCACATTTTGTCAATCTCTAGTTTCAGCTTATTTTATGGTGATTTTGTGTTACTGACAAGAACAAAACAGAGCACCATTGCGAAGGGATGGAAAATGAGGCTTTTAAACTTTTCAGGACATAAAAATCCCAAAAGTAATGATTTTATTTATATTCAGTCTCTGTAAGTCAATAACTTGTAGAAAGCACCTTTGGCTCCAACTGCAGCTGCAGATATATACCTGCCAATTCTGCACGCGCTTCTTTGCAAAATGTCTGAAATATTTAATCAGTAGTTAGCTTCAGTAATTATCCCACCAGCTATTAACAGCTTCCTTGGCTTTCTTACTGTGCTAGTCGTACTATGTTCTTTATGTGAGTTTTATCCAATTAGACTTTGGCATCTAGTTTTACTTGGGGACATCTGACCAAGGCACCTACTTTTAAAAGTTCACTCTGTTTACTAAATGCTTTGTGAAGTATTTGAGCTTCCTGATGCTAGTTGCAAGATGAGCTATTGATCTCTGCACCTCCTCCAGAGTTCCAACTGGTCTTTTGGATTCTTCTCTAAATAATTCTCCCCCATCTGAGCCGTGCCTCGGTGAGAAGCCTGGGATTGTGTTTTATACACTGCCTCAAACTCTTATTGAGTTTGTTTGTTTGTTTAGGCTTTTACAGAAGCTCTTTAAAATCTTTATTAAACAGCTGGGTTGTAAGGGGAATGAACTGCACACATCACTGAACTTGATAGTTGACAGAGTCTAAGGGCCTGGAATATTTTATTTCAATCTGCAAATATAGGGAAAATGTGTAACAGACCCTAGGTTAAAATCATATTAGAATTCTTGTGTTTTCTTTTAGACAAATGAAGAAAATGCTACTTCAAAATTCATATATATATATATATATATATAAAATCAGCAGGCCTGATAAGCCACTTAAAGAAACCAAAAGCAGATGGAGTGGTAGTGGAAAACCGGTGACAGGGGGACGAAATATGATAAAGGGGACATCAGGCAACGACAGCAGGAGTAGTACTGACAACATCTTCACGTCACGACAGGCATGAAGGCTCTGCAGCGTATAGCAGCCACACTTTGATGCAGTTTCCACAGATACTCGGAGAAGGATTAACATCACAGCCATGAAATGATGATGGATTCTCTTCATGAATGTTTTATAAATCAGGGATGGGCGTATTATTCCCAATATAGCAATACCTGATGGTGCACATTTGAGTATCAAACCAACGAATTTAATACTCAAAAGATATTTCTTTAGATTAGCTGGTGTTGTTGACATTTTCAATAACAGTTGTGCCCCAAATACCAAATAAAACACAAAGTTTATTTAATGATCCCATCTTTTTGAACAACCTAATAATATTTAATTTATAATAACAACAACAACTTGGTCGTTACATCTGGTACACATTTTAAGGAGGAAGATTTTAACACTTCATGACTTGAAGCAGAGCATAATTTTCAAGGTATGCTACAGGTTTATGGTTAATGCCCATCCCTGACATGCACAGCCACGACACAGACAAGATGGTGTGTTTATACCTCTCACGGTGTCGCGGGTACATTTTACAGCTCTCAGATACTTCTGCAGCACAACCAGAAGAAAGAAAGTTCACATTAATAAGTTAAATGGTGAATCCGTAAAGCAAAGCAAAGCATTAGACTCATTATACGTTTTCTGGCACTAAATCTTCACATCAGTCCCTAACTTTCCCACAGAGAGCTGCTTCGCATTTTGAAGTGGCATTAATAGGATTTAGGTCAGATAAGCTTAGAAAGTGGAAAAACTTTGAGGTAAGAAAGAATACAGTTATAGCTTTTCTTTGATGTCTTTCAGAATATCAGAATAAATACCAAAGGATCAGACAATAAAAATGAAAGCTCCTCTTCAAAATTCAGGCTAAACACACTTTTTACAGATTATTTCTACATAAACTGTTTGAAGTAGTGGTTCTCAGTTCAAACTCTCCACCAAATCTTACGCTGATATGCAGTTTAAGTTTAAAAATATGCAAATGTATCCAATGGCATTTAGGTACACCTCTTTGACCTCATACAAAATAATAATATCAGTCTATCATATATCTTTAGCCAAATCATTCATAATAAAAAAGTCAGTTGCATTAAACCATACAATTATCTTCTACTGCTTAGACATCAGGGCCATGGGGCTGATCTCCAGCAGTCTATAGGGGAAAGGCAGGGACATCCTGGACAGGGCTCCAGTCATCACAGAAAAAAAAAGAGACACACATCCATATGCAAACATATGCACACCCACACACACAATCCTAAGGGCAATTTAAAGTAACCAATGAACCTAGTGGTCATGTTTTTGGACTGTGGGAGGAAGTAGGAGTACATGGAGAGAATCCACACATGCAGCAGCAAACTCCATAAAGTAGGACTCCAGGAACCAACCATCATTCTCTTGCTATAAGAACACAGTCTTAAAAACTGCACTAGTGATTGATAAATCTAAATGCAGCAGCTGGAGCGGACCAACATAAGAACTATAGATCAGTCCCTTCAATTTGAAAGGCATCTAATATTTATCTGACAACTGAACACGAAAGACTAAGATTGAACAGTGACAACAACTTTCTAGGATGGGGGTCTTTAAATCCAGTCCTCCAGGTCCGGTGTCCTGCACATTTTAGATGCGTCTCTTCTTCCACACACCTGAATCAAAAGGCTGAATTACCTCCTCAGTATGCAGTGAAGTCCTCCAGAGTTCGGCTAGTGAACTGATTTTATCTTATTTGATTTTTGTGTTGAAGCAGGGACACGTATAAAAGGTGCAGGAGAACAGACCTGGAGGACTGGATTTGAAGTTACCTGCTCTAGAGTGTGGAACTACATGTTTCTGAGTGACTAAATTATATTTTCGGTATCCCTTAGGTGTTAAAGATGAAAAGATACACAGAGGTGAAAAGAGCAATATAACACTATTTTCTCAATATGCCAAGGCATATCTGTGAGGTGCAGATGGACGAGAGTAACAGTGTTGGACAGGAAACATGTTCCTCCCTGGGTGTGAATCCTCTTTCCTATGGCACCAAAAATAACAACTATAATGGCAGTTTTACTAAATCGGTGATGATGTCATTCATTGTCTCATGCAGTGAGAAAATACGTTTTTGAACACCCTGCTATTTTGCAAGTTCTCCCACTTAGTAATCATGGGGGGTGTCAGAATTATATTTTTTTAACTATTTATTTGTATGATAAAGCTGTAAATAAGTATTTAAACACCAGTCTATCAGCTAGAAATATGACCCTGAAAGACCTGTTAGTCTGCCTTCAAAATTTCCACCTCCACTCCATTTATTATCCCAAATTAGATGCACCTGTTTGAGGTTGTTAGCTGCATAGAGACACCTGTTCACCCCATTCAATCAGTAAGAATCCAATTACTAAAATGGCCAAGACCAAAGAGCTGTCCAAAGACACTGAGACGAAATTGTACACCTCCACAAGGCTGGAAAGGGCTATGGTGAAATTACCAAGCAGCTCGGTGAAAGGGGGTTCATTGTTGGAGCAATCATTAGAAAAGGGAAGAAGCTAAACATCACTGTAAATCTCCTTCGGACTGGGGCTCCATCTAAGATCTCACCGCATGGGGTCACAATGATCCAAAGAAAGGTGACAAATCTGTCATAAACCGGAACAGATAGACTCAGTGTTTAAGGTGAGACAGTCAGTAGGTAAGTTCAAAAGGTTTATTAAAATAAAAACATAAAGAGACAGAACAGAAGTGAGCTGCTGTGGATCTGTGGCTCAGGAGGGGGGACGGTGCACCACCCATTCACTGATACTCTGGGGAAAGAAACACATGCAAGTGACCACGATCATCTGACAGAAGATAATTATCTCAGTTAGTCACATGCCTGGTTTCACAGTTTAGTCCATCTCCTTGGAAAGGGGTGCGATCCAGCCGGTGGGCTGACAACCAGACATGGCATGCGTCGCCCAGAGTGTCCCTGATGCTGCTGCCCTGGAGAAGTTGCAGGAAGCCGATCCAGGCCAGTGGAAGACAGAGCAGGCAGGAACAGACCAGGAATCAAAGAGTCCAAACTGGTCTCCTCCTGGGAGCAAGGCTTACTGGAATAAAACTGACACTCTCCGTGTTCCGGGCCAAAACCCTGAGGGCTCAGCGGAGAAGGATCCGGAATTGATCAAAAGACAGGACAAACACTAAAACCATCTCACTCCAATGACAGCTGGGAACCAGGACATGAACCATAGAATAAACTAAACAGACAAACTAACAGGCATTAACAAACAGACAGCAAACAATGATCTGGCCCCAATAGCTCGGTACCATGTATTGCGAGATTTGGGGGAACAACTTCCTTCCCGCAGTAAGAGCATGTACCAAATTTTAACATTGCTTTTCAAAGGTGTTGCAGCCGTATAATACAATTAAATGGTTAAAAAATGCATACATTCTGATTTCTAGTTTTTTTTTTTTTTTTAGATTATAACTCTCACGTTGGACATGAAGCTATGACAACAATTTCAGACCCCTTCCATGCTAACGGAGAGAACACTCAAAATAGCAGTGTGTTGAAATACTTATTTTCCTCACTTTAAATTGTTCTACTACAGCAAGTCAAGACAAGCCTCCAGCCGATCCAGGCTGTCAGAGAGTGAGAGAGAATTCAGCAGATAATAGGAAAGTTAAATGGAGTACTTCAAAATGGTTCTGTTCTTTTTTTTTTTTAGCCTTTTTTGTCATATGGAATTGGTGAGGTCTTTTTGTAAATCTTACAGTTTCACAAAAGCATCAGGATGAAACCAGCTTTGCTGTCCGCAATCCTTTGTGTTTACTTGCTAACCTCTCTGTTATCATTGCAGTTTCAAAATCTTTATTATAAAAATCAGAATCTAAAGAGTCGGCCACAGAAAACTTTACAGAAAACTCAAATCTGCAGCAAAATGATGTTGTGTGCATCTTTAATAAGAACTGTGTGGAAATCTGCTCAGAGCATTAAAGCATCTTGGCAGATAAATCCCACTTTGTTTATGAACCTGGAGCCCTTCTAACTCAAGGACTTCCTCTTTGTGTTGAGTTTTAAGGAGAGCTGCAGGCTGACAGCAGGGTACCGGCTCAGAAATTAAAGGAAGCATTTCCACAACATCTCACTTTTACCAGGACTAGAGGACCTATCCGGATAAAAATACAGAGTTAAAACTCAGTAAAAGAAAATGGGGGCCATCAGATGGGATGTTTAGCATCAAAAAATGTACCTTCTGCTATGTATATCAATGCTGTTATTATTTGAGCTGATAAGAGTCCAGAGGGGTTTTTATTGGTACTGGACCACAGGAACAGGGATACTGTGTTGATGTGATGCCTGCACTTGCACTTGGTGTGGCACACTGATATTGAGGTGTACTTAGTACTAAGCTGTAGTATTTTCAGTGTTATTCCTGTGTATGAAATCTATTTTGTACAGATGTTTCAAAGAATCAAAAGACTTTGCACAAATATGACTTTGATGCATACAATGCATAAACGTTTTTTTTTTTTTTTGTTATCCTTAAATAACCATCACTAAAATACCAAAATATTTAAAGATTAATTAAGATTAATCTATGACTCCTTTTGTTCTCCTTGGGTTTTAGATAAGGTGAAAGCATTTTAGCTGGGGGAAGGTTAAATGTAGATTTTTTTCAGTCGGACCAAACTGGGAATAGGTGTACTCCAAGTTATCAAATGTCAATTATACTTGACAAAAGTTGGGAATGTGTCAAAATCTCAGTATTTTCAGTGTTTTGTTGTTGTTGTTGTTTTGTTCTATTTTTACCAATTATATATAAAACAAGTATATTTTTATTTTCCTCTTCAGCTACATAGAAAAATTCTCCTAATTTTGATTTTATTAAAAAATGTTAGCTTTTCCCATTTTGCCCACCACTTGAGACCTTAATTATCACCTAAAATAAAGTCAGGCAAAAAAATCTTTAATTACGGTATAAACAGACAATCACTTAGAAATCTGTGATTTTTTTTATTTATTTATTGGTTTAATTGCGTCTGGAAGATATTGGCTTTTGAATGTATTGCTAGCAGAAATCTCAACGTTAACTGGAATCTGTAAAAAAAAAAAAAAAAAAAAAAGATTTTCCAGTTCTGAATCAATTCTAATATTCATTTCTAAAGATCCATTCATGAAACCAAAGATTGACTCTTAAAACAATGGTTTCTAAATTGTGCTTACAACCAGCATTAACTACTTTAGAATATTAATAATAGTCAATATGTTGCATAAATACACAGTCATGAAAAATATAAGACCAGTGATCCAATTTGAGATCGGACCGAAATGAATCAGATCAGATTGACAGATTCTAATCATGAGAATTGATTTATTTCAATGTTACTCAGCCCACGGGTTAACATAAAATCTACTCTACATCAAACAGAGAGAGAAAGATATGCTAACCGTGCGAACCTCACTAATTATGATGCCAGAATTCTACTGCACAGTTAGTTGGTTTTCTAACTTAGTTAAAGCCAGTGTGGCTGCAAAGCTGTGTGTCACGCCAACTAGCTTCCCTTTTAACATCACCTGTCCCTGTTTAAACTGTCATTAATCACTCATAATAGAAAGGCAACTTAGAACTTGTTAGTTGCAATATATGAATTAACATCACTTAACAGTGACCAAGAGCCCTTTTTTCTCTATTATTAAGTTGGTGGCTGCCACATCTATTTTTCTATCAATCAATCAATCCATCAATCATTCTTTATTCATGCAGTCGTATTAAACACAGTAAAGTGACCAAAGCATTAAGTAATAATGCTTTTAATAAGCATTAAAACACAAATTCACAATGATGATAAATAAATCAATGAAAAAAAACACAAAATTTACTATAAAATAAACACAGGCCTAACCATCAACCTCCAATCCAAAATTCCATAATTCACTATAGATTTAATTTAACAAGGGATTACCTTTGTCTCTTTTAGAGTTGTGTGCACTGATTTATTTTGCTGGCTAATATAGAAGCATAACAGAATAAAAAGCAATGAAAAAGTTCAGTTCCTACTAAAATTCTGAAAAATAGTGTTCTGGCAAACTTTATGGACCTAAAAAAACTTTATATTCTTCTCATAGAAAAACTACATACAGTATTCAGTGTGTCTGGCTTTTGCAAGTGTGCAAAAAACAAAACAAAAAGGAAAACACCAGTGAGCTATAAAGAGTCCTGTTGCAAGGGAGATCTGTTAGGATGGATTTTATTGGTATGGATGCTTCTCTTCAATAATCTGGATAATTTTACACGTCTATTTTGCTATAGATATTTTGACAGTGTTTTTAATTTATCCAAAAAGTACAAAATATTAGCTTGTTTGCTTATTTTCAGGAGCAATTAGAACGTGCAGAAGAAATTAACCTGTTTTTCTGTCATTATCAAAATATATATGTGCATTTTTGTAAAAACAAAGAAAAAATCTATTTATTTCAAAGACATCTAATAAATCCCTAAGAAATTTTAGAAAAAAATGATTTTCTTTTCTAGAAATAAGTGAGAAAACAGGTATACATGCAAAACCAACAGAGATCAACTAAAAAAAAACTTATTGGAGGAGTAATGGGAGTCCTTTTCTGGAGAATTCCACTCTGGAGGTCAACATATAAAACGCATAAAGCTAAAAAATTGATGCAGGGTTAATGAGGCAGGGCAAAGCGTCACTGGGTGATTTCCAAAGCAAAAGCCCAACCAGGATCCCTTTCACAGACCTCAGATGGAATAAGATCAAAACTGCCAGCAGCATCTCAGTGAATCTGTGCATCTGTGAAGATGATGCAAAATAAAAAGCAAGAAAATGCAATTTATTTTCAATGTGCTTAACTGGCCTCTGGTTATAAATTTAATCAAAATCATCGTCCCAGGTAGAGCTGAAGACGCTGCCTGGGAGCGATTGCAAAGGCAGTTAATTAATTAAATTGTGACCTTCTTGCGGTCACAACTGTCATTAAGGTTTAAACAGACGTGTGAGGAAACTAGGTCAGGCTGTGCATAAAGGATCCCCCTCTCTGAGATGTCTTTTATTGTATAAACAAAGAAAAAAAGCAGTGTCACATGTGGACTGATTAGAATTACTCCAAAATGCAGCAGTTAACCTGGATAAATTATCTACATATCCATAGAGGGAGAAAACAAACAAAAACAGACCGCTATAAAGTTCACTTTCAGACATTTACTATTTTTTCCTTTTAGATCTCTATACTCACCCCATACTCAGATGATCTGGATGCTGATTTTATTCCTTTCAGAAGTCTGTCTGGCCCGCTTTCTCCTCTCCAAAAAAGCCTGACTTTCTTCCTAAAATCCTTTTCTTATGTTACATTTCTAAAGAGTGAAATCACAAATCACTTCCGACTTCAGAACCCGTCGTTTCCCCCCCAAACGGTACTTCTCTCCTCTGAAGTCAGGCAGTTGTACTCCAGCCTGTGTGCCTGCCTGACGTCCTTTGTCCGTGGGTTTCCACGGCCAGGAACGGCGCGGATCCCGTCGTACCCGTGCGTAATTACGCACCAAAAACGTTTGGTTCAGCTCTACGGGCGGAACATAGGCAGGAATGTCGATGTCGGGCAGCGGACCGCTTCTGGCTCAGACCTCCTCCAGAACTTGTGTGCCGCCCTCCCCTCCCGCTTCTGAGCCCGATCACTGGGATCCCATTCAGCTTCCTCCGAGGGGCCCCTTCAGCGCCATCTGACGGACACAATGTGAATTCTTCCAACGCTCTACCTCATGCCAACCCTTGAGAAAGTCAGTCTGAAATAAGATCAGTGACAACTGCCTTCATTCGGTACTAATTTATGAGGTGCGTGGTAACATAGACTGAGAGAGATAAAACAATCATTAAACTTAGAGACATAGACAAACTTTATTGTCATTTTGTACACAGAGTGTATACAAAACCATCCTGGACATTAATACCCTACATTCTACATTCAAAGTTAGATGGATTCAAATATATTTGAAAACAGAGGCGTAGCCAGAAAGTTTTAATAGGGGTGGCCAGTCAAAAACCATTGTAAACTGAGGGTTGGCCAAAAGCGCAAAGGCACCAGAACCTAAGGGTCCATCTGTTCCAACAGAAACGTGCACAACAAATATGTATATTTCCTAAATAAAGACAAACTATACAGTCCTGCTATTTTCCTTTTGATTACAAATAGATGCATATATTTAAACACACTATGCTGTCCAAATAAAAAGGTATAGAGGACAAAATCTCTGGGGCAAACATATTTTCCATTTTATTTATCTATCATTTCACAGAAAATTCCTTGATGACTTGCAGAGACACATCGTTTTCTCTTTACCCCATATAACACAAAATTAGGGTCTTAAAAGGGCATGGATTCTGTACATATAAACCATAATGTTAGTATTTAGATGTGCATAATTAACCACAGCGTTTTAGGTGTCAAGTAACTATTAATATATCATCCATCCATTTTCTTACACGCTTATCCCAAGTGGGGTTGCGAGGAGTGCTGGTGCCTATCTCCAGCTGTCTACGAGCAAGAGGCAGGGTACACCCTGACAGGTCGCCTGTCCATCACAGGGAAACACAGAAACAAACAACCATTCACACACACTCACACCTAATTAAAAAAATTAGAGACATCATCCAAAGGAATACTATTAGCAAACCTGCAACAATCTTCTTTTGGAACAATCTTTATTCAGACATTGATTGGGAACATACATGGTTGTTGCCAAGAAAATGTTTTCGCTTAAATTAAGTACGGAAGGTGTCCCTTAAAATTTTACACAGGTGTTATCCTGTAAATTCAAAATTGAATAAATATTTTCCAAATATTGATCCTCACTGTTCCTTTTGTCACATGGAACAAGAAACATTAACACACCTATTTTGGGAACCCTCTTTCACCAAAATGTTTTGGTGTAAATTTAGCATACTTATTCCTTTAAATGTCAAACATGTCAAACTTCTTTGGTATTTCCAATAACTATGTCCGGGAAAGAATATCTTACAAACGTTTTTATTCTGTTGGCGAAATTCAACATACATGCCTGTAAATTTGCTAAAAACAAACCCAACCTTACTGTTTTTAGAGCTCATGTAAAATGTTTTTTGGACTCCTTAAAAAATGAGCACCAACTCTAAAGCTGTGAAACATACAACCCTAAGTGAAGTAGTTAATTTGTAAACAGTTTTTTTTTTCTCCTTTTTTGTCATGGAATCTTGTGACTATGTTATCCCAGCACCTTGAGCATACGACTGTTTGCAATTGTATATTCTGTATTTGTATATATTATTTATTTTAAAAAAAAAGGGTGTATACAAATTTTATTTCAGTACAGCTCTCAAGACATTTCTATTTCTAAAATGCAGCAGTGATAACATGTAAACATGGTGATCTAATGCTAACATAAAACTGGTATATGATTTGCAGTTTTTTCCCCCCATTTTATTCAACATTCAGCAGTCTAATGGCAGTGAGGAAGAAGCTTTTTTTGGAATCTGCTTGACCTGCATCGAATGCTGTGAAGCCTCTTAGTAGAGGGCAGCAGGGAGAACATGGTGGGGGTGTGAGGGGGTCATTTATGATATTACGGGCTTGGGAAACGCTGCACTGGGATAAAATGTCCTTAATGGAGCGAAAAGGAGCCCCCGATCTTCTTTGCTGTTCTCACTAGTCTCCTCACCTTCTTTCAGTCTGAGGCACTGCAGCCTCCACACCACACAGTGAGACAGCTGGTCAGAACGCTTTTGAGAACGTGGTAAGAATTTTTAGGATACAGTTGCAGGGAGCTCAATGATTTAAAATATCATTAGTTTTATATTCATTTAAGTTCATTATTACAGACCTTGATCCCTGTATGCTTATAACTTAGAAATAATAACCTAAATCCTCAGTTTCTCAGGAAATTATACCCTGCTGCATCAATGAGGCATGATATGGAGGCATCAGTGTGTGATCCTAATGACGTAGCCTAGGTTGCTTTGACAACAGACTTCCTGTAATCTGAATTGTTGGGTTTTGTGTCTACTCTTTTTGAGAAGCCACATACATTCTCCTTGTGGTAAACTGTAGGTCAAGGTGGTTTGCAGGTCAGTATTTAGTGATTCCACAATAAATAATTTTGGTATTAGTGCATTTGGCCATGTGGGCAAGTGCCAGGTCTGGCTGGAAAATTAAACCAGCTTCTCTATGAAAGCGTCCATAAAGCTGTCGTCAAAGGTGGGAAAAATTGCTGTAATATTTCCTGGTAGATGACTTTGGATTTGATTAAAGTCTGGCTCTGTGCTGAACCACTATTTCTCCAGAATGTATGAACTTGACTTCTAAGTGACATATAAAATGTTTTTTTTATATCTGCTAAGAGCATTTCAGACCGCAGGGTCAAAAATCTGTCATTCTCTTCCTCCTTAGCCCAGGTAGAACACACGTGGTTATATCTGGATCAGGGATGGTTTGACATGACAGTGGTTATTCCTATTACTTATGATTCATTTCCTTTTTTTCTTTTTTTTTTTCTTAACAGTGTCCTGTCTGGCAATGTGGCAATAAAAATAATTGTCTTGATGCCAAAAAGAGCCCAACAGATTTTACTTTCACAAGTGTAGCAGTATGGCAATTGCCATATAGCTCCACTTGTTTCATGCATACAAATTGCTCTATTATAATTATGAACTGTTTGCAGGGAGTTTTACAGTTTATATGGACACTGCAATGTAAATAGAGCAGAAAAACAGAAGAAGAAAAGGAAAAAAGAAAGAGAAAAGATGAAAGAAAGAAGAGAAAGGAGACAATGACAAAACATTTTCATGATTCATGATGATTCATTTCCTAACATACCTTTTTTGTTGCAGTCAACTTTCTGTTAAAATCCTTTGATACAGCAGATTTACAGCCTGTTTGTTCTGCAATGCAAAGGTCCTGTGTGATTTAGCCTCCTTGGACAGCAAGTCAGTAACTCTGCTGGACAATAGTCAAGTCAGGCACCTGTACCCTGAGAGTGTGGACTATGACTGGCCATCGAAAGACATTTCTGTTTTGAAAGTAATGTTTTTATTGGTCCTATACAACAGTGATTCCCAACCGATGCAAGGGGTACATTGAAATTTTGTATTTCTTAGGCAGTAAAATAAAATAGGACTGGGATCTGTTTTGCTTTGTGAGAAGTTGAAAAATCAAACAAGCTTTTATCAACCAAAAAATATATTTTTCTTTAAGTTCACCTACTGCTTTGACCAAGCAGAGGAACATCCTGGATGTCGAGAACAGCCTGAGATCAACTGTTTTTCACGCTGAGCTATCAGAGCTCATCAAAGCAGCTCAGGTGTCCTGAAGAAAACAAATAAAACTAATTAAGTCAGTCTGGTTATAATTTCTGTTCTGTATTTTGTTCCCAATTCATGCAGTTTACATGTGATTATAAGGGAGTTACTCAGTTTTATCAATACAGGTTTATATTATGATTTTATTTTGCATTTATTTTGATTCCTTACCAACTTCCAGGCAACATATTTATGCTGTTTTTTTTTATTAGAGATGTAAAACATAAAATGCCTAAGAATTAAATGCTCAAATTAAAAGATTAAGTAAAATTGCTTTTATTTATAATCAGTTATTTTACGTTTAACTTTTGGAAAATCAGCAATACTTTTGACTGAGAAGGGTACTAATGGTAAGACAAAATGAACAAAGGGGTACACAAGTCAAAAAAGGTTGGGAAACACTGCTCCTTTGCAGTTAGCCACAATCATAAAATTCTTATAAATAGATAAATCTTTTAAATACTACATATGTTTATTGAGCCTATACAACATACGAGTTTCACTTTTTAAATCTAAGTTATTTATATTAATCTAAGTATGTTTTCAGATTGTTTTACTCCTACTTCACTAATAGGCAACTCATTACTAGTCACTAATTAAGGAGAACAATACAAGTCATAGTATGTTTATTTTAGTACCGTAAGCAGACTAACACAGTGACATTTCTCTGTTAGGTTTTGTATGTCTGTATAAGTGGATTTAAGAACAAGAAAGTTATTGATTCTAGGAACCTTAAGTCAAACTAAACAACAAACTGCAGCTTGTGTTACCTTTTTGAGGGGCACCTCCTCCAAATCAGACTTTGAATTCCTGAATTACGTAACCCCATTGAGGACTGTGTCTTTCAGTCACTAAACATGTAGTTCAGGTGGTTTTTGGAGTTGTTTTCAGAGATGACAAACATTTTCAGAGCTTCTAAAGCGGTGGAATAAAAAGGACAAATTTATGTAAAAGAAATCACATTATTTTTTTTCTTCTCTGTACATCAAATGAGTTAAAATCATTGCTTTATGGTTACAGAGCGCAGGCTCTGGTTAACAGCAAAGTCAACTGTGATTTAAAATAGCTGCAGTTAAGTTCTGGAGGCTCAAATGTAGTGGAAGAGCTATGGGAGCAGTAATCGTGCTGCTCAGTGGCCTGTTTCAGCGATGCAGCTGACTGCTCCGCTGGGCTGCAGGGAGGCAGTATAGGGAGCAGTGGATCTCTGTCTCACAAACAAGAAACTAAAGCAGTGTCTTGCTTGTAGAAATACGCTTCTTGGTTGGTTTTTGGACAGCTGCTGCACAGCTTGGTACTCAGGGGATGACATAGTTGAAAGTCCAGACTTCTGCCTAAAACATACAGGAAATAATCTCATCCAGGAGTCTGAGTGTGCCGACTGAGATCAGTCATCTCAGAGGGGATTCTGATCCCGCTTCAGTCAAACAGCTGATGAGTCATATTCAAAAGCTTTCATGCACACCATGCAGAGGGAAACAAAGATCTGTGCAATCAGAGAAACGATGCTCTGTTCAAATATTTAATGAGATAAGACTGCCTATTCTGGTCCAGTGCAGATTTCCAAAGAGAAAAGCTATAGTTCATTTCTCTGTTCAAGCTACTCAGTCGAATCCCATCTAATAAAGAGGAGAATTTGTGCTCTTTGATTATCTGTGTCTCATACTGCATTTTGTTTGGGGTTTTTTCCCAGTATTATATGGCCCATAAGGTGATAGAGATCATTTCTGAATTCACCTGCAAATATTTTACCTTTTTACATTTAAAATCTCCTGGGTCACTGAGTGTTTTCAATTCATTTCCATGTGTTTGACAAAAAGCCGTGTTGTCGACTCTCCTATATTTGGATGACTCTCCGTATGCGTAAGCGTTCTTCCATCTGCTCATCCCACATCATCAGCAAACATGCTTGACCCGACACATCTGGAATCCATGTGAGCTTAAGTCATTTTTCCCAGATGATGCTCTCCATGCATCCATGGACTGATTCACTGAAGCCTGTTCCTTTTAGTTCTGTCCTTTTATCTTCCTATCAGAGTCCATTCTCATGTTTTTAATTAGTTATCTTTCTAGGTTTGGTAATTAATTAAGGCTTTTTACCCTGTGGGGTTGTTTTCTGAATTTTCTCTTGTGAAAACCTCTCTCTCTATGGCTGATGTAGATAACGATCGGCCCAGAGTATTTTGCCCTGCACTGCATATTTTATTTTTAAATGTACATGACACCTTGTCATGAAAAAACTAGTGATGAAAACAAAAACACATTTTATTACTTTTATTTATTTATATATATTTTTTTAATTGCTGTTTAAAAATACAACATAATTTACTAAAATTCAAAAACAGGTAATGTTAAAATAAACAGATGAGCAGAAATGTGAATTTAGGTAGATTTAGAAATGTATGGAAATAAAATGAAACCCTTGCAAAATGAAGAGGAAAAAGCAGCCATAAAAATTAAGAATATAGTTTTCTACTTAAAAAAAATACACTATATGATCTTTTTTTTAAATTACTGGATAGAGAGCGAATATATTATGCAGAGCTGCATCCCTCACCTGTCCTGCAACTGTTATATTTTGTGATTTTATTTTTTTCTGTTGTAAAAGTGATACATTTCTGTCTAGAAAAGGAAAGTCAGAGCAAAATGTACAGATTTTTTTTGATTTACTATCATATGACAAGAACTTATCTCTTCGACCGCTTTTCATTTACTGCTAATTCAGTTTATTGTCACAAACTCTCAAGGGGTTCCAGTAATGTCAGATAGCTAAAACCGATAATAACAAATCAAATCAAACTTTATTTATAAAGCGCTTTTTATGCCATTGGCAATACACAATGCTTTACACAGTATTAAAAACAAAAGCAAGTCCAGATTGGAAAAAAAAACAAGCCTACATACTTTACAAACAAGTACACACAAGGGACACACACCTACAAACACGTGCACACTTGCCTCCACCCCTTTCTACGCATGACATCTGAAACCTGATTGCCATCTCTTAACAATCCTAAAAGTTGGATCCTTTCACACCAGGAGCCACCCATAAATAAAATGCATTGGAATAAAATATAAAATCAGTAAAATAAGATCTAGTTAAATTCAATCTAAAAGCTAGGCTATAAAGGTAGGTCTTGAGCATAAATGGCATCTTTAAATCATTGCACAACATAATTTCAGTCATTTGAATGCTATTGATCAAAACTACAGAGTATACTTGATTAGAAACCATAAAATTATTTTAAAAAATATCAAAAAAATTTTTGACTGTTTATCCTGACCATTCAAAACTATATAAACTTTACTAAAATGTATAGCTTACATGTTTTGGCCATGTTCTGGTGTTGATATAGTTTTACTATGTTATCAGTATGTGTCTAAACTATACTGAAAAGCAAAATATGCTGTCTTCAAAAGTTTGTATTGTATATTATAACCAGTTATCTGATGTAATAATTAATAGAATCCAAAATTATACATATTATTGTCAGTTGATTTATTATTACAGTTAATTAATTATTGATAGTAAACCTGACTTTCCCTTTTAAATGTAGGACATTAAATCACACTATTTTGTCTTTTTACACATCATCTTGCAGAATACATTACCATTGTTTTTTCTCTTAAAAAAAAAAGAAGGAAAATTGAGAAAGTCCCTTTGTAATCTTCCTCTTTGAACCCCAGTCGGCCTTGGCAGATGGCCGCTCACACTGACCCTGGTTCTGCTGGAGGTTTCTTCCTGTTAAAAGAGAGTTTTTCCTCTCCACTGTCACTAGAAGCATGTTTAGTGTGAGGGATTGTATTTGAGTCAATGAGTCGATGCAATCAACTGGTTTCCTTAGATAGAAAACTTTGAATCAATTTGACTGGATGATCTGGTGAACTGTAAAGTACCTTGAGATGACATCTGTTGTGAATTGGCACTTTATAAATAACCTGAATTGAGTTGAATGAATCTACATACAATCTAAAATTGTTAAAAAATCTGAATTTTGACGGACTCTTTTAAAAACTTAAAAACGTGAAAAATTTTCTTGAAATGCTCTGAACTTCCATATCGTTGCATTTTGCATCATATTTTTTCCCTGCTAAGCTGCTGCCCATTTACTGTCTGAAAGATATACAAAATTTTATTTAATTTTATCTACACTATTTGTAAAGAAAATGAAAATAAAAGTTGTCTAAGTCTAGAATAGCCTTGCATAAATCAGTTTGAGCTGCAGGAAGGCAGAGGAAACGCTGAAGGTTTATTCATAGCAGATGGGGATCAACAGAAGGCTGAAAATCCAGGACAGTACAGATAAGTCAAATCTGAATATAAAATGGGAAATAAAGGTTACTAACATTTTATGTAACATAAGTCAAAGCTGTGAGAAGATGAAACCACCAGGTATTTGGTGTGTGGTTTTTGACTTATTGATGGTCATTAATCATGATAAAACTAAATAGTGTTACAGTTTGATTTCTCAGTCACATGGACAAAAATAGAAGACTTATTGATCTGAGGCTCTTCGTCGCTTTATCATTAACCTCCATAAAAGACTGGTGACAATGAGTGAGTAAAACCCAATGTTGCCAAAAAGAAGATGAACCAATGAAGTAAACAATGAAATATAGAAATAGACAGAAATACAGTTAAATTTTGTAAATTATAATACACAATTAAAACAGAGTATTTAGATGGAATAACAGCTGCCAAGAGCAGATGCTAAGCTTTCAACCCTCAAAGCATAAATAGCTGTGGAGTATTCAGTGACTACATCATTTACTGCACACTAATCTGGGTCATTTTGAGCATTAGAAAATTAATATCTGATTTGACAGCTGTTCTTATTCAGCTTTTCCTAGACAAATATCAATAATACAGGAAATAAAGTGAGATTCTTCATTGAATAACTTCATTCTCTCTACACCAATTTTTGTTTTACTTTATTTATCCGTCCTGTAGCCAGTGGGTTGCTGGTTCGAACCCCTGTTCCCTCTGTCTCGTTCATCATGTCCTTGGACCAAGGGTGTAACTTTGTGATGAAAGTTGGTGGGGACACTGAAAGAGTGGTGGCTGATGGACCGACAGCTTGTCGACACAAACGCTTTCAATAGGGTTTGTATTTTCCAAAATTGAGCTCAAACATGTATTTATTGAATGCTTTCCTATTGTTTCAAATTGAACACAATACAACCAAAATAAACTGATATTTATATTTATGGGTAGTTAGACAATCTATATTTTAAAAAAAGGGATGAATAACAGCCGATTCTGATGCCAAAATCAATATATCATGCCTCGCTAGTATGCACACAATTACAGTTTCATTCATCCAGAAAAAATGTGGATTGGTTGATTGGATATTTTCCCTTTCAGCTACATCAGTTTATTATCCTCCTTCAAAAGCAGCAAAATCTAATTTAGAAATGTGTCCCACATATTGCTGAGAGCCAAAGTCTATTGAAATTATTGGTGGGGACATGTCCACACCAGTCCTTCAGAAGGTTACACCTGTGCCTTGGACACTTTACCCTCCCTGCCTCTTTGACTTAATAGAAATATTCGTATTAATCAGTTGACCAGCAGGAGGCACTAATGAAATTTTATTATAGTTATTTAAAAATGTACACAGATGGTTAAAAAAATTCAAAGGGAAATGTGGGAAAAGGGATATTCATTCCAAAGTTTAATTTATGTATATGTAAAAGATTAACAGACCTTTTATCTATATACACAGCAGAAATGGTAGCAATTATTATTAGTTTACAGTGGGTGGAGGAGCTTTGACCAGACAGGGTGGTGATTTGCACAGATTCTAAAGCTGCAATAGAAAGCATTCATTCAGGAGCAAATAATAGGAAGGACCTTATATTAGAAATTCCTCAGAGTTTATTTAGGTTATTTAGGTATAGAATAGATGTTCAGTTCTGTTGGGTTCCAGCACACAAATGCATTAGAGGAAATGATATAGCAGACAAGATAGCTAAAGAGGCTTTAGGAATGCAGAATATAGATCAGATTGCATTTGGGAAAGGGAAAAATAAATCAATAATTAAAAAGAAAGAAACAGAATTATAGCAAAAAATATGGGATGAAGTTGAGAAAGGAAGAAGATTATAAAGGGTTCAAAAATCTGTAATTGTTAAAAATTATGGAGAAAGAAGCAGAAGGGAAGAGATCATGTATACTAGATTAAGAACTGAACATACCTGCTAGAATGAGTTTTTGTTTGTAATAGGGAAGAGAAATAATGATATATGTGAGGGTTGTGAAAGAAAAGAAGATGTGGATCATGTTTTGATGGATTGCATTAAATATACAACTGAAAGAGAGAAGATGAGGAAAGTAATTATGGAAAAAAAAAGGGAGAGAATGGAGTATTAAAGGAATTTTAGGGACAGATGGAGATAGGAAGGAAAATAAACCATTGCTTTTATTTTTACATAACACAAAAATAAAAAATAAATATAACATAGTAGATGGAACTATAGAGTCTACACACTAATGTACAGTAGATGGCGGTATGCAGCTATAAGTTGTTTGCAATCCGCCAATCTAACAAAGAACATAAATAAAAAGTTGGAGGAAGATGGGAGACCAGGACCTTCGGGTGAAAACGGTTCATGTTAATACTACAATGGAACGCTAGAAGTTTAATCGCTAATGGACAGGAACTTAAAGGTTATATTAATGAGCTGGAAGAACAACCGGAAATTGTTTGTGTTCAGGAAACATGGTTAAAAACAACATTAGATTTTGTGATCAAAGGATATGATAGTGTAAGAAGAGATCGACCAGAGGGAAGTGGAGGAGGATGTGGAATATTTATCAAAAAAGGAATACAATATCAGATATTGGGGAAAGGGAAAGAACTAGAATATGTGGTAATTGAGATATGGGAAAAAGAAGGTAAATTAAAAATAATAAATTTTTATAATCCATGTAAAACATTATCGATTGAAATAATGGAGGAGTTAACTGAATATTTGGAAGGGAAGGTAATTTGGTGTGGAGATTTTAATGCAAATAGTACAGTGTGGGGTAAATGTAATGATAAAAACGGACAAATTATAGAAGAAATAATGGAAATGAAAAATCTAGTATGTATTAATGATGGAAAGGGAACAAGAATCAATATAAGAACGGGGATGGAATCAGTTATTGATTTAACAATTGTCTCAAATGTTTTAGCTGGTATTTGTGATTGGTTCATTGATAAAAAAAAATCTACAATAGGTAGCGATCATTACCCCATAATAGTAAGAGTAGGGCTAAATTTAAATAATAGGAATATAAAAATTGGGAAAAAGTATAATTTTGATAAGGCTGACTGGACTAAATTTAGATATTTGAGTCAAATAAACTTAGAAAAAGTAGACATGAGTATGGATATAAATGATTTAAATTTAATAATTGGTAAAATAATAATGGAAGCAGCAGATAATTCTATAAAGAAATCAGGGAGTAAGAATGATAAGAAAATGGTTCCATGGTGGACAAATGAGTGTAAAGAAGCAATTAAGTTAAGAAATAAAGCATTTAAGACACTCAAACATAATCCAATTTATAAAAATTTAATTGATTATAAAAGAAAACAAGCAATAGTAAGGAGAACTATAAAGAATGCAAAAAGAGAATATTGGAAAAAAATTTGTAATACGATAGGGAAAGAAACAAAAATAGAGAAAATTTGGAAGGTAATCAAAATAATGAATGGTATAAAAAGAGAGTTTGACTATCCTGTACTAAAAATAGATGATACAAACATAATAAGAGATGAAGATAAAGTTGAAATATTGGCAAGAACGTTTAGTAAAATTCATAGTTCAAATAATATTAGTGAAAATGGAAGAAAAGGTAGAGAAAATACAAAAATTAAATATGATTTTATACAGAGCGTTGAAGAAACAAATAATTTGTTAAATGTTGAGTTTACAAAAACGGAATTGAACAATGCACTTAAAAAGACAAAAAACACAGCACCAGGTAAAGACCAAATCTGGTATAGAATGATAGGGCAACTTAGTGAAAAATCTAAAGATATAATATTACAACTATATAATAAAATTTGGGAGGAGGGAAAATTACCGTTGAACTGGAAGGAATCAATTATAATACCAATAGCCAAACCAGGAAAAGATCATTCAAACCCAGAAAACTACAGACCAATAGCCTTAACATCTAATTTATGTAAAATAATGGAAAAAATTATTAATAATAGACTAGTATATTATCTAAATAGTAAAGGATATATATCAAAATATCAAAGTGGTTTTCGAAAAGGGAGGAGCACTAACGATCCAACGCTCTGTTTAGAGCACGAAATTAGAAGAGCACAAGTAAATAAAGAAAGTGTAGTGGCTGTATTCTTTGATATAGAAAAGGCATATGACATGATGTGGGTGGATGGATTATTAATTAAATTATACAAGTTTGGTATTAAAGGGAGAATATTTAAATGGATTAAAGACTTTTTAACAGGTAGGAAAATACAAGTTAGAATAGGAGAATCTACCTCAGGAAAATATATAGTAGAAAATGGAACTCCGCAGGGTAGTATTATAAGTCCACTATTGTTCTCAATTATGATAAATGATGTATTTAAAAATATTGAAAAAGACATGGGGTGTTCACTATTTGCAGATGATGGAGCTGTTTGGAAACGAGGGAAAAATGTTGATTTTATTGTTAAAAAATTACAAAAGGTTATTATTGAAATAGAGAAATGGGCGTTACAATGGGGATTTAAGTTCTCAGTTGATAAAACGAAAGTAATGTTATTTACTCAGAAAAAAATAAACAAGGAAATAAAAGTAAAATTATATAAACAAGAGTTAGAGCAGGTAAAGTGTATAAAATTTTTAGGATTATGGTTTGATGAAAAATTAAAATGGCATATACATATACAAAAAGTTGTTGATAAATGTAAGAAAATTTTGAATATTTTGAGATGTTTGGCTGGCAGTGACTGGGGAGCAGATAGGAAATCACTAAAACAGATTTACACAAGTATGATAAGACCCAACATAGACTTTGGTTGTTTAGTGTACGGTTCAGCAGCTAAAACACATTTGGTTAAATTAGACACTATCCAACATCAGGCACTAAGATTATGTACTGGATCATTTAAAACCACACCAACAGCAGCATTAGAAATAGAAATGGGAGAAATGCCATTAGATTTAAGAAGAACAAAATTAGAAATTAATTACTGGTTAAATTTACAAGGAAATAATGTGGATCACCCAACTTTGGACATTTTAAATCCATGCTGGGAAAAAGAAAAGAAAGAAATGAGGAGTTTTGGATGGACAATTGAAAATAAAATAAAAAAACTTAAAATGAATAGTTTAGAAATGAGTCAAACAACACCAATATCAATTATACCTCCCTGGATTCTACCAGAAGCAACAGTAGATATGTCACTAATGGAAAAGAAACAAGATAAATCGTACACGGTAGATATTAATTTAGTACAGTTACATTTAGACAGTTATTATCAATATATTCAAATTTATACTGATGCATCAAAAATAACTGAGAAACTAGGAATATCATTTGTAGTACCAGAATTCAATATAAAAATAGGAAAACGAATTACAGATGGATTATCAGTATACACAGGAGAAATGTTGGCAATATTATTAGCGTTACAATGGGTAGAAGACATAAAACCATTAAAAACAATAATATGTTCAGATTCAAGCTCTGCATTATTAAGTTTAAAAAATAACCAAACAGATAGACATTTTATTAGAAATAAATCATACACTGTTCAGAATACGAAACATGGGGCTGATAGTTACATTTGTGTGGGTTCCAGCACATATTGGGGTAGAAGGAAACGAGAGGGCAGATAAAATGGCAAAAAGGGCAATTAAACATTCTATTAGTTTTATAGTTAAAATAAGTAAATCAGAAGGAAAGAGTATTATTAAAGAGAAACTTATGGAAATTTGGCAAAAAAGGTGGGATGAAGATAAAACCGGAAGATGGTTTTATAAAATTCAGAAGATGGTAGGAGAAAGAAGAAATGGAAGAAGAAATAGAAAGGAGGAAAGAGTGATAACAAGGTTAAGATTTGGTCATACAGGACTTAATTATACACTTTTTAAAATACAAAAACATAAAACAGGCAAATGTGATTTCTGTGATAAATATGAAACTATAGAACATGTTATATTAGAATGTGATAAATATAAAAAAGAGAGAAGATATATGAGGAGAGAGTTTGAAGACATTAAGGAGAAGGTTAATTTATTAGATATACTGAGGAAAAATTTAGGGAGTAAACACATATAAATAATTATTCGATTTCTAAAGAAAACGAAATTATTTCATAGAATTTAATTATAGTAAGTGTGTTTGTGAGTGAAGGAATGAAATACAAAGATGTGCACAAATATGTATATATTTTTAAGTGTGAATGTGTGAATGTATGTTTAGAAGAAGTTAGGGTAGAATGTATCAGGATAAATATTTAAACCATCACGAACCACACTCCATACCAGTAAGTGGCGGTAATGCTACTAACAGTTTGTTGCCAACCGCCATAAAACTTGACAAGAAGAAGAAGAAGAAGAAGAATCTAACAAAGAAGAAGAATGAGCGCTCCTTCCCGTAAAGCGTCACTTTCTGACGTAATATCATGGCGGCTGTAGAGCTAACAAGAGCATGTGTTACCTTACGCTAATGTAGAGTATTTTATCTCAGCGGTCAGCCTGTCCATTCAGTGTCGTTTTCTCGTTTTTAAATAGTTTGAAAATGGCCGACCTGTCGTCTTTGGGTCTGTCAGACTGGTTGGTGAGGCAGTGTAAGCAGCTGGGAATCAACAAACCCACTCCTGTTCAGGAAAACTGCGTCCCAGCCATCCTGGAAGGTAACTGCTATTCTCTTTAACTGGAGGAAGTGTAGCTGGATTTTATTTTAGAATTTTAAGAACAATTAGAAAGTGAAGCGAAACGTGGCAAAAGAGGGGTCATCATGCATTAAAATTATGTATTAAGAGGTTTTAATAATGTAACGTCGTGATCTGGTTTAAAGCACAGTTTTCTAATTTTCTCACGTTAACATTAGACCTGTTTTTGTTGTTACATTTTAAATGGATCCAGGTTTGTCTTTAATGGATCAAATGTGTCCACTAATGTAAATTTTAATTCTTCATGGATTGATTAGATTTAGGTGTTTTTTTGGATTAGTCCACTTGCCGTAGCTCAGGATGTACTAATGTCTTGCCTTTAAACATGCTGGAATTTGAACCTCTGGAACTTTATTTAATTTAAAAATATTAATATAAAGGAAGCTAAACAGTTTTTATTGGTTAAAGGGTTAAAAACTTTGTTTAATTTCCCTTCTACTTCACAACTGTGCATCCAAGTAAAAGGACAAAGTGTGTGAACTTTAACTGGAAAAAAAAAGACCAAATGGCTGAAAAGTTTGTTTTCTTTATCAGTGGCCATCTATTTCATGATTTTTCTCCGACATGATTGATGTTTTGTCCCCCCTCCCTCCGTTTATTTATTGTTAGATGAGCATAAAGAAAAACCTCTGCACATTTTAGCAAATGTTCCTGCATCTTTAGTACTGGGTCTATGAGCAGATGGTGTGTTTCTTCTCTCAGGACGCGACTGTATGGGCTGCGCCAAGACTGGAAGTGGAAAGACGGCGGCGTTTGTGTTGCCCGTGCTGCAGAAACTATCAGAGGAGCCCTATGGCATCTTTTGTCTGGTGCTCACTCCTACCAGGTCAGACACATAGGACTTGGAAAGGTCAAAGGGTTTTGTTGATGGACACAAATGTTTTCAAAATGGAAGCTAAAACTATGTAGACATAAAAAAAAAAAAAAAAAAAAAACTTCAAATATAATTACTATTTAGTTTAGGGATTTTTTTTTTCTCCAAACAACTTATTGGTCTCCCTTAGCTCAGAGTGACATCGGTTCAGCTCTTATTAAAAGTGTTGTTTTACTATAACTGAAACGTTTAATGTTATGTTTTAATGGTTTTTTTCTTTTTTTTTGTGAAACATGATTATTTTACCATTATGTTTATATAACATGCTTTTATATAAAAGTCACCTCCCAAAGGGGATGATTAAAATCAAAGCTAGTTTTTGAATTCAATATGTCTTTTTTTTTTTTTATCATGAAACATAAATGAGAAAAAAAATTAATTTAATTTAGTAGGAAAGAAGAAAAAAATTATTTTTTAAACAGAGTTAAAGGTATTAGTTTTCAATAGAAGATAGGTGCATAAACCACACAATAAATAAAAACATGATGGTACTGGATGCCACAGATTAACAAAGCCTTGCTGCATTTCGGGAACCCTTTGTTTAGGATTTTCCAATCCCAAGGCTTGTGATATAAAGGAGTCCAGACTTGATAAACAGAGAGATTAGATTTCAAAAACTGAATCCATCTTCTTTTGTTTGCCTCACTATAAATAAAGTATTGTTTTACTTCTGGTTCCTTTTTGGTTCAGAGATTTGTATAGTAGGTCCTTCACAACCAGGCTCCTTTGTAAGTTGATCTAAATCTTTTTATGGATTCCAGATTGAATTTATGACATCAGTATGACCTGTTTAAAATGATCATCTCTGCTGACAATTAACCCTAATAGTTTAGATACAAACTGACTTTCTATTTGCACCATATGTCTCGATAGAAAATGCATTTACTTGAAAACTAGTTAAGAACATTACTAGCAGTTGTTTGTGTCCCCTAGACATTATGTTGCTTTTTGTAATCTTTTTGTTTCATGATAGTTTAAATGATCTGCTCATGTAATGTTCCTCCCTCTGTTTTAATGTTCTTCCCTTGTTTGTTTATTATTGATTCCATCTGCTTTTTAAATCTGCTATAGTTTTAACTTTAGATATTTTTAAATTGAGATTTTATGACCAGAACCTCCAAATTGAAATGTGATTTGTTTCAAAGCAGTAAAGTTTTCATGTATTCTCTGAATTCTTTTTTTTTTTAAATCTGGTCATGTGATGTCTTGCAGGGAGCTGGCCTATCAGATTGCAGAGCAGTTCAGAGTTCTGGGGAAGCCTCTGGGTTTGAAAGAGTGCATCATCGTTGGAGGAATGGGTAATTAAATGAGCAGCATCACTGATAGACTGTTGGATGTATGCCTTACATCCTGTGTTTGTTTTATGTTTCAGACAGATAGATAAGCTTTCAAACATAAAAATATATCCATAAAAAAACATTAAGCAAACATTTGTATTACTTTCAGTTTAATTAGTTTTATAGATGTTTTAAGCCTTACCCTTTATTTGGAGCCAACTTTACTCCTGTCTAAACCATGGTTCTCTGCAGCTTTAACCCTGACTGACTTGTTTCCTCTGTGTTATGATGTGGACAGACATGGTGAGCCAGGCCCTGGAGCTAACCAATCAGCCTCATGTTGTCGTAGCAACACCGGGTCGGCTGGCCGATCACATCCGCAGCTCCAACACTTTCAGCATGAGCAAGATCAAGTTCTTGGTGAGATTTTGTTCATCTTTATAGAACTTGATTAAATTTGTGGACATTTTAGAAAAAAAAGTTCTTTATCAGCCTAAATCAGAAGCACTTTGCACCTTTTTCAGTTTTTTGTTTTTGACCACCCTCCTGTGTCTTCTTTCTGGTTTATTGCCTTTTTTTTTTTTAAGATTCTTGATGAGGCGGACCGGCTGCTGGAGCAGGGTTGTACTGACTTCACCAAAGACCTGGAGGTGATCCTGGGCGTCTTACCAGCCAAACGTCAGACGCTGCTGTTCAGCGCCACGCTGACAGACACCCTGCAGGAGCTTAAGAGCATCGCCATGAACAAACCTTTCTTCTGGGAGAGCACATCAGAGTGAGTAAACCTGATAGTTTCTGTCTCTACAGATTTGTCTGGGTCTTTAAATTGGATATTTGGATTTCAACAACATTCTCAGCCTAAATCGTTTTACTTGTTAAAATAAAACAGGTCTGGGAGGAATATAAAAGTTGTTTTTTTTATTTACATTGTGGCTAAATTGCTTGCAAAATAAAGCAAATTAAATCACAGCATAACTGTTTTTTCATGTTTTTTTTTCTTTTTTTTTTTACAATAAAATATTAGAGTATGGTTTCAGGTGCTAGAACTTACCTAAACCTTTCAGTTTGCACTTTCCATTTTGTCTAGACTTTGCCTGGGCTGCACTAACATGCATGAATATTATAGCCTGGCGTAGTCCTACTCAATTCTAGTCAGAATATGAGTCTGATACTGCTCCATAGAGCTGTGATTTTGGGGCGTTTTGAACGGACCAGGAAAAAAAATGCCTCTGCACTCAATTGGATAGACCTACAACCAATAAGAGCAACGGAGTGCGTGACGTATGTTAAGCGATGCATAGTTGTTGTCAACAAAAATCAAAGCGTGCAGTTGCACGCCTAGAATAAGAAGATGAGCCTTGATTGCGTTTCTCTGTTCCTCTTTTAAAATTAATTTGCTGTCGATATCTTCTAGAACAGACCTAATAGCAGAATCTACTCACCTCAACTCTCCGGCGGCAGCCATTGTTGTTGTCACCCACTTTGGTCACATGGTTAATTACGTTACTGTTGATCATCTGTCCATCATCGTATAAAGCCCGCCCTGACAATTTGATTGGATCGCCAGAGGGTGGGCGATCATACTCGCGCTACTATTAAGCAATGCCAGACCGAACTTCCTGACCTCAAACCTTGTGGGCGGGACTAAGTTCGGAATGGCACCCAGGCTATGAATATTATGCTTTTATCTAAAATATTCCATTATAGGTTTGACTTTTTGCTGCTTTTGTTATACTGGAGGTTGAACCTTCATCCCTACATTCTGCAGCCTGCCATGAATACCCCATTTTCCTAAAAGAAAAAAAATATATATATATATATATATATATATTTAAAGATTCAAGATGGTTACAAATCTGAGTATGAGAAATGTAATTATACAGAGTTGACTTAGAAAGCCTGAATTCAAACTTTTATTTTAGAAAAAATAAATCCTTTTATTCTCATTACACTCTTTGCTTATGCACCATTTTTATGTTAAGCTATCCTGTTGGATACTTTATCTGTAGTTACAAAAGTTTGAACACTTTAGTTGCTTTGACTATGTATGAATACATTTCAATTAGGGGTGTGGGAAATAATCGTTTTGGCGATATATATCGTGATATTCGGCTGCCCAATATAATATCGATCTTTCACTTCTTAGTATCGATTAAAAAAAAATGGTTACATAAAACATTGATGGGAAAATGGGCTACCTCTGCACCACCACTCTGACAGAAAGCGCTGTGGAGCCCTTTAACTGTGCGTGCAGCACCAAATCTGTATTTGAGGCAGTCACAGTGGAAGAAAACCCCAAACAACATGGATAATAATACCTAATCAATATTTTCTGATGAAAATATACAGCACTTGCTGTTTTATCTCATCATTGGATTTTGATAGCTGAGGAAAATATGGCAATATATAGTGATACTGCAATATCGTGATAATATCGTATCGTGACCCAAGTATCGCGACATGTATCGAATTGCAACACTCATGCCAATACTCACCTCTAATTTCAATTCTAACGTGCAAAAAAAAAACAATCTTACTCTTGGTAAACTCAGCAGCTTGTCCAGTGACTGGTATTGATTATTTTACTGCTGTTATTGTTAGAACGAGGACAGTGGAGGAGCTGGACCAGAGATACATCCTCACTCCAGAGAAGGTGAAGGACGCTTACTTGGTCCATCTGATCCAGACATTTACGGACCAGCATGACGACTGGTCCATCATCATCTTCACCAACACGTGCAAGTGAGAAGCCTAGAAACATACTAAGATACTCAGTGATACATTAAACAAGTGCAACTTTGGTTTCTTTTAAGCACTTTACAGTCTGGATCATTGTAATGGAGCTTCATATAACAAAGGAGCTTCTTTTGATTTCAGGAGCTGCCAGATTCTGACTATGATGCTGCGGGCTTTTAACTTTCCTACAATCTCTCTGCACTCAATGATGAAACAGGTAGGATCAATAAAAACAGCCCAGTGGGTTGGAAATATCAAACTTTTGATTGTGACATCTTAGCAATACAAACCTCTATTTGAATCTTCAAACGGAAAAAACCTGATTCGGGGAAGACCCGAGCACCTTTTAAACGGATGCCTCTCCTTTCCATTCTTTAGAAACAACGGTTCGCCAATCTTGCCAAGTTCAAGGCCAGCGTCTATAAGATCTTGATTGCGACGGATGTAGCTTCCAGGTAGATCATTCTAGAAGACTCCACACCTTTCAGGATTCAGTAGGGGGTTTGTTCTAATTCCTCTTCTTCTCTCCTTTCTCTGGTTTTCAGGGGGTTGGATATTCCAACTGTGCAGGTCGTCATTAACCATAACACCCCAGGGCTTCCAAAGATCTACATCCATAGAGTGGGGAGAACCGCAAGAGCAGGTACAGGGAGGAATCTGCAGCCTGTTGGGGGAATTTACAGAAAGCGAGAACTTTTCTGAAATAATCACACGTCGGTTCTGGAATTTTCATATCGGATGAATGTTATTTTGAAGAACATTTCAACTTGTTATGCAGGGAGAAACGGAGTGTCCATCACACTGGTGACGCAGTACGACATCCATCTGGTCCATTCGATCGAGGAACAGACAAGTAAGTCACATCAGTAGCTGCTCATGCTGCAAAGACTGACTGGCCATGATGTGATGTTGGATAGCAGATGAGATGAATTCATTCATTCATATTGCATTCTTGAATAGTGTTGCAGTTGTTTCCCTGATCTCAATGAGTTGCAGTAATCTCAATGGGTCATTAGTTCAGCCGTGGTCTGCTTGATCTCATCCTTCAACTATTTGTTACAAATTAATTCAGGAGCCCTGCATGATGAAGCTGAGTTTTCAACGAGTTCGGATTTGATGGATTTTTGTTTTCATTTAAATTTACTAAACTGTTCATGAATCTATTTTATTATTTCTTTTAGAAACTAAGTTGAAGGAATATCCTATGGAGGAGAAGGAAGTCCTAAAGATCCTGACTCAAGTCAACGTGACTCGTCGCGAGTGTGAAATTGTATGAACTTTCCTTAAAATATTTATATTTTGTTGCTTTATAATTTAAAAAGGCTGGAATGTTCTAAATTAAAAAAAATCACCAAGTCCAAAAGAAAGGATTCTCCAGTTGTTGATGGCTACTTCATCGTAAAAAGCAATATAAACAAACCGAAGTTTTATTTTTACTTTAATTTTTTTCAGAGACTTGAATCAACTGACTTTGATGAGAAAAAGGAGATTAACAAGAGGAAACAGCTGATCTTAGAGGGGAAGGTGAGAGTATATTTCTTTTTTACTGCTATGGATTAGCAGTTGCCTCTCAAATTGGACTATAACTGGTTTTATTTAGTCATGTATATAAATTCATTTCACACATTTGTTTTTTTTTTGTGTTTTAAAGTTGATAAACATCTAAAACCAATAATATGTGGTCGTATTTACCACAAAAATGTTGGCCTACATAAACATGTGTTGCTGTACTTGAGCTTTTATTTACTCAGTACTTGGTTGGGGCTCATTTTAATTTGCAACAGTGAAGCTACATTATAGTGGATTTATTTTTAGAACACTACTATCAGTAGATGTAACTTAGAATGTTGTTTAATGTCTTTTCTCTTAATCTAAACCAACATAGTATTTGATACCAGTTCCTCCTGCTGATTTCACACCTTTGTGCCGTTTCAGGACCCAGACCTGGAAGCCAAGAGGAAGGCAGAGCTGGAGAAGATCAGGAGCCAGAAGAAGAAATTTAAACAGAAAATCCAGGACAGCATTCAGAGACAAAAACATGGACAGATGAAAAAGAACCGGCCTAAAAGCAAAAAGGCAGAGTCGGCAGCATCATAAAGGCTGCCTGATGTACATAAGTTTTATTTCTGTAAAATATCTGCAAATAAACTTGATATCGCTGAAGCTCAAATTGACCACCTTTATTGATTCAGTTTAACAAGGGAAACCACCGTCTCATGATGGAACAGCACTGCAAAGAATATTCACTGCTTTAAATGTTATTTACATCACGTTAAATCCATAAATTTAATCTCAGACTGGGTGCAGATGTTTGAACAAATCTACTGAATCAACTCTAAAATAATCAACCGACCTCCTCACAGCAGATGGAAATATTAAATATTAGGGCAGCGTTTCTTTTAAAGCTATCAATATGGTAGACCTTGGGTGGAGCAGGTTAAAATAACTTATAGCACAAATAACAGGATGTCAACAGAAAACATCTACCTGGAGCAGGATTGTCACGTGTGTGCAGACATGAGAAGCAGGTGAGGACTACATTCTTACCATGTTCAGAAAGTGTTGCTTAAATAAAAACTACAATCCCTCAGATAGTTAGAGGATACAGAAGTCCAGGTGAGGAAAGGAGATGGCCTTAGCCTCATTTCTGCAGTTGGCATGTTGCTACTAAAAACCTTTTTTTTTCTTCCTTACTCGGGACCAAAATAGTTAAACACCAAACTGATCCTGATGCACACAGCAGCAACCAATTTAACAAAAGCATAAGGTTACAGGTTCACACTGATCTTCAGGAAGCTAAAACATAAATCTAAATAAAATGCTTAAAGCAAGCACAAAAGCGTTGCACAAATCTTAACCCACTAAAGGTAAAAATAACTTCTACCAGCCTGTAATTTTACTCCAGAGAAGGAAGGTGGCTTTTAGTGACAACCAACATTAACGCAGCTGATTTATCGTCACCAGCTCTGATTTACCAACATGAAAGCTCTCAGAGTTACATGTTCCAACAGGTTGTAATATGCTGGTAGTCTGACTCTTTACTACATTCATGTGTGCTGCAGCTGTTTAATCTAAAGGTTGAATGGTTTCAGGCACTGATTTTACTTCATCTTTTATATCTTATTTGCCATCATCTGATCAGTGCTGATGGCTGATTCCTGCTGCTTTGCGTATATGTAGACCAATGATCCTTCGGGGCGTTTATAAATTATAAGGTTACTCATACCCAATTACACCTACAAGGTTGTTTGGTGTGGCTGTTCATGTAAAAAAAAAAAAAAAAAAAGGAGGAGGGAGGGGGGGGATAAACAAATACAGCACTCTGTTTCTTGGATCTTTAGTCCAAAAAAACAAAACACATTGTCTTTAAAAAAAGAAATTTCCAACTCTGGCATTGAACTGACCTCTATTCATTTTCTCCTTCAGCCACCTTCCTTTTCTACCTCTCCGTGGATTGATTGCCACGACAGCCAGTGGGCCTTTTCTATGGTTGCTCAGTCCTCTCCCAACTCAAGCAGGGATTAGTTTGATGGGTGTGGAAAAACCCCCTACTATCCCCTGAGAAATCCCTCAGCTCAAAGCATTTTACCATCTAAGCATACAGAGTATAGTTAAAAAGAAAAGGAAAGACATCTGGTCATGAAGCACAGCAAAACGTCAACAACCCCTGCTGTCTTGAGATTACCATAGGAAAAAGCCGTAGCTGAAACATCAAATGACACCGAGCCAAATATTCATTGCTGGTCATGTTTGATAGTTTCAACTTCTTTTTTTTCTTTTTGCAATTTTGTGCTCTGTGGTAAGAAAGGTATCAGAGAAGAAGAACTGTCCCGTGATGATCAGGACATCGGCGGCATTTACGTCTCATGCCTGGAAAAAACCTGTCTGAAACCTGTGTGCCATGTCCACCGCTGACACACGGTCAACCTCGTTGAAGACCTTGTGAAAGAGCCAGTGGTTCTCAAGGCAAATGAAGGTATTTCAACATCAGACTTGAGCACAGAAACCAGTGTTCCTACGTCCTCTCTCAGAGGGTGGGTCGCCTGCTGCTTCCTTTAGAGGCTGCCGAGGTTTTGGGCCCAGTGGATGAACCGAATTTCTGAATTCTCTGGGACATTAAGGCAGGTTGACAGACAACCGACCTCCAGCATGGGGACTTTTTTTTCTCCTTTTGTTTTATGCAGCTGGTTTTAAAGCCTTCGCACACCATTTCTGTCCAAATTGAGAGTTCTTCAAAATTCCACTGATTGGCTTTAATCCTGGAGCTTTCCCAGAAGTTGCAAGTGTAAAAGGTGGATTTTAAGTTGGGGAGCTGAACCTCTTTTGGATTCTCAGGAGAGACCGTAGATCTCTCGTCTGTTTCCCTCAGCAGCCCGACCAGATGCCGCCAGATCCTCGACTTTCCTCCTTCACTCAGCACGGGCATCGGTTCCTGCCTCTCGCTTGTTCACGCGGCCTCTTTCCATCTCGCTGCCCGTCTGTTAGTGCTCTCTTCTTTTACCCTCGCATTTCTCTTGCTGGTCATCGGTTTGGTTTCGCTATCCCGTCGCTTTCACTTGGAGGTGCTTCGGATGTAGCAGAGGAAAACAGGTATCCATTTTATGTTTGTATTATTTCCCAGATTAAAAAGCTGATGAACTAAGCTCAGCTCAAGCCTAGCTCCCCTCTTCAGGCAACCTGGAAGACACCAAGCAGGTTAAGAAATTAACATTTTCATAGCACTTCAAAACAACTCTTATCTTCTACTTTCAAATTTAAGGTGGGGAAAAAACGGAGAAAGATAAACTTAAAGAATCTCTGAGTAGTTCAGTTTGTGTAATTCTTAATTTGCACAAGTTAAGAACAAAATAATACTTAAAGATGAGTTCATTAAAAACATAAATTTTATATCTTAATTATAAATTACATAAATTAAATGTTATTAAATTATATTTAAAACATTCCAATGGCTCCTCAGTTAATCATTGACCTGCACATCAATCTGTCTCCAGGACAACTACCTTGTGTAAAGAATATTTTGATTTGATATAATAATAATTTAACTCTATTGATCTCACACTGGAAAAAATTTACCTCAAACTAAATACTTGCAAACTGGCAAGGACTTGGAGGTCCTTGCCAGGCCAAGGACCCCCAAACTGATGGCAAGATGGAGCAGGGAACCCCTAATTATATACATTGTATGAAATTGTGTTCAAACTGGTCTTATAGTCACTATTACATGTGGAGTAATCTAACAAAGTAATTTCGCCCCTAAAGTATTTCTGATTCCTGGTTGATGGGACAGGTGTTGTGAATGAAACGGTGCCCAGCTTGAAAGAGATCCTGTGTGTCGCTGATTGTGTGCATTGATGACTGAAAGACATTTTCTGCCTCCATTTATCTGTTTACTACAGTATTTTGAATTCATGTTAATGTTTATTTAAAGAGATTTCAAATAGTGGAAAAAATTGCAGGGGGGAATATAAAAAAAAGTCCAATCAACCAAAACTTTCACGACCCCCATGCAGTACCTCTGTGGATCCCCTAGGGGTCGCGGACCCCCTGTTGAAGACCTCTGCACTAGGCCAACACTCCCCGCTTGCTGGCTTATACTTAAGGATTAAATAAACACACAATAATAAGTGACTTTTGGCCCAGAACAGAAGAGCTGTATATACTTACACTTTAGTACTGTGACAGTCCAGTCACCCCGCCATGCTGGTATGCACGTTCACCCTGGTAAGTTGAGTCCTGGGATAAAGCCACGTCAATCTGGGACTTAAACTCATCGCCCAGGTAGCTATCCTGGATAACATGACAACAGCTTTCATCAGAAACACTCAATTCTTATGAGGCCTAATTAGATAAAAATCACTGACTTTTTAATCATAAATATAAAAAAAATATGTCTTTCTGCCTTTTTTTTGTAGCTGACATAGTACCGAGATAATGCAGTTATTCTAGGTGCTAGAAAATAACTTTGTAAATACATTTCCATTTCAACAAAGCTTGGCTAACCAGGATTGTTCAGCAAAATAACTTATAAAAACATGTTATGCTGCATTAATCAAGCGTCTAAATATATTAGTGACATTAAGAGCCTGAAAAGAATGTACTAAAATAATCAGCTAACACTGCACTTCAAGAACCTCAAAGAAATGGAAATAACTAAAGCTCAGATATTTAGCAGAACATAAACATTATTTAACAGAAATATTTGACTAATCTCTGTGTGGGACTGTGTGTTACCTGGGACAACTCTGGCTGGGAGAGGCCAGGTTGGCTCATCTGAGAGGGCTGACTCATAGAGATGTAACCCTGAGTCAGCGGCCCCTGGGAGAAGGACTGGGAGGCCCCGTCCTGGCTGGTCTGGCTGTTTGGTCCATTACCCTGACTGGTGCCCTGGTGCGCCGAGCCACGGGCTCTCTGTCTTCCACCACGCCCAAGCTTGCCGTTCATAGCACCACGGCCTTGATTTAAAAAAATATAATTTTAAGAAGGGGAGAAACAAGAAAACTTCTACAACTTGATAATCAAATTAATTATCCAAGTGAATAACATTTTTAACAAAAAAAAAAAAATCCCCAAGTAAGTAAACGCGTGAGGGCATATAGTTGGCCATTATGATAATCAGGTATAAAATAGAGCTTTAAGAAGCCCAGAGGTGTAGAAGTCACTGTAAACAACATATAATTATATATAATACTACTGTTATTGATTATGAGAGCTGTTTGTGGTTGGAAAGGTAAAAGTATACCGTTAAAGCTGTTAATTATGAGTATTACAGATAATATGGAATCCACTGTGCTGGATATTAGCAGGTAAATGTAAAAAATAAATCATTTTATATGCTCATATTAGTGCATTCCTATTGGTCACGTTCACATTTTAGATACATAAATCCATTCTGTATCTACATATAAAAGTCAGGCAGATCTGTTCAGAACTGACTAGTGAGGCCATCCCAGCTTAAGTTTCTAAAAGTAGTAAATTACAATTTTTATTCTGTATCAATACATTTAAACAAAAAGTAATCATAAATGCAAGGCGTTACTCGTACATAAACAGAACTTTGGACACTGAAATTTAGTTTAAACTTTCAGACACATTTCTTCTTAAATAGGAGAGGCTTTCTTCTTTGATTGCAGTAGACTGATATAAAAGATGTCTGGTATACTAGTAGTAGCATAAGCAGCCATGTTTAGCTTTTGAAAAAACGTGAAAATGTACCTGGAGCAGGACCATTAGTTTGACCCAGATAGCTGGGTGGAGGCATTGGAGGCATCACCAGGTTGAAGGGTATGGGGATATTCATCGCAGCCATTTGACCCGGTCCAGTTCCAATCATCCCAATCTGATCGTGTGTTTGAAAGTACATGTTGGATGGACGCCCAGCTAGAAGACAATTCAAAAAAATTTGTTGAGGCAAAACTTAGACGACTGTAGCACCTGCTTTTATATATATATATATATAGTAAAAAATACCAGCACTGCTGCGGTCGTAGGCGGAGCCTGGAATGAGTGCCTCGCGGGCATCATACATGGCGGTGCTCATGAAACGTCCTCCCTAAAGTTCACAGTATGAGAGAATAAACAACAACCATTTTATTTCATTAAAAGAAAAAAGTTGATGAATCAAAGAAAGACAGAAAACACAAACATTTGAGCAGAGCGGATTTTAGCATTCATGTGAAATCCTACAGAGGTTCTGTTCAACTCTGTTTACTGGCATCTATTGACTGCATCTATATCCTTTTCCTCATGAGGCAAATGTATTTAACATCCAAAACTAACTGTTTTTCATCTTCAGGATATCAACATAATACCTACACTCATTAATTAAATAAACATGCTGCTGTTGAAGGGAGTCCTACTGTCGGCGCACCGCTGGTATGTGGGGGTCTGAGCGGCTCCGACAGAAATAGATAATCTGGATGAACTGACTGCAATTATTAAGTTTTCAGGTGGACTTTCTCACTTAAAACATATTAAAACTACTTTATTCACACTGATCACAGCAAATATAGCTGCAAGATTTAGATTATTTAGATGAAAAAACACCTGCCAGCCGCCGCGGTGAAACCGGAGGCTGCTGTTGAATTAAGTTTTCAAGTAGAAAAATAGAGCGGGGGCAAAACTGAGTATGATTGTGCTTTATTCAAGTATTTATTACAAAGTATTAATCGAACCCATCAAAGTCATCATCCTCTGTTTCTGAATTAAACAGCTGCGCTAAATCAGACATGCCAATTTCCCCTTCTTCCCTGTCAGAGTCACTTTTCGTGTCGTGCGGCTCCTCGGAAATGATGCCGGCTTTTGCGAAAGCTCGAACAACAGAGCCAGCAGACACGTTAGTCCAAGCATCTACAATCAATCCGCAAACTGTGGCGTTAATTGCCCGGCGCTGCCTTCCACTTTTCATGAAACTGTGGTCTCCGTCGGTCATCCATCGCTCCCACGCCGCTCGCAGCCTTACTTTGAACGGCCGGTTCACACCGTTGAGCGGTTGAAGTTCCTTTGTCAGACCTCCCGGATAACAGCAAGCACAGCGTTTATTTGTTTCACCATGTTTTTCACATCGGCTGTGAGATGGGCACGCACGAAGTCACAGATTAACAGCGATGGTGATGCGTGGAAAAAAACCACCTGGTCTCCTCACATACACCTGCCTCAGCCACGCTTTCATCATCTCCTCATCCATCCAGCCCTTTTCATTTGCCTTAATATCATATGTCATCAGAGCGATGTGTTTGTCTCGCTGTCAGCTCCCAGATCAGCTTCTCTGATTGGTTGATGCGGCGCTTCCAGCAGCAAAACATCTCGAGCTGCAGCAGCGTGTCAGATGCTTAAACGCTCCCGACGCGCTGCGCCTGCTGCTCAAAACGCGCTGCGGGACCTTTTGCTGCGCCTATACGCGCTTCAAACATTGACTTTGCATGTAAACTCGCTGCTTCTGCTGCACCTGCTGCGTCCAGTTCACACCGATGTTGAGCAGTTGAATAACAGCAACCACAGTGTTAATTTGTTTCACCATGTTTTTCACATCAGCTGTGAGATGGGCACGCACGGAGTCACAGAATAACAGCAATAGTGATGAGTGGAAAAAAACCACCTGGTCTCCTTACATTCAGCCATTCTTTCATCATCTCCTCAATGAGGTGGTCTCAAAAGTCCGCAGTTACAACACACATAGGGCGCACCGCACCAAAGGGCGCACCGCACATTTTGAGGGGAAAAAAAGACGTTTATGTGCGCCTTATAGTCGTGAAAATACGGTAGTCTGAGCTAAAACTCAAGGAACAAATGAAAGTAGGAAACTATAAATATAAAAGTGCACCACAACTTTAAAGACAAAACTGCAACTTCCGATTTTAGGTGGGCGATCCAAATACAATTAGGACTGAGGTTATGACGCATTAAAATTTCTCTAATATGCAGCAGAAGCCTTGGTATTGAATCTGGAAATAATTGGGCCTTACTTAACAGTTAGGTCATTTTTCTATAGTTTTTGAGATTAAGTTTTTATAGGAATGATTAGTAAAATCTACTCTTCTCTGTATTGTCTGATTACGGAGCTTCTTAAGAGCAGAGAACTGTAAGGTTCAGCAGCTTCTGGTCAATGTTGGGCATTCACAGACAAATAAAGTTAATTAAACATAACTAGGGTTGTGAACGTTATAGTCTTTACAATCAGCTATTTATATTTGATACAAACAAGTGTGCTAAAATTTAAGTATGTTTCAGCCTGCTGTATAAATCCAGGATGGTACTAACAGGGTTGATGGTGTTGACCAGTTTGCGAGGCTTGCTGAACTGCATGAGGCTCTCTCTGAGGTTGTTGAGGGGTCCCTCCACCAGAACCTTCTGCTCCTTGTAGTAGTTCAGCAGGTTGTTCCACAGGGGCTGTTTGGAGAGTGCTTTAGGGTTCCCCACAATGATCACACCATACCTTCAAAGACACACAGGACAATGGACCAAGGTTGCAGCAGAGCCTTAAATATGAAACCATTTTTTTAAAGTGATATCTAGGAATGAATGTAACCTAAATATAACAACTCAAACTAATACTTGACTTGGCTTAATGGAAACTATACCGACTTAAAAATCAGTAAAGTATAAGCTCTAATTTTCATTCTCTAGTGATATTTACTTTGCTCTGGTCAGTGCCACATTGAGACGACGGGGGTCATTCAGGAAGCCAATGCCCTGATGTTCGTTGGCTCGAACACAAGAGAGGATGATGAAGTCCTTCTCTCTGCCCTGAAAGGCGTCCACGCTGGCAATCTCCACTTGCTGTTGAGAAATTTAGAAAAGATTGCAGGATTAAAATGAAAGAACATATATTGTTGGATAGAACCATCCAAGAATTACAATGAAATATGAACCCTGAGTAAAATTATAAGCTTGTTTTGTAGGTTTTAGTTTTAAAGAAACTGTACCTGATACAGTTTGGTGTGAAGGGAGCCACTGAACTGCATGTACTGAACCAGGTAGGAGCGCTGCCCTTCGTAAGGCGTGATGATGCCAATCTGATCTGGTTTAGCTCCAGCCTTCAGCAGTCTTGTGGTTATTTTTTCCACGTTTGCAGCCTCAGTCCTAAAAACATCAGCATCAGTTTAATTCTGCACTTTAACAGCCAAAAAGGAAAATAAATGTTAAACGTCATGCCTTCCTGTTTCTTGCCACCAAGTAATAGACCTCCATTGATATGAACAACAGCAGCTCTGATAAGAGTTTAGCAGGATCAGAATTGTGGCCTCAGGCTTTTCTTTAATGTTTAAATAGAAAGGAGTGCATCTAGAGCAGGTTTATTGTGTGTGATGTTAGATTATCCTTTCTTTCTCTATGTGGTTGGTCGAAATCACACTAAAAATGCTCCAAGTCATAAAAATCGAGAGGATTTTACAGTATGCTGGGCGCTTTTGCGCAGTCACGTGACGAAACACAGCTGTGACATCAATATAGTCAAACGTCCTCGGGTTGTTGTATAGAACCACTACTTTACGCATTGTTAAAATGCTACAATAGTGTATTTTATTGCTGCCAATTGTAGGAATAGCTTTAGATCAGAAAAAAAAGTTTAATTATCAAAAAAACAAAAAACAAAAAAAAAAAAACAGTTTTGCGTCAAATTACGATCTGGAAAGTAAATAGATTAGACAAAAATCAACAGGACAAACAGTGGCGTCCAAACCGATAAAGCAAACTATGTTCAGATCTCTTCACGGCAGATTCTATTATCAACAATCCTGCTCTCACAGCATCAGTTGGAATTCAATATACCAAAGTTGCAACAGCTTGTTTTCTCTGCTGTATAGCTTTTATAAAGTGCCTGATGGCAATACAGCTGATTTTAAGCATGTTTTATTTTATTTCATAGAACAACAAAACCCTAGCTAGTTGCACAGTTTATTATAGCCGCAGCTCCAGACGGATTTCCATATCATTATGGTCTGGGCTCCAGAAAAACAGGAACTGCAATTGACAACAGTCAGTTGCGGCAGGCGGAGACCAACAGCTTGAACCCCACCGGCCCAGAGTCATGAGCTGAACACAGTGCTATGTTTCTTTTGACCCGGACAGGACCCAGTGCTTGGACCGGTCGCTGCGATCGATTACTGAGGGACTGCTTTCCCCATCCAGGCACAACAGCAGAGCATAGCCTGCTATCCAGCACTGCACACAGGGCTCCAACACTAACCGCCAGCCAACTGAACCGAACCCAGCCACCACAGAACCAATCCGAATCCTGTGATCCCCTCTTCAAACAAAAGGTTAGACTCTCGTTTAACCCAATTAAAGCACAGCACCCTCTGGAAAATGTTCTGAAAGTTAATAAACTTCCACTGGCTCTGCATAAGATCAAAGAACATTTAGCAGCAGTGATTAAACCAGCGAGCATGAATAAAACCACTAAGACTGACTGCTTCGTATTTGTCCTCGCTAAAGAACTCAGTAAGGTGAATAATTATCGACTCGCTATGTAAAATGACCACTTCCTGACTAAACTGACGTCACGGCATCCTAGAGCGTCTCAGTGGGTCATGTGGTCAAATGAGGAATTTAGCTTCATCTGCTATCTTAGTGAATTATTGTATGCTATAAACAACAAAATGCTGGACATTTTTTCACTTGTGATGCATTTAATTTTGTACATACTATCAAATGAGAAACTATAATTATATGTTTTCTTTGAACTTTAAGCAACAGTAGGCTAAACTCTGTTAATATGTTTCAATATTTTGATTAAAATATAAAATGTTACCACAGAAAATGTTTGAAGTTACCTGTTCAGATATGATGTTCCAGAACTGGCTATCTCCTCCTGACCTTGGGTCACGTAGAAGAACATTGGCTTATCCGGCTGTGGCCACTGGAAGTCAAAACCTTTTTTGATGCGATCAGCTGCAAAAAGAACAGGATTTGATTTCCTTAACCTTTCAATAGACAAGTGATGACAGACAGACAAGAAAAAAAAGACACCTGATAAAACCAAACCATTTTGGCTTTACCTGCTGTAACGCCATTCTGCAGGGAGCCCTCATAGAAGATGTTGGAGGGGAAGGCACTCAGAGCTGGATGCATACGGTACTGGACCTGCAGGCGGATTGGCCGGATCCCCAGAACCACCAGTCGCTCAAACAGAGACTGAGACAGACCCGCCTTGGCTGCTTTCTTACACATCACAACAGGACCCAACTGGCAATGGTCACCCACGAGGATCAGCTAGAAAAGTAACGGGTCAGACAGCTGAGTAACTTCATCAAAGCATTAAGAAAACTCTTATTGTAAGTAGGGTTGTCATGATACTAAACTTTTCAACTCGATACCGATACCAAGGAAAATATTCGATACTCGATACCAATTTCGATACCACAAGGATAAAAACAAAGACTCCAAAATTCTACAGAAATATTTTCATTAATAAAGAAAATACAATAAAGGTTGTATGCTGTGCTCAATATTAAGCAAGCTTGATAAAAAACTTATAAAATTAAGTGTTCCTTCCTTGGCTATGCTTTGCACACATAACAGTGTCACTAGCCAAACCGGTTATGAAACAAAAATAATTCTCAGCAGCTGCACCGCTTACAAAAAAAAAGTCTGAAACTGAAAAGTGCACAGAATTATTTAATCACACAGTGTTCAAAAAGTGCATTGTCCTCTATTCTGCACTTTAGATGAATGACTGCTTAGGTGCCACTGGTGGTAGCACTGTATCGATACTTTTAAAAACGAGTATTGTATCCGGATACAACATTTCAGTATCGATACTTTTGACAACCCTAATTGTAAGGTATACATTGAGAATGTATACCTTACATTCTACCTTAATGAGGGGAAATGTAAAGATGCCATTGCAGCATTTATATGCTGCATGGCCATGATCATACCTGCTTGGCTCCCAGCACCACGGGCACCATACACTCAGGCTCTGTAGCCTGGGTGCTCTCATCAATCAGAATGGATCGGAACTGCATCTTGGCCAAACGGGGATCTCCAGCTCCAACGCAGGTGCAGCAGATGACATCGGCGTTCTACGGACATGAAGCAGACTGTTAAAACATCTTTAGGAAGGCTTTATTTGATTCCAAAGTCTGCTGTGTTTTAATACTTTTTGAGATTCTCACACCAGAAATAAAAATAACAAAAAAAAAAGATCACCCTAGGGAAAAACAGGCTGAAAGGACAAAAAGGAAGTAATAAAAACCACAGTATTTAAAGGTGGAATATTATGCCACCAAATACACGCTTCCAAGAAAGCATTTGATTTCTTTTGACATTCAATTTATTTATGATATAAAGCAGTTTTACTGCATTCTGTGAACTGTAGATTGGTGTGTGGGGAAATTCCTGGAAGCAATAACTCAGATGAGTTACCTACACTGTTGACAAAACAGAGTTTCACTGAAAGTATCAAAGGCACGTCTTTTACTGTTTTATGGCTTAAGGGATATCATAATCATATTTTTTATACAGTGAAAATTCTGAGCAGTTACCATAAGCAGCTCCCTCTCAGCGGTGCGCTTCAGAGCCCGATAGCGCTTCTCATCAGCAGATGACAGCTCTCCAGTCTCATCCTTCAGCTGCTGCAGCTTCTGAAGCTCCGGCATGCTAGAGATGAAGAAAAGCTAAAACCCATCAGTGTCTAAAAAAAATAAAAGCTTCACACTTAAAGTACATTGCTGTTCCTTATATTAAAGGCCTTCATGTGATCGTTCAGGGAGGGTACTGAATTTCTGTGCTTTTTATGAGTATCAAAACATTGTCTTTCGGTGCAAAGTTTTGATGATGGGCTGTAACGTTAAAGCGATTGCTTCACTCAGGAAAACTACCAGCCGACATATCTGTCTACCAACATTATAGATTCATATATGCCAATCATCTTTATCATTTTTTGGAAAGGTCAAATCAACCACAAGCACATGAACAAACATAAAGCTGATGATCTTTTTGTATGTGTCTGCCATTCCTTTCTGCCACTGACCTGTCCATGTTACTAATCTGGTTGTGGAGAGCCAGGAACGAGACTGGAGACTCTATAGCCTCTCGGCTCTTGGCGCACAACCTCACAACCTTCAGGCCGGTTTTGTCGATCTTTTCAGTCAGCTGATCCACGGCGATGTTGCTGGGAGCACACACCAGAACTGGCCTGTCGGATGAAATGAAAGAAATGTAAAACTACTTCAGGGATTAATAAATGGGCGGACGTATAAATAAAAGGGTGAATTGTCTGACCCATTGCCCTGGCGAGACAGGTGGTACACAATTGTGGCAGAGGTGACAGTCTTGCCGGTGCCGGGCGGCCCCTGTATGAGACTGAGTGGCCTCTGCAGCACTGTCTTTACTGCATAAACCTAAAGAGAGAGAGAGGAGGGGGGGGGGTCATTTTTTATTAAAAACGGTGTAACTATACAAAAAAAAATAAATAAATAAAAATAAAATGAAAGCTGCAGCATTTGTCACATCTGGTCTGACTGTAGAAACAGGATTTGGAGGATAATCAGCGTTTGGTTCGGACCTGTGAGTGATTGAGGTCAGGCAGGCCTGGAGCAGTGAAGCGTTTCGGCAGCTGGCACTTAATGGTGACATCTTCAACCTCGTGGCCCAGAAGTTTGTGGTAAATGTAGCCAGACACGGAGGTTTCATCAACAGCAAAGGTCTTCAGAGCGCTCTGCATCCTGACAACAACGAGCACATAAAACATATTAGGACATTCAGGAAACGTTCCCGTTCAAAGTTCATTTATAGACTGTTTATAGAAAGATCAGGCTGTTTTAGGAAGATCCCTATACTATAGCGCTGTTTAAATCAGGTTTGTGCAAAGCTTTAATCACAGACTGTTCTTAAGTGACCATTTATTAAAGAAAAAGATTGTGATGATAATGTAAAGTGGTAAAAACAAAGCTATAGAGAGAGTCTGCAGATATTTTGTTGTTTTGCAAGGAGGCGAGGCTTTTCTGGACCGAGCCAATGTTTACATAGAGTGAAGAGTGGCTTTAAATCCGTATAATCTGCTAAGGCCTGTTATTATTGACTGATGTTAAAATCTAGAACTATAATTATAGATGGAAACCTGGCACTTCAAAGATGTAGCGGAGCAGACACTGAGACAGTGAGCAATATTTTGTGGCAGTACATATTTAGACATTGTGGAGCAGTGCTGCGAAATCACTGAAAGTGAGTTGGGTCATCCGAAGGATCTATGTTCTATGTACACTGATTAGACCCTCAGCAGCATAAACTGGTAGTGGGGTGAATATATTAGATGGCAATGGAAACTGCTCCTCGACATCTATTATGTCAATGATACATACTTATTATTTGCAAAGTGATTATTAGTTCTAAAACAAAGACCTTGTGCATGTTGACTTTTGCTTGATTTTGTTTAAGGCTCAATCAGCTAAAAGCAAAAAGGCACACACAAACATCTGTCATTTACAGGGATGGGTATTGTTAAGGATTTATTGACATTAAATTACCTTCACTTTAAATCCTGCACTGTAATCTAGAGCAGGATCAGAGATAGCTTTGCATGTTTGAGACTGAATGCCTGTTTGTGTGTTCAGTGGAATCACAGAAACACTCGCTGATTGCAGAAGACCTTAGAGTGAGCAGTGCTTACTCGTTGTCACCACAGTCCCACATAACACAAAATATTGTTCAGACTTCTTGCTAGAGGGCTCTGAAAAGTCGCCCAACAGTTGGCAACAGGGATGGATGCAAACCAGTACAACATGTGAATGCAGAATGCTACATCTCCCTTCAGTCCCTTTTCATGGTTGCTTCTTAAAGAGGAGATCTGCAATACAATGTTTGATTTGCAGCCTCCCTGGAAATGTAACCTTGCAACATCAATGATACACGAAAAACAAACAATAAGAAAGAAGTGTATAGGTCTGCCAGGAATGTACGATGGGACCCAGGGGCATCTTTAATACCAGTTTTTGGAAATCTACTGTACATCGTTCTCATGTAATTGGGTTCACTAGAGCTTCAAAAGTTTCCAAGTAGTCGTCATGAGGGTTTCTACAAATCTCAAGTAAATATTATATCCTTCTTCAGACTCAACTATCCTGAGATGTCAGCTATTTATTATTTTTTTAAGATGCTGCAACAAAGAAATCATGACAGGACACCAAAAAGTGTAAAGAAATTAATAGAGAAATAAAAAGCAAATAACAATAAAAATGTATATAAAAAAAAGAATAATAAAAAACAAAAAATAGAAAAATATTTTGGAATAAAGCCAAATATTTCGATACAAATAACTTTCTGGATAGTAATATTTTTCTTTACCCATAATTAATAAAGACTGAAATCAAGAGCAGACGTTTCCAAAGTGTAATCAACTTTTCATTATTCAATTTATGAATTAAATTTAAAATATCAGCACAAACCTGTCAAAGGAAGTTGACTTCCAAACAAAGTCCACCTGGAAATTATGTGGAATTTCCACAGGCGCTCCGACGCTGCTGCGCAGCTCAATGGCAATCTCATCTCCATAGTCTTTAAAAAAAGTTGTTAAGGGAAAGCAGATGCCATCTTCAACCAGTTTTAAACATTTACTTGTGATGAGGAAGGAGTATAAGATGTGCAACTGTAAAAAATATAAAGGATACTGTCTGGAACTTTGATGACGTGACCAATGCCCTTCCACAGAGGAGCCAAGTCTCCTTTGTACCGCAGGCAGATCTCATCACCCTGCATCAGCCGCATATCTGGGATTGACCACAAACAACCAAATAAGTTTCTAAACTGTTTATGCTGTTAAGTAATAATAAAAAATAAAAAAAAGTCAACCATTTCTGAAAATGTAAGACAGCAAACTGGCAAAATAAAAAAATAAATGTAGGGATGCCACCAAAAAATGCAGGAAGGAGGGAGGCAGCATGCAACTCTCATGATTGAGGGGAGGTAGGTAGGGGCTACATCGACACCACAGAACCACTGGGAGGAAATAACATTGAAAGCATTACCACCTGAGTCCGTCTTGGGAAGGGTGAAATATGCAATCCGCTTTTTGTTTAACCCCAGGTCCCACCTGACGGTTATATTGTCTTGAGTCTAGAAGAGAAAAAGAACTTAAAATCAGCACAATTATGTTTTAAATGTTTGAAAAGACAATTACTATCAGGTATCTTTTTTTATGAAATATTTATTTATAAATTACATACATTTATTTACTAAGATCCATGCTTTCATTTTCAAAAAATAAATTTGACCTAACTCAGCCATAAAAGTAACTGTCAAAATACTCTGGAAAGTTGACTAATTTTAATCATATGGATTGTCGCTTCAATAAACAGCTAAAAAAACAAAAAAAAAAAAACAAAAAAAAAAACAGCCTAATGTTGTATTCGCACTGAACATGTTTTGAGCATCAAAAAACACTCAATGATTAAATCTTGGACGCTTGTGCAGTCTGCTGTCCCCAGAAGTATCTGACATGTGTTTCAGGTCTTTTATGTACAATGGCAGATGCAATGGGTAGAAAACCTTTGCTTTCTTTGCTGCAATAAGTGAGAAAATTGTAGTTTAAGATGTTTCAAGCAAGCATGTAGACCTTATAACATCCCCCATGAGGTCAGTTTATCAAGACAATTTTTCTAATTTTAAATACTTCTTCATTGTTTGGAGCAGCAGACCTCTGCATACTGGCGGATAGCAGTACTGGGAATCCCTGGTGACAGCTCCCTCAAACCAGGCCATCACTCTAGGGCAAAAACTGCAACTGTACTATACTATAGAACATAATTAAGCGAAGTGAGCAGAGCACTCGCCCTTTTCCTTGTAGATAATTAAAATAAAACAGTTTTGGTCTTTTCATGCTGATGGCTTTGCAGGAAGAGAGATCACGGCTTGGATGCAGTGCCTGAATCCTAGATCAGCAGCTTCTCTGATTGGTTGACCCACTGTATCCAATTTTCCAATCCCAGGATCTGGAGCTAGGAAAGCATCAATGCTTGTAAGCTTGACGCGTACCGAGCCCTATGCTTGAAACATTTCAACAAAGTGCACCACACAAGGAAAAGGATGCAGAGACACACGTCTATGACAAACTCTGCAAGTAAACTGGACGCCCCTGATGCTCAAAACACTCTTGTTCTTAATGCTAATGAAACCAACATGAAAATGTGATGATGAGAATGTGAGTGTTTTGTGAAAATACTACAGAATACATTAAAGTACAAGACTTCATGTCTCTGTTGGACCCAGTATAAATCTATGAGCTCTGTGGATAAATATGAGTTTCAGCATTTATGAAAATGACTACACCTTAATAAAAATCCTTTGTTGAATCTTTTTTCACTGTAGATTTTTGGTCTTCACTACATTGATTAAAACCAGACAAGGAAGGTTACTGCTTGATATTAACAACTGTTACTATTTTTTTTAATGCTCTACTAAATATATTTATCCAAGTAATTTTGGTGAATATTATAATTATTTTTAGTAATCCAACCAATTAGGTCTAGAGTGGCTTTTTTTCAGATGACATTTTTCAGATCTATTTTTTCCCCATCATTATTGACTCTTTTTTTTTTTTTTTACTTTGTTTGAGAAGATCAAGGGAAATTATTTGGTTTCGGTAAACAACTAATGTTTGCTGTCCTATCAATAAAGTCTTAAGGCCACACAACTTTTAATATTAGATGGAAGTTAAGAAAATATGAATCCAGAAGGTAGTAGGGCTATGTTTAGGAAAAAAGAAGAAAAAATCTCAGAACTCCACATGCAGTTGACAAAATGACACTCAAACACTTATGTCACCTGTGACTCCTTGAGTTTTTTGTCATAGTCAGCCTCCAGTTTGACCAAAGGGCCAAAGATGTTTTGGTACTGGTAAGCATCTTCATAGCGTAACAGCACATGCTGAGGCTCTTCATCCACTCCAGGTTTCTCCAGGTCTTCCAAGGTAGCACCAGGATTGTCCTAAAAATTAAAAGCAGACCAATTAAATTTTTTTCCCTCATGGTTTCTTTTCAAACTAGGAAGATGGCATGTTTTGCCTCTAGCTACAGGATGCTTTAAATGCTCATCTCCCCACTGAGAAGCAATCTGACTAACCTTCCAGAGTTCCTCCAGCTTATTGATCTGCTGGGCAGTGATCTGACGGGCTCGGAGCTGCTCCTGCTCTGACGGGATCTTCACCAGCCATGAAAGAAAACAGCGGTCCTGGATCAGTGGCTGCCACTGTGAGCTGTCCCAGTTGATGTCTTTCAGGCTGCTCTGGCTTGCACAAGGCTGCCTACATTGAAACAATAAAATGACCAAGAAAATATATCGTTAAAATATTTTTTTCAAACATTTAAAGCATAATCCATTAAATGAACAATTTTGCAGATATTTTCTAATCCTTTTGCAATACAAACTTACTGGTCTCGAACAACTCAGCATCTGTTAGAGGACTGCTTACCCTGCAGCTGAGGCAGGTGGCTAGGAGGCCGCATCCCTCAATTATGTGTAGATAGCACACTGGTCTGTAATCTGAAGGCTCCTACTAATCTTTGAACTATCTTCAATTAATAGTTTTCTAACAACCTAATTCATTTAAAAAGTTCTCTTTAATTTTTTTTATTACTTCTCAGATTTATTATGGGTTTCACACTGTGCTTCATTACTAGCTCCCTTTTCTTGGACATGAATCGATCCTGGCCATTTATACCCCAAATAAAATAATAAATAAAAAAAAAAAATAAATAATAATAATAATAATAAAATAAAAGCCCTCAACAATGTCTTATTGCAAAAGACAGCTTCCATTTGGCTTTTGGTGTTAGTTTCCAGCCTTTTTTTTTTTTTAAGTATTCTTTACCATGGCAGATGATCAAGTATTGGACATGAACATTTTGGCTCAAATCAAATCTAGTTTTGGGAGCAAATTGATTTAGCAGGTTTTTGGCAAAGGCTTAATTTTCAAGACAGTAGAAAGGACAAAAAATATATATAGATAGATTGTAACAGTTCTCACAGAGATCAGAGCTATTTTAGGGTGTTAAGCTAAAAGGTTTGTCAATGCTTTCTTTTCATAAATATGTGCTGGTGAAGGTTCTCGGTCATCCAGGTCATAGTCATTCCAAAAATAAACTTAAAAACAATCAAGTGAGCTTTGCTTCCAAGTTTGAAGACGTTTTGTCTCCCATCCAGGAAGCTTTTTGAATTGAAAAGGCTTCCTGGATGGGAGGTGAAACATCTTCAAACTTGTAAGCAAAGTCCAGTGGATTGTTTTTAATTATTGGAATTTCATAAATATGTTTAAACTGTGATCACCCATTATGAAACAAGTTGCTTGTTAAAACTACATTTTACCAGTTGGCCAGAAACACAGAATCTGTGAAAAACTATTTACAAGCCTGTAAAATTAATAAAAAATCAAAGTCCCACAGTAGATTTCTTTTCGATCTTTAAAGTCAGATTCTCAGGTGTAGTTTGTAGGAGTTTAATTTCACCAAAAGTAGGGAATTTTGCAAAAGTGATGCCACAGCAGCTAGTCGGTGGGTGGTTTCTCTTACCTGCAAAGAAGCACCACCACAGAGTCCGCTTTAGCTGGGATGAAGCCAAGCAGGAAGACGTTGCGACAGCCACAGTTGTAGCACTCCAGCACAGTCTCCCCCAGAGGCCCATCTTTGTGGAGGGTCACTTCTTTACATTTGGCCCTCACCATGTGGTTCACAATGTGGCTGGAGGGGACATTTTTTACAGCAACAGAACAGATACAATTAGAAACTATGCCAAAATCTTTTTTTCTCTTTTTTACAAATGTATCAATTATTGTTTGTCCCCTTTAAACTGTGAAAGAGTTAAAATTCAAGTTTAAAACACCCTTGAGTTTTACACCACATAAAGGAGGTCTCCACTTGGAAAGAAAATGAGAAAATGTGCAGCCCCAATCTATTATATACCTTTAACATCATCTCACAACCAGAATTACCCAACAGCCAGATCGCTTTAAGGCAAATGTTTCCAAAGTTCCAAACATTAATATGTCGATGATATTGCAGTACACTAGATTATCAGAGGAAGATGAGACCACAAACCTGCCAGATGTGTTACCACGGCCGTTACAGAACCACTTCTTGCTAGTGTTGCAGTACACCACACAAGCTGGGTCGTGGATACCACAGTAGCTGCAAACCAAACAGGAGGGGAGATAAGCATAGAATATTGTAAGAAAAATATATTATAAACAAGAACATTTCTTTACAGATTTGCAGGATTAGGCAAGACTGAGTTCTTTCTATCAAGCAATACTTGCATGACTAAGAACATTAAAAAGGGTTTCCTGATTGAAATGAATAGTTTAGACTTTTCCTTGACAAGACCAACCTTTGAGGTTTTTTTTGTTTAAAAAAAAAAAAGAAAACAGGCAACAGGTCACAGATGTGTTTTGTACTTAAACACAGAAATCTATATGTTCATTGTAGAGCTATTTTCTTTAGATTGCATTATATTGTATAATGTATTTTAATTAAATTGAATAAAAAAATACAATATAAATTATTTTAAAATGTAAGCACGGACTCATCTCACAAAACGGCTTACAATTTGGTTATATAATTCACGTCTGATCTGCCTGTCTTTATTAAAACTCAACCGCAGCCACTTTTAGATCCCTGATCCATTATAAGCGCATATATAAAATGTGTATACACACACACACACACACACACACACACACACACACAACTAGTTTGCAATTTAATTTTTCTTACTGTGTAACGTAATAGGAAAATAAAAGTTCTGTTCCCGGAATACAACAAGACATTTTCAAGGCCACAAAGAAACATTTTCATAAACATTGCTTGAAATAAGAAGATGTAAAACATGTTTGTCCAGTGACACTGGGATATGTTTTTTTTAAGCTAAATCAAAAGAAATGACTGATCAGTCCAAGTGCTCTTCTATGATATTTTCATACTTCTAACTAACAGGAAATACTCCCAGGTGAGCGCACTTTTAAGATGTCTGTCAGGGATTTCCCCATTTCCGTCTCCTTGTCTCGATAATCACTCAGGCTGCGCATAATGTACTCGGTATCCAAAACAAGATAAAAGCTTTTGGATGCTTTTTAATCAACAGTTTATCTGCATCGGTTTCTACTACAACTGTCTATAGACAGACAGTGGAAGATCAGCCACTGTCTCTGCAACTGTGCTGCTGCCGCCTTCTCTTTGAATCAAATTACTTTCAAACACTGTCTTACCTCTACAGCAAAGTAGAGCTCTTACATGCTGGGTACTACCGTCCAAGTTTGAAACAGTAGCAATAATATATGATAATGGGTGAAGTTGAACAATACATTCTATTTGGAGACCTTTCAGCAGCTTGTAATAAATACAAAGGAACATGTGAAGATCAAAGATTGATTAAAGTTGCTAGTCTGTTTTGTTAAAAAACAACATTTTCACCAAAATATGCAACCAAAAACATTATGTTTCAAATAATAAGCTTACTTAAATAACGTGAATAGATAGAGAACATACAAGGAAAAAAAGAACATATTTAGAAAGAACAAATACATCCCAGCTTGGACTGTTTTTTTGTTTGTTTTTTTGTGTCGGCTACCTGCATGCGTGTATTGGAAGATCTTTGGTGTAGTAGGTGTCTTCTTCATCCTCCTCAAAGTTGAGCTCCCCCAACAATTGACTGGATTTGGCAACAGAGTCATCCATTCCTCCATTGTGAAGACCCTCATCAGGACCATTTATCTGCAAAATACGCAGGAATTAACAAAATACGTATAGGTTTGATCTAATATCTGCGCCTTTATTTAGTTATTTTTTCATCTAATAGGTTTTTTTGCCAGCAGTGCATTTATTGTCGTTCAAACATATTTTCCTGAACTCGTCTAAAACATGTTTACATGTACATACGTCAATTTTACTCCAAACAAGCTTATCTTTTACTTTTGGAAACAATTTAAGTCGTACACCTGTGGAAGGTACGAGCATTATCAAACTAACTCAGCGCTAACAGATCAGCTAGCGGCTGAGGAAGGCGCACGATGAGGATGTGAACACGTTGACAGATTGTCAGCGATGGAAGTAGCGTCATCCTATACAATTGAAAAATTATATACGTTATTGAGATTGATTTAGGTAGTAACGGATAGAGATAAGACAAGTCGACCAACTTGAAGTATGTAGCCAACGGTCTTTGCTAACGTTAGCTTATGCTAAGCTAAGGAGGCTAGTATTTTAATAATAGCAGGCTAGCAGCAGCTAGCTAACGCCAGCACCGCGCCTTATGGTTAAAAATGAAAGCTCCAAACCTGTCCGTCCAACTGGCTCTGGGTTTGGCCTTGCGTTTGCGTCTGGCTTGGAAGGGTGAAGTCAGTGAAGTCGAACTCGGAGCCCTGAGTGTCCGCTCCGAGCAGCTCCGCTTCTTCGGTGTCCAGGAAGGTGAGGGTCTGGGAGCTCGGCCCGTACGCCTCCACACTCATTTTCGACCCTTAACTTTCGTTTTAGTCCGAGGTTTCCGGTGCTTGTATTGAACAACTAAATAATGAGCGATTATAATATGTTATGTATCTTTCAGGAAGCGTCACCAAGAGCCTATATTTGAACCGATCAGAACCGCGATAGCTTTAGCACGACAGCAACGGTGACGGACTTCCCTGCGCCGCGCGACGTATGACGAAACTAGGAGATAGCAAGGAGGGAACACAGATAGATTAGTGAAAGAGCACTCACTCTGTGAAAAATAGTTTCGAATGAACAATAAAGCATAGAAACATGCGCAAAACATAAATTATTAAGTGATAAGTGCGTATTCCCCATCATTTGATAATACTTTCTATTTCCGAGGTTTTGTACATCAAAAGTGTAACTAGAGTTATATCCCTGAGGCTGAAGATTCCTAGGCTTCCATGAAGAAATGCAGGTTTAACCACATTTTTTACTTTCAATATGGATTGGTTGCTGCTAAGACAGTAAAACATTAAAAAGGAGTTATTTCTCAGTATAAATTTAGCTGTAAATTAGAGATCAAAAGTCTATTTACTTATAGAGCAATAGACTGTTAAGACCAAAGCAATATTTATGTAAGAATTGTCCAGTCAAAGTCGAAAAATAAATCTATGCTGTATTTCAAAGCTGATATTTAGACCTCTGTACACTCTCTGTGAATTTGAATAATTTTAGAAGCAAATTGTCCAGTTTCTATATGAGCAAATTTCAAATTTGTGTTTGTAACTTGACAAAATATTCAAAGGTTTGAATGGTGTGAATACTTTTACTCAAATGTATAAATGCTCTCAGGAATCACAACCAATAAGCTGCAAGAAAAAAACTGCAGAAATATTTTTTTTGTAATCTTTTAATTCCTTTATTTTAAAGCCTTTCTTTTACAAGGTGAGATTGAAGACTGTAACAGTGCATAATGACAGACATTTTAGAGGACAGTCACTCAAAACAAAAGAGCAATATTATAGGTATGTAACTAAACACACTAGGAGATACAAAAAAAAAAGTATTTGTGAGGTAGACATATGTCTGTACAGACGGCATCAAAAATACATCTTGGATATGAACCATGGAGAATTAGTAAGGCCTTTTTCAGAACATCAACAGCAACAAGGCACAGGAGAGTCAGGGATCACCTCGAAGGTTAGGCAGAATTTTTTCAGACAGCTTCTCCACGACCCTCACAAATCCAGAGAATGAACTTACAAACTCAACTGCAAAGATTTTCAAACAGCATAACTATGGCAGGCTCAATTTGATGGGTTACAGGAACATTAACTTACTTCATTATCCTTTTTTGTGACCACCAATCTTCCTTTAAGTCAAAAATAAGCTGACCTGTAAAAATTAGGGATAATTTACAAAAATGTGTGGAATCTAATCTGTACAAAATTGATGTAGTTAGGAGCTGGGTCCTTGCAGCTTGAATTAAAATGTCTGGTCTACACAGTAAAAACCAAGCCTAAGACAGTAGAAAGGAAATCCCGTTTGCGAAAGAAATCAGAACAAAAGCTCTAAAGTTCCAGGAAAAAAATAAAACTCACCAAAAGATACACAAATCTCACATCATTTGAAAAAAAAGAAAAACTAGTTAAAATAGTTGTGGAAAGCTACATGATTCCTTTTAAAGTGACAGGAAAATAGAAGTATACAACCCCTCAATGTTTGACAAATGCCACTTCAGAACAGAGAAAAGAAATGTACAAAATCAGAAAGTGCAACAGAAATAAAAAGGCCCAATTCAGACTGAAAACTCTGCTTTTAACCTCAGTAAATCAGTTTCTCTCTTAAAATCCGTAACAACAATATTTCTGACTTACTGAGGAGGACATCAGAAAATCTGGAGCAAAACTAATGGCTGCAATACTATGAGAAAAAAAACGTTTGACTTAATTTATTTTCTCTAAACAGATTAAGATTTTTTTTGGTGGATTCAGTTTACATCCATAAGCATCTTTGCACAGTTTAATTGAAACAAATTACCTGATCATACAGCATCCTTGAGTAATTTGATTATTCCCTAATACAGATCTAAATCCACCTCACTTTCCTGCATACAAATGTAATTAAAAGGGTTTTGATTCTTTAATACAGCCAGATGCAGGGGAGTGTTCAATTTCTTGCTTTTTTGTCACGCCTAAATGTTTCAGAATATCAAAAGAATTGTATTATTGTAGAGGTAGATCAAGAATAAATACAAAATGCTGTTTTTTTTCATGGGTTTTGTAGTACTAATGCATTAAACCCTTTATTAGCTGATCAGGAAGACTTGAAGCGAGGAGGGAAGGATACAGAAAAAATGTAACTCATTAATGACCGTCGTATCTACATTCGGTTTGCCTGCTTTATCACTAACCTATGTGCCACCCAAACTTTTTATAAGATTATCTAAGTTTTATAACGAAAAAGATATCCAAAAAGACCTGGACCTAAGTAAAAAAGTATCTTCCACTCACTTTACACAGGGTAGCTTGTTTCTTCTAATAATGAAACGATACTTACAATTTTTTTTTCATTACTTAGATTATCTCTAATTAAAGTTAATTTGATAATCTGAAACTCTGAAGGGGAACAAAAAAGCAGGAATATGTAAAGGTATAGTGGAGGATTTTCTTTTTCATAATCAAAATAAGTATTCCTCCTAATTGTCCACCGTTCTGGTGATATGCTATGTTGATGTGCTCGTCCCCATTTTCCCTTATTTTCCATTATTTTTGACATAGTGGAAAAATTGCAAATCTTTTGTTTGTTTAAAAGTTGCTGTTTGCAACTTTTAAACAGTGTGCACAAGGAGAAATGGGTTTAAGACGGTGGGTCAAAAATTCACAAAAATCCTCCACTACACCTTTAAGAGAGCAAGTACTTTCCCCCAGAACCTTATCCGTTTATTACACCTTAAAATAAACACTTTTGTTTTATTCTGTCAGGAAATATAAAAGCTTTAATATTTTCTCAACAGCCGTGCAGCCATAAAAAGAAAAAAAAAATCATCAGGATAAAACTTTCAGGCAGATTCCACTGAGCGAGATCTGTAAAATTACATTGCACAGCCCAAGGCCAGATCTCAGTGGGGTAGAATTATTTACTTATTTTTTCGGTCAGAACTGGGCCAACAAATTGGGGAAGTCTGAGCTGGAACCAACCCGTTCCCTGATTTAAATAACCTTTGTAAAGGAAGGTAAATTCACAACTTCTTATAAAGAAAACCTACCCAGAAACAATTAAACATCAAAAAGGAAAGACAGACGAGTTTAGAGTCAAAGGAGTGAAGGAAGAAGAAGCTTACAGCTAAACATTTCTACTTAAACCATATATTATGTGCATGAACGTCTAATCATTTAGGTGTAAACACATGCTACCTTCAACATACTGGGATGAAGCAACGTGGAAATGTAAAGAAGTTCTGATGCTACATTTTCCCTAATGTGCCTTCTATAGTCATCACAGTAACCCTAACCCTATAAGGTGCATTAATAGAAGTCACATTTGGGTGTTTAGATCGCTTTTAACGTCACGATGGAGACTCTTTACATGTAATTCCTTAGTGGATATTTTTCATATGGATAAAACTTCCGAAACCAGGAAGTTTAACAGGATAAAAGTTAAATGTGACCAAAAATTGCTTTTAGTCTGATACTCTAACGGAAGAAGATCTATGAAAGTCAGAATCACACAACCCAATCGTAAAAAAACATTTAAATGCTACAAAAAAGCCATGTCTCAGAAGTTCAATATGTCCAAGAAAAAAAAAAGAAAAAAGCAATAAAGAGAAGTTTTGGCTACTTGTGGTCAAGTGCAATTTGTCTTGTGTGGCAGGGGCTGGAGAGGCTGGTCTGATGTCACTTAGTGAATGTGCTGCTGGCAATGAATCTTCTCCTCAGCCTGGTCCAGGAGCTCCAGCATCTCCCTGATGATGGCCTGCAGCGCACGGCCCAGTTCCTCCCCGCTGTAAGGCTTTCCGAGAGGAGGCACGTGAATGAAGGCAGAGCGACCGTGGCTGAGGTACAGAGAAGTGTAGTAGGTGAAGTCACAGAGGTATCTGCATAAAACAGCATAAATATAGGGATTTAATCCAGCAAACCAGTACAAAAACAACTGGAAGGTTGAACACACTTTAAATGTTACAATAATTATTTAAAACATCAGTGTTGGGCACGTTACTTTGAAAAAGTAATTAGTTATAGTTACTAGTTACTTCTCCCAAAAAGTAACTGAGTTACTAACTGAGTTACTCCACAATAAAAGTAACTAGTTACTAGTATAAGTAACTATTGCGTTACTTTTGCGTTTCTCGCCCCCGTAACCCTCACCACCCAGCCCCCACCGTCTCGCGGTGTGATTCAAAAGCCAGCTGAATAGAGCGGACGACAAAGACAAGAACCTGCAGAGAGTTTTGCATTTATTGCAACTCAATGTAAATGACATCAGGGGGGAACGCGATGTTAAGTTTTTTAACAGGGCATTCAGATCTGGTGAGTATATGAAATTAATAACTGGGGATGTCTAATTCTGAAATCCTGTGTGTTTGGGTTGTTATAGATACTGCAACATCTATCTATCCATCTATCTATCTAGATGTATACTCTGTGTGTGAGATAAAATATGGATCTCCATCCCCGCCACAAAGGCCATCAAATAATGTTTAAAATAAAAAAATACAGTAGGTTGAGAAGGCAGAGTATCCATCCATCCATCCATCCATCCATCCATCCATCCGTCCATCAATCTGTCCATCCATCCATCCATCCATCCATCCATCCGTCCATCAATCTGTCCATCCATCCATCCATCCATCCATCCATCCATCCATCCATCCAGATTTCTCCCTTTCTTCATATAGGCTATCATTTGATCGTTCCCGCTCTCCATAGTTCTCCTGTGGCGCGAGCACAGGGCGACTGGTGCGCGCCTTTAGCGAGCATGCGCGTTTCCTGTCGCTTGCGCGGTGACTCTTGCCGCCTGCGCTGTGCGGAGATGCAGAGGAAACCGTATGTGATGGGGAAACGCAGCTCGACGTAACACCGGTATTTCCATCTGGAAAACGCTGTTTTGCTGCTGGATCCTCCTCACTCTCCATCTCTCTGTGTGTGCTGTACGTTAACACCCACCAGCAGAAACACCCACCTACCCAACTGACAGACGGAATCTCACTATACATCAGCCATTCTCATCCTCCCCTCTCTCATGACAAGGCGCGCACCTCTGGATGACCTAAAAAATAATCTTTAATATCTCTTAAACAAAAGTAGCACAAACAATATTTTTTTCTGCACAAATCTGCACTAACGTTGCACTAACCATTCAGTCTATTTGCAGAGTTTTTTGACGTGGGTGGGGTGTCAGCTTCACGCAGCTGCGCACGAGTCCTATCATGAAAAAAGGTTAATTGTGCGACCTGAGTAACGCGCAGTAACGGGGTGTCTGCAATGGTAACTGCGTTATAGTTACAGTCAAAGTAATTAGTTAGATTACTCGTTACTAAAACAAGGTAACGGTTAGTAACGCCGTTACTTTCAACGCCGTTAGTCCCATCACTGTAAAACATACAACTGGATCAGATTTTACGTTTTTCTCTCATTATGAATAACATAATTTAAAGCAGTATGAAACACTTTCCTTTCAAAGAGCTAGACTTCTTTCTATCTTGAATTGTCCTTGATCCCTCATTCTTCAGGTCTTTAAAAGTTGTATCAAATCTCTGGACTCTGGCAACCTTATACTATTTGACCATGAAAGCATCAGACCCAATTCATGTCCAAAGTCATTAGATAAAGCTTTAGGCAATAAAGAGTATCTTCATCCAACAAAAGGTTTCATAAAGCATGCTTAAAGAGAAAAAATAGAATAAATGAAGTAGTTTTGCTTATATTTAATTATTTAGGTCAAGTTAAGACTTGATAAAATAAAAACTCATAAACATGATGCCACAGTATAAGAGATGGATGGTTTATACTTCTGCCCACTCCTTTAGAATGACTAAATAATGTATCTGACTATGATACATACCACAATATGTTTTTAGATACAATTTATCTTGAAACAGTAACAAAGGCAATATGTTGCTATTTTTATCATATAATTTAGGGCTGAAACAATTTATTGGATTAATCATTGTTAATCGATTACTGAAATAACTGTCAACTAATTTAGTAATCGATTAATCAATAACTGGAGCATAGAGACTCTAAAACATGCCTCTAGCTGAATGAGGAACACACCTTGAGCAGAAATTATACTACAATTGTATAAAAATTTGCAAACATTCAGCATTTTAAATGAAAATATTTTTCAATATGCTCTATCCAGAACTCAAGTGGAAAAGTTTTTGCTTCTCTTGGTATTTCGTACAAAATCTTCTTTAAGAACTCTTTAGCTATTGGATTATTAATCGATTAATCATATAAAAAAATAATTGACAGATTAATCAATTTGCAAAAGAACAGTTAGTTGAGGCCCTAATATAATCCTAGAAAACTGCGCCAGACCTGTGTTACTCTGCCGCAGACGAGGAGGAGTAGCTGAATAATGGGCTGTGGACTGCAAACTGGCAGCAGAGAAAAAATGCACTTATTTTAAGATCAAATTACTTTATTTAGATTTAAGTTTTTTCCAGTGAATTTAAGTGTTATATGAAAGTAAGACGATAAGATGTATGTTTGCTTATACATATATGAATTAATTAGATTAGATAGATTAGATTCAACTTTATTGTCATTACACCGGTACAGGTACAAGGCAATGAAATGCAGTTTAGGTCTAACCAGAATTGCAATAGCAGCAAGTGCAGGATAAATAATGGTTCTATAAATACAGGACATGGGTTTCTAATGAATAAATATAGAGATGAATACCATTATAAACAGAATTTTACTAATAGATTTGTCCTATGAATATAATATATAGATAACTAGTGTTATGAACTAAATTTACAGCTGGATATGTACCGAATATAATATACAGGTGGATATTACAACAAAAAGGGTTTTTACAGTTATGTACAATAGCATAATATACAGATGGCCTTTACTTTAAAATGAATAAATAAAGTTTGGACAGAAGCTATCTAAATTAAGTGCAGTGGAAGGTAATTGCATATTACAGTTAAAGTACGGTATTGCAAAGGTATATGTAAACAATTGGTACTGTGAATAAACAGTCGGCAGTGCAAATTAATATTCAGTCAAGGTGAGTAGTGCAAGATGCATGTAAACAGTTGTCACAATAGTAACAGTCAGGAGTGTAGGTGAACATTACAGTCTTGTAAAAAAAGAATAGCAAAATGGAGGTAGGTGTGAGGAGGGAGAGGAGAGTCTATCAGTGAGGGTCAGAGTTCAGTAAAGAGACAGCTCTGAGGAAAAGGATGTTCTTTTGTCTGCTGGTTCTGGTCCGGAGGCACCTGAGACGCCTGCCGGAGGGCATGAGAATTTCTTCTTACATCCTAATAGTTTCTTCTTACATCCTAATATTACTATTTGATGTTATACTTCTTCAAATTTTTAATTAATGTTAAGGCAAATAAAAACATTCAAATAATGGAAAGTTTTCCAACTCCAGATGCAGCTAAATCCTGGTCTTTGCATTTAAATATCGGGTCCAATATGGATACCAAAGGATATTCAATTCAATTCAAAACTGCTTGATCCCAAAGAATTATGGGTATAAGATAATACAATGTGTTTATGGTGGGTTTGTGCAAAAGCAGGAGATGGGAACTTATTCATAACTTCATAGAAATGTTTAAAAGTATTACAGTCATAAATATATACAACCTGGCAGGTGCTGGGAATGCTTTTCAGACTTTTTAATCCAGATGTTCATACAGTTTGAATGTATTACACATAGGCTTGTATAATCCCTGCCATTGGTTTTCAAATGCAATATGAATAAGGCATTGCATTATGAACATCTGGCTAAACTTCAAATATTGATTGATTAGATAATTGGCAAGTAAGTTTTTCAGAATTCAATATGGATTCAGAACACCCTCTGAAAGGATTCACCGTTTTTGATTTAAAACTTTGTGTGATTTACATCTTACTGAAGGAATGCAACGTAAATCATGTAGATAACTTTACTGCTATGTTGATACAGTCGCGGATGGGCATATGGGACTATCAGGAATATTCCCTGGTGGGCCAGAAGTTTAGGACATGAAGTCCTGTTGCCATTGACCTTGTAATCACGCTGTTGTTCTGCAGCCCCACAGTTCAAACAAATTATCTTCGTATCCTGCTCTCCAGCCAGGCTTAACTGCTCAGGGTGTGACCGCCAGGGGGACCTGCTCATGAGCGACTACCAGCAGGCATTGAGCTGCTGAGATCCAAATGTTTGCCCTAAACCCCCGGTATATGGAAAGAAAAACTAACGCTGTGGTTCTCATAACTCAAGAAGATCAGCAGTGCTGTGACTTCAGCTGATGATAATGTTCATCTGCCAAACATTACTTATGCTATAAATATTAAACAAAACGTCAACCCAGCAGGTGAAATTGGGTAAATCTGTCAGAAACTCTTTTCTCCCCAATTCGGCCGAGAGTAAATACGTGCATCATCGGTGTTAGTTTGCTAGTGCTTTTGTATTTACAGATCTTAGGAAAGCAGAACAATTTAGATCTATACACACTTTACTTTAATGCCAATACAGTAATCGAATGGTTCTGCTATTGTCCTCCGTAATGATATAGGTCTACCATGGTCAATCATATGGAAGAAAAAAATCTGTACATTTCTGAGATGCATCATTAGTTAATTAAAAAAAAAAAAACCTACACAAAATTACAAAATCCATATTGAAACATTTAAATCAATGCTGAAACTAATTGTGGCCCAAAGATTAAAAATTGAATAAAATTGTAAAGTTCCTAACAATACTCAAAGCTATTCATGATACCCATTGGTAGTAATACTGTAATGCCTGATTAATTAACTAACCTACTATTAGCCTATCTTAAACTGCAACATGTTTTCCCTTTAACTTCAGATTAGGATTAGAGAATTTATTGTATTAGCAATTTTGAAAATGGCAATTTCCAACTCACAGGGGCACCAGACTTGTTTGCTAATTGCACTCTACAATCAATAGCCCCATTTCCACCACCCTCTGAAAACTGATCCATGCTGAGTTCAGACCAAGCTTGGATCAGGCAACCGTACCGAGCTCAGTTCCTTAAGACTGTTTACACATCACGCTGGCACAGTTCCTCGCCACCTAGTGATGATCTACTGTACTACTGCTCTCTAGTGGGAAACAAGCAAATCAACATGGCGCCCATAACATTCAGGGAGTTTGGTTATAATTGTGATATTTTGTTGCTTGTGGAGAGCCAGGCAAAGAAGACAGCTGTTGGAGAACTTACTGGATATTTTACTTTGCTCTATTTGCTGTTATAAGTGGGTAAAAAGTAGTTTTAATATGTTTTAAAGTGAGAAAGTCCACCTAAAAAAATTTTATTTGTGCAGTTAGCTCATCAAGATTACGATCCTGCCTTCAAATAATATTTCAGAGCAGCTCAGACCCCCGTACACCCGCGGTGCGCCGTCAACGGCAGCCTTTGGCCCGGCCGCCTCTTGGGGATTTTCCGCTACTGTTGGAGTACGTAATCCAAACAGCAGGCACCAGAATAATAACAGTGAACATTTTTTCCAGCAGGTTTTAACATTTAAGTTAATTTAGGTATTAATAAACTGTTTCAGTGAAGTCATCCTAGCTATCTGCATTAGCAGCAGTGTGTCTGTCTCCCTGCCAGCTCCCAGATCAGCTTCTCTGATTGGTTGATGTGGCGCTTGGAGTAGCAGAAGTTAAAATTTTCCCAACTCCAGCATCTGATGCTTGTGCAGCACGTCAGATGCTCTGAAGCTCACGAGCCGCTGCTTCAGGTGCTCAGACCCATCAAGATGAGCTGCTCCTGCAGCTCAAAATGTGCTGCAGGACCTTTTGTGTCAATCATTAGCTTGGATGTAAACTAGCTGCTTCTGCTGCCTCTACCGCGTGCCGTCTAAACGTAGCATTATCTCGGTTACCGTTCTCGGACCGTTTTAGGCACTGTTTCAAAAGGGTAGAGTAAATGGGGCTAATGTTCAACAAGAAATGATATCCAGCTCAACAAGCTAGTCTTTTTAATAAAAAAGTTAAGATTAACAGTGAAAAAAATGTCTTGCTTTAATTAGACTTTTTTTCTGCAAACACATATATCTATAGGGATTATTTGTTGCTTATGGGTATCCCTTAGAAGAATAGTAAGAAAATCCCAATTGCAAGTTTTTGTAAAGAAAAATAAATAAACAAGTAATTCACAGCCATACTTCAGATGTCCTCAGCCATAATAAATCTAGTCAGTTTACTAAAACCCAGTTTGTGAAGCGAATAGAATTAAAATACAGATAATCCTGTTGATGAAATGTTTTTTTTTTTTTGCATTTATCTAAACAGAATAAAAGTAAGACAAAAGAATTAAAAACAACAATAGAAAAAATATTTAAAAAAAAAGTTAGTTACCTTCCAGCATCTTTGGACACGGATACAGCCACCCCCAGCCCGGATGCAGTTACTCTCTTGCAGACTGACTCCATGTCAATAACTGAGTTGATGCAGTCTGGGCCTCCCACAATGCAACACTGTGAGTCCGGACAGAAGCTGCTGTTGTCCAGGCCTTTGTAGCCGTGATTTCTGCCACACTTCTCCAGTGTCACAGTGGTGGCCATCCCTGAGACTCCGACATGAACTACCAGCTGAACAACAAACACACTGTTAGAAGAACTGAAACAGCTTCCCATCCTTCTCTGCTAAACCCTTATAACTTTAGTCTTAAACGTAAAATTGTCTTCATACAAGACAAAACCAAATCATTGTGATGACTTGAAGAAATAATTGGAGCTAACTGTGTTTATGTTGTTTCAAGGCCACATTTGCAGGTAAACGTATTTCAATTTGAACAGATAAAATCTTAACCAGTTAACCTAACATTTAAGACACATGCGGCACAAAGTTTAACCTTTAAAAACCAGGTCATGTGGGATGGTAAATGATTATCTTAGTTCTTACTCGTGGTTGGTACTGCTTCAAAAACTTTGGAACCATAAGCTCGACTTTCTTGTATTCCACAGGAACCTCGTATACATGCAGATCAATGTTATTGCCCAGTCCAAGCTTCTTCATTTCCTAAAAAAAATGAAAACAAAAATAATAGGATTTAAAAAATGCTTTATGGTTAAGGTATGGTTAGGTACAGGGCTTTCTAATAAATGAAGATTATATATATATCTTCATTTATTAAAGATGCACTTTAATCAACGACAGCTTTGGTGCTGGTTCCTGAGTGAACAGTTCTTTTCAAACTCAGAACACTAATTATTGATGATCTTCCTTAAGAACTACAGATTACATATTTATTTAGTTTTTGAATGAATTAAAGATGAATGTCAAAAGTGGCAAAGCCTTCACTGAAAATCCACAAATATAGTAAAAACATCTATAAAACTCATGAATTATATTATGCCTATTCTGGATCCATTTAAAATAACAGCTAAATCCAACTTCATATCTGTGAGAATAAAAAGATTATTAATTTTTTTTACCATTAAAGAGGCTGTCATGTTGTACCAATGACCATTACTTATACTTTTATCAGATTATATTATAAAATAAGTGTAGAGCAGAAATTGACGCTGCTGAACATTAAATCCTGATTATGTAATCTTTTCAAACTAAAACAATTAAACATGTGGACATTGGTTTCTGTGCATGATCCTGATGAAGTTTGTGGTTCTATAACGATACAAACATTACCTAATGTTCTGTGATAAATAAAACTGGACCCTTACGGTCTAAGAAAGAGTAACTTTCCAAAAAAGTAAAGTTCCAATTCTTGATATTTAAAGCCATCTTCATCTGAACGAACAGCCAATACGATTCTCCTTACAACATCTTTTGTTCTTTGTGTTGCAAAGCAGCTTCAACAGAAGAATGTTAAAATTTATAGTACATAACATTAATGTTGCACTTTAACCTATAGTTGTCCAGCCAGCACTATAAATGTATTTAATGTTTTCTGGCCTGCAGGCCAGAAGAAGACTAACAAAAAGCAAAAATGTATTCGAGGATTGGCAGCACACAAGCCATCTGAAAAAAAACTAATTTTAACACCAGACACTTCTCGATACAAATTGTTTAATAATAATCAAATACTTTAAAGAACAACTAGACCCAACACATGGTCACTGACATAGGCAACATTTAAATTGATAATTAAAGACCTTAGTTCACCACCAGCTCAGTGGGTCTTCAGCTTAAAGACCCAACATCCACACTGATGAGCAGTGATGGGACTAACGGCGTTGAAAGTAACGGCGTTACTAACGTCGTTACCTTCTTTTAGTAACGAGTAATCTAACTAATTACTTTGACTGTAACTATAACGCAGTTACCATTGCAGACATCCCGTTACTGCGCGTTACTCAGGTCACACAATGAACCTTTTTTCATGATAGGACTCGTGCGCAGCTGCGTGAAGCTGACACCCCACCCCCGTCAAAAAACTCTGCAAATAGACTGAATGGTTAGTGCAACGTTAGTGCAGATTTGTGCAGAAAAAAATATTGTTTGTGCTACTTTTGTTTAAGAGATATTAAAGATTATTTTTTAGGTCATCCAGAGGTGCGCGCCTTGTCATGAGAGAGGGGAGGATGAGAATGGCTGATGTATAGTGAGATTCCGTCTGTCAGTTCGGTAGGTGGGTGTTTCTGCTGGTGGGTGTTAACATACAGCACACACAGAGAGATGGAGAGTGAGGAGGATCCAGCAGCAAACAGCGTTTTCCTGATGGAAATACCGGTGTTACGTCGAGCTGCGTTTCCCCATCAGATACGGTTTCCTCTGCATCTCCGCACAGCGCAGGCGGCACGAGTCACCGCGCAAGCGACAGGAAACGCGCATGCTCGCTAAAGGCGCGCACCAGTCGCCCTGTGCTCGCGCCACAGGAGAACTATGGAGAGCGTGAACGATCAAATGAAAGGGAGAAATCTGGATGGATGGATGGATGGATGGATGGATGGATACTCTGCCTTTTCAACCTACTGTATTTTTTATTTTAAACATTATTTGATGGCCTTTGTGGCAGGGATGGAGATCCATATTTTATGTCACACACAGAGTATACATCTAGATAGATAGATGTATAGATAGATGTTGCAGTATCTATAACAACCCAAACACACAGGATTTCAGAATTAGGCATCCCCAGTTATTAATTTCATATACTCACCAGATCTGAATGCCCTGTTAAAAAACTTAACATCGCGTTCCCCCTGATGTCATTTACATTGAGTTGCAATAAATGCAAAACTCTCTGCAGGTTCTTGTCTTTGTCGTCCTCTCTATTCAGCTGGCTTTTGAATCACACCGCGAGACGGTGGGAGCTGGGGGGTGAGGGTTACGGGGGCGAGAAACGCAAAAGTAACGCAATAGTTACTTTTACTAGTAACTAGTTACTTTTATTGTGGAGTAACTCAGTTAGTAACTCAGTTACTTTTTGGGAGAAGTAACTAGTAACTATAACTAATTACTTTTTCAAAGTAACGTGCCCAACACTGCTGATGAGTGTTTCAAGCTGCCTGTTAGTGCCGCTTTGATCCAGTCAGAGACCATTTAAGACTAGAACACACCGGTTGCGTACGACTTTTTGCCTAGCTAGGAAGGGTGGGCAGACCTGCACAGATTTTCTTCACCTCTGTGCCAAACAAATTAAAACCATTTCATCAATTGACTTGGACAGATTATGAAGAGTAATAAAAAAAAAAACACCAGCACATTTTATAAAGCAAAGCAAGTCCTTTCAGCATCTCAAAGATAATGTTCATATGCTTATAAAGAGATCTACTTCTAAAGAAAAGAAAAACAGCAATAAACGTCGGGGGGGTGTTATAAGTTGACTGAGGCAGGGAGGTGATTCTCAGAAAGCAATTTGAGAAGTTTATCTTTCTTTTTTCATAGAGGTGAGACAGATATGCCACGCTTACCTGCACTGTGACCCTCATTATTTCATTTTTTGTTAGACTCAAACAGGATCACTGTTTTACTATATCAGCTTTTTCTCCTCCTGAAGTTATTTTTTTAGAAGACAGTTATAAATTCCACTTTCTGTCCCTGGTTATTTTTGCGAGGCTCAAAGAGCATTGCACTACTTTATCAATTTTCTGTCCTCCTAAACTCTTATCATGGGTAAAGTATTCTTTTTTAATGTTTTATTCATTGATTTTGCACGAGTCCATCCCGCTTACAATAAACTCCAAAACTGATTCTTTTCTCTGTGCGATTAACAGATTTTATTTAGTATTTACCCCCAAAACAGATGTGTTTTACTTTGTAACATTGTCTCTTTCTTCCTTTCACAACCATGAATTTGGCACTGAATTGCTGAGTAGTACAACTAAAATCTCAGTCAGAACTATGCCCCCTTGTCTAAAATAGTGGTGGATGTATGGCTGGACGATATAGAAGAAAAGCATAGCAATAAAAAAATGCATATTGATCGATATTGATAATTATCTAAAAGATTCTAGACACTTATTTCTGAGGTTTCATTCTGTCTATGTAGTGAACTGAGAGGCTGAGGTAGGACTTGGATGTGCGACTTGACCAGAGGTCCGATGTTGTGGAGTAGTGGGACACGGAATGCAGCTTATTTTACCCTGATTATCTGAACTTATTGCACAGATGAAGGAGTGCTGGGTAAGAGAAAAACTTGCAGCCTAGAACTTCGTATATATTTGAAGCAAGGTTTTTCAACTGCAGACAACAGCAGCATATCCATCGCTATGAAGCATGTTGCTGCATGGGTGATGTCCTTATGTTGCTTGGATGCTTTGTCGTATTTATTAAAGGGGGAAGCCCAGTTTAGCTTGCTTTTGCCTGCTTTGTTTCCTGAAGATTCATCGGATGACATAGAACCATACCGGGGCCGACACAGCTCGTTTTCCATTGGGTGTGAGCGGCTTAGATGATAAAAAAAAGTGTGTTGTGTTATCAGACTTTGCCAGTTCCCTGCAACTTTTACAAATCACTGTGGTTTGTTTTTTGTCTGGCTTGCAATAACCGAAATATGGTCAAACTGGCAAGCTACTAAAACCCTTCTTTGGAACAATTTCCTCCGCCTCTTCACCTGCTCTGTGTTGTGGTTTGAGAGACTGGTGCTTAGTGACGACGTGCCAAGGTCCGCGTTTGCAATTGTTTGGGAGGAACTGATGACTGTAGCATCAGCCTACATGATAGATAGACGTGTGGCGCAATAGAAAGCTGCAGTTTTCCTTCCTTTTCATTGTAGCCTATCAATCGATATATATATTGTTATTGAATTATGGTCTAGCCCTAGTTAGGTGTGATGATCCCCGTTCACTTTTAATGAGCACTAAAATCAAATTCAGTGTGTTCTGGCCTAAGATTTTGTGTCTAAATGATTGCTACTGCAGATATTTTTCGAATTACATTCAACAGAAAGGCTTTTACTGAATTTCTATGGTTAAAAAAATAAAACTTAAATTAAAAACAAGAAAGCTGGACTGATTTTTTTGTTCTATAACTTAAAACCATTATCTTTAGCTCAAGTCCATCTGCTTTAGTTTGTATTCAGATCTGAAACTTTTTCTATCCCCATTTGTCCACTTTCAGTGTTATTTTGAGCAATTAAAGCACAAAATATAAGGTTCAGGAACCAAAAAAAAGTAGTAAAGTTACTAATAAAATATTAATAGATCTCCAGGCATCAAAGATCACTTCAAGTCTTAAAAACTTAAAAATCTATGTTATGAATTTGCGCTAATGAATCAGATTTTTTAGAAATATCAATACCAGGTTTTACAGCACAAAACAGTTGGAAAAAAAACAAAAAACTTCTGATGATAACCTTCATGCAGGTCAGTCACATGTAAGTTTTTACTTTCTGAAAGGATTCTTGTAAAGTTACTGCCGTCCCAGATTACCCATCCCAAGGTATCCATAACTCATAAACACTGCTGCTAAGCAACAAAGATCTTATCATAAATTTCATAAGGAAGACAAATCTGTGTCAAATTCACAGCCAGCGATCCCCCTCAGTCTCCATTTAGGTCAAGTCAACCACCCCACCACCCCCAACACACACACACACAGAAGTATAAAAGGTCATGTCTGTGACCCTGCCTCAATACAGCCTTTTGTTGGGCTCTAATATGCTTATCAAGTCCGTCTAGACACCCTGACAACCACCATCATCCCCCACATAAAGCCTCCAGCAAACAGCGCTGCACAGTGTGAAGCCGGCCGGGCGACGGCCATTAAAGTGTCACATAACTGTCTGCCATACAAACAGCTCCAAATGTGAACAAAAACCTGTGATACAACATGGAGAACTTTACTACCATCAAGTGTTGTTATTGCATGTCCGCACTAAGAGAGACTCTGTAGGAAACATTAAAACCATACTCAATTCTCATTTTCCGTGTCCATTTACCATTAAATAAATAATTGTAATAATGTTCAATAAATCAAATAGATGAAGGGAATACCTGCACTGCTACCCAGCTGGCGTTGACAGTGTGTTCTCCAAAGGGTCCAAAACCTGCAAGAGACCCGGTGTTTATTTTATCCATTTAAGACTATTATCATCACTGTGTAAAAGTTAAAACACTTCACTTGATTATTAACTACTGGGAAATGATTTTGTAAATATTATTTTATTTAATTTATAGAAGGAAAGCGTAACCATTTTACCGTTAAAATATTTTAGGCCTTAAGATTTTAAAAATAAAGTGTTTTCCTTTTAATGAACTGGAAACTAGATATGCTTTTCTAAAGTTTATGGGTAATCATTATTTTGTAATGCTCTGAATTATTAAAAAAAAACTTAAGAAAAACATCTCAAGAGCTAATGACTACTCACTCAGACTTGTTTATACAGGGATCTATGACTGACCCCCCTTTCTCCACCATCCACCCCAGGGTCACTGGGTCCCTGGGGGTTGGGTGGAGAAAGGATCAGTCTGTCTGACAGGCTGCTGAAAAGGAGCAGAGCGAGGGGCCAGCAGCTGCCAGCCGGCCTGCTATTGTGCAGGAACCGTTCCCAGGCAATCGACAAGTCTCTGCAATCTTTTGTGTCTGACTACACAAAATCTCAGTCTGGTTCTAGTTTGAAAATGAATTGTTAGGACTGTAAATATTGCCACATTTCTTTGCAAAACAATCAAAAAACATGTATGTTTTACTTATTAGAATCAGTAGTATCTTCAGAATACTTCCGTTTGTTGAATAGTGACTGAACAGATGTTAAAGGAAGAAAAAGCTGCTTGAAATTAAGAGGATTTAATCCTCTTAACTCCACTGTCAGGCAAAATATTGCAGTTAAAAAAAAACATGGCAGGACATATTTTACTCATAATGATTTTATTTATAAGTGATTTCTCCGGCCATAAAGAGGTCAAATCATCAGATAAACCCTGAAAAATCAAAATAAAGTAAAAAATAAGACCAACCAGAAATGTATTGGAAACTGCCCACTCAAAAACAATGTTTATATTTTCTTGATGTCGACAATTAGTAATAAAAAACAGCTATTATTATTGATAAAGATCACAGATCACTCTCTAATGTTTAAAAATCGAGATAAAGTCACTTTAAAAATAATATCGCATTACAGACAAATAAACTAAGAAACAGAGTAAACCTAGAAAAACACAGATCTAATAGTGTGTTTGTTTTTTTAGAGTAGACAATTCTGCCCTGTTCAATGTGGACGTTTATAAAGAAACAATACTGAAATAATCAGCAGCTGTCTAGAAGCATGTAAATAACTGCAAGTATAAACCAAAGATAACAAGAAAGCGTTTGGTTCAGGGTGGAAGTGAAGCTCAGGAGAACCTGACGCCATTAAGTCAGAGCAGCTGTCATCTTCGCCAACTTTTGCGTTACTTTATTCCCCTGCCAGAGCCTCCATGAAACAAAACTACTAAAACAACATTGAGATGAAACACAAACCTGTCACCACCACAGTCCGGCTGTTGTTATCCATTTCCTAAAATGTCGCCTAGAATCCTCAACTAACTCGGTTTGTAAACTGAAGCAGATCCGCACAGAGAGTCAAAGCCCCCCTAAGCTGACTGCTCCTTCTGCCACAATCAGAGGAATCGAGAAATCCTCCTTACGTCTACGTGTTACGTCAAAAGCTGCGTCAGCACGTCGCATTCTTCTTCTTCTGTTTTTGGTAAGCGGTTGCCTTGTCAACCTTTGTAAGTTATTCCGCCTCCCACTGTACTGGAGTACGAACGAAAGATAAGGAATAAATAAGAAAAACAAATATTAAAAATACTGCTGCCGTTGGCCCTTATTCAGACTCTTGTTTTAATATTTAACATAGCAAATTTTGTAGTTTTGAAACGGTGCTTCTTTCCTCTGCTATATAAGCTTTAATTATTTACACTGAATAACATATATAGAAATTTTATTTGGGTGCTTATGCTATCTTAAACAGTTTGATTTGGTCCAATATTTTATATTCTGTGAATTATTCTTTATTCCAGTCCAATTTCTTAATATGTTCTTAAATGTTTGTACATCCTAAAGATACGGACAAAACTCTTTAATTGTCAGAGTCCAGTAAGTAAATTAGAGAGAGAGAGAGAGAGAGAGAGAGAGAAAATTCAGGCATCTGCAAAATGCAGGTTGCAATTTTGAATTCATTATCTGCCCTAATGTGCCATAACTTTATAGGCAGGACATGTACAATTGTCTTGGATAATAATAATAATAATAATAATAATAATAATAATAATTATTATTATTATTATTATTATTATTATTATTATTATTATTATTATTATTATTATTATTAGAGCATGTCTGTAGATGTCAAAGCTCTGAAAGTATATATTTACATATCCTGGAAATATTATACCACAATTGTCCACCTTGTGAGGCTATTTGAACTGCAGAGATCTAAATACTGTCCTCTTGTCACGTAGCTGCGCAAGAATTTACAAAGATACACACATTATTTTAACCAGCTGGAACAACATATTAAGCATAAAGGCGAAGGATTTCGAAGGAGAAAATAGTGCTGAGCTCAGTGAGCACGTTGCAGAGGATGCTGAGAGGAAATCAGGACTTTATCAGTTTTGACGGATTGCATAAGCTGTGATCTGAACATATAGCTTTATGGCTTCCACATCAGGTGGGAATAGTGCAAAGGAAATGGTAAGGATGACGTCTAGATAGTCACAAAAACAAGAAATAAGGTCAAGAAAAGAAAGAGGTAGAAGTTCTTTAAATGGGAGTGAAGTAAGAGAGGAACAAAGTAAAATGACAAAAACAAATGCAAACCCGATAAAACAGGTGCTGGGAGAGCGAGCAAAGGGGCAAGAGGAGGAGAAAGGGATAGTTGAATTTAAACAAGAAGGAGATCCCTTACATCCAGTTAAACTAAAAAGAGCAACTGAGAAGGAAATTGGATGTCGAACAAGAAATTAAAGGAGGATGACTTATTGATGCAACAAGGACAAAACACAAAATAGATGGAGTTGTTAAAGACACTATGGCAATCATTTTACCTCTTTAGAATGTGGTTCCAGGGTCTGTGCAGATTGGTTACATAAACTTCAGGGTTAGAGAATACATTTCTGATCCAAAAAGGTGTTTTGTTTGTCAAAGTACGGAGCACATAGCAAAGCTGTGCAAAGGGAAAATAATGTGCAAGATGTGGAGGGTTGCATGAATATGGGAAGTGTGGGAAGTGTGACAAAAGTGCCACACTTCCACACACATGTTGTAATTGTGGAGGAGAACATAGTGCAGCATATGGTGGATGCATAGTAAACAGGGAAGCAAGACAAGCACAAAGAATAAAAATATCAGGAAGATTCAAGTCAGAAAACCAATGACTCACAAAGTAAAAAGAAGAAGATAACTTTGTGGTTTTTATTCGTCAATTATTAATTTTACAGTGCACATTAAAAAGAAAAGTTCATAAAATTAAAACAATTGAAGAAGTAGCAGGAAGGTTTCCTGACATGAAAGATGCAAATTCACTAACCTTTGAGTTCAGCTTGATATTACAAAGAAAAAATGAATAATTGAAAAAAGTTGTCATGTGCCCCTGCTGCCACGGCCTCTGGTGTGCCGGGGTGCCTCGGGGCCTGTTGGGCTGGGGGGGCATGGACATTAACACCTATGGCAAATGCTTACCCCCTCACGGGTTTGCACTCTGTAAGTGGGGGAAGGGGAGGGAGGGGGAGTAGGAATGATCTCGGCCTGGATGTCTTCTGTCGCTTGTGTGGTGAGTAGCTTGATTGTTATTGTAGGGGAGGGATTAGATCTCCGGAGGGGGGGTGGGGGGTGGTGATAGTGGGAAGAAGATCTTGGAAGGGCTTCGGGTCTGGCTCCCTGTCTTGGTCCTGGTCCGTGCTGCCCCCTGGTGGGGCTTCGTCCGGGGTGGGGGCTCTGCGTGTTGCGCGTGGGCTGGCCGGCTGGGGTTGTCCCCCCCCCCCCCCTTTATTTATTTATTTATATTATATTATATTTTTTTTTCTTCTTTTAATTATTATTATTATTATTTTTTATTTATTTATTTATTTATTTTTTTTTATTTTGTTATTTTTTTTTTTGATGGACAGGACGGGGGGAGGGTAGTGGTGTCGGCTCCGTGCCCGGCTGGCTGGTGGGTCCTGCTGCCGGTCCCGTGCCCCCGGGCTACGGTGGTGAAACTGGTGGGGCCCCCCTCTCTGGAGGGGCTCTCGGGGAACGGGGGTGCCTATTGGAGTCAGCGGGGGAGCTGGCTCCCTGGGAGTGCAGCAAGCACCCCAGTCCTTTGCTCCCCATCCCCGAATTCCTCCCTCTGCCTGCTCCATCACTCTGCCACACATGTAGGTTTTTGGGGAGGGGGTCGTTACTGGAGGGCCACACCTTCTGATGACGTCCCCCACCCCAATTTTATTTTGCATTTTAGACACTTCCATCTACATCATTTTCACAACACACATCTATGTAGGGCATTTTCGGGGGGTGGGGGTCAGGGCCACCGGGGGGGGGGGGCTTATTTTATGGGCCTTACCACGGTCGGCCTCCTCCATCCTCTCTCGCATCTAGACATTGAGGGTTCAGGGTTGTCGAAGGGGGGGTAGTGCTGGCACCGTCTATCTCCTGGAGGGGGGGTGGACTGTGCCGGACACCCCCTCTTGGTACTCCCAGTTTTAATTACATCTGAGAGCAACACGCAACAACACCACATTCGAGCGGGCGCAGGGAGGATCGGGGTCTTCTCACACCCCTGTTCTCCGGCTGCCGCCCGGAGTCTGGGGCCTGGAGGAAGAGCAAGCCACCTGGTCCGTGGTTTTGGCTGGGGCTGGCTGCGGGGCCCAGGAGGCCTGCCGGTGGTGGGGCTGTCACCTCTGCTCTCCCCAAAGAAGGTTGGATGGAGGGGCATGAAGTGCCTGGTTGAAGTGGTTTTTTTTTTTTTTTCGGGGGGGGCGGTTCTGGTTGGGTGGCCTGTGCGGGATGGGTGGGCCCCGGTCCCGGGGGGGTCTCTTGCTGGGGGTGGTCCGGTCCGTGAGCGGGGTGGGGGGCCGGGCTTGAAGCAGGAATGAGATGGGTTGGTGTGGCGGTGTCGCCGCTCCCCTCCCCCCACATCCGGATTTTGGGTTCACTTATTGGGTCATCCGATAGTCCCGGGACCAACCACCGGTGTCACCGGGTTTTTGGTCCTGGTATTATTGGATGTGAGTGTTATGTGTGAATGTGAGTCTGCGTTGTTATTTTCTTTATTTATTATTATTATTATTATTTTTATTTATTTTTTTTCTCTCTGTGGTACGAGTGGGGGCACTAGGGAGGGAAGGCATGATTGAGATGGTGAGTGTGTTTTGTTTTTTTTTTCTCCCAGGTTGGGGTCTCACCCGCACCCTCTCCCAAATACATCTCAAGTCTCCGCTAAGTGCGGAGCCCATTCCCCCCGTCCTGCTCTCCCTCCGCTGGCTGGCGTCGGGGCTCACCGGTGCACTGGTGGAGCTCGGGGTATGGGGGTGGATGCCCGGTGGGCTGCTGGCTCATTCCTGGCGGCCTCTCCGCTGGCCCCGCTGGGGCTCCTGTCTGGGGGTCGGGCGCCCTTGGGACCCGGGACTGGATCCACTTCGGGGTGGGGCTGGGTGTTGTCCGGGGATTTTTGGTGTCAGTGCCGGTGCCTTCGCTACGATGCCGGTTCCTGGGCGGTGCTTTTTCCTATGCCGGTTCTGTGGTATCGGTTCGGAGGGGAGGGGAGCTGCACGGCATGGTGAGGTGAGAGTCTTGGGTCTTGTTTTGGGCTCCGGTTTTTCCGCTTGCATTTCTCCTCTTGCATATTTATTTTAATTGTAATTATTAATTAATTAATTTATTTATTTATTTACTTATTTATATATTTTTTCTTTTTTTTTCTTTTTCTTCCTCGGTGGGGGGGAGCGGTTGCGGGCGGGTCGGTGTCAGGTGTCCACTGTCGCATTGTGGGGGCTTTTTTTGTGTGTTTTTTTGTTTTTGTTTGTTTTTTTGGGGGGAGATTGGCATGTCTGTTTTCTTGGGGGGCGGGCGGGCCTGCTGGGTGGGGTCCTGCTGGCGGCGCGCCGCTGGTGTGTGGGGGTCCGGGCGGCTCCGGCGGGGGTGGTGTTGGGGGGGCCGGTGTGGACGGGCTGCGCTGATTGGGTATTCCGGTGGGTTTTCCCTCTTGGAGGCATGGTGGAGCTGCTTTGTTCCCGCTGATCGTGGCGGGTGTGGCTGTGGGGCGGGTGGGGGTTGGAGTGGCTCTGGCCGGCGCGCATCGGGGGGCCGGGGCGGCGGAGCTGCTCTGGCCGCGTGTCGGGCCCTGGTGCGGGCGTCGAGGGGGGGGCGGCGGACGTGGCTGTGCTGCTTTGGCTTCGTCCGGTGGGGGAGCGGCGTGGTTCGCTCCGCTCTGGCTTTGTGCTGCCCCTCGGGGGGGGTGGTGGTGGTTGCGCCGACTGCGGTCTGCTCTTCTTGTGGTTTGGGCGGCTTTTCTGCTCTTGGGTTGATTCTGTGCGCGGTGTGTTGCATTGCGCGCTGTTGGCGTTGGTCTTGGTGGGGTGGGGCTGCGCTTTTGGCCAGGGGGGCGTTTTGGGGGGGTCCCGCGGCGCTCGCAGCCGGTTCGCTGCGGATGCGCATGGGCCCCGGCCGCAGGCGGGGCTGCCTGTGTGTTTTTCCTGGTTGGTGGTCGCGGTGGGTGTTGCGGCCGGTCGCCGGGGCTTGGTGCCGGGGAGCGGGGCGTGTTTCGGTGCTCTGTGGGGCTGGGGCGTTTCGGTCGGTGCCGTGGGGGGGCCGGTGTTCGGTGCCCGGCCCTACTTCAGGGTGGCCGGCTGCCGGCGGAGCCCGCGGACTCGTCCCCGCGGCTCCCCGGAGCGCCGGCATGGCTGGGGAGCTGGCTTCTTCGTGGCTGTCTCTCCTCCTCCCTTGGTGGGGGTCTGATTTCCGGGGCTGGCCCCTCCTTGGTGTCTTCGCTCCTGGGGTCCCTTTGGGCGCCTGTGGCTTTGGGTCTCCCGGCGCTGGACTCAGTGCTCTGGGGGGTGTGCCTCTCCGGCTCTCCACAACCACTATTGAGCATTTTTTCTATGGTTAAAACTTTACATGCACAAGTTCACCCTCACAAACAACTACAGGTGCTAGGCTTCATGTACTTAGAGATTCACTTCCAAACAGAAACCCCACATTCATATCTTCAGGTAACACAGAGTACATATCAGACTTAATAATATTACTTTAGCGATAGTTTCAAGGTTTTGCTTTATTGTATATCTCGTACCATGTCTTTCGGTTGTGCTGTTCTTTTTTCATCTCATTACAGGTGATGAAGCAGACTGAAAATGTTTTGTCATTGTCTCCTTTCTATCTCCTCTTTCTTTCATCTTTTGTCCTTTTTTTTTCTTTTTCCTTTTTTTTCTTCTGTTTTTCTGCTCTACTTACATGCTCTACATGCTCTACATTGCAGTGTCCATATAAACTGTAAAACTCCCTGCATAATTATAATAAAGCAATTTATATGCATGAAACAAGTGGAGCAGTATGGCAATTGCCATACCGCTACACTTGTGAAAGTAAAATCTGTTGGGCTCCTTTTGGCATCAAGACAATTATTCTTATTGCCACCTTGCCAGACAGGACACTTTATAAAAAAAATAAAATAAAATAAAAAAAATTTGTCATACATACAATTCAGTGGAAGTCTCATAGCAAATGGTCCAGAATTTAAAAAATGTTTAAATGAATTACAAACACCTACAGATGTTTTATGTGTCCAGTAGACTAGGTTAAAACCATCTTTACATTTAAAAATTCCCAGTTACAGTTCAATCAGAAAAGACAAAAATAAGAACAGCAATGGAGGAGGTTGTGCAAACTTCATTAAAGATGGACTGGCATATAAAGAGAATCATGTACCTGGAGAGTATGAATGTTTCAGTGTAGAAATAAAAATTAGAAGAAATTGGCAAATATAAGAATTCACATTTTTTTTAATCCATGCAAAATGTTAGAAAGTGAGGTATTTAATAAAATTTCAAGAAAGATAAAAATAAAAGAAATTTGGTGTGGTGACTTCAATGCATGTAATAGCTTATGGTGAAGCAGACAGGCAGACAATAATGGTAGTATAGTGGAAGAAATAATCGATGAAAGGTCACTGGTGTCTCTTAATAATGGACAGGAAATAAAATGCATAAAAGTGCTGTGTCATGCCCTGATTTAACTTTAGTATCCAGCTCAATCATTAGTTCTTGTGAGTGTGGTGTGTGGAGAGAATGCACAATAAGAAGTGATCAGTTTCCAGTTAGCACAATTATTAAAGATAAGTTATTTAGAAAAGATGAAATAAAGTTTACAAGATGGTGCTTTAATAAAGCTAATTGGTATTTTTTTTTTAAATGTGTGTGATCAAACAAGTCATTTAATGACACTGAAGGGAAATGCTGATGAGTACACTAAACAGGTAACGGAACATATACTAAATGCTGCAGTTGTTTCAAAAGCAACAATTAAGGTGTGAGTGTGAATGGGTGAAGGACTGAATGTAGTGTAATGCGCTTTGGTCAAGTCTCCTGACTTGAAAAAGCGCTATATAAGTACAGGCCATTTACCATTTACCAAGGAAAGAAAAACATTGTGCCATGGTGGAATGAAGATTGTAGAAGACTGATTAAAGAACGAAATAAAGCCTTTGAAATGTTACTGACAAATTTGATAGAAGAAAATCTTAAATATAAGAAGAAAAGGGTGGACGCTTGTAAGACAATCAAAGAGGCTAAGACGGAAACGTGGAGATGGCTCTTCCATAGAGCACAAATTAAAGTTATGGTGGAGGAGGTTCTTTTTCCTGGTGGATCAACTAAATAAGTGGTCCTCCTAATTGTCAATCATTCTGGTAAGATGTTTACGTAAGTGCTGTCCTATGTGCTTGTCCCCATTTTCAATGGTGTTACTGGTGTTGGGTCTGACATAGTGGAAAAATTGCAAATTCTTTTGGAAAGTAAGCTTGAGCGATACAAACAAAAACTTTTAAAAACAGTGTGCATGAGGAGAAATGGACTCATGTATGCTCTCGCACACAGTCAATAGACGTTTCCTCTCGGGAGCGGTAAACAAAGGATGAAGGAAAGGTGGCAAAAACAATGGGAAGAAGAAAGGAAAGGAAGATGGTTTTATAGGATTCAATGGAAAGTCGGAGAAATGAGGATAGTAGAAGGAAGCAGAAGAGAGGAAATAGTTATTTCAGGACTTAGATTTCTGCATACAGGATTTAATAATACACTATTCAAAATAGGGAAACATATGTCAGGCAAATGTGAAGTTTGTGGACAAGATGAAACAGTAGAACAAGTAGTGATGTATTGTAAGAAGTATGAAGAAGAAAGAATTTGGTTAGAGACCCAAATAAGGAGAAAGTTTTATTGGATTTGATATATATTCTGCAGAAAAAGTAAAAAAATGTTTTTTATCAATATTTATTTCAATATTTAAAAATCACAGGAATAATTAGGAGGATTCAGTATTTTTAAAGTAATATTATAGATAAAGATATTTGGATAAATAAATGTCTTTATGAATAGGGCCATTCTGACTTCCCACCAGTTGGTGGCGGTAATGCGCACCGAAAAGTTGTTTGCCAACCGCCATCAAACGCGACAAGAAAAGACAGTAGGGGGCGGTATGCACATGTCAGTCGTTTGCAATTCGCCAATCAAAGGAAAGAAGAAGAAGAATTGCAGGCGCTAAAATCGTGTTGTACTAAGCAAGAGACAGAAAAAATATAACGCCAATCAACCATTATGGTGAGTAAACAACAAAGAGGTTTGAATGGTGGCTTGCTTTGATTATTTAAAAAGTAAAGCTTCTGTTCAGTTCGTAGTAACCGTCTTTTCTGGTGTGTAAATCAGTAAATTGTTGAGACGGCAGCTAGCCTATATTAGCATCTTAAGCTAAGTTTGGTTTTCGTTAAGCGGAGAAGCGGGTTTTCTGTTAAATAGGTGTCTACAATTTTATAAATATTAAGTGTAGTTCTATAAAGTTTATATTTCAGATTTATTTGTAATATGTATTTTACACGAGTCTCTAGGCATTAATGGAATAACCCGTTCTCTGTGTTTTAAGCAGCAGACACATATAATATTCTTAATTGTATCTTTTTTTTCCTTTTTCATCAGCTTCCGTTGTCTCTGTTGAAAACTGCTCAGAATCATCCCATGGTAAGGAGATACAGTGCAGCAATACCTCTGCAGCATTTAATGATTATCAATAACTGTACATCTTTGGCTGTGAAAAACCAATGGATTGGGCTGTTTCTATTGAGTATAAGACAAACTTCACTTAATTATCAGCCCTTTTTGTAATCATATTAACTATATTTTGTGTTCTGAGGATTGAATATTCACATGATGTTTTTAATGAAAGTCAGCAGTGTCTTCAGCTGACTTTCATTCGGTTTGTGTTATTTGCAAGACAGATCTGGATAAATTCTCTTTCTTTTATGTTCTAGTTGGTAGAGCTTAAGAATGGGGAAACCTACAACGGTCACCTGGTGAGCTGTGACAACTGGATGAATATAAACCTGAGAGAAGTCATCTGCACGTCCAGGGTAAAGCAATGTGTCATAAACATATAATTTATGTAGATAAGAGAACAAGACTATAGTTATGTTCACCCTCGCATAAGCAATCGTAGTAAACTGATGATTTCTATCCATAAACTGTTATTTTAAATGGTAAATGCCCTGTACGTGTATATCATTTTTTCAAGTGAGAAGACTTGACCAACGCGCTCAACACTGCATCCAGTCAGTCACCCAATCACACACACTCACACTGATGGTTGCAAGTTACATTGTAGCCACAGCTGCACTGACAGAAGTGAGACAGCTGTACACTTTGGCCACAAGTACCTCTGACCATTAGTTTTAATCCAAACACTATCATTTGATCAAGGAAATTTACACATGTAAACATAGAGAAAGCACTGCATCCATGGCAATCAGTGCCCTGATGTCTAAAATAAGAATGGTTAGGTTTTTACAAGTTGATTCTTAAATTTTAGAGGTTGTTAAGTTTGTCTGGACTCACTGCTTTTTGATATGTTTAAGTCTACACTACTACCTGACCATGACATCGTTTTTTTGTTGTTTTTTTTTACAGCGTTTGCTTAAAGATCAATATAGTTATGGAAATGTTAACCCTTAAAGAGATGTATAAAGCCGATTTCAGTATTTCGACATTGACGTCTTAAAAAAAAAATCCAGCTATTATTTGGTGCAGGACTGGTACATGACATTCTTTCAGTAGAACAACTGTTGTATGCAACTTTGTTTTATTTTATTCACATTTTAACTTTTAAGAAACTTCCTGTATCTTTGTAAAATCTTAAGTCTGTAAACAGAAACAGAAATAACTCTTTGAACCCACCTAAACCTATTTCAAAATGCCAAACAAAGTTCCTCTATGAAGGCTTGAAAAAAATAAACTTACTTTGCTTGTTTTCGTCTTCATGTCTCCAATTTCCAAATGTTTTCAGGATTACTGAGCTTTGTCTCTTTCTCATAGTCATGGTCGGCTATAGTCTTTGCATAGAACACAGAATTTCTTTGTGATGGATAGTTTGTGGTTGAGAAATAAAGGAAGACTCTCATTTCCCTCTCACAGGATGGAGACAAGTTCTGGAGGATGCCTGAGTGCTACATCAGAGGCAGCACAATCAAATACCTCCGAATCCCTGATGAGATCATTGATATGGTGAAGGAGGAGGTGATGTCAAAGGGGCGCGGGCGTGGAGGATCCCAGCAGAATAAACAGCAGGGCAAAGGAAGAGGAGGACCTGGCCGAGGTGAAAAGAAGCGCTTTTTCTTGATTGTTTTCTAATCCCTAAATATACAGCTTAAACCTTTTTTATTGAAAAATGCTCTGTCCTCTTTCTGATGCTGATACTGAATACACTGCAGCTATGGTGCGGGTGCCACATAGAACCTAAATCATTGAAATCAATGCGTATGCTCACATCAGCCTTGGTTGTAGTGCTGATCTGGTAACAGAGGTTGTGTTGCTCAATGAAAAGATTTAGAAAGTTTGACCTGTCACTGCTGCGGCGTCTGCATCAAGGTCCTCATGGATTTTGCTAACCAAATAAGAAAAGCCTGGCCATAGATGGTAAGGGTTAACTAGTCCATTGTAAAATGCTGATGAAGGTTCTGTCATCCAGGTCATAGTCATTCCGTAAAAATTCAAAAAATATCCACTGGAAAACCAAGTCCAGTGGATATTTTTTGAATTTTTACGGAAAGTCCATTGTAAACATAACATTCATCCATGCATTTTCTTCTGCTTCATACGGGATCGGTTCGTGGAGGCAGCATTCTCAGCATAAATGCCCAGTCTTCCCAATCCACACACACCTCCCCTAGCTGCTTTAAGGGACCCTGGGGTGACACCAGGCCAACACAGAGACATGATCCCTCCAGCGTGTCCTGGTCTTCCACAAGGCCTCCTCCCATCAGGGCATGCCTGGTCACCTGAGCCACCTCAGCTGGCTCCTTTTGATGTGGAGGAGCAACAACTCTATGAGCTCCTCCCCGGGTAACTGAGCTCCTCACCTGATCTCGAATGGTGAACCCAGCCATCATGTGAAGGAAACTGCTTTCGACCGCTTGTACTTTTGATATTGTCTTTTCGGTTATTACCCAGATCTCATGGCCTTAGGTGAGGGTGGGTATGTAGATTGATCAGTAAGTTGAGAGCTTTGCCCCCTGACTCAGCTCCCTCTTCACCATGACAATCCGATACAGCGACTGCATCACTGCTGACGCCGCACCGATCTGTATCGATCTCACGTTCCATCCACCCCTCACTCGTGAAGAAAACCCCAAGACACTTGAACTCCTCCACTTGAGACAAGGACAAAAAAACAAAACAGAAAAAAATGAATTTGCCCTAAAACTCACGGAAAGTGCTTGAATCCATGTTAATATTTTTTCTCTCAAGTGCTATTTTTGCAGCCTGAGCCGTAGCTGGACCAACCTGGTTGCAGCGATCAGTGCTACTGACTTTTTGCAGCATGTCCACAATGCAGTTGCACTGCGGCCACACTGTAGATTTTGTGAAAGCAGCCTGATAATGGATTTCTTTTACTCTTTGTCAACCCAGAATTTTAACAAGTGTTATCTTTTTGTCTGCCGTCCCTTCTGCAGGTGTGTTTGGCGGCCGTGGCAGAGGGATGTCTGGGCCTGGGCGGGGTCAACAGCAGCCATCTGATAAGAAACCAGGAAAACCACAGGGAATGAAGAACCAACACTGACAAACAGTCCTGCACTTATGCCAACATGCTGTTAACTGAGTGATCCCTGCTTCAAACAGGAGGATACAATTAACCTTTTGCTGTTTGATTTTGTAGAAAACGGGTCTGCAAGAAATGCTGTGCACAGTTTTTTTTTTTTTCTCTTCTTTTAATTATGAGTCAGCAATTTTTAACACGGTGTTGGCAACCTTATCTTTTTCCATTTATGTCAAAGTACAGATCAATCTGTTCCTATCTTGTAACAACTTAGTTTTGGCTTTTTTGATGATATTTTTTTCTCAGATAGTTTTAAAAAAGTACAAAGCAGCCAGTCCCAAAATCTGTTGTATGAGTATTTTCTTACATTTTTTTTTTTTGTCTTTAGTTGGAACTTTTTTCCTTTACAATTGATTTGATCACAGCAGTTAAAATAGCAGAATTTCAGCTGTAAGGGTAAATACTTTATTTTATTTTTTTAAACATTCACATAATGATGCATGGTAAAATTGTTTTGTTTTTTTAAGAAAAGGATTTTCAATTCTTCAGATGGAAAAAAATCTTACTTTCGTTCTGATTCTGTAACAAAATGCATCATTTTAATTTATGTTCAGAACATGAAAATAAAAAAAAAAACTTTTGTGATAGTGCTTTTGTTTCCTGAAAATATCTTTGTTTTGGGGGATTTTTGTGTCCATCAATTTCAGAGCAATTGCAAATCTGTGGTATTCTTGCATCTAAGTAGTTCTTCAAACCCAACATTGTATTTTTGTTTTTTTAAATAGAGCAATTTTAATTCCTCTAAAATGAAAATAAAAGAAAAACAATAATAAAATTCCAATAGTATTTTTTTAATAAAGAAATCTAAAGTTTTTACTTTAAATATGGAAATAAAACGTAACGGGGTCGATTATAGAATTTATTTTTAAAAATATTCTTTTACAATGAAGTTGAATATGTCTTGAGAGTAAACACTTTTTTTTTTCTTGTTCTTCATGTAAAAAAAAAAACTTTAAATGAAAAAGGTGAAAACATAATTTCCACAAGGTGAAAACAAATCAATTTAATTTAATTTGCAGCCAGGCTGCTCAGTGGCGCAGTCGGTAGCACTGCTGCCTTTGCAAGAAGATCCGAATTCGATTTCCGGCCCGGCTCTTTCTGCATGGATTTTGCATGTTCTCCCTGTGCATGCATGGATTCTCTCTGGATACTCCGGCTTCCTCCCACAGTCCAAAAACATGGTTAATTGGTTTCTCTAAATCGTCCTTAGGTGTGAGTGTGTGAATGGTTGTTTGTCCTGTTTGTCTCTGTTGCCCTGCGGTAGACAAGCGACCTGTCCAGGGTGTATTTTTTCGGTTTATTTATATAGCGCCAATTCACAACACATATCATCTCAAGGCACTTTACAGTTCACAAGTTTTCTATCTAAGGAAAACCAATTGATTGCATTGACTCAAACGCAATCCCTCACACTTAGTATGCTTGTAGTTACAGTGGAGAGGGAAAAACTCCCTTTTAACTGGAAGAAACCTCCAGCAGAACCAGGCTCAGCGTGAGTGGCCATCTGCTGAGGCCAACTGGGGTTCAAGGAGACAGAAGCAGAGATACAAAAAGCAGCTGTAAAAGGCAGTCCCGGTCCAAGAAACACACAGCCAGGCAGACGAGCTCTGAGCCAACTCCCATGTCAGAGGATTAGGAGAGCACATCCAGCCAGTCACAGTCATAGAAACAGGACTAAACTAGAAAACAGGCCGATCTCCAACATCTATAAACAAAGGTGTTGATGGCAGCAGCGGGTGTACCCCGCCTCTCGCCTGTAGACAGATGGAGATTGGCACCAGCAGCCCTTGTGACCCCGCTTGGGATAAGTGTAATAGAAAATGGATGGATGGATAATTTGCAGCCTCCTGTGCAGAGCAATTCTGGAAATGTCATAATTCCAGAAAACATGCCATAACAGGACAAGCACAAGCATATCCTGTAATCCTTTCTTTGTTTTTCATAAAGGCTAAAGTTATTGTAATAGATAAATGACTATATTTATTAACAAACAAAAACTTTCAGGTTAAAGGATAACATGGAAACCAACTAATGTAATTTAAGGATAGTGTATTAAATAACCAGAAGAGGAAAAAAAAACAACAACACTTCAATTAACAAATACATTTCAAAGAGTGTTTTTCTCCAAGAAGTTTCAATTCAATTGTGAACCTGTGAACGTATTTAGTTTAGTTTCAGTTACTTTCAGTATCATTTTGAAACCTGAAAACAAAGGGTCAAGACATAAACAAACACTATTATAGTCCAATCATTAGTCAACAGAAAAGTTTAAAAAATCTTGATGGAAAATAAATCAATAAACAATTATATGCATTGTGTTTAGTTGGGTTAAGGTTACACTTTAATTATAGCAACGCTACTGTTTTTTCTCATTTAGTTATTCACACATCGTAAAGGTAACATGCATTTGTGTTATTTTATGAAGCATTACTACTTACAATTAACCTATCAAACCATCACAAGTTTATTCAACATTATCGCCAAATTGAAATAAAAACGTTTCATACCACAGTAACATTAAACATTAAATAAAGAGCAGTGGTTTAACAAAACAAAATTCACCATGCCTTGCCTTGATGTGACTCAATGAAACTTCCGTATTTAAGGAACAATGCAAACAAAAACTCACCACTAATTAAGAGCGAAAAAACATTTTTCTTCCTTTTTATGCAAAGTCTCAGAGAGCAATTATTCAGTCTCACTGTTCGACAGCAATGAGGTTTATGCAACATTGTAAAGGTGCTACATCTGGTAATGATATCTGCTGGTAATTAGCACAGACAGGATGCTTCAATAACTTCTAAGTTCTTTACTCTGATCAGATGACATACAGCAGCCAATGTATTTGCAAGCATTAAGAAAATATATTTTTGTGGTCTATAAAAAAAACCCCAAATACAATCAGAAAAAAAACTTTACGTAGTCCTTATCAATTACTTATACAATCACAATTCACCTTCTGCATAGGATAATTAACTTCCAACTTAAGTTTAAGCACTATGCCAAACAGGACCACAACATCAAACACTGCATCAATTAGAGTGATTAAAGCAAAGGGCACAGCACCGCTCTTCATCACAAGGGGGCTCCCTACGACCGAATTTAAACTAAATATATATTAACGCTGCAAACTCAATGCCTTTTTAACACTCACAGATATATATATATATATATATATATATATATATATATATATATATATATATATATATACATATATATACATATATATATATATATATATATATATATATATATATATATATATATATATATATATATATATATTTAAAAGCTTGTTCTTGGTAGTGCATTTTGTACTAAAGGATGTAGGTCTGTCTTAATTAAATCATTTTAAATTATGTCAGGCAATCCTTGTTCTACCCTCCAACCAATGGTTCTTTAGGGTAGTGTTGGAACTATTTATTCTTTATTTCTTTATCCATTTGAATTGTGTTAATTCCTAAACTTATATATTTTTTGTATTGTTTACAGACGTTATTTATATGTCAATTGTTGAATTTTGTGTATTTATTTTTTGTTGTTTTATCATTTTTTCTTTATTATGTAAAACATGAAGAAATGTGGGCGGTCCACTTTTTGTAAATGTAGGAGTCTGGTAAGGACCAGCATGCATTTGGGTTAGGGGCCTATGGGTTTGTACCAGTGCAAGAGAGGTGACAGAGCAAGGGAATGTTTGAAATCTGTAATGTTGCTAAACATAGGAAATAAATCAACTGAACATCTACAAGTTTGGACTTCAACTTCATTTGCCTGCGTCAAGAAAACATGAGCCCAGTGCCTAAGTAGTGGCTTATTGGAACTTTATTGGATGTTTGGTTTGACAAACAATCACCACTATAGGAGGAAATAGTGTTCTTGCTTGACGCTGTGCTTCAGCTGATTCCTTGAAGGTGGATATCTTGAGGTGAATTGTTTCACATTAGTCGAGTAGCCTTAATATCCAGTAAATCTACAGTAGAATGAAAGTTCTTTAAGGTTCTTTGGGACTGGCCACCTGTTCCCACACCGTCTTTGGATAAAATATGTCCCAAGTATTACATGGAAACTGGAAGAAAATACAAATTTGTCGACTGAAATTTTGAAGCCTGTGCTTTAGACCAGCGGTTCTTAACCTTTTTTGAGTTGTGTACCCCTTTGGGCATTTTGTGACTTAGACAGACTCTATTGTCATTTTGTGCACACAGAGTGTATACAAAAAGATGTTTAATTCAGTACAGCTCTCAAGACATTTCCATTTTTTCTTGAAAGTATTGATGATTGTCCAGGTGGAATGTACAATAACTGATTATAAAATTATTAGTATTCTATTTAATCTTTTTAACTTGAGCAGTTAATTAGCATGTTATTCTTTCCAAAAAAAAAAAAAAATATATATATATATATACACACATGTGTTGCCCAGAAGTTAGTAAGGAATTGATATGAATATGAATAAAAAAAACGCAGTTCCTCTGAGTAACTCCCCAATAATCACAATTAAATTTGAGGAATTTGGAACAAAATATTAAACAAAAAATATTGTCAGACTCAATTCATTTGTTTTAATTTGTTTCAGATTTGGGAAAATGGCTGTTTTCCACATCCACCCTGCTTGGTTTTGAGTGGGGTAACGCTAAAGGTTAACTCAAACATATAAGAAAAACTTACCTTTTGGTTGACAAAATAGAACAGATCCAAGTCATATTTTATTTTATTACCTGAGAAATCAAATATTTTCATGTACCCATTGCAATGCATGAGTACCCCCTCATGGGAATCACTACTTTAGACGATGAAGCAACTTGATTAGTCTTTTTTTTAACTCTCCAGTGAAGTAAACAATTAGATCAGCTATCAGGGCAGATCATGACAGTAGCTTATCACACCAACAGTTACTTACTCATACACTAGGTCTAGGTTGATATTCATAAATTGTTTTTCATTAACACCTTAAATAATCTTTTGAAAACTGCTGTTTACCTTCATTTGTGTAATCAAATCTTTCCTGTTGATCAGAAACATTTAGGTGACACAGAACACCAAAAACAATACAAATCTCTGAGGAAAGTACTTTTTCAGAACACTGTGTATCTGTGCAGAAATCAAAAAGATATATGGTCTGTATTCCCCCTTCAAATATTCTAAATCCCATATTTTTCAATTTCTTGACTGAGTAGTTAACAGTGCTAAAATTCTTGGTATCTGTGTCTGTTTGTGATGCAGTGCTGGAGCTAATCTCTCTGCTGGGTTGTTGAGTTTTCATCCTCCTCTTTTCCACCCACACATCTCTTCCACATACAAACGCTGCTGCTCTAGGCAGCCAATCACCACCTCTCCTCCTTTGTATTGCTTTTACCTGCGTCACTCTCCTCATGTTACCATGGCGATCACTGATGCTCCCCCCACACTCTGTGTCTCCGCTCTTCCAGTATGAAGATGAAGCTGACTTGTGGCTGGTGATGCAGGCAGGTTGCAGACGTCATCGCTCCTTTGGGAAGAAGGCCTATTTTTACTGGTGGGCACAGAGAACACCAGGCTGCCAAGCATATTTATGGAAGCTCATCTAATCCCTGTCTGCTAGAAAACACCACTACAAATACTCTGGACCTCTCTCTCCATTCACTTCTCACAAATGCACATCATTGAAACACACAGCTGCTGTCATGTTGCGCCAAAATCAACTAACAACTGTAATACATGTACGCAACCCTCTGGTATTTCAATGCTTTATGTGCTGATTACAATAATATGATGGTAAAAAATGTTTGGTACCAGAAAAGGTAAGTAAGTAGCAACAGAGTAAACATAGTAAAATGATGGAAAAAACAAAGCAATATTCTGATAAAACGAATGAAACAAAACACAAAAGCTTCCCTAAACTCCTTGACATAAATGTAAACAAATAAAGGGTTACAATAAAAATAAGTTTAATAATTTACGAGGTTACGAAATTCTACCTATTTTTCTAAGATGGGTTACGAAAAAGCGTTTCATCTGCAGCCAACCAACCAACCTCACCAGAAGGCATTTCTAGAAATCCAGAATGTTTTTTTTTTTTAAAGCTACAGTGTGTAATTTTCAGCGACATCTAGCGGTCAGACTGCAGCAACATGAACATCCCCCCCCACCGCTTCTCCCCCCCAACAGTACGGCGAGCGTTACGGGACAAAATGTCTTCCACGACGTCCGCATAAACTACCTTCTCAAGTGATGAGGTTTGTTTATATAGGTAATTTTACAGATAGTATTTCATTAGTCTGTGTGTTCAGTACCGTCTCAGTTCATCTCTCTCAACTTGCCGTAGTTACTTTCGAGCGTAATGGGCGATCTCGCAATCGCTAGTTTGTTGGCTCTACGCTGCCGTAGCGCAAAGATGTCTGCCTCCATGGCTGCGAGACCCGCTCCTATGTAATTATAAATAAGGAATTCTAAGGCAACGCAAATATTAAGGTTAAGAGGCTGAGCTCGTAGATGATGATAAATAACATAGTTATGTATAATATATTAGATTTCTTACTGTATATCCCTGTAATTATTACACACTGTAGCTTTAAAGCTAGTCTTGAGAATTATATTTAATCTACCGGAAATCTCATATTTAAGATGCCTGGACTGTGTATTTAGAGGAAGAATTTTTTAAAACCTTTGATGCCCAATGTTGAGAATATGCATCAAACCTAGCCTGGCCAGAATGATATGACGTGTCAATATAGCTGACCTACAGTCTGGTAAGACAGATAGTGAAATAAGTTACCGTTAACTTAGCGTTTACTTAAACTAACAGGCTGTGGATTCACGGTATCAGCAGCTAGGGCGTTTTTACCAGGAACGTCTATAAGAGAGAAACACAGGTTAGTGATCAAGATAATCTGACAGAGGATGATTATGAACGCGTGAGTCTCTAACATGGTTTGACAGTTCAGTCCGTGCTTAGAGAACAAGGATCATTCCAGCCGGGAAGCTGACGAGACGCAGCGGACTCTGCCAGAGAGTTCCAGACGCAGAAGCCTAGAAAGCTGCAGAGCTGACAGGAGATCAGATCCAAGCAGACGAAGGAAGGCAGGATAATCCACAGGGTGAGGTCAAGAGGTAGATCCAGGTTCAGTCCACAGAAAAATCTAGCAGGAGTCTGAAAACAGGCCAGGCAAACAGATCAGACAGGGGCAGGCAGGCTCAGAGGTCCAAATACAGAAAAGGATCAGGATCAGGGAATCAGAACACTATAGGAAACGCCTGAGAACTCTCAACAGCCAAGGCTCAAAAATAATCTGGCACTGATGACTGGAAACAGGCAGTATAAATAGCAGCAGGAACAGATGGATCAGATGAGCAGTGATGAGAAAACAGGGTAGAGCTAGACAGGTGAATTAAATGAGCAATCAGTCCAGGCATCAGCGCCAAAATCATGACAGGCACAGCTTGACTTTAAAAGCAGGACTAACAGCTTTAGCTTCATCAGGTTAAAATCAATCAGATAACTATGTGGTTGTGACACTAATTTTTTAGTCTGCCAAATATGTCATGCCATTGAAGAAACCCTCCAGTAAACATTTTCTGCAGGTTTTACTTAACAAATCTTAGGATCTAATGTGTGCTCTATGAAGGAAAGATCTGTGTTTATCTCTTTAAGCTTTCTCCTCCCTGATTCTTTCCTTAGAAGAGATCACCCAGAACAAATACTTTAAATAACACTTTATAAGGTTTATGTATTAAATGATTAGAAAATATGTTTACATAATGGTAATCAAACCATATAGATAGAAATTTAATTTTGGGAACTAGTTAAAGGCAAAAAACCTAAATAGATATATGTCCAGATTCATACAATTGCATGTATGTGTGTGTATAAAAACGTATATGTGTATTTATATTTATACAATGTGTAAATTGTATTTGGGCATAAAGGCGATAATATATCTGAAATACATATTTTATTCAGTCAAGCTAATAAATGTTAAAAGAGCATGCCATTAGCAATAGTTTTTTTTCTTCTTCATTTTCAGTACTTTATAGGCTTTCTGCTTTAGCAACATTTTTCTTATTTTTGTTTTCATAAAAAAAGAACAAAAATGTCAAAATTCTTGATTTTATTCCTGGTAACACTCTTTTGGTGCATTTAGGTATAAAAAACATTTCTTGCTGTACACGTCGGAGTAACACACAGCATAATCACAGCTAAAATGAACAATAAAAGTTTCCGATTACCTTGCTAACCTCATAACCCACACTCGTAATTTTAAAGTTTTGTTGGTCGTTGTTTAGCAACCTATGAGCAATCTATAGCACTCAGATAACCTGACTTGAAACTTTGTGAATTGTGGGGACACAACATAGACTCTCATGTGTTGCAGAAACAATCATTCACAGCCAGTACTTTCAGGCTTTGGGGTGGTAATAAAAACCACTGAGCCACTGCAGCAGCAGCATGGTTTCTGTTCGGATGTGGCATATCAACACGTTTTTCTCCTACATGCTTTCCAAATGTTTCCCATTACCTATTAACAAAATAAAATCTTCAGTAATGTGTACTGTAGACATTGATAATTGAAACTTCAACGGTGTGTTTAAATGGTCTCATGTAATACATTTAGTATAATTACTACCGTTTTGATGAGAGTGTATCAAAATTTTCCATCAAATATAATTTACATTTTTCAGTTTCAAATACTAAAGGAAAATGCATGAAAATCTCCATTTGAGCCTAATGAGGCATGCCTCTTAACATTTAGATTAGATCACTACAGAGCTACTGATCAACATCACAGAATGGCTTTTTATTCTGTATTCTGAGTTGTAATTGTATAAAAAAATTGAATGTTAAAGCTAAATATAGTGTGAAGTATGTTATTTAGGGGAGAAAATGGCTAAAATCATCTTGTCTCAGCAAACTAATTATGTAAAGCCAAATATTTTAAATAAATCTCCACATTCTTGGAGCATGTACAAATATTCAATGTAACATGTTTTTTTTGCCATTATATTAAAAAAACAAACAAAAAAACCATCAACATTGTACTGTAAAAGTCACATGGAAAATAATATTCAGAAAATACTACATGTGTTTTGTCTGCAACAGCAAATGTTTAACAATGTGGTTTTGTGGTTAAGAGTTTAAAATTGTCGGGTGTATTGCTGTGTGTACAGGTGTGCAAAAACCACCACTGCACACACCAAGACATCTGTCTGTCACGGCATAGGGTTCCAACATCCTTCGTCACTGTGGAACTTCACCCACTCTTTGAAACCACGTCATCAGGCTCAGTGGAGCAGCTTTGAGGGACACAAACACATACAGACTTATGTTAATTAGGACTGCAGAATCCCTTATTTTTATTACTAATAGCACTGAAACACATTGTCAATATAAAACAATAATATAAAAAATCCAAGAAATTAGTCAGTAAATTATGTGTAATATTAAGGAATAGGTACGAATGAATAAAAGACTATTAAAAGGTTTATTCAAAGAAGAACTATAAAGCAGTCAAATTTATGAGAAAAAACAAAAAAGGAATATACAAAACATTACACCGAAAATGTGCCTAATATAAGAGACAATTTTCCATTTCCTCTATCCAGTACACATGACCCTTGAATTATTATAATTTCTGCCATTTTAAAAATGTTATATTTAACAAAGTTTCATATACTAAGGACATTTGTTACCCACAACCTGAAAAATCAAAATGTTTTGGAATATATATTTTCTTAAACATTTGAAAGACCTGGAGCATTTAAAGGTGACCTGTAAATTAATTGTAGGAGACTTGCTTTATTATTTCCATATCTCTTCCTGATCTGACCTGTGATGACATGCTAAGCCGCATGTTGTTATTAAATTATCCGTTGTCTAGGTGGTGTCCTGAAAATAATGTAGGCTATGTAAATATTTGCTGAACTCTTTAGGAAAAACCTAGTCTGACTCAAATAGATTACATCCATCCATATTTCATAGGCTCTTCTTCGTAGAACTCTGGCTGAATGTATTAATCCTCCAAGACCCTGACAGCTCAGTGTGCAGACCAGGTAGCATTTGTGGTTTAACAGAGATGATGTTTATCATTTTATATATGTAGCTTATCAATATATACATGTAATAAAGCTACTGTTGCCTTAGTCACATTCGAGGGTAATGGTGATCTCTACACTCAATAGTTTATCAGCTTCCAAAAATGAGAGAACCACTCTGATATAATTATAAATGACAATTTCTAGGGCAATGAAAGCATAAAGATTTAAACTAACAGTTTGTGGATGATAATAAATAACCTATTTATGTAGAAATGTATTACATTTCTTTGAGTAAAACTCTGTAAATATTACACAATGTAGCTTTAATACAAATAGATAAAATCTCTGATCTGGATCTTGTCCTCCTGCTCTCCAAAATTATGTTATATCCATCCCTCAACCAATTTAATTTGTTTCCATAATAAACATGGCCAATTTAAAACAATTATTTCACATACCATTGACATAAATAATAAATAGCTTAGGTTTTAACCCTGAACCTTGTGGAAGTTCACAAGTTCTACTGCTTCTGTATCCTAATTTTTATTTTTCTATGTGGAAAGGTTTTTTTTTAAAATCCCTGATAATCCCGATAATACACTGAATCAAAGTAAAGATCTGCTTCCAAAGTGTCAAAGGGTGTGCTTATCTAGATTTTAAAAAAAAATTAAAAATACAATTTGCTGTTCCTTTTTTATCTGTGATTGCTCAGGTGAGAAAAACAAACTGTGTTCAAATGTTTAACCTTCTGAAGGAACTATTTTAATTTGTTCCCAAATGGTTTCAGAACTGTGAATTCATTAAGGCATACTAATAGCTAAATATACTTTCTTTAAAGCCATTTGAGAGATTTTTTGGATCAAAAAAGTCTTGTTTTTCACCTCTTTTAAGTATATGAACACTGCTAACACCAAATGCTGAAATATGCTCAACTGTTTCAATTCAATATAGAAATAGATAATTTAAGGGAAATTCAGCTTTGATGAAATATGGTAGTGTCTTAATTAACTTGATGTATATCTTAATCACTGTGGGCAGGAGGAATCTCCTGTTGGAGTCTGATTTAAGGGGAATCTGGAGAAGCCTCTGACTAAAACACTTGTATGAATGTCTAAAAAAGAGTGTGCTCAGGTTGGTTCATGATGTTTTTCTTTTTGAGCTTATTTAAGCAATTGGATTTGATGATTTTACCAAAAAGGATGATGGCTGAAGAGCTCACACACTCCATGACAGACTCCTAGAGGATGTGAAGCATCTTGCTGCAAACACTGAAAGACCTTTGTCTCCTCAAAAAAATAGTCTGCTCTGTTCTTCATGTAGATGGCATTTTATTTTAAACTTAGTTATTATACCTCAGCGTTTATCTATCTATTTAAAAAAAATATTATTTCCTGATATTTCCCCCAAACATATTCATTAATTAGACATGAACAAAGAATACTGTCTTTTGTCTAAATAAGTTGAAAAGATTATTTTAGTAAAAGTATTTTGCTTTAATTCTCAATGTGCAATATCTTATAAGAATCTCTCTTGCCTCTAAATTGAGAATATTACCGATATATTTCTCCTATTTGTTCACATTTCATCTTGCATTTTAAAAGTCTTTCCCTATGCCATCTATCTAAAATAACTCAAATATATATTCATATTGTGTATTTGTGGATCACTTAAGTTATTTCTGGCTTCTGGTGCAGAACTTGTGTATTTTGCCTGATAAAAAATATTTTTACTGTGAAAAAAACTGGCCTGCTTCCCCCACTGTTTATGGGCTTATTTAATGACTTAGACTTAGACAAACTTTATTGTCATTTTGTACACACAGGGTGTATACAAAACAAAATTTGGTTCAGTTCAGCTCTCAAGACATTTCCATTCCTTAAAGTGCTGCAATGATAAAATGTAAACATTGTGATCAAATGTAAACAAGAATGAGATATGATTTGAAGTTTTTCCAACATTCAGTTTTTTTTCCATTTTATTCAACATTCAGCAGTCTAATGGCAGTGGGGAAGAAGCTGTTTTGGAATCTGCTGGACCTGCATCGGATGCTTCGAAGCCTCTTCCCAGAGGGCAGCAGGGAGAGCAGTCCATGGTGGGGGTGTGAGGGGTCATTCATAATGTTACGAGCTTGGGACACCTAGCGCTGGGATGAATTTAAATTTATGGAGGGAATAGGAGCCCTGATATTCTTCTCTGCAGTTCTCACTAGTCTCCTCGCCTTTTTCCAGTCTGCAGTGCTGCAGCCTCCACACCACACAGTGAGACAGCTGGTCAGAACGCTCTCCATGGTGCTTCTGTAGAAGGTGGAGAGGATGGGTCAGGGCAGGTGGACTCTCTTCATCCTCCTCAGGAAGTACAAGTGCTTCTGTACCCTTTGACCAGTGAAATGGTGTTTACAGACCAGGTGAGGTTGTCTGTGATGTGCACCCCTAGGGATTTGGTGCTGCTGACCACCTCTACAGCTGAGCTGTTGATGACCAGTGGAGCATGGTTTGGCCGGTTCTTTCTGAAATCCAAGATGATCTCCTTCATTTTCTCCACATTCAGGATCAGGTTTTTGTCTTTGCACCACTCCAACAGCTGCTCCACCTCCTCTCTGTAGTCCTGGTCGTTGTCCTCTCTGATCCTCTGTGAACTTCACGATGCAATTTGTGGTAAACCTGGAAACGCAGTCGTGTGTCTTCAGGATGAACAGCAGGGGGCTCAGGACGCAGACATGAGAGGAGCCTGTGATTAGGGTGATGACATCATAGGTGTTCTGATAATGGCATTCTTTAAGTCAAAAGTAGTTTTAAAATCTATGTAAAGATTAGTTTAGATTATGGAAGAAATTCCTTCTGTGGTGGTCTGGAAGAAAAAAACAACATCTTGGGAAACTTGAATGTAGCATTGGCTTTTAAAAGAGCAGTTTAAGCTCAGGTGTCAAATAACTATCAGGGATACAGTTTAGCATGCAAATGTATGTTGAGCTTCTTTCATACCTTCTAAACTAAATTAAAAAGTTGCAAGAGCTGCAGCACCACTCTAATCAATTTACCAACTAAATAACAGAGGAAAATATTTCAATGAATCCACAGAGCTTATGTGTAAATGTGACCGTGTCAAAGGAAATAAGACCAAAGGTTTCAGTTTTGGTTTCTGTACCCTTAGAGTTACTTATTTTTTATTCAGGTACTGCAACTATGTTGAAGATCAAGCCTGAGCATTTAATTAAGAGAACATCTTTCAAGGCCTTTTAATGTTTTACGATATTTAATCATGCCCATGCTCATTTACCAAACTATGTCTCAGCACAGCAATAAAAACAGCATGGTGTTTGGTGAGCCTCATTTTCCTCCAAATATTTCTAAAGAAGTTTACAGAAACAGATGATGGATTCCTGTACTTTATAACATGCCAGAATATTTCACATTCACCCTGCTCATGTATTTTAATTAAATTAGGCGAGGCACACAGATGCACACTGGGTTTTAAACCCAGTGTGCATCTGTGCCATGTTGCTTAATCAAGTACAGATAAAAAAACAAAAAAACAAGCATTTCCTTTGGGCAGGGTGGAAGTTGATTCATTCCAACAGATGCCAAGCATTCCTGACTATACTTCATTACAATTTGTCTGAACATGCAGCTCTAATTCATAGTGCTGGATGACAAATACTTCTGGAGATCTTAGTGTGCTCCACAAATTAAAGCTGACTCATATTTAAAGAATTCCTTTGTCATATGACATACTGAACACTGTTAGCTGGATGTTGCTGCTGCACCTTCCATTCAACTCCATACATCTAAATATTTTGCTTTGTTTTTTTGTTTTTTTTGTCTATTCTGTTTGCATACAGCAGCTGCCATATGTGACTCAACTCCTGATAAAAATGTGTTGAAAGCCTAAAATAAATTTCTGTCTTGAACTGAGATCATCCTTCACCTTTTTTAAATTCTAACTTTTAATTATCTAATTTAATTTAGCTTAGCAATTAAAAGTACTCCTAACAATTCCTATAGTTTAGAAGTAACAATTATTTTTATTATGCTTTACTTTTCTGAAGTAGTGAATAGAATGAGTTATTTGGTTTTTAATAGTAATTTCTTGTTTAAAGTTGATAATAAAACAAGAAACAGAGGCCAATTTCTTCAGTTTTGAAAGAGGTAAAGACAATAGTGCCAGCTCTTCATGACGCTGATGACTGGCTTAATTACTCATTTCATTCACCTGTCTAACTCTGCCTGGTTTCTCAGCACTGCTCATCTGATCCACCTGCTCCTGACTCTATTCAAGGTGCTTCCATCCAGTCATCTGGGACAGATTATTCCTGTTCTCTCTAACAAGTGGTGAGAGTGTTTTAGAGTTCCTTTGTGTTTCTGATTTCCTGATCCTGCCTCTCAACCACTGAGCGTGCCTGTTCCTGTCTGATCCCAGTGGTACATCTTTAAGCGTATTTGAGTGTTTCTGATTTCTTGGTCTGCATCTCAACCACTGAGCCTGCCTGTTCCTGTACTGATCTGCTTGCCTGATCTGGCTTTGGACTCCTTGAACTCTGAGTCTGTATTTTCCTGTTCTGATCTGTTTGCCTGACCTGGCTTCAGATTCCTGGATCTCTGAGCCTGCCTGTTTACGTCTTGGTCTGTTTGCCTTACCTTTGTCGATAATTAACTTGTGTCTGTATTTATCCGGTTAGATTTCAGAGGAAAGGAAAAACTTGTTTTGTAGGAATTAGGGAAACTGAACAAGGCTGGTTTAGGGTTAGGATGTGTTTATATCGATGATAAACCTTCCTCAAGCTGCAGGGTTACCTGTGGTGTACCACAGGGATCAGTGCTACTGCCAATTCTCTTTACTATATCTATGCTAGCAATTGGAAGAGTTATCAGACAGTTTGAGATTAATTTCGACTGTTATGTTGATGATATTCAGCTATATCTGTCTATATGTCCTGATGAAACGAACACATTACATAGACAAAGCAGAAGTTGTTGTCTTTGGACCAAAGAAGCTGATAGGTCAGTCACTTCATCTGCATGGGAATAACTTGATCTCAGATAATAACAATAACATGTTCAGGGAGGATGCTGAACTTAGTGCATGCATTTTTTACTTCAAGTTCACAAAATGTAGTTAAAAACCTTCACCTGATCCAAAATGCTGCAGCCAGACTCTGATGAAATTTTAAAAAAGAGAGATCATATCTCTCTTGTCCTGAAATGTGGAACAGAATTAAAAATCCTCCTCACGTATTAAGCCCTAAAAAATAAGCTCAATCTAATATCAAGGATTTGATCCTTCCTTATGTTCTTGTTCATCCTTAGGCGGATCTTTTTGTTATCAAGCTCTTTTCCTGTGGGACCAACTACTAGTTTTAATCTGTCAGGCAGACACCCTGTATACTTTTAGGTTGAAGCTTAAAATGTTCCTTTTTGATAAAGCCTATAGTTAAATTGGCTCAGGTTATCATGGACTATCTCTATAACTATGCTGCTATAGGCTTAGACGGCTGGAGTATGTATGGCCCACTTTTCATCATTCTGCTTCATTCTATCTCTTTTCTCCCGTTCTGCATTATTTGTTAGTTCAACCTTTAGGTTTTTTTCTTATTTTTCTCATCATAGTAGCTTCATCTGGTCTGTTCCTGTTTGGCTGTGACATCGTCCTTAATGGAAAAATTAGCTTGGCTGCAACCACCACTGGGATAATATATGATAAAGTTAGGCCTGTTTTTCAGTGTCTAGTCCTGTTTCTCTGAGACATGGCCCAGCTTTTACAGTGACTAACTGTATGTGCTCCTTTTATTATTTTTGTCATGAAAACTGACCAAAAGCTTGTTTGCTTGACTGTTTCTTTCCTAGACAGAACAACACATTGAGCTGGTTTACCATTACTTCTGCTAACATAGAATGCCTTTATGGATCATTGTTTCTATGTCTCTTTGGTATCTCTGCTTCTGTCACCTTGAATACCCAGCCCTTTTCTGCTCAAGGTTTCTTTCTGCTAAAAGAGAGATTTTGCTCTCCACTGTTGCTGTATGCATGCTCAATGTAAGTCATTCCACATGCTAGCAAATATCTACTGTCCCCATATGTTAATTTAAGAGGAGGGAGTCCTCAATGCAAATAGCTGGTTTTCCTTTGATAGTAAATTTTTAACTAAACTGACTCTACTCGAATGATCTCTGTAAGGTTTCTTGAGATGATTTATCCTGTTAATTGGAGCTATATGAATTAACCAAATCAAAACTATATAAATCCAAAAACACACTAGAGCTGAAATAGGAAGAGTTAAGATTAAACCCTATTCATGCATTAGAATGTGCCAGAGCCCGCCCAGACCTAAGTAAAATTCAGAATTTAACTTATAAAAAAAAAAAAAAAAAAATCACTCTGCTTGAGCCTTTTCTCATAACAAATTGGGAAACATTTGAATATATGTACAAAGCTGGTAATGACATAGCCCTAAAAAATAGATTTGTACAGTAGTTGCAGATGTAGCAAAAGGTGGTTCTGCAAACTATACGCCCAAGTCAGTTGAAAAAATATGCCAACTTCAGTAGATATTTTGCTTTTTATTTTTAACAACCTTTAAAAATATAAAATGTTTCTTCAGCTTCCCCTTTGTACAAAGGTTTTTTTTTTCACCCTATGTCTGAACCATCCTTTATTGTGGAACTGTTTCTCTGTGTGACAGAGATAGTAATACACGGTTTCCCAGCTACCGCCTGCAGGCTCAGCACCCCCACTCTACTCCGAGAAACAGCTTTTAGACAAAAATATCTCTCTCCTGTTGGTTAACCCCCCCCCCTCCCCCCTCCCCAGACACACAACACCACCTCCATTTCCGCCACAGATATGACATCACAGGTTGTACCATGTGATCCACCCGCACAAAGCTTTACAGCTATGGATGGGGCCTACCTGTGATGCACAGATCTGCTTGATGGGTGAAAATTAGAGGTGGAAAACAAGAGCCTTCCTTCTATCCCTTCCAAATGAATATTGATTATCTGGGTTGGATGGCACAGACAATGCATTTACCGAGGTCTTCTCTTAGTTTGAAGTGCCCAAATAAAGTTTACCAATGAAAATTAAAATCCCCCCATGTTAATGAAAAAAGAGGATAACATTTCTTGCTCTAAACTAGCATTAGAAATTCTATAACTACGAAACAGAAACTTGGAAAATCTTGAGTGGAAAATACAAAATATAGTAATCCATTACACAGTTGTACCTGTTGGATCTGAGACCATGTCATATAAAAAGAGAAAACAATATTGTTGTGCACTGACCAGACGGAGTGTTGAAACCAAACCAGTTTCATGTTCAACTTCCCTGAATGCTGATGTCTAGAAACAAAACGGATTAACTGGAGCTTTAAAAGAGAAATGAGCATTCTTGCCTAAGTAAACTCTCTCCACATAGACATGTAACGGTTTGCAGCTGTTCACATTTAAGATTGTTGTGTAATAAGTCACATTCACACATGTCAAAGCAATGAAAGCATTTGTGTTTCCTTTATTTGCTTTAATTAAGATGTAAGTAGAGCAAGTACTGGGAATTACTAACATTCATTCCCAAAGTTGTTTTAAAAGTTTTGCATAAAAGTATACTTTAGGATTTAAGTTAAACTGTTATAAAATAGCTTTTTAGCATTAGCATCATTGGCCTGTAGATGTAATGCATTCTGCAGGGTTTCCATACAGAATTTTGTTTAAGCCAACTTGTTTTAATGAACTATGTGAGGTTCCTTAAAGCTACAGTGTGTAATAATTACAGGGATATACAGTCAGAAATCTAATATATTATACATAACTATGTTATTTATCATCCTCTACGAGCTCAGCCTCTTAACCTTAATATTTGCGTTGCCTTAGAATTCGTTATTTATAATTACATAGGAGCGGGTCTCGCAGCCATGGAGGCAGACATCTTTGCGCTACGGCAGTGCAGAGCCAACAAACTAGCGATTGCGAGATCGCCCATTACGCTCGAAAGTAACTACGGCAACTTGAGAGAGATGAACTGAGACGGTACTGAACAATAGATGGCAGTATTATGCCTGAGAATACTATCTGTAAAATTATCTATGTAAACAAACCTCATCACTTGAGAAGGTAGGTAATGCAGACGTCGTGGAAGACATTTTGTTCCGTAACGCTCGCCGTACTGTTGGGGGGGAGAAGCGGTGGGGGGGAGATGTTCATGTTGCTGCGGTCTGCAGTCTGGACGTTAGATGTCGCTAAAAATTTCACACTGTAGCTTTAAGATTGCAGGTGGTGTGATTTTGCAATATATGAATGGATTGAAATAAATTACTTCATATGTATTTCTTTTGGGCTCAACAAATTGTTTTTAATGTGTTATTTGTCAAACAATCAAGTGTTGTTTTTTTTTTCTTCCATAGTAACATCAAACCACATTGAGCATGCTCACTTTTTTCACTTTATTTTCCTTTTCCATGGCAACAGAGGCATTTTTAAAAGATTGTCTATAACAGACATGTGCGTCACTCCTCATAAGATCATTCTACACTCTGTGCCGCACTTCGATTATAACTTAAGTTAACAAAGAATAAAAGGTAAAAATACATTACACATTACAGTAATAAAAAGTTATAATTAAAAAAAGCTGGAAATGATGCCGTTGATATATTTTCTGTGTTGGGAAAACACACACACAAAAAACCTGATAGGCCAAAAGTAAAGGATAGAAATATAAATAGTAGGGACAAGCTTAGTGCAAGGCTTACTTTAAAAATGTTTTATCCTAATTTATTGCAATCACAACACATGTTATCTCAAGGCACTTTACAGAGAAAATTCACTGAGAGCACACAGTCAGATTGATTCAAATTTTCTATCTAAGGAAAACTAGTTGATTGCATCGACTCATTGACTCTTCAGCAATCCCTCACACCAGGCCTGCTTTTAGTGACAGTGGAGAGGAAAACTCCCTTTTAACAGAGAGAAACCTCCAGCAGAACCAGGCTCAGTGTGAGCGGCCATCTGCCGAGGCCGACTGTGGTTCAAGACGTAGAGCCAACTCCAAGCCAGCTCCGATGTCAGAGGCTGAAAGAGAGTACATACAGTTAGTCACAGTCAGAGAAACAGGAATAGCCTTAGAGATAGACAGGGTGTCTGCCTACGGACTAAAACTGGTAGTTTGTTCCACAGGAACCAGAACCTGATATATAAAAGATCTGCCTCCAAATATACTTTTAGAAATCCTATGAACCACAAGTCAACGTGCCGATTAAGAGCGAAGTGCTCTGTTAGGAATATAAGGAACAATCTGATGTCTGATGTAAGATGGAGATTGTTTTTTAGCGCTTTATATGTGCATAGGGGGATTTTAAATTCTGTTCTAGATTTAACAGGAAGTCAATGAAGAGAAGCTAGGATAGGAGAGACTTGATCTATTTTATAATTTTCATCAGAACTCTGGCTGCAGACTAGTTTCTCAGCTCAGAAGTTACTGATTAATAGGCATCTTTTTATAAGACTCAGGTCCAAAGATAACTTCTGTTCTATCTGCATTCAGAAGCAGAAAGTTATGAGCCATCCTGATTTTTATGTTTTCAAGACATGCCTGTAGTCTATGTAATGGGTTATTTTTCATCAGTTCCTATATAGCTAGTTTATTTACAATGAGTGACATTAGTAAGAAGACAATATAAGCATGAATTTAAAAAGATAAATGAATAGTTTGGCATAACTGAAAAAAATCCCATATCATAAAGTGACAGTAAAGTTAGGCTATTTTGTTTGAATTATGTGCAGATATTGTGAAAACGGTAAAATACAACATAATATATATGTTTTATGTAAACATTACTGTAAACTATGTTAACAACTTTGTCAAATAAATACTTCAAAGCTGTTATAACCATTAATATTTATGAACTGTAATTCAATTCAATTCAGTTTATTTATATAGCGCCAAATTCACAACACATGTCATCTCAAGGCACTTTACAGTTCAACCAGATCATACAGTCAAATTGATACAAAGTTTTCTATCTAAGGAAAACCAGTTGATTGCATTGACTCATTGACTCAAATACAATCCCTCACACTAAGCATGCTTGTAGCGACAGTGGAGAGGAAAAACTCCCTTTGAACAGGAAGAAACCTCCAGCAGAACCAGGCTCAGTGTGAGCGGCCATCTGCCGAGGCTGACTGGGGTTCAAGGAGACAGAAGCAGAGATACAAAAAGCAGCTGTAAAAGGCGGCCCCGTCCAGGAAACACACAGCCAGGCAGACGAGCTCCAAGGCAGCTCCCATGCCAGAGGACGAAGAGAGCACATCCACCCAGCCACGGCCAGAGAAACAGAACCACACTGGAAAGCAGGCCGATCTCCAACATCTATAAACAAGGGTGTTGATGGCAGCAGCACAGCTGATGTTTCTTTCCAGGATGACGTCACAGCCAAACAGGAACAGACGAGGCAAAGCTACTCTGAGGAAAAGCAGAGAGAGCAGAAGGTTAGAGATTGAACTAACAGATTCTGCAGAATAAGAGAACATAATAGTACATAAAAAAGGCTTGCCTTTAGTTTCTGTTATTTTTCAGAATGCAATATGATCTGTGTATGACTTTGACTTCTTAAAGCAACAGTGTATAACTTTTAGCGACATCTAGCGGTCAGACTGCAGACTGCAGCAACATGAACATCCCCCCCCCCCACCGCTTCCCCCCCCCCCCCCCAACAGTACGGCGAGCGACGTCCACATCACCTACCTTCTCAAGTGATGAGGTTTGTTTACATAGATAATTTTACAGATAGTATTTCATTAGTCTGTGTAGGGTATAGATTTCATGTAGACTTAAGATAATAAATATACCCGTTATTTTTTCTACATCGTTGTGACGTTTTTGCGATCTCGCAATCGCTAGTTTGTTGGCTCTGCGCTGCCGTAGCGCAAAGATGTCTGCCTCCATGGCTGCGAGACCCGCTCCTATGTAATTATAAATAACGAATTCTAAGGCAACGCAAATATTAAGGTTAAGAGGCTGAGCTCGTAGATGATGATAAATAACATAGCTATGTATAATATATTAGATTTCTGACTGTATATCCCTGTAATTATTACACACTGTAGCTTTAAGGGGTTTAAAACAGAAAAAGGATTTATCTTTAAAATGTTAATGAGATAGTAACTAGAAGTTAGACTAATGCTGTTCCAACTGTGACCCTGACTGCCCAATTAAAAGTTTTGTAAATATTCTGTCAGATATTCCATCCTGAAATGATAAAAAATGAACAGAATGCTAAAATTAAATTAGATAGGTACTTTATTTATGCAAGGAAGTAACAAAGTGATAGAAAAGTCATTCTAAAGAGTTTTTAAAACAGAATAAAAAAATAAATCTTACTATGAATAGGAAATTTGAATTGTAAGACATTAAAAAAAATATAAAGTTTTTGGTAACCAGTATGAATGATAATAAGCCTACAAATGACCAAGGCATGCAGTTTACATACACGCAGGGAAATCAAAAGCCAAAATTTTCCTACAATTTGATACTAAATCCGACCAGATTTTTTCCTGTTTACGCTCTCCTTTGCTCTTAAAAATTAGAGATTTATGTAGGCCTTCAAATGGCTAAAATATTTATTGTAACCTTAAAGCTTTTAGGTTTTATTTTGGCCCATTCCTCCCGACAAAACCACTGAAACACATCAGGTTTTAGGCTGCTGTGCTGACATTCATCCTTTTTGGCGTTTTCAGCACTGATGGACCTTTGACATGTAAAGCTTTGTTTGATTCAGTTTCCAGACAATAACATCATAATTAATAATATTTTAAACTATAGTAAAATTGTCCTCTAAAGAAAAGTAGAAACTGATTTATAGAAATAACTATTGGACCAGATAAAAAGTTCAGTATGTGAAAGTTTTTACTAAAACACTTGTGATTCTAATGTAAAGTTATTCTCTATGTCAAATGTCAATTTTTTTTTATATAGCACTTTACAGGTATAGCACTGCACCAAAGTGCTTTACAGGAAAGACAACAACACCAATTAACAAAACAGAATGTGAAACACTGCTTCAATTAAAAGCCAAAGAATAAAGTTTTAAGAAGCGATTTAAAACGATCCAGGCTGTCGGCAGATTTAATTTGAAGATTTAAATGGTTCCACAGAACAGAATATTTGGGGAGTATTCTGAAATTATTGTCAGAGTGAGACCTCTATTTTTTATGCTCAGGCTGTGGCTGGCTCTAGACTAATAACGTTATGGGAAAACGTAATTTCTGTCCAATGCGCGTGCTGTGACGTGACATAAGCGTGTAAAAACGCTCGAGGCGGAGCGTGAAGCGAACATTCTGCCTCAGTTTATTGATCGGAGGGCATCAGACAGATATTTGCCCGCAGATATCTAATACCACAGCTTATTTTTTGGGAGGTTATGGACAGGACGCCGCTCTGAAGAAGTGTCGGGCAGACTACGGACAGGCGAACACTCGGAAATAATGATGAAGAAGGATATCAGTCTGACCCTGGTGGACGACGCAGACCTCAAACCGCATCTCCGCGACGCCGAGAGCCTCCTCAACTCCCCGGATTTGGGTTTGCTCAAGCTGGCTTCCCCAGAGCTGGAGAGGCTCATCATCCAGTCCAACGGACTGGTCACCACCACACCAACCAGCTCCCAGTTCCTCTATCCAAAGACGGTGACGGACGAGCAGGAGTTCGCCGAGGGCTTCGTGAAAGCGCTGGAGGACCTGCACAAGCAGAACCAGCTGAACGGAACCGCTCAGACGAACAGCAGCCTGGAGCTCGGGGCTAACATCCCGGCGGTGACCGTTCAGCCGGACCTACCGGTCTACACTAACCTTAACAGCTACGGCAGTGGGCCCCTGGGAACCACTGTCAACTACGCCACGGACACGGTACCGTTCCCGCCCCCTCCCTCCCATCACCTGGGGACAGCCCCGCTGCAGCCGGAGCTCTCCCGGGTTCAGCCGCCGAAGGAGGAGCCTCAAACGGTCCCAGACGTCCAGAGCTTCGGGGAGAGCCCACCGCTGTCTCCGGTCGACATGGACACGCAGGAGCGCATCAAAGCCGAGAGGAAGAGGCTGAGAAACAGGATTGCCGCCTCTAAGTGTAGGAGGCGCAAACTGGAGCGGATCTCCAGGCTGGAGGATAAAGTGAAGACGCTGAAGACCCAGAACACCGACTTGGCTTCGACCGCGAGCCTGCTGAGAGAGCAGGTGGCCCAGCTGAAGCAGAAGGTCCTCACCCACGTCAGCAGCGGCTGCCAGATGTTACCACACGAAGTCCAGGTTCACTGATGGAAGGGAGGGAGAAGCTCAGAGGACTTCATTCCTGTTGGTTCTTCTGTATGTAGCCCAGATGCGCCCCCCCACTCCCACTGCCAGGAGACATCAACCGGTCTGTACAGAGCCGGCCCAATGCATAAGCGAATCAAGCAGCTGTAAGGAACCAATCATAGAGCTGCCATTCTTTTGTATACAGGCAGTTTCAGCTCATTATAAAGGTTTCAACGTACAAAAATTACACGTTGGACTTAAAGATATTGGTGAATGTACTACTTGTAAATATACAAAGAAATGTATGGTAACATATTCACTAATTCATGCTCCGGGTTCTGTTTTTCTGTCGTTTGTGTCTGAAGTTGGGTTCTTTTTTCAGCGAGGAACTGCAAACGAGGCTAAGAAATACTTGCAACTTGTCTGCAGCTGTTTTTCAGTATAGTCACTTCAGTTTTAGCCCTTCTTCCTAATTGAACCAGATTTCCATAGGCTGTGTGCCAGGTGGTGGGTTTTTACAGGAAGTGGCCATCTGAACCAAATTCCAGTTAATGCCCTATAAAACCATGTGCTTACTCTGAGTGCTAATGTTGTGTAAGACTGATCAAATGTAAGCATATGTGGTAGAACACAACTTGATGAAAGCTTTCAGTGTTTTCAGCCATTGATGTAGAACTGGGATTAAAAGGATTTCTTTTTATCCCTATTGTCTACAGAATTTTTGTTGGTTTGTTGTTTTAGCCAAAAAGAAGAGAAATGAGTTTAATTTGTAATCCTGTTCTACCTCGTATGTGTTGGATAGTATGAGCGAGGCACCTTTATTTTTAAAAATCTTGATATTTAGTCCTTAAACGTGTTTATTGGCTGTATTTAGTCTTGACGCTGGACCAAATTGATATTTTTACATTAATATGCACAATTAACCCTCAATAAGGGAGGTGTTTGTAAGTAAAAAAAAAAATACTTGCGTTTGGTATGAGATAATCTCACTATATAATCTATTTACTATATTGTATTTCTGTAAAGAAAGATTTGCATGTATTGGATAAACTGGAACATTGCCCTCAGCTGTGTCTTCTAGGCAACATGTTTCTATGTGTTTATCTTATAAACCTTTACACGTGTATGTTTTTGTTTTGATTTTTTTACTCTGTGTCCTTATTTCTCTGTGTACTGATAAAAAAAATGTGAAAAGCTGCAACTTTGCTGTTGCACAGACTGTTGCTATCACCTGTAGCCTACAGTTAGTTTGGGCTTAATGCTGTGTTTTGAATTAAATGCTGCTCAGCAATAAAGGTTTTGCTCTTCATTTGTTTTGTTACTCTTAAACCAGACATTGGGGGAGAAATAGGCAGTCACTGCTGCTGACGTACTGATTAATTAGCTTGGATGTGTTCAATATGCATAATACTTTTGATATCAGTACATCACAAAGCAGAGGGAGATATCGCTTTGATCAATAGAAATAATTTTTTCAATTTTTCAGATTCTAGTTCATTAAAAACTATAACTCCTATTAGAAAACCTAAAGTACTTTCTTTTTGTCTTCTTTGTTTTATGTACCTTGAATTTGCATGTTTTTTTGTTTTTTTTTAAGCCAAAAGCTACCCAACAAAGCTTGGAACTCTACGCTAATTCTGACATTTTGAATTGAAAAAGCTTCCTGGATGGGAAGAGAAATGTCTTTAAATTTGGAAAACCAACTCCAGTGGTTTGTCTTTTAACTTTTTTGGTATTTACCTTGAAGAAAAAAAAATCAACAGACCAGATCTCAAAGATAACTGGAAATCAATGTTGGCTGTTAAAAAAAAAAAAGGACTTCTGTATCTTTATGTTACAGGTTCTATAAAGTTATATTTTGAACCTCAGGTAAATATTTTATACAGCTGATTCAGATAATTTTATAACACCTTAAAGGAATAGTACACCCAAAACATGATTAGCCTTCATTTTCTACTCACCCCCTTGCTGAACAACACTCTGGAGTACTTTTTTGATATCTCAAATGCATCTGGAGATCTGGGAGGCTTCTTGCTGTCTGCTGACATTCAAATAATGGAGGTCTATGGTGCCCGAGACAGAAAGGTCCATAAAAGTCCACAAAAAACATGTCAATATTCCTCCATACTGCTCGTCCAATGTATTCCAAGTGTCCTGAGTGAGTAGCGTCCATAATTTACTCGAAACAAAGTCATTTAGAATGTTTTTAGAGCATAAACAGTAGTGTATAGGATTTCCTACAAGCGCGCGCCTGCGAGTTCATGAGTCTACGAAAACCGCGGCAGACCAAACCAGATGAAAGTGCGCATTCAGCGTCTGCTCTGCCGATAATGCAAGCGTAGAAGAAGAACTTTGCTGTTTACCTGTGCAAAGAAAGAAACAACGAAAGAAAAATGTCTGAGGACTTCAGTGTTGAGGAAGAGCATGAGTTCTTTGCCGAGCTGAATGCGCACTTTCATCTGGTTTGGTCTGCCGCGGTTTCCGTAGACTCATGAACTCGCAGGCGTGCGCTTAGGAAATCCTATACACTACTGTTTATGCTCTAAAAACATTCTAAATGACTTCGTTTCGAGTAAATTATGGACGCTACCCACTCAGGACACTTGGAATACATTGGACGAGCAGTATGGAGGAATATTGACACGTTTTTTGTGGACTTTTATGGACCTTTCTGCCTCGGGCGCTGGGCACCTCCATTATTTGAATGTCAGCAGACAGCAAGAAGCCTCCCAGATCTCCAGATGCATTTGAGATATCAAAAAAGTACTCCAGAGTGTTGTTCAGCATGGGGGTGAGTAGAAAATGAAGGCTAATTATGTTTTGGGCGTACTATTCCTTTAAATAGAAAAGCCAATATAATAAACTTTTGACCCCCATTATTTCCTCCTCTGGTCTACTGTCCTTATATTCAGATAGGGGTATTACTCCCCCTGGTGGCTGAATGCAGAAATAACACCAGTACAGCAGGGCCCTGGTTGAGTTTAACATTAAGTTGTCAAACACCACTGCTGGAACAATTTGATTAAACGAGGGTTAGGAAACATTATTTAACTTACAAATATTTTGATAAAGAAGCATTCGGCTGCATATTGCCATTTAACGTACAATTATTTTTAGTAATCTGTTTAATTGGTGTTTCATTACTTGCAGTGAGTCATGGTCAAAGGATAAGTTCTTTATTTTGAGCTTATTTTGAGATTAGGATGAAGTGATACTGAAAGTGCAACCTCGAAAAAATGTATTGATTTTGAAACTTTTGGAAAGAATTAAAATGAATCCATATATATCGGATTTTTCCCAAACGTTTTAGCTTCTGATCCCCAAAATGGTACCAGAATAGACTCATGACCCCAAATTATTGGTGCAATAAACAGACATTTTTACAAAATCAATTAACAATGGGTTTAATAATATTACAAACAGCAATAGTTGATTTGCGTTTTCATCTTTATAAACATAAACATTGATAATTTAGTTTAATTTCTATAGTAGATCTGAAGACACTATGCTGGTTGATGAAGGTTCACCCTAACTTTTGGAGTCAATGCTCTATATGACTGGATGTGTTTAGATAAACATTTTCCTGTCTTCCAAATTTTCTCCAGATTTCTTTTGGAAGATAATTTTGTGCTGTATAGATAAAATAAAAAATAATAAAAAAAAAAGAATTGCAGACTTTAATACACTAAACATATTTTAATGTACTAAACAGACTTTAATATACAAAAGGCTTTAGAGGTTGTTTGGTTTCTTCTAAAGGCGAACATAAAACTTATTAACATAATTCATGTCAGGTAACTCATAATTGTCATCTGCTGGATGACTTTAAGCTAACAACTGCACATCAAGGCAAAGCATAATTGGTTAGTTTTCTTTATAAACACGACAACTTCTGCTTTAAATCTTTGATATTTTTAAAACATTCTTAGTCCAGCAACAACATGGAAACTGTAGGACACTTATGATGAACAAGCCAGTTAATTGGACATTTAATATGTTTAATATTTTCAAGTAATCAATCTTATTAATGTTCATAACAGAATAAGCAGATTTCTTTGCGTCTTATAATAATGCTATTGGTGTTTTATTGTGTTTTTAGTTGTATTTGTGAAGTTATTGAATTAATACCTGCTGCACTGTCCTCTCTAATTAGAAATGAGGACAGGGTTAAAAAAAAAAAAAACAAAAAAAACTGTTAGCACTTTTTTCTCTCTCACTGTGAGGTTTTATGTGCCTTTAAAAAGCAGTGTTCAGATTTTTTCCATAACTGTTTTGTGTTTTAGGCATAAACGTGTTTCGTAATGATCTTTTCTGACCATAGCAGCTTCTTCTACGTTAGTTGAGCCAGCTGCATGAATTGAGGAAGGTTTCAAACTGGATTTTCCCTGAGCAAGCTTTTCCAGAAGCAGCGATGAAAACAGAAAAGCAGGTTTTTATGTAAAATCAACAAGTAAATGCTTTTAAATCAGTTATTTTTATTGTTTTACCACAAAGTACAGATAAAAACATCCACAGCATGTTCTCTCATTTTAGTGGCCCAAACTGAAGGGATCTGAAGAGGCAGTGATTACAAGACCAAAAAGAAATAAACATACACGTTCCTGCGTGCTAGTAGAAGATCTATAGTCAGCAACCTCTAGCAAGCTTGAGGGTTTTATTTTCTTGTATTTTATGCTGCAGAGTGTGTATTGCTTCATAACTGAGAGACACATTCATTCACAAGTAGGCCAAGAAATGATTGCAGATACAGTACAACATGGCTCTTTTTATGTTTGTTTTTTTTTTTGGATGCAAGCCTATCGGCACAACACAATTTACGTGTATGACTGGGAGATACAGTATTTACAGGTAATGGTTTATATGGAGAGGAAGACGTATTAGAAAGGAGAGCATTTTTATCTGTTTGGGTTTTATTTAGAACAGTCACAACCAATAAGAAGTAAAATATTCACAGGGAGAAAAATCACTAAACGCTGGCTGGGGATTCATTTTCTGTTACTTCAGCTGTCATTTCAGAGGCTCTTAAAATAAAACGGAAATATTGACTTCATCAAGTCTTTTTTTTGATTTTTTCCCCCCAATTTTTGTAATTTTCTTCCATAAATTCCTAAGAGAACCCCATTTTTGTTTTTGTTTTTCTGCCAAAACCTGTTTCATTGCAACTTGGAGCTCATGAAATGCCCCTATCAGCCAGTTCTACAGTAATCCAGCATCAGATGAATTAAAATCCTAGAAAACCATTTTTGGCTTTGAAAAGTGAAGCAAAACAAATGAGTAATTACTTTGAGGATTTGTTTGCCCATTAAAGTATTGACTCCAGCAGTTTCAAACTTCTCCAAAACAGACAAACACCAACATTTAAACATTAGCCTCCAACAGTCCAGTAGAGCTGCTCTGCATTACAGGATGCATTTTCTTAATAAGCACAGGAAAAACAAACGCTTAAAGTGCTTTTAGCCACTTGAGTCACTGCAGCTGATGAAGCCTCGCTGCAGATGTACCCCTGGTGCAGACTTGTAAGAAGTAGCATAATCCCACATTACAAACTTTAAAGAAAGAACAACCTTTAACTTCCAGGAAAATAATGAATTCTGAAATAGCTGATTTTTACCAGTTAATAACTCTACTACCAGTTACTTTAAAAAAAACAATGAACTGAAAAAATATTTGCAATCAACACCGCAAGTATGGGTTGATGATAGTGATAAATATTTTGTTAATAATCCTTGAAGAGTTCCTTGAAGAAGATTTTTTACAAAAGTAAACCAGGTGAAACTAAAATTTTTCCACTTGAGGAGTTCTAGATAGAGGATATTGACAGATGAAAACTTTTTCTAACTTAAATGCTGCTCTAAGTGGGTGCTCTAAGTCAGCTAAAGGATTATTTTAAAGTCTCTATTCTCACAGATAACAATTAAATGATTAATAAATTAGATGATGATTATTTCAATAATCGATTAATCACGAATAATCCGACTGTTTCAGCCCTTTTCTAAATGTGCACTAATAACTCTTTAAATATGACTGACTGACTCATAAAATTATTTGTTTTTCCATTCGCTAGTACTAAGTTGGGCACTATTTGAATCATTAGAAATTATAATAGACTATTTAAATTGTGCAATATGTAATTTTAACTTGAGCACTTAGAGAATCACCTAAATTGACCAAATCAATAGCTGCAGGTCCGAGATTTACAAGATCCATAATTAAAATCTCAAGACTGTTTTTTACTCAACCAACATTCAATATGATAAAGACAAGAAAAAAAAATTAAATTTAGATGTATTCATCTTCATATTCTATCTTAAACCATAATAAGAAGCTCCCCTAAAACAATCTCAAACGTATTTTATAGTAATGCCTTCTGATCAGTCTTTACCAGGGGTGCCAATAAATGTGAAGGGCATCGCATAATTTATTCCTAAACGCTTCTGCTTGTTGTTGTGGAATACAAAATATATTTCTGATTTAACGTATCTAGGTTCAATCTTTTTGAAGCGAAAATGCAAAGCTGGTAAGTTCAGCATTGCCAGAGCAGAAGCAGCAGGCTGTAGTGTCCAACCTGTGTGGGACTTACAGGTGCTGGTCATAAAATTAGAATATCATGAAAAAGTAGATTGATTTCAGTAATTCCATTTAAAAAGTGAAACTTGTATATTATATTCATACATTACATACAAACTCATATATTTCAGATGTTTATTTTGTTTAATTTTGATGATTACAAATGACAACAAATGAAAATCTCAAATTCATCATATCAGAAAATTAGAATATTGTGAAAAGGTTCAAAATTGATGGCCCCTGGTGCCACACTCTAATCAGCTAATTAACTCAAACCACCTGCAAAAGCCTTTAAATGGTCTTTCAGTCTAGTTCTATAGGCTACACAATCATGGGGAAGACTGCTGACTTGACAGTTGTCCAAAAGACGACCATCGACACCTTGCACAAGGAGGGCAAGACACAAAAGGTCATCGCTAAAGAGGCTGGCTGTTCACAGAGCTCAGTGTCCAAGCACATTATTAGAGAGGCGAAGGGAAGGAAAAGATGTGGTCGAAAAAAGTGTACAAGCAAGAGAGATAACCGCACCCTGGAGAGGATTGTGAAACAAAACCCATTCAAAAATGTGGGGGAGATTCACAAAGAGTGGACTGCAGCTGGAGTGAGTGCTTCAAGAACCACCACACACAGACGTATGAAAGACATGGGTTTCTGCTGTCGCATTCCTTGTGTCAAGCCACTCTTGAACCACAGACAGCGTCAGAAGCGTCTTGCCTGGGCTAAAGAGAAACAGGACTGGACTGCTGGTGAGTGGTCCAAAGTCATGTTCTCTGATGAAAGTAAATTTTGCATTTCCTTTGGAAATCAAGGTCCCAGAGTCTGGAGGAAAAGAAGAGAGGCACTTCATCCACGTTGCTTGAAGTCCAGTGTAAAGTTTCCACAGTCAGTGATGGTTTGGGGTGCCATGTCATCTGCTGGTGTTGGTCCATTGTGTTTTCTGAGGTCCAGGGTCAACGCAGCCACATACCAGGAAGTTTTAGAGCACTTCATGCTTCCTGCAGCTGACCAACTTTTTGGAGATGCAGATTTCATTTTCCAACAGGACTTGGCACCTGCACACAGTGCCAAAGCTACCAGTACCTGGTTGAAGGACCATGGTATCCCTGTTCTTAATTGGCCAGCAAACTCTCCTGACCTTAACCCCATAGAAAATCTATGGGGTATTGTGAAGAAGAAGATGCAATACACCAGACCCAACAATTCAGAAGAGCTAAAAGCCACTATTAGAGCAACCTGGGCTATCATAACACCTGAGCAGTGCCACAGACTGATCGACTCCATGCCACGCCACATTGCTGCAGTAATACAGGCCAAAGGAGGCCCAACTAAATACTGAGTGCTGTACATGCTCATACTTTTCATGTTCATACTTTTCAGTTGGCCAACATTTCTATAAATCCTTTGTTTTTATTGGTCTTCAGTAATATTCTAATTTTCTGATATGATGAATTTGAGATTTTCATTTGTTGTCATTTGTAATCATCAAAATTAAACAAAATAAACATCTGAAATATATGAGTTTGTATGTAATGTATGAATATAATATACAAGTTTCACTTTTTAAATGGAATTACTGAAATCAATCTACTTTTTCATGATATTCTAATTTTATGACCAGCACCTGTATACCAAAAAATTACCTAAAACCTCACATATAAATACAGTGAAACCACAACAAACTCAGACGACACTATTCTCCTTCTATTTTGTCACAACAAAGATTATCAAGATAAAGTCAGAATGAGATAAAACTGAGCAAACCTACCAGTTTTTTATTATTAAAATCCATCTCTAAATGTTTTAGAATTTTTTTTTATCTATACTTTGTTGAACAAAGTAAATCTTTCATTGATCTTACAATCTTACTGAAAATTTGGATGAGTTTGTGCCTTGGAAATAACTCTTCTATTTACTACCTGTATAGAGTTTATTTCCAACTGATAAACAGCACAAATGTCTTCCTCTGGGATCAGATCTACATGATATTTCACATCAATTATCCTAAAAATCCACCATTAAACTCAAGTTATATGCAGCCCAAACAGAGCTTGTAGTGTTACCTTTAATTTCAATCAGTAAAATAAAAAAGTGAGAAATGAAACTACATACAGTTCTTCAGCCTACCTCTCTGATCTGATCTTTTTCAGTCTGAAGTGAAAACTTAGAAATTTGCATAATTCCTGAAAGATGCCACAAGCGGGGGGAAAGTAGCTCCCTGAGGAGCAAAGAAACCAATCCTACAACAAAACACCTTTTTTTTTTTATCTAACACTAACCTCGCAGTACATCATACTTTTTAGAATGTTTCCTCAGAAGTGCATACCTGTAGATATTATATGTCTATATTGCACAACATTTATATGTACATCTAAAATAAATATACTGAAATAAAAAATTATCTTCTTTTATATACGGTTCTTCTCTCTTTATCTGCTCACCAAAGGTTCTTCATTTTTTACCCTTTCTGTGGTTTAGGTTATGAAAACAAGGCCAAAAAAATACAAAATAAAACATTTCTAAAGGAATAAAAGATATAGAATAAAAGGATAAAGGATAAAAGATGCTTTGAGGAGCTTTGGAAAAGGTCGTGTTTTCAAGTGTAAATAGATGGGAATACAAAACAAAACTGATATGGATCTCAAAATGTAATACACCGGTTTTGAATATTTCTCTGATGGATCATATTATCTGTGTTAATCCACCGTCGACCTCTTGCTCACCAAATCCAAGGCTTTCAACTCTTCATAACAAACGACTGTAAACTTTAGAAGGATTTAAATGGCACTCTGAGGATGCTCGCCGTCAAATCCTTCTTGTGAAACCATACTGAGGATCAAGAGAACCAACAAGAGCCTGGGCTGCAAAAAGTCATAAATGCACTGGTTATAACGGGCTTGCTTTGGCATCAAATTAACACCTGGACTGATAAAAACACCTATAAATCTCCTGTTTCTGGAGATACTTTACAGAAACACATTCAAAATGTGGGAACACCACCTGCTTGCAGCATTTCAGACTCTTCCCAGCCCTTGTCTTGTGTTCATCAGCCCCCCAAAAAAGAAAAAGAAGCAGGAAGAGGGGTGAACAGGATGCTGAAGGAAGGATCGAAGGACCTGGGGTCCAACTAAAGAAGTACTGGGAAAAAAAGAAACAGCAGGAAAAAAAAGGGTTAAGGGTTTAGGGAATGAGTCAGCTTTAACATGCACAGTCCTGATGGGGAGGGGCAGGCTGCTCTGCCAGCTGAGGCCCCTGTTTGGCCCCTGTAACGGCAGGATCTCCAGCATCCAGACTCTCTGACATCTTTTCACAGATGATATCGACAAGGCGCTCAAAGGTCTGCTTCACATTGATGTTGTCCTTAGCACTGGCCTCGAAGAACTCAAAACCTGGAGGAGAAACAAGGGCAGAGAGATTGTTTTAGTAAAACAAAATGTTTGCCTTCAAGATGCTGCAAAATAATAATATATATATATATATATATTTTTTTTTTTTCCAGAAACAGTAGAGCTGTTTTAAACAGGTTGATAACCTGCTACAGGCGAAAGGTTGAGGTCGGGACCCCCTCCAGGAGGTTAACAGCTGTAAAAGTCACTATAGGTTAATTTACACATCATTTTTGTGTTTAATATTGCCATTTTGCTGATTGTTGAATGTATAATCATCTTTATGGAACGTCAATATCACAGTTAGCATAGCAGAGCCTTACAATGATGCTACCACCACCATGTTTTGCACTTGGTAACGTACTCTTCACCTTGCCCTATTCCCTTTTTTTGTTTTTTGTTTTTGCAAGTCGTTGCAAAACAGATAAACCATTTTCCCATCTTAACCATCAAACTTCTCCCCTAAGAAAAAATAGTTTTTTCTTTTGTTCAGATAAAGATGTGAGCAGAGGCTTCTTTGTTCTCAATCTATTTGGAGGTGAAATCCCATCACAGTGGGATTGGTGTCAGTATGTTCACATTTTTATAAGTTTTAGTCTTAGGTTTGTTCTTGATTGTCCTGATCTTTTCTTTTATAATAATCACATTTATTTGTTACATCATTTATCCAGTATACAATATACAAATGTGGCCGCTGCATCTAAACCAACTCTTAGAGAGGTTTGGACTGGCGATTTTGCACCTCTTCTGTTCTTTAAGGGCAAGTCTGGGTCATATGTGTAAAACTTTCAAACTGATGTTCTATCAGGTCCGTGATGTTCACATCAGGCTTTGAAATTAAATAAGTTGGCAAACTTTTAGCTTTTAAAATAGGGTCAAGATTGTACTCCTGTTAAATTTGATCTGTTAAAAGTTGGGTCTGTGCCAAAATAAGAACTATAAATCTAGATGAACTCTTACATTTCAGAATAGCCTCATGGTCAACTTATTTAACCAGTTAGTCCAGAAGCTTAATGAAAGCTCAGAAAAATGTGGGATTTCTTCAGCTTATTTAGAGAGATTTAGACAAAAATATTGGGGGTGTTTATATCAGAAGCTTTACGTATGAATTTTGTCTATGGGTGAATTTAAGAAAATCTTAACACATTTTAAGAGCTTGGAACCAAATCTTGTTTTCAAAATTCACTGACACTGTTTATTTCATGTTTATTAACCCCTCAGTGAATTATAGCTTTGATGCATCTTTAACACATCCGATTTATTCATGATAATATTTAAAATTAAAACTGGAGCAGCACAAACGGTCCAAGGAGTTTAAACTTACCGAGGTGTTCTGAAAGCTGCCGGCCTCTATCGGCACTCACCACCCTCTCGTCCTCCATGTCACATTTGTTTCCTACCAGCAGCACCTGGGCGTTATCCCACGAATATGTCTTAATCTGAGTCGACCTGCAAGCAAACACAACCAGCTTACTCTTCAAATTCAAAGGTTCAAATTCTTCCTCTCAGTCTAAGCAACGGAAGAAGTCAAAAACTAAAGTAAAAAAATGGGATCACAGAGGAAGGATTTATTGAATGAGATTAAATTTGTAGCAACAATAACACATTTCTTCCCAGAATGTTTCTTTCTTTCTAAATTATGTTTTTTTTTTTTCTAAGTCAATCATCAGACCTGATTAAAACTCAAATGCAGACATTGGGAATAAATGTTTGTCTCTGTTTAACTAACATGGAACAAATGTTGCCTTATTCTAAATGGACCTTTTTGGTTTTAACCTAAACATTTAAGCATAAAAATGCATCCAAGCTTCCATATTTCTGTTTACAAAATACATTAAAAAGGACAAAATATAAACATTATATACAGAATGATTTATTGGCATCATCTGACCTTGTTCTGTTTACATCCAAATCTCCAGACTATTCTGACAACATACGTACCAGTCCTGCACAGCGTTGAAGGAGTCCTCGTTTGTGATGTCATACATGAGAATGAAGCCCATGGCTCCTCGGTAGTAAGCTGTGGTGATGGTGCGGTAACGCTCCTGACCTGCTGTGTCCTGGAAGCAACAATTACAACAAGTACAATTCACCTGTTAGGTCACAGAGAATATTTATTAAATGTTAAATTAACAAATTGTTAGATAAGATGATAAGCAAGTGAAGCTGTGAAAAGATGAAGCTGAAATAGATTAAAAAAAAACCTCTACCAGTTTAGAAAAGGAGTTACATAAAGTTCTCCTTCCTGAGTTGGAAAACATTATATCTAAAAGAACTAATTAGAGATGTAAACACTTCATATTGAAATGTTTAATTGTATTGATTGAGGCTTTACTCCAAAAACTTTTCAGCAAAGATCAAGATAGTATCTTCTGAGGTGCAGAGTGTGCCTAGGTGTGCATCCACAATGGCAGTGAAGAAAAAAAACATTATAGTATTTCTCTTATGTCCCGATGTGTGACAAACGGGTCAATGCTGCAGTGATTGTCTGTATTTTTCTGTAGGGAATCCTACTTCTGACAGTTTAAGGTGGTTAACAGCTTTAGAATATTATTGCCATAAATCCTGTGGTGCTAAATGCTTTTGATTCATAGGAGTAAGTTAACTTACAATTTAGGAACACCGCCATAAATATTGGAAGTTAAATTGTGCCTGAAGAGAAGCACCTTTTATAACAAGCTGTCACAAATTTGTCAAGGATTGGGTTTATCACTAAGAAGTGCAAAGATTCACATTTTAGTGGCAAGACAATTTAAAATGCTGTAATAGGAAAACACAAAGAGAAAAACACATTGCAATATAATAAAATGATTGATAATCAGTTATTTGTATATGGATCCTGTTTTTGGTATCCATCGTCGCTAACACATTGTACGTAACGTTTATGGTTTTAATCTACGCTCTGGATTACCCATAATTCCAAGTCGTACTGTAAAAATAAAATAATCAAATACCTCGTTCTTTATTGTGGTTTGAAACATATTATATGAGTTTATTTTTTACCAACCGTCTAATGAACTCTACACAGGTGCCAATCAAATTGTAGTGTTGCACCGATACCGATACCAGTATCGGACGGGGCTCCGATACTGCCCTAAAATGGTGGTATCGGTATCGGCGAGTACCAACAAATAGGGCACCGATACCATTTTGAGAGCCATAAGTTTATTCAACTATTGTCACCCACTCCTGGTAGGCAATAAAAAGTTCTACTGAATTCACTTTGTATTAGGTTTTTTTCCTGCTTCACAAAGGTAGGCAGCAGCTCGACAAAGCCATGATGGCAATTATTTTACATTATTATGGTATCGGTATCGGCCGATACTGCACAGCCAGGTATCGGGTATCGGTATCGGGACCAAAAAATGGCATCGGCGCAACACTATCAAATTGTCAGGGCGGGCTTTATACGATGATGGACAGATGATCAACAGTAACGTAATCAACCACGTGACCAAAGCGCACATGGGTGACAACAACAATGGCTGCCGCTGGAGAGTTGAGGTGTGTAGATTCTGCTATTAGGTCTGTTCTAGAAGATATCGACAGAAAATTAATTTTAAAAGAGGAACAGAGAAACGTGATCAAGGCTCATCTTCTTATTCTAGGCGTGCAACTGCACGCTTTGATTTTTGTTGACAACAACTACGCGTCGCTTAACATACGTCACGCACTCCATTGCTCTTATTGGTTGTAGGTCTATCCAATTGAGTGCAGAGACATTTTTTTTCCTGGTTCGTTCGAAACACGCCCCATAATCACAGCTCTATGGAGCAGTATCAGACTCATATTCTGACTAGAATTGAGTAGGACTATGTCAGGCTAGTATAAATAAGGTCTGGTCGGTTAATGTGGTATCAGGTGGGTTTAGGAGGAATTTTTTGCACCATTACATCTGCAAAGAGACGTCCTAGTCCACAATTGCGTAGGGGGCCAACAAGGTGTCAGTGACAGGGCCCTAAGAGGTTCGGGGGCCCCTAAGCAACTGCAGTCTCTGCTTACCGATAGTTACGCCATTGATATGGATTTCACTATAGGAAATACTTAATATAACTTCCCTATTTTTTTATATATTTGCTAATAATTTGCTTTTAAAAGTTGCAATACTAAAGTGATATTTTTCAACAACCAAACTAAGATGGGCTTTAAAGAAAGCCCCTGACCTTTATGGTGTGAATAAACAGCTGGGCTTTTGTCTGGTATTTGCAATTTAGATCCTCTCTCAGTTTTGTAGGCTACTGGGGATAAGAGCATTAGTACTATATCTAAATAGTAAGTGTAGGTAGCACAGAGTGGTGTTATATAAACTCCTCTTATAAGCAGAACATTTCATGAGTGCAGAATGCAAGCTGAGAGGTGAAAATACTGCATCAATATCAATACAGTATTTAGTCTTTGAAAATAGATCAAATAAAGCAGTTTTTCAAAAGGATGGTGACTTAATCCTGTTGACAACTTTCTCCTGCCTCAACAGGCCCTATTAAATGGGTTTATTTCAATTAAATGAAAAAAGCAATACTGTAGACCATTTATCACCAAATGGGATAAAAAGACCAAAAAGTGCATGAAAGATAAATAAAATAAGACTAAATGAAAAGATTTCAGAACAATACAGGCAGCAAACTAAACCATCTGTCACAGAGGGAGGTTTGAAAAGGACCTTATTTAGATGTGTTAGGTTTTAATAAAGTCGACAGTCCTTGAGATTTTATTCTTGAAATACTGAAGCCTGTTATTATCCGATATGAGTCACACTTACGTAACCAGATAGAAGGAAGGCCACAGTAGGACATAGAAAAACTTTTAGACAATAGATGTTGTAATTTGCCCTAGTTAAAGGCAGCCTCCTGCTCAGTGGAGCAATAGGTAGCACTAGCGCCTTGCAGTAAGAAGATCCGGGTTCGATTCTAGCATGGAAATTGCATGTTCTCCCTGAGGATGCATGGGTTCTCTCCGGGTACTCTGGTTTCTCTAAAATGTCCTTAGGTGTGAATGTTTGTTTGGTGACCTGTCCAGGGTGTACCTGGCCTGTCGCCTCGTGACCCTGCTTAGGATAAGTGTGACAGAAAATAGATGGATAAAGGCAGCCTGATGATAAGCACCATTTTATCTTTTACTTTTTTCAAACATCAGCTTCTTTTATTTGGATTTTATTTGAAAAACAAACACACATTTACAACCAACACAGTTAAAAGAGGAAGACAGTTTTCTGCATGTTTAAGCTTTTTTTTAAGCGAAAACTAAATCATATATTCTGAAAATATATAAACTGACTTTACTTGAGTTTACTAGGATGTTCTAACACAAGAATATGTCTGGTATATGTAACACTGCTAGAAATCTATGTCACCCTGCTAGAAGGTAAACAGGTTATAGTTAGCTCTGCTAACCCTTTTTTGTTTTACTTTTGTAGTTGGATGATGTGCAGCTAGATGGAATTTTAAAAAATATATATTTTTAACCTTTGCACATTATGATGCATACCTTTGGCAACCAAGTTGCTCATTTAAACCCAGGAGCAGCTCATCTTTAAAGCTTAAATACTTTTGCTACTTTCTCAGTTCCCAACTGAGTAGAAAATCAGGCACCAAGGATTCAGAGCTGGAAATAGAAATAGAAGCGAGAGGAACAGCAAATTCAAGCCATCTCTTCCATCAGTCATTATGAGCTGTTTAGGAAACAAGTCATACAAATTACCCCCTAGCAAGGGCCTAGAAAGAATATCAGGAATACAGTATTATGTTTTACTGAGACATGGCTGCAGGATCACATCCATGGCTCCAGTGTTTCTTTGCTGGAGTTTCTAATCATACAAGCAGAGATTTTAAAAAGGCTGGAAAACTAAAGTTAGGTGGGTTGGCATTATTGCTGATATTTCTGCTGAGTTCCTTTGTCTTTGTGATGCTGTTTATTCTTTAATGATCTTTAACATACCTCTTAACAGAAGAGCTGCAGTCATATAAAGTTTAAATTATATACAGACTTGTTTTATCTGCTAATGAGGAGAGTATTGAAGACATTTAGCTTCAGTGGATTTTATTTAGAGGTATCACAGTAAAGGGGTCAGACGATAAGAAAAGAATAGGACCAAAAGGGATCTTACTGAACTAAAAGATAAGAAAATAACATTAAAAGGAAAATCTTAACCAACACATGGAGAGCAGAACACCTTAAGATATTAAGGTATTAAAAAAATAAAGAACTGAATATAAAATGAAGTACATGAAGTATAATAATAATTTAGCATTTCATTAAACCTGTTAAAACAATTATACATGCTAAACGAACACAGAGTGCTGTTTCCAGTGAGATACCATGCAACTGAAGGTACAGCTACAAGAAAAATCTGATCTAATTAAAAGACTATATAATATTTGCATCTAACTAAACTTAGTGGGACTTAGTGGATCTTTGAATTTGAAAAGCTGCAGACCCACGGGGGATGATAGTGTAAGGCAGGCATCCCCAAACTCGGTCCTGCTTTAGCACAGCTGATTACAATGATTGCAGAGCAAAAGCCTGTTGATCAGCTTTCAATTAAAATCAGCTGTGCTGGAGCAAGGAAACCTCTAAAACCTGCAGCGGCCCTCGAGGACCGAGTCACCCCTTGCTCACACTGGCTCCGGTGCGGTTACCGAGCCGACGGAGACTGCAACTCCCGCACACCCCCTCTCACACCGCCCTTTTGACTACAGTATGGTTAAAAAAGGTCAGCCTGAGAAATGCAGAAAAACACCTTTATGATCCTCTGTTCACCATCACAGCATATTGTTAATCTTAAAAAAACAATAGCTTAATGCATTTAAGCTCACCTCAGTTTTCTTTGCAAGATGCTCCTAAATGCCTCTAATCTATTTGCACAAGAACCTTTATAACCAACACATATACAGGTGCTGGTCATAAAATTAGAATATCATGAAAAAGTAGATTGATTTCAGTAATTCCATTTAAAAATTGAAACTTGTATATTATATTCATACATTACATACAAACTCATATATTTCAGATGTTTATTTTGTTTAATTTTGATGATTACAAATGACAACAAATGAAAATCTCAAATTCATCATATCAGAAAATTAGAATATTGTGAAAAGGTTCAAAATTGATGGCCCCTGGTGCCACACTCTAATCAGCTAATTAACTCAAACCACCTGCAAAAGCCTTTAAATGGTCTTTCAGTCTAGTTCTATAGGCTACACAATCATGGGGAAGACTGCTGACTTGACAGTTGTCCAAAAGACGACCATCGACACCTTGCACAAGGAGGGCAAGACACAAAAGGTCATCGCTAAAGAGGCTGGCTGTTCACAGAGCTCAGTGTCCAAGCACATTAATAGAGAGGCGAAGGGAAGGAAAAGATGTGGTCGAAAAAAGTGTACAAGCAAGACTGATAACCGCACCCTGGAGAGGATTGTGAAACAAAACCCATTCAAAAATGTGGGGGAGATTCACAAAGAGTGGACTGCAGCTGGAGTGAGTGCTTCAAGAACCACCACACACAGACGTATGAAAGACATGGGTTTCTGCTGTCGCATTCCTTGTGTCAAGCCACTCTTGAACCACAGACAGCGTCAGAAGCGTCTTGCCTGGGCTAAAGAGAAACAGGACTGGACTGCTGGTGAGTGGTCCAAAGTCATGTTCTCTGATGAAAGTAAATTTTGCATTTCCTTTGGAAATCAAGGTCCCAGAGTCTGGAGGAAAAGAAGAGAGGCACTTCATCCACGTTGCTTGAAGTCCAGTGTAAAGTTTCCACAGTCAGTGATGGTTTGGGGTGCCATGTCATCTGCTGGTGTTGGTCCATTGTGTTTTCTGAGGTCCAGGGTCAACGCAGCCACATACCAGGAAGTTTTAGAGCACTTCATGCTTCCTGCAGCTGACCAACTTTTTGGAGATGCAGATTTCATTTTCCAACAGGACTTGGCACCTGCACACAGTGCCAAAGCTACCAGTACCTGGTTGAAGGACCATGGTATCCCTGTTCTTAATTGGCCAGCAAACTCTCCTGACCTTAACCCCATAGAAAATCTATGGGGTATTGTGAAGAAGAAGATGCAATACACCAGACCCAACAATTCAGAAGAGCTAAAAGCCACTATTAGAGCAACCTGGGCTATCATAACACCTGAGCAGTGCCACAGACTGATCGACTCCATGCCACGCCGCATTGCCGCAGTAATACAGGCCAAAGGAGGCCCAACTAAATACTGAGTGCTGTACATGCTCATACTTTTCATGTTCATACTTTTCAGTTGGCCAACATTTCTATAAATCCTTTGTTTTTATTGGTCTTCAGTAATATTCTAATTTTCTGATATGATGAATTTGAGATTTTCATTTGTTGTCATTTGTAATCATCAAAATTAAACAAAATAAACATCTGAAATATATGAGTTTGTATGTAATGTATGAATATAATATACAAGTTTCACTTTTTAAATGGAATTACTGAAATCAATCTACTTTTTCATGATATTCTAATTTTATGACCAGCACCTGTATAATGCAACCAAACACCAGAGAAAACATTCTATTTGCTCCCGAAGCCAGGTCTGCTCAATTTGCTGTGTCATTATATCTGGACTAATTTGTTCTCTACCCATTTTACCTGAGTGAAAAATCTGTGTGTATTCAGAGGACGGTTTGCACAGCTGAACCGCAACATAGGGCCATACCTCACAGCAGGCTACTCTGACATGGTGAAATTTAACATGAGATCTTAGTTTTTAAATCACCAGAAACCTGTTGAAATATGATTAAAAGAGGCAGTCATCATAAGTCGTCTATTTGGCTGGGATTATTATCCAGGGATAGAAAATCAGCTTCCTTTTATGTGTGCATCAAACTTTTTTATTTTTCCTTTCTGAGCGGATCACTAGCTAACACAGATGTATTCATACAATAGCTTTTGTTGATAGAAGAGAGTACAATAGAAATTCTGACAGAATGCATATTTAAGATATATTGTTTAAGAGGTTTTGCAGGATCTTCCTAATATGTAAGGGGGAAATTAAAAAAGAAATATCCACCCATCCATTTTTTATACCTGCTTCACTTGACAGGAGGGTTGGTATCTTTCTGCAGGTGCCATTTGGTGAGAGGTACGACGTTAAAAGGTCACCAGCTCATCAAAGGACAACACAGAGATGCACAGACAGGACAAACAACCATGCACAAACACACTCAACCCTAGGTCAGTTTAGTCAGACCATTAACCTGACAGTCATGATTTTGCAATGTAGGACGAAGACGGAGTGCCAAGTGAGCACACATGCATGCACAGGAAGAAAATATAAATTTGATTCAGAAAGACCCCAGGCCGACATTCAAACCCAGGACCTTCCTGCAAGACAAGAGTACCCCCTACAGAGCTATAAATAGAAAAATATCACCTGATCAAATTAAATTATCTCAGACTAACCAACCAACCAACAGGGAGGAATTAGCCATGATTCTAACAAACAGAAGGACAAATCTCTGTCCTTATTCTGAAAAATCGAAAACTAACCATTTAGTGATAGGAATTTTGAGGAAAAAGACAGAATCTTGCAACCCCAAGAACACTTTAGAGAACTACGGAGGTGGCAGCATCAAGTTGGTGGCTTTCTTTGTGCAACTCTTATCTGGTGTAATGAGAAATACTGAAACAATATTTAAAGATATCATGCATAGACTTAGGTCCTCCACATAAATAGGTTTACCAAATGATCAGTGGGTCTAAACACACCACTGAGTGGAGCTCTGATTTCAGTCTTACTGTATTTATTGCTTTCAGGTAGAGATGAAAAGGTGAGACGGTACACATGTGACTGTACAACCTATGGGAGCCTATTCACTGCTCTAATCAAATATTACATATTCTAAAACAAATAATTTGTAACAGAATTTTTTTTGTGATTAAATTGCACATCTTTTTTTCTTGGGCTTACCCAGATCTGTAGTTTGATTCTCTTATCGTTCCTGTAGATGGTCTTCACCTTGAAGTCAATCCCCACTGTGCTCACGAAGGCCGGTGTAAATGAGTCGTCGGCGTAGCGGAACAAGAAGGAGGTTTTTCCTACACTGCTGTTTCCAATAATGAGGATCTTGAACATGTAATCAAAGTTCTGGTCTGAAGACTCTTTCTGTCCATAGGTCGCTGTTGCTGAGGCCATCTGGGGGAAATAAACACAGAGAAAAGCCTTGATGAACTGAGGCTGATGGATGTTACAATAATCTAAGACAGGATCGACTGGCACCAATGTGCTAATAACCCTAAATGGACTGTAACAGTTTAGTTTAACAGAAAAAAAACAAGTAGAACCTCGAATAAAACATTTTTTTACCTTTATTAAGAAAAAAAAACATTAGAAACTTTATTTGTTGGATTTGTCAAGCTTTTATTAAAAATACAGAAAAGAGCTCATTTTAACAGGAAGTTAGAAAAGCAGCACTTTGAAACTCCCATTAGTCATTTAGCTCAAAGATAGCTGAGAGTTTATTCATCATGTTATCTACAAAGCAGGATAGGATGTCATTTTAAAACGCTCTCTAATCATCTAAGAAGTAAAAGAACACAAGGGTGATCAAATACTTAGGACCTGGGAAAGGGTTAATTCATTTTACTGTGTTTGAGTTTTTCTTTCATTTTGATTCCGAAAATCTATTGGTAAAATGTTTACGTCTTTCATAATGAGATGCTTTCTTATTGCAGAATAAAACTTTCTTCATAATTCAATGATGCCATGGTCATAAAGAAAATATTTTTACCTTTTAACTTCATGGTAAATGAAATAAAATCCACATTTATACTCATCTTTTGACATTTTAAGCAGCATATTTTAAATAAGCTAAGTTTTTGAGTCTAAAGTAACCTAACAGTAATTTTCCTTCCACTTTTTTCTTGTTATTTCTTGTGCTTGATTCTACTTTTTACATTTTGAACCTATATTTTGAACCTGGTTACAGCCATAGCAAAATGTGTATGTCCCTGGTTCCCATGATTCTCATCTGGAGTGCACAATAAAGTCCTAATAAGAGAAAACTTCTGGAGTTGATCATTTTTGATAGCAGGGAAGCAGGATAGATAGTGGTTTTATGTTGGTGGAATTGACTTCACTCAGACAACTTATGGTAAAAAGTTTGTTACGCATTTTCTATAGATATTTTCCCACCATTTGGGTTTGGCTAAGGTTTGAGATTCCTGCAGCACCTGTCCGACTCAGCAGAAGAAGTGGCATTGATTAATTAGTTGGGTTTAAAGGTTGCTTATATGTTACTCGGATATTAATCAAAGCAGCACATTGTGGAGTCAGGGAAAAACAGCTTTTGCATTTTATTGGAAAAAGTTTGGAGACAATCAGTCAAAATGTCTGGGAGAAAAAGGAACACAATTTACTGTTCAGAGAGCATGTTAGGAGATTTACACACAAAAGTTGAAATGTATATTTTTGTAAACTTCAGACGATTATGGCCAACTGTTCATACGCACATGGAAACGTGGTTTTTCAAATGTTTGCATTCAGCTCTTCCACAAACTATTAGGAGGAAGTTCCATGCATTTAATCAACTGTAACTTAAGATGCTTAAGTTACAGTTGATTAAAGCTGCAGCCTGATGACTGCACCAACAAAGACACCCCTGACAACTACCTATGTGATGGTTGTAACTTAAGAGTTATTTGTCAAACAGCAAGTATACGTCCCTCATACTGTAACACAATCCAGCGTGTCTGATTCAAATACCGTTTCAAGTTCCCTTGGTTTTTGTTTTTCCAACCATTTCTTGATTGTATCTATTTTTTAGGATTTTAAATATGTTTTTTTTCTTTTATTTCTGGTTCTATGTTCTTCTAAGTTTGTTTACCTTCCTGTTCTCTAAACACCAGAATTCAGTTTAGTAATTTCCCATTACTAATCAGTCATCAGTTCTCAGTGTCTAGTCCTTTAATTACATTGTATGCTGTTCTATATTTTATATGTTGCATATTTTTTAGCAGAGGGTTTTTGTGTATTAAAAACTAAGACTTTTTAGGATGAATGGTGGCTGATTTGAAAGTATAACTGGCTTTAGATCAGAGTATGTTCATAGTTAATAAACAGTTTTGAGGATGAAGTAAATATTTGTAAGAAACACTTCCTTTTTAGTTAGATAGTCTGAGAAATAATCTCCTCTACACACGTGGACAACATTGTTGGAGCCCCTTGTTTAAATAAAATTAAAAAATATATTATAACATAAACTATTGCTACAGACCCTTCTACAGTGGTTAATGAAGTCCAATGTTTTTTTTTTTTGTGTGGTTGGCTTGTTTTTTTAATATAATCTATTTGGGAGGGAGGTGGACTTGGTCCTGCATTAACATAAAGTCAGAGGAACAAGCCATTACTCAGGAAGCAAATTTGTGTCGGGGACCAAGCCCTTTATTTTTTAAAGACCTCTGTTTGGATGTAACTAAAATGGATTATAAAGTATTAAGCTTGTTGCATTCTACACAATAACAGAGAAACTGGTTCTTGTTGTTGTGGTGGAGAGAAAAAGAAGAGAAGTTTGAGTATTCACTGTTCATCAGAAACTTAGTGACCAAACTCATAGATTGTCCAATCGACAGTAGCTTACTGTACATCACACCACACCAAAAAAGGTAGACAATAAGGTAGGTGATATTGAGGAAAAATTGTATGAAAATGGTTGAAAAAAATTCAGACAATGCTTTTCTTGTTCAACAAAATGATTTAAAAAATAAACTTGTGAATCAGTCCTGGACAGATATGATGGCATCACTGGAAAGCTATGAAAATAATATGACCAAACGCACCATTTAAATCAAGGTGTGTCCAATAAATATTGCAACAGGGGTCTACAGTCTTGTAATCAGTCAATGGGCCTTTATGTAGGGCTACAGGTAGTCACTGTGCTATTTGGTTACATGGTGTGTACCACACTCAACATGGACCAGAGTAAAAGAAGGAAAGAGAGGTAGAAAGAGAAAGAAAATAATAGACAAGCATGTGAAAGGTAAAGGTTAAAAGACCATCTCAAAGTAGCTGTGACTACAGCTTCACATATTCAGAAAATTAGAGCCGAAAATTATGGTAACTTTAACTTAATATTTAGTTTCACAACTTTCTGAGGCAATCTAAAAATTCCTATAAATGTCCATGAGACCGTTGAAACTCTCTGCTGGCATTTTAGCTCACTACTTATAAAAGAACTGCTCCAGTTGTCTCAGGTTTGAATGATGCCTTTACCAGATGGAATGTTTCAGTAGTTACATTTTTATTTCACACAGGCCATGCAGATAAGAGTCTGATCAGAGAGAAGGCCCCAGGGAGTCTTCAGCCTCAAGGCAACAGTTTTTAAGCTTTCTTGAAACTGTTGAGTTTTTTTTTTTTATTAATTTAGAGTTTAAAGGCGAATGCCGTTTTTTTTTACATTGGGCCATTGATTTTACATTATTACATCATGTTCTACTCACCCATATGAGTTTTGAGTTATTTGGAGCTGTTCTGAAGATATTCCGTTAGGTTATATCCAAGTAACGTCTTCCTATGGGCAACGGCTTGAAGGCACAAACTAAACTGTTCATAATTTATTCTTTATGGTACGCCAGCATTCATAACATGTAGGCGAATCACTGTCCCTCAGATATACGCGGTTATGTTTTTTATATTTATATGTTTTAAAAACAAAGCCTTAAGACCCATGGTGTGATATCCCTCCTACTGCAGGCAGAGTCCACTTCGACCTTAGAATTCTATCATTTTAAACATTATTTCCTAACAAGCCAGTCATCTTCAAACAGCTGGAATTGAAAATATAATTGAAATAAAAATAAAAATAAAAAAACTTTTTAGTATCAAGAAACACCTCTTTGTCAAAAAAAAAAATACTAAAACTAAACTTTGCTCTTTGAGTTGGAATAAAAATCGAGGAAGCTTTAGGTGTTTTGTTGCTGTTGTGGGTTTTACTAATACGTTCACATGAAGGTGAGTGTTTCTGAGTGTCGGTAACTTTTGAGAAACCCTCCAATCTTCTCTATATTTAGACTCTTATCTCAGCTCTGCTGCAGAGGAACGTTAAACTCACAGACAATAATGCAGAAACTAAACAACAGCTCCCCCCTCACAGCCTATCAGCTTACACGCAGGAACAGGGAAGAGCTTGTTAAAAATGGAACACCCCCCCTCTGACACACTGAGGCAGAGGATGGGTGAATAAAGGTGTGAAACAACCAACCATTGACAGACTAAACTACAGCGAGATGTAAAGAAAGTTGTTAGAACTACAGCTTAATGCATTGAATATTGCTTGTGTTTGCATTAACTGATCCTAACTAAGTAAGTTGGCCCTAAAGAGATGATTCACATTTGTTTGGTTAAAGCTGTGTCCTGATTATCATGAGCTGGTTAAATTAATGTGTTGATACAGTTGAACAGTGGGGCTAGAAAACTCTAATATAAGTGAAATCCTTTACAAATACAAGGAACTGCCTTTTAATATATTTTATTTTAGTTTTCTTTTATGTAAGTGGTAATACTAGTACATAAACTAGGCTCTGAGCCAATGCATTACAGCTGCACTCAGTAGTAATGAGATTAAACAATACAGACTGTAAAGGAAATTAAAATATATATATATATAATATATTTTATAATATATATAAAAGGACGGAAAGAATGGCACATCACCAAGAGTGACTCAGCAGCTGAGAAAGCTGCTTCAATAGAGTAATTCAATGCTTCTTACTGGCTCATCATCAGCAAAGATTAAAACTATGAGGAGTTTAAACAGGCCGTCAGTCTAGAGTATATTTTTGGAACTGACTCAATGAAAGATGAGGTAAAAAAAATGTATAATTTACAAAGGAATGGATACTTTTTTACGCATGGCCGTAACCATATTGCGATAAATCTTACTCGACAAAAAAACATCCTAATATGGTGACTTTTTAAAATATATTTTGGAAACGTTAATGAAGAGAGTTTAATCACATGCTTATCAAGGAGGTGAATATGAACATGTTTATTATAAAAATTCCAGCACTAACAAAATTAGAACATTTGAATGCGTGAGTGAGTGTTATTATTATTATCATTATACTATATTATTATTGTTGTTATTAATATTGAATTCTCATTACTACTATTATTATTGTCACCATCATCACCATGCAGGTGCTTGGCCCACTAAATGAATCAAATGACTTGCAATAATATTGTGGACTTTATTTTTTATTTTTTAAACAAACGAGAATGCATGCTGATCTTTACACCGATCAAAGTCAGAACAATTTTCATCATATAGTTTGACATTTTTCTGAAAAAAAAAAAAAAAAAACTAATAATAAAATAAAAAAGGAAAATACATGACCTCTGTGTTCTCAATGCTGGCTACAGGCCGGTTATACGTGCAAAATAAGGAATAGTCCATTTTTGTAGGAGTTGGCATCTGACCCATCATCTTAAGGTCAGGAAATGCAATGCTGAGAGGGACTGCATGGTTAAAACTCCAGAATCTCCATCTCAGGCTCTATAAGCCTCAGTTAGCATGTTGGAAAGGTTACTAAATGAAAATTCTTCTTTCTTGAAAAAGAAATGGAAACACAAAATAAAAAAGGAACATTCATCAGTTTCTATTTCTAAATTATGCACTTTACTAATGGTGAGATGAATCAATCAGGGGACATCTCTTTCCATCCGACTTGATTAACAAGAGTAAACCAAATCTACAATGAGCCAGTGACGTTTCTGAGAAACAACTTTACTGGAATCAATGTCCCATTTGATCGCACTCAGCATTTGGTGTTTAGTTTCTACTTTGGCCACCTTTATTAGAAATCTATGTACTTGTGTTACTGTAGCCCTGCAGATATTCCAACGTCTAAACTCTTTTATTGACGTGTCTATTGAGCTGACTCATGGTGTCATAGAGACAGTAGACAATTACACATTTAAAGTTAGAAATACACACTGAATTTAAACCCCTTTAATCAATGTCTATAAACATGTTTTCTAAATAATTGAGCAATATTTGAGGAATATTTTCCAATAAAATGACTCAGCATCTTTTTCTCTTAAATTACAGACATTCAGCTTACTCTGTATTTGCAGGAAAAAAAATTGAAGCTCAAACTTAACTGGAGATCGAAACCAAACACTTTCCTGTTGATTGGCATTACATCTACAGCCTGCGGTACAGACTGGTAAATTATTCCTCAGGAAAGAAGTGCTGGCTTGAAAATCAAAGCTAAGCAGAGATTATAGGGGGTTAGAAATAATTGGTCTCTCCTGCAAGTCTGGATGTCATCTAACAGCATTTCAGACTTTTGCAGGCAGAAGTGGCTGTTCAGCATGTGGCGTACAGAGAGATTACCGCTACCTTTTCTCTGCCTCACTGTGATAAGCTGAGAAGAAGAGAGCTTGAAGCTATAATTTCCTACAGAAGCGAACACTCAGACGCTTCTCTCACTAATTGCAAAGTAATTCATATATATTCTCAACATGCTGTTGTACTTCTAGGCTGCAGCTACTTTTGTTCGACTTTTGAATGTAGACCAAACGCAATACAGATTTTTAAAATGATTTATATTTATTTCACTGTTTATGCATTTATATCATCACTGATTCCAAAGTGCTTTGTTAAAAAAAATCATAGCCCTTCGACCTTATTGACATGATGTCATGTTACAACCACAAAATGGAATATTAAGTATTTTATTGCAATGATCACATAAAAGTAATGCAATTTTAGAGTAAAAGAAAAATTAACATGGCTTTTAATTTAATCTAATTTTAACTCTTACTCATATAAAAACACTACTTCACCCTTTTTTCCTCAAGTTCTTGTCCTAAAGGCATATTATCTGACAAATACATATTTTTTTTTCATGTCTGTGCCTTAGACTGTTTTTGAAGTGCAAAAATCTTAAACCTCAACCCATAAAATTTTAGTTTAAGAAATAAAGGGTCCATTAATGTCAACTACTTTTATAAATACCTCTTGTACTGTAGTAGTAGTTACAATATGAAACTTTATTATATATTCTGAGTCTGACTGATGAGAGCATAAATAATATGTTGTGCTGTTTTTTTTACTGCTTTATTAGACACCAAAATAATCTTTTTAGTCTTTTGATGTGCAAAGCTAGCAGAGATATAGGCTGTAGTTGCAGTAAAATGTTGTTCTTTAGAATACTGACTTTGGGATATCTTGGTTACTTTTCTTCACATGGAAACTATTTTTTTTTGTTAAGTTGGATGAGTTCCTGGTCTATATTCCCATTAATGCTACTTCAGTTCTAAATGCACCCCTTTAGTTGGCCCAGTTTGCTTTCACGCAGAGATTTTTAGAGATGCCCAAACAAAATTGTGGAGGTACAACAGATATTTCTGGGCAGTATTGCTTCAGTACTGTAAGAGAACAAAAAGCAGGAAAAAATTTTTCTCGTTAACCTCTCAAAGCCCGTTTTAAAGCGTTCACAAATAACTCAGAATGCATGAAAATTACACTGATAAAATGTTTACCAATATAGACATGTTAGACATCGTTGGAAAGCTTAGATTCTCCACAATTCAAGCACCAAGTTCATTTTATGGAGACAGCGAGCACCAAAGCACAATTAACACAGATATAGCAGCATGTCAATATGTACCATGACAAAGCAACCACAACAAGCAAGCATGTCTTTTTAACTGCTGTTCAAAGAAGACTGATTATTTTCCAGAATAAGAAAAAACAACTTTGAGTCTTGTTTGAAATGATGCAGCTTGGGTGTTTTACTCACCCAATTTTCGTGTATATATTCAGAAACTAGAAGGTGTTAGCTTTCAAATAATGTATCATACATGTAATTTGGGCTTACAGTTCATAAAGTTACTTGCTTTTCCATTTGGGTGTGCAAAATAGGTGAGAATTTACCAAAATGAGGTGGATATTAAGAGGTTAATGGGGTTTGAGTTGTTACTTTGCTGTTTCATTTTTGCTTCTAGTAAAACCACATTGAAAGAAACAAATATGGGATCTCTCATTCATTTTTGAAGTAGTTTTTGATTTTAAAAGAAATGTGAACAAAATAAAGCATTTTACGAACTTTTTCCCTACTTAACTGTTACACATTTCCTGTTCAGATCAATGAATATTTAAAAAAAAATGTTTTTCTTTTTATACAGTTTTTGATACAGACTTAACCAATCAAAAAATTATAGTAAAGTTAAGACTTAAAAGCAGCATCTCTGAGTATAAGACGAAGATGAAAAACAAAGTACTTTAATAACCAAAATCTAATTATGAGAGGGTAAGAAAAAGAGATTTAAGGCACAACTACACTGTGTTGGTATGATTATTCTTTTGAATAAAATGAATTAAAATAAAAAACTGGCAGATTTCCAGAACTACAAGGTTTGCAAATTACAAATAGGTTGTGCAGGTTTATGCAGAAAGTTCTTTTTTATAAGCCTTTATTCTTGACAGTGACTGCAGCCATGTCATTTGGTGCTGTAGGGGTGAATCTAATGCAAAATAGGACTGAAGTAAGACGCAGTGTTTGAGTTATGCAAATAAACAAACCGTAAAGAAAGCACAGGATCTGGACTGGGCATGGATCAGTAGGAAAACAGAGTTCAATAATGTAGTGGAGAATGAAGGCATTGAAGAAAACATGGAGCATGAATTCAGCAGAAGAGTAAACAGAAGAATCCCACAGGAACCCAAGACAAACTGAGACTATGAATGGGTAAAGCAACAGACTAGCAGATTGAGGAGAAAACAAAATGGTAATAGTGAGCAAAATCCACTAGATTGCGGTGGTTATACCTGAGGGAAAACTAATTAACCAGAGAACTGCAGATGTACAAAAAAACTTAAGGAAGATATCTCACAATAATAAGAAGAACATAGGGAAATAAACCAGAGAGAGGAAGACCTAAATAATAGAGTTAACAGCTAATAAATCATAGAAAAATACATACAAAATAAAGTCACAGCCAAACACTCAAACAGGATCATGATAGTGGAATTGGACGGCCAAGTGGACGCTGATGGTGGCTGCTGAATGCCTTTTCACTGGAATGCCAGTAGAGACAAGAAGAGGTGGGTCGTGTTTTATCGGGGCACAGAAACATTTAAAAACAACCTCAGCTTTTATTTTAAGAAGCCCGACAAGTCATCCATCTGCAAAAAAACTATTTGATCGCTAAAAAAGTTTAACTAGCTCCCTTAGAGTAAGCACCTCGTTTTTCACGTTTAAATAATTCAATTTTTATATGAACCATTGAAATAAGACATTTCTGTTTCACACTCTACAAATCAAGCAGGCATCTTTATAACCTCGTCTTAGTCATGTGTGATTGTTTTATGCTGTCCTCTCTAACCAAAGAAAGTCCTTTTATTTTATTTTTTTAAATCTTAATCCAATTATGACCAAGTGCTGTTTCTCAGCAGGATGTTGTCATCATTGATTTCCCCTCTAAAGCTGTCACCTAAAGGAGATTGAAGTCCTACAGGATTGATCCTGGACCAATAGAGCTTCTGCTGCTTGGTCAGGCTTAGCTCATCAGAATCCGCTGCTGTTTCTGCAGATACAGTTAATCCCAGGCTGATCCCAGATCATCTCAACACTTTCCTGTGCATGGCGGAGATGTCTTCATCAGTGACAGATTTATAAGTGATTCAATGCTCAAAAAAGGTACTACACCCTATTGCAGATTTGATTCCATCTTATTTTAGTTAGCTGAAGTCAGCCAATGCACACTATGAAACTTGACCATTTGTCAAATCATGAATTGATAGTGACAGTTATTAGCACCAAGCCACATTGAAGAAATCCCTGAAAAAGAACTAGAAGATCCCTAAAACAACAATGACTTATGCTCAGGGCTTTAATAAACTGAAACTGCTGTTAACTAGTCTGTTAACCAATTGCTGTCCACAGTAAAGTTCAATATGGCGACTGTTACTCTTTGCTGAAGTTTACCAATAGTGAACACTGGAGTTATTTTTTTCACTTTTTAATCCCTGTCCTCATTGACATGTCAATGGGAAATAAACGGTTATGTTTTCTATACGATGATAAAAAAAAATACTTTCCAAATCTAAGAATTTAAGACTTTTTTTTAAAAATGATCTGTAAAATCCTTTTAAAATGTATATGTTCAGTTTTCGACTTTAGTTCTCCAAAGAAAAACTCCCACCTCTATAATCAGGAAGGATTTCCCTCAGCTATGATGAGCTTTATGGAGAGCCATTTCAGCCAAAATTAAATAAATAAATAAATGGGTGAAATAAATAAAAAAAATAGTAAAATAAATCAAAAAATGAAGAAAATGAGTGAAATAAATAAAAAATTTGTTAAATAAATAATTTAGCTTTTTCATTAAACCAATTTTTAATTTATTTATTTTTCATATTATCAATTTCCCAATTTCTCTTTTTCATTTATCTATTTGTCATTTATCCCTTTATCCATTTACCCATTTTTCATTAATCTAATTTTCATTTAACCACTTTTCAATTTCCCTTTTTCATTGAGCCAATTTTTTTATTTTTTTATTTTTCAGATTATCTATTTCTCAATTTCTGTTTTATCTATTTTTCATTTATCTATTTTTCATTTGTCCATTTTTCATTTATCCCTTTATTTATTTACCCATTTTCCATTAATCTATTTTTTAATTTAACCATTTTTCAATTTCCTTTTTCCATTAACCCGATTTTCTATTTCCCAGTTTCATTAATCAATTTCTCATATATCCCTTTTTTTACTTACCCATTTTCTTTTATCTATTTTTCATTTACCCATTTTTCATTAATCTCTTTATCTATTTACCCATTTTTCATTAATCTATCTTTTAATTTAACCACTGTTCAATTTCCTTTTTCCATTAGCTGCAGTTGCATCTAACCAACCAATAGGCTGCCATTGTAGCCTGAAGACACCGCCCCTCATTATCATATTAAAGCAGAAGTGAAGAGGGGAAAATAGAATGTGATAAATAAAAAAATAAGGAAATACTTAATGAATAAAAATTGGAAAATGGGAAAATTAAAATTTTTTCAAACAGATGGTAAATGAAAAATAGATAAAAGAAAAATTGGTAAATAAAAAAGGGATATATGAGAAATTGATTAATGAAACCAGGAAATAGGAAATCGGGTTAATGGAAAAAGGAAATTGAAAAATGGTTAAATTAAAAAATAGATTAATGGAAAATGGGTAAATAAATAAAGGGATAAATGAAAAATGGACAAATGAAAAATAGATAAATGAAAAATAGATAAAACAGAAATTGAGAAATAGATAATCTGAAAAATAAAAAAATAAAAAAAATGGCTTAATGAAAAAGGGAAATTGAAAAGTGGTTAAAGAAAATTAGATTAATGAAAAATGGGTAAATGGATAAAGGGATAAATGACAAATAGATAAATGAAAAAGAGAAATTGGGAAATTGATAATAAGAAAAATAAATAAATTAAAAATTGGTTTAATGAAAAAGCTAAATTATTTATTTAACAAATTTTTTTATTTATTTCACTCATTTTCTTCATTTTTTATTTATTTCACCCATTTATTTATTTATTTAATTTAGGCTGAAATGGCTCCCCATAGAGCTTCTGGTATTATGAAGTAGCCTGTATATCAGCAACTCAACTCTATTTTAGTATTGGGGTTTGATGGCCTGCAGTTTAGGAAAAAACTGTCAAAGAGCTAAAAAAAAAAAAGATCTGTCTACTGATTGGCCAGTTGGATTTGTCTCTATCCTCTCAGTTTGATGGGTAGCTGTGGTCACAGACACACAGGAAATGTCGAAACATTAAGATTTTCATGCATATTACTGCTACATTTTGTTTTACAAACAAATATGATATTGGCGCAGATGGCTGGTTTAATTGCTCATTCCATTCACCTGTCTAACTCAGCCCGGTTTTCTCATCACTGCTAATCTGATCCACCTGCGCCTGCTTCTCCTCAAACTACTTGGTCCCAACCATCAGTGCCAGGTTATTATTGAGCCTTTGGTGTGGCAGCATTTCTAGAATCACTTATTGTGTTCTGATTGCCTTATTCTGACCCATTTCTGTCTTTGGAAGCTTGAGCCTGCCTGCCCCTCTCTGACCTGTCTGCCTGACCTGTCTTTGGACATTTGCTGGATTCTACTGTGGACTGAACCTGGATCTGCCTCTTGACTTTGCCCTCTGCATTATCTTGCCGTCCTCCACCATCTGATCTCCTGTCAGTTCTGTGTCCTTCAAGTTTTTAATTCATAGTATGTCTAACAGGCTTTCTAAAACTCCTCTAAGACACAAAATATAATTTAGTGCAGGAACTTGTTTACACTTTGCAAACTGTACAGTACAACTATATGTTTCTCATTCAGTTTTTATTGCTAATGTGATGAATTTGGGGCTTGTAAGGATGGATAGGAGACTTTAAATGTTACAAAGAATAATGCTGAGGATGAGCTTGAAATTTATTGTGGATTTTCTACAATCCTCATAAACCTGTAGATGCTCACTAATATTTGATCAAGTTTCAGAGAAACCTGGTTAAATACAAGAACATCTCAGCAAATTTGAATAATTTTTAAACAATTTATTTCAGGAACTTCAGGAAACAGAACACATCACATTGATAATTACAAAAACAACTATTTAAAGCCTTTTTTAGTTGATTAGATTGATTTTCTGCTTACAGTTTTTGAAAAAAAATGCCTTCCAGTTCTTACAATATTGCATCAAACAATAAAGAATTCATTCTTAAAACTGAAATATTACATTAAAAGTTTTTTGTTTTTGTTTTCAAAAGGTATATAAAAAATATAAAAAATACAAATAAAAAAACAAGACCCATTTACTCATCTCATTGACTGTATTGTACTGAACCTGTATTTGTCCAGCCACTCCTCTAAGCATCAGGACCAGGGTTTGTTTAAATGAATTGCTTTTATGGCCTTAACTCAGCTTTTATGGTTAAAGCTTGCATTTTCATTAGCATTGGACTCAGGAATATTCTAGAAAATTAACATCAGTCGGATCAAAAATCCAAAAAATGTATTTTGGGGATTCTTGTCCTGTTGGAAAAGAAAGTAGTATCAGAGCCATCTAAACATGATTTAGATCAAAGTTGAAGCATGACACTGTGTACTATGTAAATAGTCTTTGGGGGAAGGCTGCAGTATTGACGCCACTAGGGCTGCAACTAACAATTATTTTGCAAATCGATTAATCTGTTGATTATTTTTTCAATTAATCAATTGATAATCAAATAGGAAAAGGTTTCTTAAAGAAGATTTTTTTTTTTACCAGATTAAACCAGGTGAAAATAAAACTTTTCCACTTGAGGAGTTCTGAATAGAGCATATTGACAGAAAAGTTTGTTTTATCTTAAATGCAAAATATTTACTTTTTTTCTTTTTTTTTTTTTTCTTTACAATTTTGTAGCATTGCTGGTCAAGATGGTTTGCTCTGTCAGCTAAGGCATGTTATATAGTCTCTACACTACGATCAGTTGATTACTAAATTAGTTGATGAATATTTTAATATTTGATTAATCACGATTAATCCATTTAATTGTTTCAGGACTAAACACCAGTGAATCAACCATATTTGGATTCATCAGTTATGTAGCTTAGATGGGTTGTGGATGGTCCATCTTTAAAACACAATTCCACTTTGAACTTAATTTGTATTTAAGCAAAAAGCAGGTATGTCCAGAGGCGTAGCCAGAACATCCTAATAGGGTGGTCAAAGGCACCAGAACCTCGGGGTCAATCTACAATGTATCAACAGGAATGACAACAACATCCATATTCTCTAAATAAAGACAAATTATACTTTCCTGCAGCCTTTGCTAACAAATAGAGGAATATATTAAAACATCTATGCTGTGTAAATAAAAGGCACAGTGGACAAAATTCTTTCAGGTTTAAGTTCTGGGGTTAACATGTTTTACATCGTCATTACCTACTTTTATCAATAGTCATTCTGCAAAAAAATATATTTAAATCTGCTAATATCCACATTTAATAATTTTTTTGTTTATTATTAATGTAGTTATTTATCTATGATTTCGCTGAAGACTCCCAGATGACTTGCAGAGGCACATCATTTTATCTTTACCCCAAAATGATTCAAAATTTTGTTCTGAAAAGAGCATGAATTCTGTATCTATCTTCTTTAATGTTTGTATATTGATGTGCAGAATTAACCACAGTATTTCTGTTGTCAAGTAGTTGTTAATATATGAAAAATTTAAATGTTTAATAAATTTGAACATTCCCCTTCAGAGTATTACTGCTGCCACTGTCTATATTGGAGGGAAAAAAATGGTAGGGGTGGCAAATGATTGGCTAAGGGTGGCAATGGCCCCCCTGGCCGACCATCTAGCTCCGCCCCAGGGTATGTAAGCTAGGGACTTTAGCAGCACTGCGGAAGCACTGTCTCAACGTTTAGTTTGAAGTAGGACAAAAATAAACAAGTTTTAAATGCAAAAATACATTTCAAAGTTTAGATTTTTTGCACTTTAAGTCTTTTTTTCTGAAACATGGAGGCCAAAAATCAATGTAGAACTCCAACCAAGAGTCTTAACCTCCTTACTGTGAATATATATAATATCCAGTAAATGCCTGACCTAAAAACACCTGCTAGTGTTTGCATCTTCCACCAAAATTTTCTGCTGTACCTCATCTGGTTATAGTGTACGTTTATAAGTGTAATATAAAGATTTTCCTCTGATACATCCTTTACCAGCATGTCAGTGTGTGTGAAACAGTGATTACTGATTAATGCAAGGAGACAGTGAGTGTATTAGTCAGCTGCTATCCTGCTCCACAGTAGCCTTAGATGGCATTTTCCTCCTTTTTTCCCTCCAATCACGTTCCTCCTCCTTCTTCTAGGAAGCACGGGGATGCAGATGAGAGAAGTGGGCGCTATAAATAGCAATCCCTTCATTTTTCACTCAGTCTTACTCCTAAAACAGAAAGCAGTGAGGAGAGCAGGCAGGATGTGGAGGATGTTTTATTTCTTGCCTATGCAGTATGCAGGTAAATTCAGTACATCAACTGCTTCTGTTTGAGGAACGCTTTATGCTGCTTTTAAGCGAGATGTCTTATTTCAGATTGTTGGGTTTTTTCATTAGTGCATTTGGTGCAGCTTTGCTTTGCACTTTCTGCCTCTGGGGCTTCCTTTTGTTCCTGTTCAAAGGTCCAGCCACTCATTCCTCTAATGTTTGAATTTGGTCAGATTGGATATGCAGACTGCTGATGCTGAGGTGCATTCAGACACATTCAAGTGTGAGATAAAAGAAAAAAACCCTGCTTGTGAATTAAGAGATACCATCATGTCTTGCGCTCAGATTCAGCAACAAATTCCCATGAACCCCATGTGAAAACTCTGAGTCTCTGTACTTTTAAACATCAATCAACTCTGAATCACTGACTCAACTGACCCAACAGATGCATTACTGTACAGTTTATCTATTTCAGGCACGTTTTAAAAGCCATTTTCTCCCTCAACTATCTAGTTTGTATCCCTCTTTGCCAACCTCTAAGCATGCCCCATTATAAACATATTGCTAAATGTATTATTGATATATATCCTATGTAATAAGCCATGCATTGTCTGTTTATTACTTAATGTTTACCACATCACATGAACACTCCATATGGCTCAATGTGTCTAATGTGTAAAAAACCCTTTAAACAAAAATATCTTGTGAAATATTAGTATGATCTGCCATTAACTGCATGCACACATTTTAACCCCATAACATTAGTCTAATTTGATAATGCATTTAATCTAATGTCATATCAGTCTTGGCAGCGACCCTTTAAGATCCATTTCCAAACCATAGGATGGCTTGGAACGCCTTTTTTTATTGCAGGACAGAACAAGGCAGGCCCTGAGCTCAAGCAGAGATCCATTACAGCTTTCATTTATTCATTCATTCTGGGATCCTAAACACGCATCTCACCGCTTACATATCTGCTCCTTTTCCACAATGGGAACAGCTGTCAGGGCAAAAACGTTTCCATGCCAGCGGTTTTATCTGAGTCATTTCATTTTGATTTTAGATCAATCAAAATGTGCAGAGTGAATGTAACGTTTCTTATTCAGATGTGAATAATGATGCCGTAGCAGTGCAGCAGCAAGAAGGATATTAAAGCCTACCTTTGCAGATTTTTATCCGCTCTGCTGCTGTCCACCGCGTTCAGCACCAGCAAAACCCCAACACTGTCAGGTCAGAGAGGCTGAGCAGCGCTACATCCGGTTTGTCCCTTCAAAATAAAAGAGCTTGCGTTAGATATTCTACTCTAGGGGTCTTCAACGTTAGGGACCCCCTAATTATATATATTGTATGAAATTGTTTTATATCAAACTGATCCTATAGTCACTCTATTACATATGGAGTAATGTAACAAAAGTAATTTCGCTCTGGGATTATTAAAGTATTTCTGATTCCCGGTTGATGGGACAGGTGTTGTGAATGAAACGGTGCCCAGCTTGAAAGAGCTCCTGTGTGTCGCTGAATGTGTGCATTGAAGACTGAAAGACATCTTCTGCATCCATTTATCTGTTTACTACAGTGTTTTAAATTAATGTTGATGTGCAGTTAAAGACATTTCAATTAGTGGAAAAAAATTGCAAGGGGGAATATAAAAAAAAGCAATCAACCAAAACTTTCGCGACTCCCATGCTGTGCCTCCGTGGACCCCATAGAGGTAGCGAAACCTCTGTCGAAGGCCTCTGTTCTACTCTGCTTCGTTCAGCAATGCCTGAGGTGTTGTGAAAAGTACAAACAATAAGTACAGATAAAAAAACTTAAATGTCAACATACAGAACGTTATCAAAAAAGCAGTATAAGGGACTAAATTATGCATATTGTTTATTCATATTTTGAAGGCATACATGTAAGGTTAATGGGCAATATATGGACCAAATATTGATCAATATGGTATGCTGATGAAGGTTCTCAGTCATCCAGGTCATAGTCATTCCGTAAAAATTCAAAAAATATCCACTGGATATTTGGATCAACATCTGACTCAATGGATACTGAATTATCTCAATGGCCTCAGGCAGTATGTGACAAAATGGGGCTGTTTCTCTGGCAGCTTTTCTGCAGCCTGAGGGCCCCTATAAGGATCTGTGCTGGCCCTGTTTCTTTTCATACTCTGCAGACTTCAGTCAATCAACTCCTCAGGCTGCCATCTGCAGAAGTTCTCAGCTGACTCTGCCATAATTGTTCTATTTTCAAGTTAAAGAACGTTTTGGACTGAACAACCTCATCTTCAAAGAAGGAAGATCAAGGAGCAAACCAACCTCACTGACACTGGTAAATATCCTGAGAAATTACAATGAAAAAATGGAAACTTAGAAGCAGCTGGATGTTCACCTGAACAAGAAACTGGACTGAAGTTACAAAACTGGAAGAGTAAAAGCAGATTCTTCTTTTGACTTTGTAATGACATCAGCCATCATGTCAGAGCAACACCTTATATACTGCTGAGAGGCAATTGCAGCTCAGAACCTTGCATATCTCCTTGAATCCTTGAACCAAGCGAAGGTGGTGGGGGATGAAATGACTGGCAAAAATGACAATGTCTTCCACCCCATGCATGCATTTATTGCAGAACTAGATTGCTCCTTCATTGCAAGCCCATGCATCCTCTTTAATGCCCAAAGAGCCGTTATCACAGATCCTTCCTCCCACAAGCTGTTTCGGTTTCAATGCTGCCAGCAAACTATATATAGGTGTTTATATCTTGGATGCTTTCACACAGTTTATTTTATCTTATATATCTATTGATTTTGAGAATGCTATCTGTAAATAACCATACAATATTGTTTTTTTTACTTTATAAATTTGCCCTCACTGTACAGATTTTTATTTTTGTTTTTTACATTTCATTTCGTATACACCTGAATTCCACCACTGTGGTACAATGAGGGATATTTCTATTCTATTCCATATTCTGTTTTAGCTTACTCTTTCATTAACTCTTCATTTTATGAAATTCTCCGTGTTTAACCCTTTATAGGGCCCTCAGTGAAATAAGTGAAATTTCAAGCCAATAGTGTTATTGGAATCCAGGACAAGACCTTATTACCTTTGTAACATTAAAAAAAATATGGATATTTTGATGGCAGAAATGAGTGTCAATAAAATAACAAGAAACGCCAACTTGCCTGAATATATTCAGAAAAATAATAAAAGTGCTTCTATAAGAAATTCATGAAAAACACTCTTAGAGTGAAAGAAACACATTTTTTTCTGGTCGAACATAACCTTAGAGGCATTAATGCCGATACTGGTACTTTTTTTTTAGTTTATGAACCTAAATACAATTGTTAACGAAACTTATTAACTTTTTAACGTTTCAATCAGCCTTTTACCTTTTTTTCTTGACTTAACTTTTTTCATCCCACTTTAATTTACAGTATGTAATATTTCATTCAAGGGATAATCTAATTGTTCAAATGCCAAAATAAGATGTACAGCTGGTAACTTGTCCTATAAAGGGTTAAATTTCACTTTGTCTTTATTCATGCAATTATTTTGAAATCCAGATTTCTCCCTGTGTCCTTGTAACACCGCCATCTTGACTAGGTCTTTGTAAACCTGACGTGTGGGCGGGTATAGCTGACTGACAGCTCCTGTGACCAATCAATGGTCGCAATAAGAGTCCTGAAACATTCCACCTCAAATAATGAACCGGTCATTTATCATTGATGAGCGCTGCCGGAGAAACTGAATTATTGATCAGGAGGTCAGCAGTAACCACTGCTGCCATTTCTACAAAAGCAAACACCGACTTTATGTTTCTCACTGTGAGAAATATCAGTGCAGGAAAATCAATAATACACGAACACAGAGAAGAGCTGAATATCAATCTCAGGCTCTGGAATGATAAAATCAATAACTGTAGGAAAGTTCGTTCAGACAGATACTTATTGTTTCTTCTGAAGCTCCATTTGAATGTGACTTAACGATTTTAACAGTATAAAAAAAATCTGCAATGAACATGAGGTGAGAAACTCACTGTACACAAAATCTGATAAAACATGCTGTCATATTGGCATTCAAATATATAAGGTTATATATAAAAGGTCTCACTGAATAATGAGGTTGATGGTGAGTTTAAAAATATGTAATAACATTTTAGATGCACCAGAAAGTTTGCAAAATCATTATTACACCACATTTTTAACAGCTGACTGGAGGAGGGACAGTGGAATTACAATGTTACTGTAAGGTAATGTAATAATGTAAGAATAGAATAGAATAGAATAGAATAGAATAGAATAGAATAGAATAGAATAGAATGATCACATGCTATGGAGTTGCCCAATGATAAAAGAATTTTGAAAATGTGTCATTGAGATAACCTCAAAGGTAATAGGAATGCAATTTGAACAAGACCCACAACTATACTGTAGACACAGGCCCTATTAATGTAAATTATTACAAGAAGTATTTTATATTACTTGCGAGCACTGCAGTAAAGAAATGCATCCTGGTTATTTGGAAATCTGAAAATTCACCATCAGTAAAACACTGGATCAATGAGCTTATATCTTACTGCACACCCAAAAAGACACAATATAATGTTAGAGGAAAACATGCAATCTTTGAAAAAAATCTGGGGCCCCTTTGTAGACATTCTGCCCTCTCTGGACCCAGCTGTCGATGGTGGAGTGATCGTTTCTGGACCGGCTTCAAATTGGCCCTTTGCAGATTCTTCTTATATAACTTCCTCACTTATGTACCTTGATAGAAGTAGTGTATTGAATTATACAGAGATGAATGTGCTCATATGGAGGTGTTGTGTACAGAAATGAAAGGATATTGAGAACCAAACGAGAAAGGAGAGTGGTGGGTGGGAGGGGAAAAGTCTGTTATATTTTTTTCGTTGTTTTCTTTAGGTGTTAAAAATCAAAAATCATCTTCCTTGTATGGTGTGTCTGTAAGACTATATATCGATAAGTTTGTTTAATAAAATACAATTTTTAGTATAACTGTAAATCCTTGCTATACACCATAAATATCTGTTTAAAAAAAAAAGAATAGAATATAAAAAATCCCTTTATTGTCCCACAATGGGGAAATGTTGGTGTTTACAAGCAAAGGTTATAGTAGAAGTTGTCACACAATGTAAAACCTTAGAACAGTGTAAAAAAAAAAAAAAAAAACCTCTAATAAAAGTTCTTTTTAACATGCCCTAATGATATCAGGTCAATCATCATTCCAACATTAATAAATTCTGACGAATAACCAATTTAACAGGAAAATGCCTTTGAATAACAACCATCTTAGATGTGTTGTTAAGTCATAGATATGATGCTTTCCATGCTACTGGAAAGAAAATTTTTCTTCGTTTACAGTACCTCAAAAATTATCCACATACAACCAAGCAGTTCACATTTTGGCATGTTGCAAACAGATAATGCATTTTTTCTGTTTATTTTATACCATAGAGTAACAGCAACATGTGTATGGTTGTTAAGAGAAATCATCACACCGTTTTTTTACCAGGCTTACAAGGGATTCTTAAATTCACAATATGTCATCTCAAGACATTCTACAGGGACAGACCAATCAAATCCTGCAGTCAGACTGGTTAAAAGTTTTCTATCAAAGAAAAACCAGCTGATTGCATTGAGTAATTGATTTTACAGGACTCGTTCCTACTGGATGAACATATGGCAACAGTAGACATGTGATTGCATCATGTCTTTGACTCTACAGCAATCCCTCGTGCCCTTAAGCATGCATGTCAGTGTGTAAGTGTGTATATGAATGGGTCAATGACTGAATGTACAGTAGTGTAAAACGCTTTGATCAAGCCTCCTGACTTGAAAAAGCGATATTTCATGTATTGAGGGTGAAGAAGAAAAACTCTTTTAGACAGGAAGAAACATCCAGCAGAAAGTGGCTCAGTGTGAGCCTGTGGAGACTGACTGGTGGTTTAAGGAGACAGAAGCAGACATTAAAAAAAGGAACATAGAAGCACTGATCATTAAATATAATAAAAAGCTGAGCCCATGGCTATGCCTAGGAGAAAACAGTCTAAACTCTATCATCTATAACCGAAGGTGTTGGTGGTAGTTGCTGAGTTAATATGCTGAGAAAATGGGGGCAGACCAGAAGCTACCTTGACAAGAAAAATAAAAGAGAGAATATAATAACAACTAATAACTAATAAATACTGCAGAAATGGAGTAATGACAGAATGAAGCCAGATTATGAGAAGTTGTCTCTATGTCTTCCAGCAGCCTAAGCTTATAGAAGGTTCTCGACAACATATTTCAGCGTAGCGGGACATTCAAACGAGTCATTGTTATGCTGAAAATCTGGTTAATACGCACATTTTGTATGAGTGGAACTGCCCTTTGACTGACATCTGGGGTTCTTCACTGGCAAATTTCAGCACAGACACTGATTATGCTGAAACTTTTAGAATTACAATGGAATTATTCCAATAGGCTGACTTTTAGTGAACATAATGGCCACAGAAACTGTGTTTTGAAATAGATGTACCCTTTGTAGTTGCACATAAACTTTAGGGAGGTGCTGTGAAGACATGAACCCCGTGCTGTTAAGACTGTCATAGGCCCGCTTCACCAAGGCAGGTTAACACACTGTAGCTCTGACAGCAGAGAGCAAGCTTAAAAAAAAAAACAAGAAGGCCATTACAATGTAAGCATTCACACACTTGTTTAGCAATTATTTTCTAAAGAATTTTAAATATGAAAGAAAGATTAGGCCTATAATTGATTAAGTCATTTGGTTTAAAGGATTTCTTAAGTAAAGGTTTATTTACAGCTAGACTGTGGCCTATAGTCCCGTCACAGGGATAGATTTATCATATGTAAAATGGAGGTGGAAATCAGAGGGAATAATTCCTTAAATATCTTGAGTGGAAAATGATCTAACATACAAGTTGAAAGCCAAAGTGAAGATGATAATTTTGGCAGCCCTGAATGCTTAACTGGATCAAAACAGTCTAAACCCAGTTCAGATTCTATGGTTACCCCAGATGCTGCCTCACCTTCCAGAAATAAGCCAATCATATTTAGAGGGGTGCCAATGATCTTATTTTTAATAGAAATAATCTAATTTATAAAAAAATATCCCACAAAATCAATACTGCTAAGAGCAGGGGAGATGGACGGTTCAACAGAGCTATTGCTCTGGGGGAGTTTGGAAACTTTATTAAAAAGATATCTAGGATTATTCTTATTATACTCTTTTAATGAGGAAAATATGCTGCTCTTGTTTCACAAAGGGTCATTTTTTACAGAAGTAGACTGTTTTATCCAGATTAAGTGGGATTTCTTTAGATGTGTAGAGGACAATTTTCTCTCCAGTTTAAAGGCTGTATTTAAGCTTTCACCTTCAATGTAAGCATGTATGTTAAAATCCTCCACTGTAGCAGACCTGTAGCATCTAAATATTTAGAGTAAGGATCTGGTTGACAATAAAAAGTAACAAACAGAATAGATGTTGTTGCTCTACAATTTGGATGGGGCAAACTAAGAGTTAGATGTTCAAAAGAATTACAACTTTTAACTGGCTTTGAATTAATCAATAATTTAGACTGGAAGATTGTTGCTACTCGTTCTCCTTGTACAGAATTTCTAGGCACATGAGAATTAAAATATCTGGAAGGAGGTTCCTTATTTATCCTTCCATAATCCTCTTGGTACAGCCAGGTTTCTATAAGAGAAAAAAATTGTTCTGATTAACATACATGAAGTCATTAACTAACAAACTATTTATAACAAACAAACTGCATTATATTAATTTAACCTTTTTTCCTCAATTTGAGAAATGTTTGAGCTTTTCATGGTTTGCTCCAATAGGATTTCTGGATAGAATAGAATAGAATAAAATAGAATGCAATAGAAATAAACTTTATTGCCATTACACTATCACAAGTGCAAAGCAACAAAATGTTTGCACCTATCCAGAAGTGCTATACAGGATTTAAATTAGGCACTAATGGGTGGGTAACAGTAGAGAAGCTGCAGAGATGTGTGTTAAAGTATAGCTTTGATTTCTTGTTTGCACACTGGGCTCTGATTTTAAATTGCAAAAATTTAGATGGGGGTAGTATTAGATAGTGTTTATGGCATTGAGCTTAGACTCCTGATGTTCTGAGTTTAAGCCCCACTCCCACAGACTGCCACTCTGGCTCTCTGAGCAAAGACCCTTAACCCAACATTGCTTCCCGGGCGCCGCAAAATGGCAGCCCACTGCTCCCCAAGGGGATGGGTTAAACGCAGAGACTAAACTTTGTTGCTCTGTACTTGTGACAGTGTAATGACAATAAAAAAAAATAAAAAATCTAAAATGTCCATGAAAAAAAAAATAAAATGAACAGCCATGTTGCTGGAGAAAATTATCAATAATTCAACCAACTTGCTGGCTCAAATAACTCTAAAGGAGCTGAAAAGATCCACAGCTCAGGTAGGAAAATCTTCACCCCATCTACTGCCATCTACTGTACAGAAAACTACAAAAAATAAAGCATCGTTTGAAGACAGCTGTGAAAACAGTTTTTATGACACAAGTTTTTTTGATCTATCAAATCAAATTCGATAATTATATCAGTGCTTAACATTTTAGCATGAAAACATGTTTTGCAAGCACTGAAAATAGCAACTACTCTGACTATAAAGTTGGATCTTTGACTTCTGAAATGCACTTTACCCAACTTATATTTTTTTCAGTTTTTCAAAATGAGCAAAAAAATGAAATGATCAAAAGAAATTGAGTCTTTTATTATTAAATGATTAAGTTATTCTACAAAAAAATAACTATCTCTGTATAGAAAAATTTATTAGTTGTCTAACATTTAAAACCCTCGAGACAGTCTGTGACCTAAATGTTCAAACTGTGATTGTTGGTGCTCTTGCTCTTCCTCACCGTAAGGGGGCGCTTAAATGCTTTCACCTCCCCTTAAAATGTTTCGTTTCCCCTGCGCGTGCGTCTGTTCTTCCGGTTAGAAAACTGTTTAGTTTTGGTTGTTAACGGTCCTGTTGGGGTATTTTTGTGTAAATGATTCATTTAAACGTATTAAGGTGTATTTATTTCCGTCTGGTTGGATCAGAGTGAGCGGACATATTTATCTTTGGGTTGACGGAGAGCGACGGAACACCACCGGCTCAGGTCACATTCTCTTCTTCTGGTTTGTTACAGGTGACATTCAGCAGCAGACACTAATGGAATTGATTATATTATCCTTGGTTCACAACGATGTCGACTTTTACTGTGATTTAAACGGATGGTGGGTAAATAAGTAAAACTACAGAAAAGCTTAAGAAAATATTTTACTTGAGGAGCAGCATTTCAATGAACTGCGTGGACTTTGAGACGTTAACACTAAATTAAAGGATTCAGCAGATTTACACCTGTTGTTCTTTGGTTCATACAAAGGCTAAAAGGGACGTGAATTATTGTATACACATTATTTTTCTTCTACTTAATTAATTATTTGTTTAAACCTAAAGGGGTGATCTTTTTTTTTCCTTCCAGCCTATCTGTACAGATCAGATATGGACAAAATTATTCTATAGCAGATTTATACAGCGCAGTTTGTGACTTAAAAGGTTTATATTTTAATATATAATTTATTTGCACAAAAAAAAATATGTATATTTTAAAGCCAATTTAACTGGACGCCGTTAAAAATAGTGGATCTTTAACAGAGAACAAAGATTAACTCAGACAATGATTCTAAACTTGTGTTGGTTTGGAAGAGATGCCACTCATGGTCTGGCATGTGATTTAAATAGATCTCAAATGAAAACAGCAATTTGACTGGATGGAAAGATGGTCAGCTACGGTCAGAGGCGTAGCCAGAAAGTTTTTATAAGGGCAATAACCTAATAATGTACACTGAGGGGTGGCTGAAAGTAGATAGGCACTAAAACCTCAGGGTCAATCTTAGCCTGATAAACCAGACTAAATGTAAGATTAAATGTTTAATTTAGTCTGGCCTCGATGAATGAGACATCTGAAGAGTGTTGATGAGAACAACCCGTTGTTTTTTTAAACCGCTGTCTGTGCCTATTGGCCAACGCTCTGACTAATGAGCGCAACTGACTGTGACGTAGTAAGCGCGACAGAAAGCTGATGGGGGAGTGTAAACAAACAGCCTATCGGTAAAACCCACACGTCTTTACCTCATATAACACAAAATCTATTTCTGAAAAGAGCATGAATTCTGTACTTATCATATTTAATGTTAGTGTTTTTGTTGTCAAGTAATTGTTAATATATGAAAAATTGAAATGTTTTGCCACCACCTGTATTAGAGGGAAATAAATGGTAATGGTGGCCACAGGGGTTGCCAATGATTGGCTAAGGGTGGCAATGGCCACCCCTGGCCCCCCATCTAGCTGCGCCCGTGGCTACTGTAAATCCAAAACATCTGTTCACATGCCCAGCTATGGCCACATCAGACAGGTCAGTGCTAAATAGGTCATATGATGGTTAAAGAGGTCTCTAAAAACGGTTCCTTTCTAGTGTTAATGTTTAACAGAATTTCCTCACAGGTTTAACTTTCACTGGTGTCCTGCAGGCCTTAAAATCGTCCCAGCTTCAACCCAACTCATTTCCATTAATGGTTAATTAACAGGTTTTTTTCTGTTCTACAATCACCTTAATCAGGTGGGTTTACATTAAGTCACTAAAATAAAGTGTATGGAGGTAAGAGTGTTATGGTTTGGGAAAGCTTTGGTGCAGCAGTGTCTGCTAGCTTACAATCTCTTAATCAACCATAAATGTGATCAATTTTTTAACAGTACGCTTCAAGAAGAAGGTAAAGAATTGGGGAGTCCTAGAATGAGATCTGTTCTCATTGAAATGCTGCGTTGTGGAGACTTGAAACGCACTAAAGATGCAGGAACTCCTCAAACATTTGACAGCCAAAACACAGCAGTAATGCAAGTGATTTCAGACACTGTTACATTATTTCAGCTAAAGGGAGGACAGCAGTTTTTAGGTGGCATGTGTCTTAAGTTTATCCTCTTCTTTAATAGACAACCATTGTATAAGGATAGATACAGTCATTTATTCAAACAGGGCAGCACTATAAATAGAATTCCAACAATCGTTTCAGCCTCAATGTTCATTATTTTAATATTGAGAACATAAATAAAAGTGATCAGTTGGAAGGACACCCAGCTCCTTTATCTACAGACTTTATTTGCATTAGTGTCTGAAATGTTAAAGCCTCTAAAGAGTGATGGTAAAACTGCTGTGACAGAAGAGGCAATTTATTGTTCTGTTATTGTTGTAGTATTTAATAGTGCCACTGTTTACCTCTTCCTGTCTGCTCCTGTTATCAAACAATGAGGAGACTGTAATCCTTTAATTCTCCTAACGGATTGTAAAACTTTATACCCGTCAAATCTTTCCTAGTAGTCTGGAACCACTCACACAAAGCAAACAGGTTTTTTTGTTCTTTCCATCTTGTTTCACAGATGACAGTGTCTTCTCTGCGTTCTGAACATCATGCTTCCCCGGGCGGGTAAAGAGTTTCTGGTTCGCATTCGGTTCTCCTGGAGGCCTCTGTTCCAGGGCCGCTACCTGCTGCTTACCAACACGCTGAGCGGAGGGATCATGCTGTCGCTGGGAGATATCCTGCAGCAGACCCGGGAGAACCGCAGGCAGCCGGGCCGGGTCAGAGATTGGGGGAGGACAGGTAGAGGGGCACCCTGGTTTCTGAGCATCACACGAAATGATTTATATAATAGGCCATGACAATATTAGGATACATGTTTTTTTGTTTTTTTTTCTCTTCTCCATTCCTCTACATTTATTACTGCACACATTTTAGGGACATAAAACTTAAAATATTTTTGTTGAGTCATAGATCACAAGCAGACTTCAGAACACATTTCCTCTTTGACTATTTTGCAGAAAATATTTTTTGTTTTACCTGTAATTTGTTTCCTATTAATAACAAATGTTTTCCAACATTAACATTTCTTCCTCATGTTTTAACCATTTATAGGGCATTTGTAAATGCTAACTTTCCCTATAAAGGATTAAAGTTTTTATTGATTATCGGTGAGTCAGTCATTCAGAGAAATGTGACCAGAGCACCATGTCACTAACACCACTAACATGCCAAATGACTCAGGTTGCCACTACCATTATCAGTTATTATGGTGTTTAGCTGGCATTTGAACATTCTGGCTGAATACGTTTTATTACATCATCAAATTGTTTTCAAAAATGTTTTTATGCTTCAAGTTTTTCTTCAAAGTGTATTTGATCAGGATTTGTTCTAAACGCAAAAGTTTTTCATTCCTTAGTGATGGAAAGCTAATTTAATTGCAGAAGAATAAAATACTATTAGATGTCGTTTTGATATTTTTTTTCTTAAATGTAGAAAGACATTTATTATAAGAATAACATTTGTTCTTCACGCCACATTTTCTGCCATGGATTGTTTTTTTTTTTTAGCTACAGTTTCATAAAACACACATGGTGGATAAAGCATCTGCTTCACTGTCAAATGACCAGCCGGGTTATGATCTGCGCTACAATAACGGCTTTGTTCAAGTTAGAGGATTGTAAATGGTCTGTTTGGACAGTCTGCTGAGGCACCTGGTTTGCTGCAGCACCACAAGCTCAGTGCTTTAGGGCAACAATATCAGTTCAGCATATTTAATCATGTAGATAAAGCTGAAATCCACATAAATACGTTTTAGACTAGAGAAGCTCGCACATAATACTATTTGTAAAGGCTATTCAGATTAATCAAAGAACTGTTATGGTCTAATAATATATTTAGAAAAAAGCATAATGACATCAGATAATTTATTGATATTACATGAGCTTGATAAGATTATTTTTATCTCATTGTTTTCTTTTTTATTTGTTTAATACATGCAATTTCTTTGTGTACATTTGAAGTATTATGGACTGTAGTAGATGCCAAAAGTTACTGGTAAAAATGGTAAGAATGTAATATTAAATTGGTTGGAAATTAAATGTTTAGACTGGTAAATGAATTAAAAAAAAAGCTAATAACTTAAACAAAAAAAGCTATTGATGGTGGTAGGTAATCATTTGTTAGTTAGACTTTCTTTAAATCTTGGGCATAATGTATTGAAGACCAGAGATTTCAAAATTAATATTTAAATCCCAAAATTAGAACTCCACTTCAAAAGGTGTTTTGCAATGGCACATTTTAAATTGAATTGAAAACTGTAATCCATTATTAAACCTGCAATTTGAATTTTTAAATGGAAATGTATAAACCACAATTCATAAATCTGATTATAAATATATTTTCTAATCACACATTTAATCAACTTGCATTTTCAAATTCTTTATGAAGTTGTATATTTTTACGTTACCATTTCAATTTATCTTTTCCGTGAACCTTCTGGATAGCTCACTGAAAACCAAGTAAGCTAATCGCATTAGCTCCTCAGATGTAACCAGGTCACTCCTTGGTCATTTTGTGAAACAAAGCCTAGCACTATCTACTGCAGGCAATACATGATTTAATTTAATCCGAGAATAAGTGCAAAAAAAACATTTTTTTAAATCAATGAAAAATGCCCTTAGTTCTTCTGCAAATGTCATGAAAATAAGATATAAACTCTTGTACCCAGAGATACATTAATCATTTTTGGGTCAACACTGATTGGCATTGACCTACTAATTCTTATTTTCATTAAATCTAATTTTGTATTCTAACAGCTGCAATGCACTAAAACTGTACTGATGGGACCTGGAAAGAAGGAAAGCTTCTAAATAGCAAAGAAATGGCGGCCTAGTAGGGAAAGTGGCGGCCTCGTGGTTAGGGCATTGGCCCCCAGAGGTTCTGAGTTCAAGCCCCACTCCCGCAGACTGCCACTCTGGGTCCCTGAGCAAGACCCTTAACTCCACACAACTCCCCGGGCACCCCACAATGGCAGCCCACTGCTCCCCAAGGAGATGGGTTAAATGCAGAGGGAAATTTCTCCAGTGTGATATTACTAAGGTTTAATTATTAACATTATGAAAAAATAATATGACTGTCCTTGCACTTACATTTCAGTAAACGTAATCTAATTTTAAGTAAATGCAACAGTGGAAGAAGTATAGAGTAGGTTCTTTGCATGGATTTATTTCATAAATACTCAAATAATCAGATTCTTTTCTGCATATAATCTGCTGTTCATAGGTCACAGTTGACTTTAAGAAAGTTATAAGCAAAAATATTAGTTGATTGAGCACTGCTTTCAGTGGGGACCTCATTTATGTAGCATTTATACCCACTTGCCTGCATTCTTAAATCATCTTCCTTTGTTAAAAGGAAAAAAGGTTTTGAAATTACCCAGATCAAAAACAAAAAGCATAAATCTTTGTTCTGCTCCAATAATGTGTTTGCTCTCTTACCACTAGATGTCACTAATTCCTTCACCTTACTGCTTCAAAGATGAACGTTGCTCAATAATCCTGATAACAAAATGAGTAGTTCTATTAGTCACTAAAGCTGTTTCTAACCGCTTCTCCTTGGATTATAGTCTCCCTGGAAACTATAATCCAGTGTCAGAGGTTAAATACCTGCTGGTTATTAAAAAAAAATAAAAACTTTTTTCCACACATGGTTTGAGTTTAAACACATCAAGTAATGTTTGTTTGATGTGTCTAAACCTGTTCAGTGACTCATAGCTGTTCTGTTATTTTATATTTCCGTCCTTTTGTCCCCCTAAAGGTCGAATGTTTGTGGCTGGCTGCTCTATGGGTCCACTGCTGCACTACTGGTACTTCTGGCTGGACAGAGTTTATGTGGGAAAAGCCCTGAAGACGTTGAGCAAGAAGGTTCTGGTGGATCAGCTGGTCGCCTCCCCCACTCTGGGAATGTGGTATTTTGTAGGTAGGAAGGGGTTTACTGACAGGGAGCGGGCGGTTTTCTCCACCCGCTGTGCCACACCTTAAGACTGGTCCGGGTTTCACAATGACGCACGATTGTAAGGAATCATGTACAGAGTCAAAGTTCAAATGAGTAAGATGGCCTATATTGAGTTCAAAGGACATGTGTGATAAAGTGTTTTTCGTTTTCAGACGAGTTTATAAAAGTTAATAGCTGCTCATGTTTTGGAACGTTATCTGATGCTGATTCTAATGGTGACTGGGAATGACGCACGTCTAACGGGCGGCTCTGGTTGTCACAGGTATGGATCTGCTGGAGGGACGATCTTTATCTGAAGGATGGGCTGAGTTTAGAGGAAAGTTCTGGGAGTTTTATAAGGCAAGTACATCTGGAAGACGGTGAAATGACAGAGCAGTTTGTTTACTCATTACAAGCTTGGTTCTTAATGATGTGGATAAGTTCTCTCTGGATTATCTTTTACGTGATCTTGATCATTAACTCAAAGGAATAAAGATGGAGAATATGGAAATTTGAGATTTTCTTAAGCTTAACTCATCTTTTTTCATTTGATGTTTTTATTAACACCATTGTAAATGTATATGAATACATTGCATTGATTAAAGCTCCTTTTTCTTCTGTAGCTGGTAAAAACTTAAATATCTCCATACTTCCATCTTATTAATGAGTCCAGCAAAGCAGACTTCCTGTGCTTTAATCTTATTATAGCTGAAATTATATGTCACAATACAATAAATCCAACCAATAATTCAGGAGAAACTTCCTGGAAAAGCTGCAGTCGCTGTACATTAACATTTCTTCAAGTTGTAAAGCTTTAAAAGCAGCCGTTGTCCTTCCTGGAAACAAGCAGAGATATTAATCAGCTGTGGTGGACATCTATTTGACCCCTATCTCTGGAACAAATTGAACTACTCCCTGAGGATTTCTAGCACATCCCATCTGGGAAGTCTTAGCTCAGTCATGTAGGCTAAGGGTAATTAAAGTGTGATGGCTAGTACTGGGAATCTGCTGAGGCATACCAGTTTGATATTTAGAGAACATTTCCCAACATGCAGTTACAACAAGAAAAATAATTATTTAAGGTACCTAGCAAAAGTATCCATGCATCTTGAACATCATCAAATTTTGTCAAATAATTGCAAATTTCAGTCTAGTTCATCGGGATTTTCTCAGATAAACACAGAGGAGAGTTTACTTGGGAATTAGGAGGGAAATTGTTATTACTCAGAGAAAGAAATCAAAAGTTTTTATTTATTAGCCATCACTCTGAAGCTACTGAATAAAATCTGGTGCAAACAGCTCTAAAGAAGTAAAAATGTGCTGATCTTGTGAAAATCAAACCAGAAATTATTATTTTTTCCATCTTAACATAAAATTCTATGAGGGAGAAGCCTGATTACTTCACCCCCACGTTGCAACCTGGGTAGGCCTGAGAGAAAACATTCTAGGGCTCTGTTCGAAAACCTAGGACGCATCCTTAGAAGACCGGATTCGAAGGCCGATTACGTCATAGCGCGCCGAGGTCTGGTCGGATTCCAAGAGTCCTCGTTATGCGGCCTTAAAATGCGTCCTTCTTTTTTGCCCGATTTGAAGGATGGGTCTGATGTATCCTCGGTATTCTTGGATATCCCAGGATTCATTGCGAGACCAAGCAAGCTGTGATCAGAGTAAAGGTTACTTGGCGCCGAACAGTGGTGAAAATTGGAAGTTCAGTTTAATATAATACAAGTCATTTAATAGTTCCGTTTGAGATTAATGAAAAATAGTTGTTTTAATGGTTGAGTCAGATATGTGGCGGTAGTGTTTGGTTTATCTAAAGGTTTTAATCTGTTACTGTGTAAATGGGTTTGGCTGTAATTAAAGGACAGATTCTAATATATCTGCAGGGTGGGGACTATAAATCTGATAGGATTTTTATCTTTTTATTGCTGTTTTGCACAATATGCTTAACTACATATTTTATGTTGTTGAATATTAGAGATTTTGCTGATATATTTTTTATAAATACATTGTTTAGATTTACTTATATCTTTCTAACCCTTTTATAGAATAGAATAGAAAATCCCTTTATTGTCCCACAATGGGCAAATTTACAGCAGCAGAAATATTATTGAAATGGTCACATAAATGTGGACCTTAGAAAAATGTGGACCTTAGAAAAAAGAATAACATAATAGGGAAGAGTTAAAATATAAACAACACAATAAAGTGTTTTAACAATATAAAACTGGAGAATTAATAACCAATATGCAGCTATGGACATTTTTACAGTAATGGATATTCGAAAATAGCAGCCACATCAGAGATGTGCAGAATGAAAGCAGCATGTTATTTAACTGACTAAGGTTTCTATCATTACATTTGATTTTATTTGTTCCTGCTCCCGGTGGTTGGAACCTTTATTCCACTCTGGATTCTTGTGAGTGTAGTCTTTGTTCACTTCACAATAAAAAATAAATAAACAGTTTTGAAAACTTCTGTATTCATTCTTTTCCTGCTTTGTGTGTCAACGTTTACGGTTGTTAAGCAACAGAGCATACCTCGGTAAAACCCGCCGAAGGGTAGACCTGGTCGAATTCACAGCCTAAACTCTTCCGGTCTCCTTATTTTCAAGGACTTCGAAGGATCCAGTCTAGGTAGACCGCGTCCTTGGAGGACACGTCCTAGGTTTTCGAACAGAGCCTAGATGTTTCTGAGGTTCAGCACACCTGATTCAGATGATTGCAGTTCAGCAAAGCCTGATAATCTGCTATCAATTGATAACAGGTGTGTGAAAGCTGGGAAACATCTAAAACATGCAGGGCAGGGTGCCTTGAGGACCAGGATTGAAAAACACTGGTCTAGACCAGCGGTCTCAAACCTGGGTCCTCTAGATCCACCGTCCTGCAGGTTTTAGATGCATCCTGCTCCAACAGCTGAATCAAACCAATGATGCCTTATCAGGTCAAAGTTAATGAGGAAGACGTATTCAGTCATGTGAATTGTCTGTGTTGGAGCAGAAACGCATCTAAAATCTGCAGGTCATTAGGTCTAGAGTACCAGGGCTGGAGACCCAATGGTCTAGTCAAAGTCCCTCCCTAAATCCAAATTAAGAATTCCCAAAGACATGAATCTATAATCTGATTATTTCTGTTTGTATTCAGGGAGGCTAAAGACACAAAGATATTGTTCTCTTGTTTTTATTCTACTGAAACTGTTAACCTCCTTCTATTCTTTCTGTTCTCTTTATAGCAGTCCGTTAACAGGTCTGGTACATTATATACATTTAAATATGTAGTTAAAAATACCCTAACACATTTACTCACAGGTTTCTCACTAATTCTTTATCTTTAATCATTCAACAGAAGCAAATCATCCATGATTAAAATCCCCAGCTGCCAGCCTCCCTCTAAATGATTGTTCTATTCCCAGCCTTTCCTGTAACTCTGACTCAAATTTTTTATTAGTAGTAAAAAAGATGGAAAAGGCTAGTTAATAACTGAACTGCTGCTATCTATATCTATTTTTTTCTTGCCAAAAATGAAAAAAAAAAATTTTTTAACAGGTCATTACCATACATGTATTCTTTATTTTACATGTAATTGTTTTGATTGAATTCTGAAACTTTTTTTTTCTCAATAACATTTCTTTAACTAATGTCTATTATAAACTAGAACTGAAACAATTAATTGGATTAATCAATTATTGAAATAATCGTCAACTAATTTAGTAATCGATTTATTGTTAACTGAAGTGTAGAGACTCTAAAACATGCCTATACCTGACAGAGGAACCAATATTGAGAAGTAATTATACCAAGACTGTAAAATATTATGTAGTCATTTTACATTTAAGATTAAAAAATATTTTCCATCTGTCAATATGCTCTATTCAGAACTCAAGTTTCACCTAGTGTAATCTTTTTAAAAGTTTGCTTTAAGGAAGCATTGTCTGATTATTATTAGATCAATTGAACAAAAATAATCGACTGATTAATCCATTTGCAAAATAATTGTTAGTTGCTGCCCTAATATAAACAAATCTTTGCTGTTCGCCTGCCAGCTATACTTGACAGATCAAATACAACTCGATCTGCTTTGTTTTGATTGTGCCATGATCAGATTTCTCCCTCCTTGTCTCCTTTATGGTTTTTGCTCTGTTCATCTGATAGTTTTCGCTGTTCTGTTCACTTTCTGACAGGTGGATTGGTGCGTTTGGCCCGCCGCTCAGACGATCAACTTCTACTTTCTATCGCCCAAATTCCGTGTTGTATACATCAATTTTGTCACATTAGGGTGGGACACCTACCTCTCATATCTGAAGCACAGAGTAAGTGTCCTTTCTCCTCCAAGTCAAATGTTTTACTTTTTCTTTTTGTAATTATTTTTGGTCAATAGTTCCTTTGGACTCTGGCTGCCTTTTTTAATCATCCCAGCACACCAAAAAATCTTTATGGTTTTATTAATCAGACTAAATATAGGAAAATAATTTTATTTCTACGAATCAGGAATTCACTGCATTGTCTTGTTTGCTAAGAATTCGGGTTAAATGATTAAGGCTAGTTTCATGCAGAAATAATCATGAGTGTGACAGCAGCTCAAATACAGAAATAGCTTTGCCGGCATGAATTTGCAGTTATTCTAATGTTTTAGTCAGGCAGTTTACATTGTCTCCTGCAGTTTTCTCTCAAGTTGCTGATGTTGATGGATGCCTTTTGCTTTTCATGTGCTGCACAGGATGAAAACCAGCAATCTGAACCGACATCTGACAGCAGCTCTGTGGATTCACAGCAGAAAGAGCTCACATCTCCCAAACCTCTGAAGGAAAAAACGTAGGGATCTTCATTAGCTGTGATGGTTATCAAATACAGAACAGTACTTGATATTTTCAGACTTCCTCCTCTTGAAGAGCGCTGTGATCCCATGTCCATCTGTCTGAGAAGATGTATGTTTCTTAAACTGAGGTGTAGAAGCTCTGAAAAACTTTAAGGTCCCTCTTTTTTATATTTTGTGAAAGATGTTCACTCCTCTTGGAACATTCAGGGACAAAAACAGTTTCACTGCCCTCAGCCGCTGCACTTTAAAGTGTTAAAATCCTGCTTCCAGATTTTTGTGATTGATTTGTGGTACACCCTGTTTATGTTGGATTTTTTAAAATAGAATAATCAGAACGTTATGAAATGGTTCTTTATATCATGTTAATGTGTGAACCTTTGCCTTAATATGTGGCCCAGAAATGCACCTCATTGTGCCAGATAATCTGTTTATCCCTCATTATTACTGCTGAATGATCTTCATCAGTCTATAAATGGTTATAGTTAAGTCTAATATGATGGACAAATAAACTGTGGATATAACCTTAAATCCTCAGGGGGAAAATATTTGAGTCTGTTTTCAGCTCAGCTCCTGAAACAAAGAGAATGTTTTCACCAATTAATTTTTATGTTTTCAGTAGATGTGTAATAATTTAATAATGGAGAAAAATAATTATTTTCAGTACGTAAATGTATTTCTAAAAACCTACACAAAATTATTTGTTTTCTCATGCATTTCTAATCAGATACGGTGCTGTTCAGAAAGCTGATTAAAAACAGAAATCGTTAAAGTCATTGTAGATGACGTTTAAAAATTTATGAGTCTTGTACAAAGATAAGGAAAATATCTAGTCTTGTATAAAATTCCTGTTGTACCTTGGAACTATTTAAACATAAACAATAAACTTTTAATTCCCTAAATTTGTCTGAATTTTATCATGTTCTGCTTACAAATGAAGAATGTTAGAAATACGTGCCCATGGCTGCGGGACCTGAACATGAAAAGTAAAAGGTCAACTAAAGCAAAAGCTTATGTCCAACATCTGTCAATTATAACGCAGAATGGTTTTCATTTATTTTAAGTTGCAGTAATTCCTCAGTCATAAGGCTTTGTGTAAATCTGGGACGCCATTCAGGGAACTTTAGCGTTATGATGAACTGGGGTAAATTGATCCCTATAAGGTTTAAGAAACCCTAAACTTTATAGATGATGTATCAATTATTTCAGATGATTTTGGCTATGTCTTACTGCTTTTGAGTGTTAATAACTCTTAAAATTTGACTTCAGAAAATTTGAAGCGTGCAACAAAAGCTTTGGAGATCTAATCATTTATTATTGGGAATCAAGGGAACCTGACAGTTCAACAGTCCTTGACAAAGTCCTTAAGGAGAAGAAGGGTTATTACAAACGTCATAAAATGTTGTATCCAAACACCGCGCATTTTCACAGGGCTGCATTTTCTCCACATTTAGCTGTTACAGCCTCATTTCAAATAATATTGAATTCATCATTTAACCCTATATGTAAGGAATAGTACATAATTATGCATTTCAGCAGGCTGATATTATAGTATTAAAAACTATTTCTTTCAGTGCAATATTCTAGCTTACTGAGAAACTGAATTTTGGGTTTTTATTTAGCGGTGAACTAACGATGTCTAAACTTTCTGTCAGATGGGCCAAACTCTTGCAGGCCAGAATAATACATAATTATTTTTAGGACTAAGATCTCAAGCATTTATTGATATTAGACCTGCTCAACATTATATTAACTTGAGGCATGCTGTTTTTGATCAAAGTACCAGAAAGAGATCAGTAAATCATTATACCTTTGTCTTATTAAAAGAAAAGCATCCAGTTTGCAGATTATTTTGGGCTTGATTGAAAAATATAAACACAAACTTAAGCTATTCTTAGTAATAAGGACAGAATCTTAAAATGCTTTGTGTGTTTTTATTTTTATAGATATAATAACATATGTAGGTGTACAAATGGATAATTTTTAAGCAAAAAGTCAGTGGATAGACGAATGCGTAGTCACTGTGAAATGAAAGAACATACAAATCACTTGGTTTTTAAAAGGCATTTCTTTTATTGTAGGAAGATTTTATGTTTTTCTGTAAACATTTTGGTCCATTTACAGTCAAGCATATGTGTGGCCGGCAACATTTGGATCATTCTCTACACAAAATCAATCCAGGAGCCACATGTGGCCCCAAGGGCCGAACTTTGAACGCCCCTGCTGTCAGCCTTAAGCATCCTAATAAACTAGTATAATATGGATGTAATAGTAATATTCAGCAGTGGGTATGTATCCTGTTTGTGACTTTTCCTTTAGCTAATGAGGCATGTTGGTGTTTAAAAAAGGTTTGGAAATAAACGTCTTTGTTTATTGGGTTTAATTGGAGCTCCAAAAAACGAAGACAGAAACATATGGAAGAAAAACAGTCTCATTGGAATCTGCCTTTTTTTTAAACACCGAATTTTAAACACTGAATTTTTTTAACACCGAATTTTAACAACCAACCTAACTGCAACAAATCTGAGCAAAAAAACAAAACAGAAAACATCTGTTATTAGCGACTTAAGAAACCCTAAAACTATACTGAGGTCAGGAAATGAAACAACGTTCATAAACAGTTGATGTGTGTTTGGTAATGAGAACTCAGGCGGGAAACTACAGGAATGAAGAAAAAAACAACAACCTAGGAAGTAAAACCAACTTGAAGCAAGAACAATAAAAAAAAAACGTACTCAAAGTCCCTTTAATCTGTAAAAACTGGCTCAAAGTGAAAACCGATCTCCAAGCTGTCAGCAGCAAAATAAACACACTCCACTTTGTTCAAATATTTGACCAGCCTGGAGCATCTGATATGCGCCAACTCGCGTTTAGAGCAATGCTCTTCGTCAGACATTGAACATATCCTGCTGTCAAGGATGCAGCCTGTGGGCGTGTGTGTGAAAGTCACTGATATGACCGACTGCCAGACACTTCCTCTCTCAACATGCCTGCAGCGATGTACCTCACTCTCCTGCTTAGCCTTGTCACAGTGACAATCTGCATTGGTAAGTAAAAACTTCACATAACTGACTGCTGAATTTTAAAGTTGAATGTCTGGGGCAGAGTGTTATTTCTAGGTCCCGTTAAAGATGCAAATGTATGCAAACAGGAAGAGAGAAGTTCTGACAGCTTGCTTGGTAGCATGGCTCAGTCAGCAGAAAGGTTTCATATTCAGTTCATGTTCAGGACTGTTGATAAATAATTCCCAGCATTCTTATAGATGGTGACTGATTCCCATGTAGATATGAACAAAATTAAAGATGTGACTTGTGAATACCACAACAGGTTAATGTTGCCGTCTATTGAAATAGTTATGTTGAGCTCTCATGTAGCAGCTTTGTCATTGAGACACAGTTAGTTTTGGTAATTTGACACAAAATGAACACGAGAGGAATAAGATGCTAAGGGCCGGATCTATCAAAGGTTTACGTGTATAAAAACGTGAGCTATTTCACTGCGCACGCTAAAAAATGTACAAACTGATCTATCAACAGCGTGCTAAAGGGATTTGGTCTTTAAAACGTGCTAAATAGTGCCTCTTATCCATTTAGTACTTTTTCTGCAATGAATATGCAATATGGGGCGTTTACACGCAAAAGTGCGTCTTGTGGGAGGAGAACATGTAAATATATTAATTTAGCACTCGCAAAGTGATTTATCAAACCTGAAAGCAATTTTGCTAACGGTATCTGACTCTATATTTAACACGTTTCAAATGAAGGTGCAAATGGTCTGTATGCGTAATTGCGCACACATGGCAGCGGTTATTGTCGCAAGAAGGAGACATCGAAATGAAGCAAGGAGACGCAGAGAACGCATTTTTTCACTCCGTGTGAATATTTTTGGAATGAACGAGGAAACGATCATCAAAACATAACGTTTATCCAGCATTGCTATTTTGGAGCTGTTGGGGGAACTCCGAATGGATTTGGAGCCAGCCACAAAGAGGACCCACGCAATACCAGATATCACAAAACTCCTTGCAACATTGCACTTTTTTGCATCTGGGATCTCCCAATCTCGTTTTTCAGAAGTGCTGTCCGACGTTCTAAATGCCATGTCGCCCTGACGCCCTACCGGAGAACCCCGACCTTGCGCCTGTGGAGCAACATGCCAATGCTGCGGGGATGCGTACGCGCAGTCATCTCATCCACAGTCACTTCTTGTGAGCCACTTGGTATATGTATTTTTCTACAGGCTAATACAAAACACCTGTTTTTTTTTTTTGTTTTTTGTTTTTTTACTGCAGTGAAGTAGAAATTCAGCCACATACCACCCTAGGGAATAAAGGTTGCCAAAGTTTATATATATATATATATATATATATATATATTTTTTTTTTTGGAGGGGGTGGGGGTGTCACTGTAAGATTAAAATTTCTTAATGCACTAGTTTGCACAAACTACAAACTACTTTGCCGCAAACCAAACGCGCAAAACCATCATTTAAATAGGGCGTCTCCAACAGTTTTGCGCCTGCCACCAGTTACGCAATCGCTCTTGTTAAATCACCCGCAAACCATGGTTCAGCCCCTCGCGCAAAATTCTAGTTTGCCAGCGCAAATTACTGCACGCAAAATTGGATCTTGATAAATCCGGCCCTAAGTGTGTCCGTCCAAGAGGAAAACTCCTACCAAATTTTCTGCTCATGGTTCACAGCTGGGCTTTCAGATGTGTTACAAAATCCTTATCAACAGCCTGAATCTGTTGATTTGTTGTGAAATTTGACTATCAGCAGCAGCCATGTTGCCTAATGCTGGCTTTGACAAAGCATCTCATCTGAAGCTTTAAACTCATCTTCTGCTTTGATGGCCTCTTATTTCTCAACCTATTTTAGTTCCTTCCTATAAATAAACCATTTTCATAACCCTGTATTTAAAACCTAATACTTAATGTATCTCTTTTGTTGTGTATTTCGACAAATAGTAAGAAAAATGCTAAATTTCACATATATTTCCTTTAAAAAAAGGAAAGTTTTACTGTATTTTGATACTTTTCTACATATCCCTGGTTATGGCTGTTGACAAGAAAAAAGAAAGTGAGAAGTCAGAGGTAAGTCAGAATAACTTAGGGACTTGCTATGACAGGATTTGTTGACATGCACAAAAAAAATCATCAAATGAAGTCCATTAAAGTCTTTATCAATTCCAAGGAGTGGAGGAAAAACAAAACTCTTTCCAGCTGCATCTCAGAGAAAATAAACAAAAGGGGCAAATCCCACAATGCAAATAAAACCTTTTCTCAAGTCCAACCTTGAATCCAGTCCTCAGTCCAACCCAGTTAAACCAAACCATTATTTGCCGTTGTTGGTTCTTTTGTGTTCCTCAATTAAATCCCAGAACACTCAGCTGCTTCCATTATGGAGAAAAGACTTATCACCTGCCTCTAATCAACCAATCAGAAGTGATGACATCCAGTAAAGAAAAAATATTTATCTCAATAATATTTAGACTCTAGAAACCAGAGAAAGCAGTTTTTATTTAAGGAAAATTTGCTTTATCTCAAATAGAGATATGTGATCACATTCAAACTGTCAGACATATTGCAGAAACTTTAAGTAGATTTTGTACTCAGGTTTGCCAAAGTTTGATTTCTAGTCTCATGATTTTAGTCTCATGATTTCTAGCCCATTAGTTGCATTTCTTCCCCTTTTTCCCCACCTTATTTCCTGTTGTATTACTGATGGATAAAAGCCACTAGTTTTCATAGGAACAATATCAATATATACAATTAAAGTGGGTCAGGTATTTGTTAGAAATGCCTCCCTTAGTCCCAGAAACATCCCACTGGAAGGAGGCCCAGTGGACGGCTCATGGCGCGCTAAAGGGATTGTGTCTTTCAGCAGACCTTGGTACGGCTCTGGCTCTTCCCCTGAGGAGCTGGAGGAGAGGAAAGTCTCTGCTGCTTATTGTGTATAAAATGCCACGCCATCTTTCCAGCTTTGTGCAGCAAAACTTTAACTGTAGTAAAGTAGGCATCCCTTTATAGGGCACTCAGTGAAATACTTTGAAAATCAAAATTTCAAGTCAATAGTGTTATAGGAATCCAGGAAAAGACCTCATCATCTTGTAACAATTAAAAAGTATGGATATTTTGATGCCGATGTAATAACAAGAAACACCAACTTGTCCAAGTATATTATGAAAAATTACAAAAGTGCTTCTTTAAAAAAATGATGACTGAGAGTAAAAGAAACTAATTTTTTGCAGTAAACCATAACCTCAGAGGCATTAATGCTGATACTGTCATAATTTTTAGTTTATTAACCTTAATACAATTGCTAGCTAGGCTTATTAACTTTTTAACTTTTCAATTAGTTTTTTTTACCTTTTTTTCTTGACTTGGTAGTTGTTGTTTTTTTTTTTTCACATTAATATCCAGCAGGTAATATATCATTCAAGGGCTCATCTAATTGGTCAAACGCCAAAATAAGATGTACAGCCATGTGGCTGTATCTTTGCTGAATGTCTGGATATAAATGTTTTGAGCTTCTAGACATAACCGAGGGACGGGGGGGACTTTATTTGTAAGGGGTATGCAAGTGATGTGCTCTATAAAGTCCCCTATAAAAGGGTTTAATAATCAGAATATCATTTTAACATGAACCAAGACCAACTACAAGTAAAGTAATGCTAATATAGGCGAATAAGTCTATTGTTCTTGTCACTCAGTTCAGAAAGTGAAATGTTCATAAGGAAGGCTGTCTACTGGACAGATGTCCTGGAAATGAAAGGCATCTCAGACTTCATCCTGATCACTTCTGAAAGTCTTCTGTTTTTCCCCTCTTGCAGAAACCATAGCTGTCCCTGAAACTACTAGAGGTGAATTGACAACCACAACTGCTTCACATGCATCTCTCAACTTTACAAAATCATCCAGTGCAGTAACCACCGCTGTCACACCCCAGAATCAAACAGCTACACAGAATACCACTGAAGCTTCTTTAACTTCACCACAGACACCCACAGCAGGGAAAACCAGTCCAAGTAGCCCTCCTCTGAACACAACGACCAGCCAAACATCCAATGAGACTGTAACCGAGGAGCAGGAAGTCCCATCAACGACTCTAAATGTTACAGCTGGTACCTCGACAAACACAACCACTTCAGGTCAGACTACTGTCCACGCTCCGAGTTATACTGAAAGACAGAGCTATTGAAATTAATTCAGCTATACAAATGAGTTGCATTGTTAGCAGTAACAAATCAACCATTTTACAGCTGGTGCTATTGTCAAAGAAATACCTTTTGTTGTGCAGAAAAAAAAGGAAATCCTGCAATCATGTAAACCACATGGAAGCTGGTTTCCACCAAACTAAGGAGCCCCTTGGTTCGGGCCAGCTCATAAGAACCTGTGTGGGAAACTAAATAAACAGCTGATAAAAGCAAGAAGAGATATAAAGTTATGTTAATTCAGTAATATCCTGACTTTTTAGCTTTTTGCAGCAAATTCTGTCTCTTTTAGTAGATATTGACCAAACATTTGGAGACCCTGGTAAAAATGTAAGAATAAAGCTGACTTTTAAAGGTGAGCAGCATTCAGCAGGCCCTTTCAGTTACTCAGATCTTTTATTCTGCATATCAATGGTACTGCTGAAAACTTAAAGCAAATTGAACTTTAAAAAAACACAGGAAAACAAAGAGGCTCCTCTGTGCTATCTTTTTTTTCAGTCATTTCAACCTCTTAAATCCAATTATAGCATAAATGGGTCTGTTTTATTATTGTATTTAAGCCCATTTAAATGTTTAGACATGTGTTTTTTCCATGTCTTAAATCAAACCTCATTTCACCTAAGTTATTGCCTTTTTTTTTTTAACTAACCAAAAAACACTTTTGGCACAGAAGCTATGAGGTACAGGAACAAATGATTTAGTTTGTGCAAATAATTCTCCCGTCATTTTTGAGGTAACAGTTTTTTCTCTTGCTTGATGACTCTCAGCTCTTTCAGACAACAAGGACAATTACAACTGGGCAGCAAATCCTGGCCTTGTGGCTGTCATCTGCATCTTTTGCATGGTCTTTGGCCTCTTGCTGGTGGTTATAATGGTGAAATGTGTCAGATCATCGAGGCCCAGCTTTGAGAGGTTGGAAGATGTGCCCTTGGTAAGTAAGAAATCAATTGTTTTAAGAAAACTGTAAAACAGTTATAACCTATATTTCTGAGTACATATAGGCAGAATAAACACAGATATGCACCTCTAAAAATATTTACTGTCATACAAATAGCTGAAAGTAACACAATTTTGAATGCATTTGATTGACTAGAGGAAAAAAAATAGAGAAGCCGTGTTCTAGTTTCTGTTTTTCTCCTCAACATTGAGCTCACTGGGTTGCTACTCTCTCTTCTGCACAAACAGGAAGTCTAAGCCTAAAAATGGGTGGTGAGCACCCTATGACTTGTTATAATTCTTTTTAAAATAGATTATCAACCTCCTATTGGTTTGTCAGCATGTATTTAGACTCTTTCAGTATCCTCTTGTCATATATTTCAGATGCAGGACTAAGTACTTTTTTTTTTCCATGGTGAAAATAAACAGTGTTAGTGTGTTATACAACATTAACCAGTAACCTAAAAAAAATAAGATGAAATATTTGCATTTATCTTAATAGGACTAAAACTGAAACTGTTTAGAAATCATGTGCACTAATCTTCAACAATGTTTCTAATAAAGAAGCCCAGTTTGCAAATCTTTATTGTAATGTGACTGACTGTAAAACATTTTCCTAATACAGCTGTGAAACACTTTCCTGTTCTAGACCGGTACAGTGAGAGCAACACAATATACAATATATAACCAACAAAGTGACAGCAAAAAAGCTGATTTTGCAAATTGTGCATGGAAAGATTTCTCCATGAGTTAATAAATGACAGAACAAGGGCCTTAAAAAGAGAAAATAAGGACAAAGATGTTGAAACCTTTGATAATGTAGCTAATCTTTAATATCTTAGAGAGCTGCTGCTGTGGTGGGAAGTTTACATGAACTCATCATGGTCAATAACTTCAGCCTCAAGTTATTCATACAGCCGGCAGATTAAAATACTACTGAAAGGGGATATTAAAATGAAATAAAATGCGTAGTTTAAAAAACTGAATTACATACACACTTGCTGGAAACAATCTGTTCTATTCAGGGGCGTATCTAGAAAAATATTTATGGGGTGGCGAGAGGGGGGCAGGAATTTTTGAGGGGTGGCAACATATGGCATTTGTTTACACTGAATTTAATCACAGTTATCACAGTTTGGTGAGAATAGTTTCATGTGAAACAGTTCATATTAGAAATACATCGTACAACTTAATAGGAGATAGTAGAATAATAACACTACTTCTAGAGGGGCATTATCACAAGAAAGGTATTAAGGTATGACACAGCTACTGAGTCGCAAATGTGTGAGATTGATTGTCAGAGAGGCAGCTTTGCAGCATTTGCACAAGAAGAAACTATGGAAAGAAAAAGTTACCCATCAGAGATCTATGGACTGAGCTGTACTAAAGTGAGCATAACTACACAGTAGAAATAAATGGGTCAAGGCATCCGAACAAGGTACCGGACATCCATGTATTGTTTACTCTAAACACACATTTACCCACGTTTGTTCCTCAGTAACTTGACATACAGCAGTTAAGGCAACATGAAAGGAACATTTCATGCATGTAAATATGCTGTAATTAGAGCTGCTGTATCAACAAATCAACAAAAAGGCAGGTACCGTATGTTACATCAAAATCTCCACCAATCTGAAAAGAAGCAACATAAAAATACGTTTTGCTTCCAGTCTGAAAAAGTACAAAAAACTTTGTGATTAGGTTCATACAGGTCATTTCTGGATAGTTTCATACTATATATACAAAAAAGTAACAACACTGCTTCATATTAAGCAGGATTTACACCAGTATCCCATTTTTAACTTTACTTTTTACACTTTTGGTTTTATTATAGGAAATATCCATTTTTCTCAGGTGCCAATACAAAATGTAATAGATCTGTAAAGGCTCACCAGAGAGCATAACATAAAGTTGAAATGACTATAAAAGCTTAATGCGGCGATTTCCATTTTGCTTAGCAAAACGCTTCACAAATTTATTTAGATCCAATGCCTTTTTGCGTATTGATTTGAGTACAACCAAACTTGATTGTCTCTTTTCTGTCATAGCTGACCACAAATATGTCTTTATGAGCCTGAAACGTCAGGCCTAACTAACATCATTGTTAGAGAAATAACGTTCTGCAACCTGATTTTTATCATCTCAAAATCAGCATTGCAGCTATGCTAGCAACATTGTGCTTTCATTATGATTTAATTTCTCGATAGATAGTTAATCGGTTTTTACCTGTTTCATCCCGTGTCTCCTCTTAGTATGACCCCTGGCTCCCTCGCTTTGCCCCATTCGGTTTTTGAAAAAATTTCGAAACAAATCAGTCTCAGTCGCTCTTGCGTCATCTCGTGCTGCATTCACTGCAGTCCGACATTGGAAATTAGTGGTAATTCTCAAATTATCCATGATTTATAAGCCTTTCCACCCCTACCGCCAACTGGGGTGGCAGCAGGGGTGGCAAGCTGTTATTTAGGGTGCATTTGCCACCCTATGCCACCCCAGTAGATCCGCCTATGGTTCTCTTTTACAAAAATATGTGGGGAAAAAACTTTATTGGCATTAGATTGAAGCACTAGTATAACTGTGGACATGCTTTTATGTTGAAGGGGCAGCTAATAACCCTTTTCTTTAGCTTTTTCCATAGATTATCTGTCAAACTCTGAGCCAATCAGAGCCCTAATTATACAACCAGGCAGAACAAACATTTTATTAAGCTAAAAATGTCGTTGTGAAACTACATCTCTCAGAAGAATAAATCATTAGTGTGTGTATTCCTGTCCTCTACCACCGGTATTAGAATAACAATTAATGATGCTTTCCCCTGCTTGCTTAATAGTTCACCATCATACATTTCTCCAGAAGTTGTGATAAATGACACTGATTTTTTGTAGCTTTCAGTTCATTGCATAGTCGAGCCTAAGTGATTCCTAAACTTTTCTAGATCAAATCATTATAACCAGTTTTATTTAATCTTGTTTTAACATTTTAGGTCAGATGTTCTAATGGATGTCCTAACAGAAAAAAATAAATAAATCAAACAAAACGTCAATGGAGGGTAAATGGAAGGAGGGTCAATGCATACCCTTCACATGATTTCAAGGCATGACTGTTTAATACAATGACGAATCAGTGAATACATGCATGTGTTGTTCAATATCAACTAACTCTAATATCAGCCCTAAATATCAAGTTGACCATGGGATAAATATATCTATGCCAAGGACAGCAATATTTTTAATCAAATAATACTTTGAGGATCAGGATTTTTTTCTTTGAGTTAGGTGTCCCTCTCTTATGCTTTTAAAATCATTCCACAGCATGGAGCTCTTATAGTAAATAAAGTTTGTGAGCAGACCTCTGTCCTAAACATGTTTCATTATTGTGGTGGGAAATGGTTTGCATTCTTTGAACTTCTTTCATGTTTTCTCTCCAGGGCAAAGTGAATGAAGCTTCTCCCTTTGCTCAGTACTCAAAATGACATTACACTGGACAACAAAGGGACAGAAGAGCTCTGTCTGCAGTTCGATTCTGATGTTTCTGGGCTGTAAAACAAGATTACTACTGTCTACACCACACAGAAGGGCCTCTAAGTTTAAACATGTAATTGTAGATTGCACTTTTATCAATGCTAATGAAACACTCCTGGATCAACTCTGATCTGATTACCTGGCTGCTGGTAATTCGATTGCTTTATGGTGACTCTTAATCAAATAAAACATGACCTTTTCTCCCGTTCTTTCTTTTGAGATGAGAATTAGTGTGATTGTAAAAAAAAAAGTTAAATGTTTTATATTGTCTAAATGCACAAAAGCCTTTGGGAATAATAACTGCAGTTATGCACATGTCAGTTTAACACATTAAATGTTTGTAAAGCTTATATTACCCTGATTCTCACAAAGGTGTTTTTCATTTTGCTTCATTACAACCAAAAACTTTTTTGTATTTTATAAGGATAATTCCCTGAAAGATCAAGTAGCAGGACCTATATTTTGATGTGCCCAAACTAATGCATTGTTTTAACTTTTTTTTTTTTTACTATTGAAAATCTAAAGAAAGTATAAATGTCTAAAGTATAACCATGATATCTGATGGTTTTCTTTAAGCCCCATATTTTGCTCCATCCTTGGTCTTAGATAAGTGATCAGATCAGATAATTGCCCAGTATCTGCTAAAGGCAAACATTCCCACACCATAATGCAGCCACCGCATGTGTCTATGGAACAGTGTCTTAAGAGTTACACTCAGGTAGAACCTCTTTACCAAATAGGTCCTGAAATGGTGACACTAGATGTTAAGGGATATCAGCATAAAAGTGTCAAAATACAAATGCAATGCCACAGTTTTCATGTTTTAAGAACAAAAGCCTGAGCTAATCCTGTTTTTCCCCCTTCCACTTTAGATATGTGTTACTTTGTATTTGTCTATAATATAAAAACCCAATACAAAACATTAGTTTTTGGTTGTAACAACAAATAAAAAAAAATAAAAGGTTAAATCATTTAGTAAAAGGCACTGTGGTCCATATATCTGTATAACTAAAAAAAAAAATGCATGTTGGGGATAGTTTGAAAGCTTAAGTTTTACTTTCATTGTTTGTGGTTTAAACAAATCAACATCATTTTTTTTTCCCCAAAAGAAATTACAAAAGAAATCATTTCAATCCACCCACAGTGGTACTGAAAGCCTCTGCAGCTTCCGAATAAAGAAAAGAACATAAAAAAAAACCTAAAGGCTTTTTGTAACATCATATTCTGTTTTACCTTTAAACTCACATGATTTCTGTCTTTATTTTACCTCTTGAAATAAATCCCATTTATTGTCAACATTATTAACATACTGTGTGTAGTATGTATGCTGCTATAGTACAGACTTGATGTGATTAATGAATCGAAGTAAAGTGCAGCTGTTCAACCTCGGTTATTCATGGGTTTCAATAAATCAGTGCTGTTAAAAATACGAGAGATCCCTGCATCATTGTTGTGGATGTAAAGTGGGTGATTTGTATAAAAGCCTACATGGTGAAATGTTGTGCTTGAAATGTATTTATTTTAGATCTTAGTATTTGCTTTGCAGCCTGCAGTCTAGTAAGTATGCTAACACCCCTGTTATCAGCAGAGCCACCCACTGAACCTGCATTCTGCTGTTTTACCTCTCCCCCACCCCTTCTATACGTTAACATATCAGGTTTCCCTACATAGACAAATGACCATGGGACAAGAGATAAAGCTTGCTGTCTCCAGGGCTCCATGGTTTGGAATACCCGAAAAAGGTCAGAAGAAGTGAGGTAACTGGTCACCGTGGCCAGACTGGTTCAGCTTATAAGGAGGATGTTTGTTGATTGCAGGGCAGATTAAAAACTTGAATGCAGTAGACTCAGGTGATGTGATTTAAATCTGCAAAATGTCAAGCAAAAGAAGATCTTAATAGTGACCTGAGAGCAGAGAGCAAACTACTCTCTCATTAAGGTCAGGATGATATCAGATGAATGCTGAAATTAAGCACTTCTCTGTCATAGATAACGAGAGAGATTTTTTTTAATGGAGCATGGTTTTTCAAGCTAATAGTATTCATTTCAGACCACCACTGAGTAAATAAAGTATGCATTTTGCAAACTACAGAGAATATTCTGTCTCCCTATAGTAAATTATGTATGAAGTTTATTTCTGCAGCAATTCACAAGGATTTTCCTTGTGGTGTCTGTGGTGGCTCTTTAACCCCTTTATAATTCAAGTCAAAGCTGCGGTTATCTGTTGATTGTGCCTCTTTTCTACCACACTTTTACCCCTCCATTTGTAAGCTCTTCTGTTCGAGCTGCAACTGATTGGGACCTCTGCCCCACATTAATTGGAAACCTCAACTTACATCATATTTGAGATACAGTTAAAGAAATGACTGACAATCAGAGCTGTTGACACTAACTGAAAACAAAAGCCTTTTTTCACTGCCCCCTTCTGCCTTCTTGCCTTGTTTGTGCTTAAATATGTGTCTCGGATGATTGTATAATTGTTGATCTTTTCTGTTTTCATGGAGCTCATTTTTTGCTTAAGCAATCTATTGTCATGATCTGATGTAAGCATGTATATTTACTTCTCTTCCTTCACCGAGATTTTTACCATCTGTCTATAGGGACTGCAGGAGAAAAACATGGCCTTCTGACCAACTTTTGGATTTTGACAAAAATGTTTATTAATATGCATTGTCCCTTTGATAAGTAAATAAATTAACCCTTTAAAGCATGAAACATGAAATAATTGACAAAAGATTCTAATTTTTCAAAGTTAAAATTGTCATTGAATTTTCCAATAAGTGAAATAACAATATAAATTTTGTATCCGTTAAATGACATGATTTATTTGCATAAATTTTGATACATTGTGTATTTCTATATCATCTTTTATATGTTTTCTGTTCACTATATTTGTCTGATTATGTAAGTCAGGGATCAAATATGATATATATAAAATGGTCTGGTTAGCATCATGAGGGCCCTTTGAGGGCCATAATATGACCCTTTTGCAGGCTATAAAATAACATCTTTGTTGGTATTATTCAGTAGTTAAATTATTATTGTTTTATTTTCTGTCAGCTGAATAAAAGAATAAAAACTTGTATAGTATTTGGAGATTACAACATATAATCAGTTTTATTGCATAAGTGCAGTAATAAACAACAGATGAAACGCTTTTTGGTAAGTTTATTTATTTCAAAAACTAAATTTACCAAGTGAAAAAAAAATCTACAAACAGTTTGATGGTTTCAATACGGAAGAGGATTAGGGCCACTGAAAAAATAAAAACGTTAACTGATTTTTACATTTTATTTGAGTTTAATATGGTCTGCGATTAAAGTCAGAATTCTAAAATTAAAGTCAGAATTCTGAAAAAAGTAGGAATTTTGAGATTTAAGTCATAATTCTGAGATTACAGTCCGAATTCTGAGATTAAACTCAGAATTCTGAAAAAAAAATATCAGAATTCTGGGATTATAGTAAGAATTGTGAGATTAAAGTCAGTATTTTGAGATTAAAATAAGAATTCTCAGATTAAAGTCAGAATTCTGAGGAAAAAAATCTGAATTCTGAAAAAAAGTCAGAATTCTGAGATTATAGTTTGAAATCTGAGAAAAAAAGGTCAGAATTCTGAGATTAAAGTAAGAATTCTGAGATTAAAGTTTGAAATCTGAGAGAAAAAGGTCAGAATTCTGACTTTAATCTCAAAATTATTACTTTTTCCCTCAAATATTAAGCTGAAAGAAAAAAAAATCTGTTAACTTTTTTTTTCAGTGGCCCTAATCCTCTTCCGTATTTCAAACTTTCCTTTCTTTTAATGATGAAAATGTCCGCCTATTATGCTTAAATGTCGGTGGTATCACAGGGTACATTTAATCTGACAGACGAGTCCTTCCAGGAAGCATGATTTATGAGGCCCCAGAGGGGCCCCGCTGTTCCTGGGGACCAAACAATGGGCAGCCCCGCAGACCTCGTGCTCAGCGTAGTAAAACTGTTTACGTGCCACAGCTTACACTTCTTGTCATGTGACCATATGGCCGACGTCACAGTGACGACACCGGGCACGCCGCCCGGGTGGCAAGTGGCAGAGTTTGAAGTCTAAAGTTATCAACATTTAACAGCAGCAATAAAATGGGAACCGGGTAATAAGTTAAACAGCGGTACCTGACAGCCAGCTTCTAACACCTCCAGAAGGAGAAACTCCTCCAGCAGAGAGAGAAAAGCGCTCCAGAGGTGAGTGAAAATCTGCTCGATCAAACTTTTCTCCTCTCTTTATAAAAGCGGTGATGTGACGGAAGATGCGCTCAGACGGACAGCTGCGCTCCAGATCAGCGCAAATACATAAACTGCGCAAATGGTTTGATCTGCTAAGTTCCACCGATTGTCTGGAATAATCAGCTTAGAATCATGGTCTTTAAACTTGTTTTTTTCTGTCTGTCATTATCTCTTTGCTTCCTCCTAAAATGCAATAAACTAGCGGTTCTAAAAGTTTCACCTACCCAGAAATGGACAGGTTTGTTTTTTTAGTGTCATAAGAAAGAAGAGCTGGATAAACGTTTTCTTATCCAGTAAAGAAGAATTCTGTTCACTTCATTTGCACAGCCTCTAATTCACAAAAACCTCATGACATCAAGGCACTTTAAGAGACCAACAGTTTCAGTTATATCCAGAAATAATAACCAAATCAATGCAATGCTTTCCAGTCAGACCATCTGAAACTGACTTAGATTCACTCCAAGTAGGTCATATTCAAAACACAAAAGGTCAGATGAAGTCAAATGTGTCATAATGAATATATAATGCAAACAAAAGTTTTTTTTAATGCAGTTTACATTTCATATCATGTTTTTGATTTATCAGAATTGTTAGTTTTTTGACTGAAGTATTAACTTTTCTTCTGTCAAAAGTCTCTGTCCTGCAGGTTTTAGATGCTTCTCTGCTTCAGAATAGCTCATTGTGATGATTGCAATTCATCAAAAGCCTGTTAATCAACTATTGATGGAAATTAGCTGTGCTGAAGCACGGAAACCTCTAAAACCTGCAAAACCCTCTAAGACCAACTTTGAACATGGCTCATTTACGTTGAAGCACTTGTACCAAAAGTTGTGTTTTAGAATGAAGCATGCAGCAATTCCTCAAGCTGCGAATGCATGCTGAGACAGTGGAAAAAATCTGTTGATTACTTACTTTGCAGCAATCTGTCACCATAAGCAACCATTTCACTATATTAATCCACCCTTAGACATTTGTTAAACTTTAATTGGGAGGAACTCACATAAAAGACATTAGGTATCAGAATAGAAATTACAAAACTATGAGGTTCTTCCCTAACCTCAACTGCAAAATTCCATAATGCAGCATAAAGTATTTTATTTGCTCTGCAAGCAAAAAGTATCTTTCCTAATCTTTCACAGACTTAAATGACTAAACAACCTCGTACAGAGAACATTTTGCTGCCGTGTATAATGATGAATAGGGGAACACTATTATAAGCTTGTGTTGCTAACATTTTATAATAATAAACACTGGCTTTGTTATCATTCCTGTTATGCCATTCCCAGTTCCAACACAGAATGTAAATAGAACTAAACAGAAGTCATCATGAGCAATTTTTTATTCTGCAATTACCTTAATCTAATTGAGTTCATTCTGGAAGTTCCTAAAACATCTCCAATGGGCTTTTCTTTTAAGAAAGGTCCTGATAAAGTGATGTTGAATATGTTTAAAGAGCTTTTACTCCTGACTTGTTAGCCCTACATCATAGTTAGTTTATCAGTACATGTTTCAGTTTTGATAAACATCTGAGATATTTATAGAAATAAGATTACTGCAGACCACAGAGGTCTCTGTGGATACATTTGGTTGGTTCCTCCAGTACTTGGTTCAGTGATCTCTGTTGAACTTGTTGGATTCGGAGTAAAACATAATGGAATGTGTATTCCCAAAATATTTACCCATCCTCCTTCCCTCTTTTATCTCCTTCCTTCCTCCATATCTGCTTCCTTCACCGAGTCTCCCTGACCTCCGGCAGAGACAAAGAACATCTTCTTTGTTTGACAAAGACAAACCCTTTCCTTTCCTTTCCTTTCCTTTGAATCGAACTGAACCGAACTGAACTGAATTGCTTTAAAGAGATATAGGAGTTGCTACTTTTTTTAAAAATAAATATAAATAAATATATATGTATATGTGTGTATATATATATATATGGATTTATACATATATACATATATACACACACACACATAAACATATATATGTATATATTTATGTGTATATATATGTATATATATATATGTGTATATATATATATATATATATATATGTGTGTGTGTGTGTGTGTGTGTGTGTATATTCAGACATGGGCAATGTGGAGTCAACAAGTCATCTCCATGTCATGTATTTGTTCTACCCAGCCACTGAAGAAGGTGAGTCCAATCTTCACCGTGAATTAACCTGTGCAGAT